>OZ002744.1:21331346-22531346 GCA_963924295.1 Dioctria rufipes | reverse complement strand
AACTAAGGTAGCCTTATACTTCGACCTATTAGAATTTTTTCTGTGCTTTCTTTCTAAGATCTTAAAGAAGATTATTTTTTAGCAAATACAATCGTATACGTTGAAAGCAGCGATCTCTTATGTAGTTCTCAGTCCGATTTCCGAAGTCACATTTGGTCAGGATCACAAGCTTTCTACTTTATTCGACATGACTTGACATGACTCCTACAAAAATATCAGTTATTCTCTCACTTCGTCCAATCTATGATTGTACTCTTGAGTAGTCTCTTGAATTATGGGAAGCAGTTAGTAAGAGAAGAGACTTATATATCCTTGTCACTCCCTATTCGCTGCGGTATACCTCAAGCTTCTGTACTGGGCCTTTGTTATTCATTAATGATCTGCACCAAATAACTTCTGATGTATTTGTCCGCTTATAAGTAAATAATATGCAAATTTCATTTAGCAGGTATAGTGGATTGATTAATTGAAGACCGAATTGTAAGAGTTAACTCTGACCTTGAACGAATTTCGTCTTGCTCGCTACTTAATTGTCGCACTCGAGTTTCACAAGATTTTCAGACTATTTTACAAATACGATTTTCATTGGACGACAATAACGAGTACATGAGGATTTTACCAGACTATCGCATTATTTTCATCATTTATATGTAATTTCAACGGTACGAATGCAATAATCGCTTTCCCGATGCACGGATATAAGGCTCATCAGCCAATGCGACTTCTGCTGCACTTTGTGACTTAACAAATTCTGGCATTTGATTCCTCAAAAAATTTTGTGGGCCGACCTTTGGATGACGTATCGACTGGGTTCTTCTAGAGGCTTTCCTTTTCAGAAGATATAAAACTCCCTACATCAGTCTTCACCATGAAGCCAGTCAACGTACTTTGACAAGAATTTGTCCACCCTCTTACTACTCACCATCCATTTTTCTCGAATATAATTTAATACCTACTATTTTTAAATCGTTTTTCACCGTTTTTAGAAACCATAGTTAACCCATTGATTGTTGATTATGTAGGTGTATATGTCAGAATTCTTAGAGAGATTTTTGGAGAACGGCATCAAACTTCAAAAAATTCCAATTCAAATTCAAGTTTATTTCGCTTAAAGAAAAGGGAGTTACTGCATGGGAAAAATGGAAACCTACATAAACTAAACATAAAACTACAAACTCAGACAGATAACTGATTCACAATAAAGAAATAAATAAAAAAACAAACAAATTTAAACGAAAAATAGACTATGCTAATCTATTCAAAAATGTGTCATTGCTAGAAAAAATTCACAAGTTTCCTAAATGTACCGATAGTGCTGGCCCTTTGAATATTATGGGGCAATAGATTCCACATACGAGTTAGTTGAGCAATGTTAGAGCCTTCATAAATACCAGTGCGAAACCGCGGTATCAAGAGTTTATATCCTCTGATTAACCGAAGAGGGCGAACCATACCTACTACTTATATAATGGGGTTGAGAGGTAACCAATTCATTATAAAACTAAATAAGGCCCTCCGTATTAAATAAGTATCCAGTGATCGAATCTGCGTACCCCAAATATGAGTCTAAAGCAATTAAAAGCGACATTTAACTTTCTACTGCAATTAGTATCAAGTTCTGGGAAGACAAAGGAACCATATGTAAAGTGCTGTAATACTAGAAACTTAATTAAGTGGAAACGCATTTTCGGCGAAAGCATGCTACACGAAAACCACAGGCGCCGAAGATTAGTATAAATTTTAGAAAGAATCATTCTAACGATATCAAACGTGTCATCTTTAAATTACGAACTTTGTTCTCATAACAAAGTGAGATTCCATTCAACATTATTGTAAGGAAGGCCGACGAGTCACGGGTCAAAGAAGAGAAAGCAATGCATTTAGATTTGCTTGAGTTAAGTTTTAGATTATTTCCTTTGGACTAGTTATAGATCTCATTTAAATCGTCGTTCATCCTTTTAACCTGTACATCATCAGCGTTAATGTGAATATCAACATCACATCCTACCTGAGACAGATCATTGATGTACAGACCAAAAAGCAGAGGTCCCAAGATAGATCCCAGTGGGAAACTGCTGCCAAGGTGGAGAAAGTCAGAATACTTATTATTATCTATCACTACCATCTGGAAACATCAACGCAGAAAGTCTTCCAACAGGCAGATTGCACCTCTAGAGAAATGAAAGTGGTAGGATAATTTTTCAAGCAGGCTCTTATGGCATACATTGTCAAGAGCCTTAGAAATGTCTAGGAGAGCTGGAATGGAAATTTCTCTTTTGTTTAATCCAGCCGGAATATCGTTTGTGATCTTTACAAGAGCAGTTTCACATATATGCCTAAGCCGGAATCCAGACTGCCAGCAACTCAATAAATTATTTTCTATTAAATAGTATACTGATCCTGCCAATACAACAACTTTTCAAAAACCTTGGTAAGAAAACAGAGCAAACTAATAAGCCTAAAGTCCTCTGGTGACGTAGCTGAAGCCTTGTTAGGAATTTGATTGATATTCGCAAATTTCTAGGCTGTGGGGTATTGGCATTTTATGATGCATGAATTAAAAATATGCAAATTGGGACCGACGAGAAGTAGAGCAATGGAGCGAAGGCCCGAGGCACCTCATCACCCCCAACTCCTCGAAAACTTAAGCCATTGAAGTCATCACGTATGTCGAATGCAGCAACGCTTTCGCTGATTGCCAATTGTGGCGAAGTGATCCCAGGTTGCTAACAACATACGACCTTAATCCATTGGGAATAAGATTGTTTTCAGATCTTTTAGCTGCTCAAATTTTGACATTTATTTTGTTTCTTATGCGTTTGTACAATTCACGAATTACAACGTTCCTCACTTCGGGTTATCAAGTGAGGCGTTCCTGAAAAAAATTCAAATAAAAGTTATGCAAAGTCATACAAAGTCATGCGCTAAAAAATTTATTCTTGTCTGAGAAATATACTAAATTGCCTTTCTAATACCCTAAGTAATAAAAACTCTCATAAATATACGAAATGATTAATTCCAAACAAAACTTCGCATATTGGAGCTTAAATTTTTAAAACACATAATCAGTAAAATGTAAAAAAACAATAACACTAATAATGTAAAACATACTTCTAAGTAAAGTATCCATATCACTAAAATATCTCATAACACAGCATACTCTATGGTACTTCTATGGCTATTGCTCTGACGAAATCCTTGAGAGAGCTGACCCTCAGGCATTAAAGTCAAATTCGCCCATACCATAAAATTCCGAGAACTATTCATAAGCTGGACAGTACGAATGTGGAACAATTTTCCATCATCTGTTTTCCCATTTAGCTATGGGCCGCAAACATTCAAGCGTAATGTACACCGTCACCTCCTTGACTTAATCCAATAATGCCCAATTCCCTACCCTTTCTTCCTTTCCTAACAAGGCTATGCTACGACATCAGAGGGTATCCTCTGAGCTTAGGCATCATCATAAAAAAAAACTTATCACCTAACTTCTAACCCCTCTTTTCTTTTTACAACTGACATTAAATGAAAAGCATGATATGTGTTGATCTATAGTTGGATACCTGGCAATATTTACATACCTGTATTATCACATGATTCTGATATCATCTTTGCCCTCTAAGTGGAACACAGTATAGACGTTGAGGAAATTTCAATTTTTTTTAATTTTCAACAACTTAAATCCATAGGATGGTTCAAAAGTTTTAATCATTTATTCCCACCAGGATTCAGGAATATCTTCAAAACTATATAGCTAAGCTAGGCACTCATAAAGAGGGAGGGAGTACAATATAATGAATAGCACACCTCTGAGAATCGCGCGGTATACCGGAAAATACTATAATCTGAAACACCCTGCATGTACATAAATACTTGTTGCGAAACAAGGAACGATATTAGTTTTTTGATACTGCTGAGTTGAAATTTTATACACAGTAATTTCTAACAAAATTAGGTTCGAACTAATAGATGATTGAAATTAGGCAACTTCTTAGAGTTGCCACATGAAAATTTTGATTTTTCTATATATTCAAATACTGCTTTAGAAAGGCGTTGGGCTAGAGATTTGAAATGTTAGTAAATGGTGTTCTCGTAATAATTGTAGATCTAAGTTCGAAAGTAGGAGATACAGCGGGCAACTGATTCATTTGATTGCCATACAGAAATTTCCAAAAAAACTGCTAGTCTCACAAATTTTTAGTGTATTTTTGTAATTTTATAGCCATTTTTACTAGAGTTGAAACGGATAGTTGTTTGGCCGGCAAGATTCGAAGCCGGATAGTCGGATATCCGGCGACCGGATATTCGGCTCATTGTTGCGTTTAAAATGTCGTCGCCAGAGTTGTCAATTGTAAATTAGCTTGATATCTTAAATTTAGCCCAAAAAAAAAATCATAAAAAATCTTAAGCAATAGTAAAAGGAAATATCTTAGAGCCTCGTTCTATATTATTTTGATTTTAAGATTTTTGGTGTATGTAGGTTTAACAGTTTTTATTTTTAACACAAATTAAAATATTCATTAATGAAAACTTAGGAAAATCTTAGTAAAATATAGGAAATTCATCATTCTACTATGCTTGAAGGTTAACAACACTGGTTGTGTTGTGACAAATTAAGGTCGAGATACGCCGGCGAAAGACAGTTGTCAATTCAATTGTCATTGTCATTTGATTTAAGATTGTTGGTTTGTAAAAATTGGAAAATTGGAAAATGTCATCGACTAAAAAGCGATCGCTGATTTGGCAATATTTTGATTTAAATAATGAAAATAACAAGTTTGCTGTTTGTTTGTTGTGTCGGCTTCACATTTCTCGTGGCGGAGAAGGAAAAAAAAGCAGGTACGTCAGTGTTAGGTTATCTTTTGTTTTCAATTGAATTCCTTATTATAACGTAATTAAAAAATATGAATAAAACTTAAATTACGTTAACAGTGTCATGGATGCAATTTAATTTCATCCCGGAATATATTTTTATGACTATGGCTTTACTTCGTATAACTGAATTTAGTTATTTTATGCATTAAACAAACCTAATTAATTACAATTTCTTTTTTATAATACCACCCTACTTTAAGCGCATAGTGAACAATTATTTTTTAATATTTATTATCCACTAGGTACTTCAGCCATGAGTAATCACTTAAAATCAAAACATCCGGAGGAGTTTCAAACGATTAGTAAATGTAAAGCCGTTGACGTACCTACCCCGTCTGTGGCGCATGCCGCCTCTGGTACAAGTTGGTCTTCGAAATCAACAGAAAAACAACTAACTTTGTCTGAATCCTTTGGAAGAAAACTGCGTTGAGATGTGAACGACGCAAAAGCAAAAAAATACCATTATTTAGTTGCAGAAATGATTGCACTAGATAACGAGCCATTGAGAATCGTAGAAAGGGTTGGATTTACAAGGCTTTTAGAACAAGCTTTACCCCAGAATTTATGAGAAAATCAAAACAAATATTTCAAACGCTTTTGTCGTTTCTGTCACTTCTGACATGTGGACCTGTACACACAATAATTCCAGCTACCTGAGTTTAACAGCTCATTGGTTGTCTCCAGAATTCCAGCTGCAACACGGAGTTCTTGCTATGAAGCCATTTTCAGGATCTCACACAGGAGATAATATTGCAAAGGAACTGAATATTATCGCAGCTCGCTGGGATATTCAGCAAAGCAAAATACATTTACTCGTTCATGATAGTGGCGCTAACATGGTGAAAGGCGTTCGAGTGGCGGAGTATGATTCTGCTAGATGTATCATCCATTCGCTTCAGATAGTTGTGAATGCATCATTAAAAGCCCAGCCTGAAGTATTAGAAATTATTGCCAATGGTAGACACCTTGTAATTCACTTCAATCATTCGGGTTTAGCACAAGAAAAACTGCTGACGATTCAAAAGGAGCTAAGTTTACCAGAGCATCAATTAGTGCAGGATATCAGCACGAGGTGGAATTCTACCTTCTATATGAAAGAACGTTTATTGGAACAAAAACGGGCCATGTCTCTTTATGTGGCTGATCACGACACACTTACTAATTTAACGACTCAACAGTGGTACTTAATGGAGCAGTGTGTAAAGCTATTGAAGCCATTTGAGGAAATAACAAAAATTACTAGTTCAGGCCTTTCCTGCATATCCGAGGTAATACCGCATATTGCTGCATTAAAAAAGTACTTGGAGAAGGATGAGACTACCCAAAGAACACCTAACTTACCTCGCATGAGATCCTCCTTGAAAGCTGAATTGGAAAGTCGTTTCGACGTTTTTGTACAAGCTCCAAATTACCTTATTGCAACATTCCTAGACCCAAGATTCAAGACAGACTATTTAGGAGCACTTGAAGCTGAAAAAGCCCGACGAAAGATTTTATTAGAATATTTAAAAATGTCTTGTGACGAGTCCTCTAAGAGTGACAGCTCATCGGTATCTTCATCTCCAAAGTATGCTAAAAGAAACAAAAGAGATGAAACTGAATCAAATGTCACTCGCGAACGCAGTCGGAACCCTTACATTTGGTGGTCAGCTTATTCGAAACAGTACCCACATTTAAGAAAGTTTGCCAAATTGTATCTTTCAGCTCCTTATTTACGAAAATAAGCGAAATCTCTTGTTGCCGACAAATGCAGAGAATTTAGTCTTTATTCACCATAATTTACCACTTGTTAACTTTGAGTACTGACTTTGTTTCTTCTTACAGTTTAAAATAAATGGTGTTTATATAATATAAGCTACTGTGGTATTATTTTACCTTACAAATCTTTATGTATTGCAGTTGATTTTATAGATTTTCGTAGTTTTTCGAAAATCCGGTATCCGGCCGGATATTGACTTACTATCCGGTATCCGGCCGCCTAAGAAATTTAGGCCGGATAGGCCGGATACCGGATAGTTACCGGATATCCGTTTCAACACTAATTTTTACAGTTCAACTAGGCACTTTAGAAAGTAATGCTAAAACAGCGCTTTAATTGGAATATCCAAAAGATGTTTAAATCTTTAAAGCTCATAACCCAAATCTCATATTTTCGCCCTTACTACATACTTTGTCACCACCAGAGTGACCAAAAACAGAGAAGTAATAGAACATCAAAGCTTTGCTTTTACAACAGAACTTTCCCTCTTGGTATGAAATTAAATACATACTTTCAACTCAAAGCTATCAGAATTCATTACGAAATTCTTGACATAACACAAATTCTTTCAGTCCTCTATTAATGTACATAAATATATGTATGTATGTACATAGGTAGATATATCACAAAAATTGCTCAACAGGTTTTCCTTTCTCCTTTACAGAGCCTGTGGGAAATGTGCAGAAGGAGTAGAAGATGATTGCTATCAACCTCAATGCATAATAGCTGATGGTATAGAAAAGGGTGTAGTAAGCATAAACCGGCAAATTCCAGGACCAGCAATTCATGTTCGTGATGCATAAATATTTAACAACAAAACAAACAAAAAAAATCATAAAAATAGCAACAACAATCACTTTATCGTTTTCCCATTTTTGCAGGTATGCAAAGACGATCTAGTTGTTGTCGATGTATCCAATAATATGGCAGGAGAAGCATCAACAATTCATTGGCATGGACTACACCAAAGGGAAACACCATTTATGGATGGTGTACCATTCATCACTCAATGCCCTGTGGATTATTCTACATCATTTCGATATGTTTTCCCAGCAAGAGTTCCAGGAACACAATTCTATCATTCACATTCCGGTGAGTAATGTATGTACGTAGTTTTTGCAGACCTATTCCCATCTCATTATGAGGTTTTCTTTTAATATTTTCCCAATTTTTTTTATTTCTGAATTTAACTTTATTCCCAGGACACCAAAAAGTCAATGGACACTATGGAATTCTTATAATTCGTGAGCCTGAAGAGGAAGATCCCATCTCACCGCTCTATGATGAAGACTTACCAGAACATGTTATTCTAATGTCAGACTGGATGTATGAAACTGCCGAAATGTTCTTTCCCGGATTACCAAGTCGAGGATCTGGAATACATCCAGATTCGGTTTTAATTAATGGTCGAGGTCAACATATTGGAGTATGTATAATAAGGATAATTTGAAAATGTTACTTGGAATTTTTTTCATAGCAAATATTTATGTAAATTTCAGCCAAATTTTACTGACAGAACTAATGTTCCAATGACTAGGTACTTTGTTGAGCCTAACAAAAAATATCGTTTTCGTGTGATTAATGGTGCAAGCCATATTTGCCCATTACAACTTCAGGTAAATTATGCAGGCCGCTTAAAACGATTTAAAAAACACAATAATTTTAGATTGAAAATCATCGATTGAATGTAATTGCTTCAGACTCTTATCCCGTTGAACCAAGACCTTTCGATACACTTATTTCTACGGCAGGTGAACGTTATGATTTTATCCTTGAAACAAATCAACCAGAAGACGATTATTTCGTTCGAGTTCGAGCGATAGGTGCTTGTTCAGTTAAGCCAATAGAATCATTTGCAATCATTTCATATCGTAAAAAAAATTCATCAAGAATACCCACTATGAAGCGAAAACTTCCAACCTATATAGAAACATATCCGAGTGGAATTGTAAGTATTAAAAATATTTTATGATTATCTAGGTACGCTTTCATTAATTAATTAATTAATTAATTTCAGTACCTAAATCATCCTAATGCAACCTGCTTTGAACGTAATAATGATCACTGCATAACAGAACTTAAATCTTTAGAAACTGATGATCTTCTCAGGTTTGCTTTGCCTGACCTTAGATTTTTCTTGGGATTTGATAACTACATGGTTTCCAATCAGTTGCTTTTTAGAAAAGGTGTATACAACCCATTTATAAGTAAGTATTGTTGAGTGTGAATGACTTTGGTTTATTACTTATTCATACAAACAGTTATCTAAATCAAGATAAGAAACGTATTCATATTATACTTACACTAAAATTCTGAAAAAGTATCCTTGCTATACTTCTTCTTACTTCTATTTTTATAGCTTAAGTATCGACTAACTTCGTTGCACGTAACACTGATACCAGCTTTAAATTATTCGTCGGTCTTGCTGCTCGTGGTATTGACACAAGCGATGTAACCAGTGAAGAATTTTTGTTTTACATCTTATCCAAAGTTAGAATGTTATAGAGTTCCTTCCTTACGTCGGTTCGAGTTGTAAATACTTCCCAACGAGGTTACCTTCATAAAATCTTACTGAAATAGCACTTAAGTCATACCGTGTTTTCATCCGACTGGTTTTCACTTCTGACACTGTTCTCGTAGTCGTTCGTTCATGGAAAGAACACATCTTCTCTGGTGCCAAAGAAGCATCGAATTGTATTGAATTTCTTAAAAGGTGTAAGAAATATTTCAGCCCATCAAATCTAGCGCTCCTCTACAAGTCGTATATCGCACCTACAATACTCACATCTTGTCAGGGGCTTGTCGTATAGCCTTAGCTTAATTGGATATTGTTCAAAAAAGAGCCTGTAAGCTCATTGAGGATGTGGCAATACCTGGCCATATAGACTCGCTAGAGTCACTTTCCTCATGTCCCCTAATCTTTTTCCTATTTACTTCCTGCCATGCTGTGCTTTGCATCATAGAATATTCACTTAGATTAGATTAGATTTGTGAAGGGGTGTGTAGACATTAGCCTCGCAATCACTGCGACCTGAAAGATTTATTGTGAGTCCCCGTTAAAATTACTCCCTTGCTAGGTTCAGACTGTTAATAAAATCAACCATTCTGGGATTGGGGTTCTACACGTAGTTTGGTGTAGGAAAAGCATGTTCGAGATGGAGTAGTCTCCGCCTGGCCAAAGCTTCGCAGTTGCAGAATAGGATTCATGAGCATCCTGACAGAAGCGACAGGATGAAATTTCTGCTAAGCTCATCTTGTTTATTTAGAGGGTTTCTCCTTAATAATATGTATATAAAAAAAAACCTATCTGTCAATCATTGTCGAACTTCGATTAGTACCTCAAACCTGAGGTTATCAAACATTACTTTGACTGGTTCGATCAGGCTTGGTAAATAGCTGATAAGAATATCAAAATTTATCGATGCCAACCAAATGATATGATTATGATATTCAACTGCCTTCCATGATCAACCAATATTGTATTAAATTGCTGCACCATTCCATCAAATTGTGGGTGTAGAAAATTTATGTTTTGTTTTATCTTACCAATTTACAGATCTCATTCGTAAGGCATACCAACCCTACTAAACCAATTTTATATTAATTGTTCTGCAATTCTGATTATATCTTGCATAGGAATTAAATAATATCGGAGACAAACTTGGGGTATCGATATTGAGATATTGATATTGCAATAATGTCATATTGAAATATAGAATATCAGAGACACACTTGCGGTTTACGATACTGAGAAATTAATTAGAGAACTTACATCTGATTTGTCATTTAATTTGTCATTTGACTTAAAAAAACTCCGCGCACATGCAAAATACTAGCAAATATTGTGAAATTACTTGTCTAAATGGAAAATAAAAACGAAATAGACACTTCAACTTGACAAGTGTCAAATATTAAATCTCAAAAAAGTTGCAGCCAACATTGCAATAAAAAATTCGGTTGTAAAAGGTTCGTGTATTGAATTATTATATTATAGTTCACATTGAGACAAACTCTATATACCGCGGAATTTTTCTCAATTCTAATATTGAGTTTCATTGTTCTACATACTGAGTGTACACCGAGTTGTTTTTCAGTATATAGGGACACACTTGCGGTTTATTGCAAACTGCAATATTGAAACCGGAAGTCTGTCTCTGGTATAAGATTTATGCTTTTACTAAAGTAGTCGAAAGCAACCAGTATAGGTATAACGGTTCCCACTATGAATTACTTGAAATTCGAGACTTCGAACAAATACTTCAACATTTCTTCTTTATTTATATGTGGGGTAGGAAGAGTACATATATTGTATCCCTATCTTCTCGCATATGTAGCCAACAAAACCATGTTTTAGTAATTGGCTGACTTACCACAAATGTTCTCTAGAAGTTCCACTGCGAATTTCTTCTTGATCTTGATTGATTTTGGGACGAGTATCTACATTCTGAATGATTCTCCATTTATTGTCTTACATTTGCGCAATATTTTTCAATTTTGTTCTTTGCATGTCTTCTTTCCAGCCCAAAATGAAAAATATATCATTATCCTCTCCCTGTGCTGTTCGCAAGTCCTTCTCGCTATTCCAATCTGCCGATTGTTCCACGGTGATCAACAATAGGTAGTTTGTCAGAGTTATTAAACTGTAGAAGCTAATCACTCTCTACTTTTATTTGTTCAAGAAGACATTTTTTTGGATTCTCCTATATACAGCGTGTCCCATACGTACCGTATTTCCTTTATACCCCGGATTACTCACTCAATTTCGAGAAATAAATTGTATGGTAGGAGAGCCGGAAAATGCACGGTTTGGGCGGTAGGGCGGTTTACGGTTTTTAGTACTATTTCCACATTACATCTTGTAAATTTCTTGATATACAACCTATCAAGGCGAGATTTATCTTAGGTGATAGCAAACCATCTAAGCTTTGCAATGAATGTCCAACCAGCCCTACTGTCACCTTCAATCTTAAGTTGTAGTACATCAAAGTCCAAAAATTGGAAAAAAAACTTCCTATTTTTTTCAAATTTTAACGATTTTCCCGCCAAAATACATGATAAATATACAGTTTATTTACAAGATTTAGAGACCCCGAAATGTTATCTTTAATTTGACTATGCACACGTACCTACCTAAATGCTACCGTTTTTGAGATATTCCCGTTTCTATGATTCATAAATTCATGAATTTTTTGTTAATTTGCGTGGAATTTCATAAATTAGACGCGATTTCTATTGTTATTAGCAAAATTAATGAAATTATACATCATAAAAAAACAGGAATATATCAAAAATGGTAGCATTTAGGTAGGTACATATGCAGGATCAAATGAAAGGTAATATTCGGAGGTTTCGAAATCGTGCAAGAAAATGCTATCCTTATCTTGCCTTTTAGCGGGAAAATCGTTGAATTTGAAAAACAAATTGCAAAATTTTCTAATTTTTTTGATTTTGCCGTCCTATAACGACGGAAAAGGAATAGAGAGGTGGTTGGACATTTGTTGGAAACCGTAGAGGGTTTACTATCACCTGAGATGCAAGTCACCTTCATAGGGTGTATAACAAGAATGTTACACGAAAGTTACATGGATTAGGATAGAAAGAACAAGAATCACAAAACCCCCCCTACCGCCCTCACCCTGCATTTTCAGACTCTCCTCCCATACAACTTTTTTCTGGAAATTGAGTGAGGAATCCGGTGTATAAAGGAAATGCGGTACGTATGGGACACCCTGTATAGCAAAAACCAAAAAAAAAAATTATTTGTTATATCATCACAGAACCCATTTGATTTTGGGTGAGAAGTTTCAAGTCTTGGTTTTGACTCATCAACAGGTCCCAAATTGAGTGATTTAAAAAACAAATGAAAAAATAGAACGAAGAAAAGAAATGAAATGTTATATACCGAAGAATCCAAAACAATGCCTTCTTGAACAAATATAAGTTTGCCCCGGTAAAAAATCTTAAAGAGTAATCTGTAATTTTGTCTCTAATTTTAGTACAATAATTGTAACATCTGATCTGTTCCCCTGGTGATAAAGAACTGGACTAATGACTATGTACCTACATTACTGGTACATTTGTCCAATATGAACGTTTTCCCCAGATTTGAATAATGATGTAGTGTGGAGTGTCACAGAGCTTTTGCTTTGGATTTTCGATAGTCGTTCCATTTATCCAACAGCTTTCCGTATTCTCATTGACATAACATGGAGCATAGGAAAAAATGCCCGAGTGCAACAATAGAAGAAAATCTCGGTTGGTTATGTTAAAATGAGCCGACACAATTGGATGACAGACAAAATCTGACTGAAACTTTAATGCAGATGGGGCGTTCAAGAACTGTATCCATAGTTGCACAACGAATATATGAATATATGAAAAGTATGAAAATCAGTATAGGAGTGGCAGTAACAAAAAGATCTCCCGCGGGGAACTGCTTCAAAAAAGAAATCTTCGATAATGTGTGAGAATATAATGCAGACTGCAGAGATAGCTGAAGCACTTCTTCAAAGTTCTTTACAGAACCTTCTTCGAACGTTCGGAAGAAAACAAGTTTGGAAAAATACAACTTTTGTGAATAAATTTTTGCACTTCATCCAGTACAGAAAAAATAATCCAGCTGCATTATTTTAGTAGGAAACACACACCTATGCAGATATAACTACTTCAACGAATACTGAAAAGATCATGGTGCACTTGTATCATCCCAAAGGATTAAACAGAGAACATCATCGACAAGCTTCCAAAAACCTCGAGCGACTGAAGTCCTGACATGCGTAAAGAGTTAAAGGCGCAATAAATCACATAATAAAATGGCAGCATGCCAGAGGAAAGACAAAAGATGGTAAGGTGTTCCACATTCACTCAGTTCGGGATAAAAAAGTATCACGGAATTTTACTGAATTAACTGTGCGGCCGAAAGTAATTTGAAGGATGAAAGAATATGCGCAGTTTACAGTGCGAGTATTGCGTGCAGGAATTACTCTACAAGGGATCATACTAGATATTACATCAGAACATTGACCGTGCATGTAGCGATAAAGAGGCGAAAGGCATCCAACATTTTAAAAAATCACTGAACAGATCGAGTGTCAAACATGGAATAGAAGCGAATTAACCACACTCTATAACGTGAAACAAGCAACATTTTCAAGCAATCCATCGATTAGAATCCTCGAAGAAGCTGCAACACGATAGGATAAGAAAGAGCGACAGTTTCTATCCATTTATGTTTGTAAAACAAGATCGAAGATTTCCTATAAAAACAAAACACAAGCCATAAAGATTTTATTTACTCCGCTACAATCTAAGTCATAGTGAGAAAATTTCTAATTATCCCGCCTCACAAAAAATATCTTGACTTAAACCTAGTAAAATTTTAAAAATTCAATGGAAAAAATTTAAAGTTTCGACTCGAACTGGAAACGGGAATAGGGAGTCCAAATTATTAAGTGAATTTAAAAGAAAAAAATATTTATCCCCCCACCGCACTTAACAACCGTGTCTTTTATTTTGTCGTATGGATCTCTGTATGCTGAACAATGAGCACCCTCCCTGCAAACATTATGATTCGATTGCAACGATTTGCAAATAAATCGTAATCTCTGGCTTAAATTTCGAGAACAAACTCGATATCGAACGGAAAGAAGACTTCCATCCAGCATACATAGTAAAAGGAACATGATTCTCGACCTATCAACCCGAGATTCTATCTCGATAGCGAATTACTTTAGATCATTTTCCTGCAAACATTTTAGCGAAGAGCTCTCTTTCTCGAAGTAATCTCGAATTTGAGCAAGAAATGAAGATTTCGAACTTCTCCCGAGATTCCTTCGTTACTATGATTCGGTTACGAATGAGAGGAAAATAAAGAGCTCAGCACGACAACTTCGCTTTTTGGCCGAGATTTATCCATTTCTCTGATTTCGGAATTACAACGAAATGAGACTACATGCGTCTATGCCTCGAATTTATTTCGAGATTCCTTCGTTTCTCTGAGTAAAATTCAAATGACTCATCACTTACTGATAATGTTCAAAACAAAAATGATTTATCTGTTTAGTGTCATGTGCTAAAATGTCTAGTGTTTATCTAATAAGTGATATAATTAAAGGTGCGCTGAAGTGACCAAGACAATAATATTCACGGACTCTCTTTTCCACTTAAAATGAATAAATATCCATTTCCAAGGCTCTAATTAAATGTCCATAAAAACGCACTCTGCGCGAATCGCTTACGACTCGAGAATAGCTCACTTCTCTTAATATATAAAAAATATATAACACCACTAACACAAACACATTGTGTGCATAACTTTCGTTTTAACATCAATTTGAGTCTTAGAATCTAAAGCAATTCGAAGTTTAAGCCGGAGATTACGAATTGCTAGCAAATCGTTTTCAAATCATATGTTTACAGGGTTCAATGCAATTCCGAATATTATGGTAGTACCTTCGAGTGAGTACTACTGGACGTGAAGTCCATCCTGTCAGCTGACAGTTCACTCCCGTGATCAGCGATGGTACAGGGCGGCACACCTGAAGGGGCCCTGAAGGAGGCCTTACACCACTTACCTTAACTATGATGAAGGCGCAGATGAACTGCCTTCAATGCCGTGCCCCAGCCTCCCAATGATACTGTGGGCAGATGTTTGTTTCAGTTCCCTTATGAGGCTCGGGCACGACATGAAGGCAGGTCATCTGCGCCTTCGTCATAACTATATACAACCTAATAGAACTTTCGAGTAATGGCTGGAACAGAATGAACGGATCAATGCCGGAGTAAGCACGCAGCTAACTGTCAAAAAATGCGAGAAATAAAGTGCTGCCCAGAACGAAATTGCTGCGACTGCGTTTAATGATACTTCAATGCAATTTTCATATTTTTAATATTGTGCTTGTGGATATTTTTATATTGTTAAAACTTGTGCGAATAATAAGAGTAACATTTGAAACATCGCGCAGCTCAATAATTAATTTTACATTACAAATTTCATTCAAAACATACGTTTGGTTCAGCTTTCAAAAATTTTCAATCCGGCACTTGCGTAACAGTTGAAAGTTGACCAACTTTCTTGCGGCAAATGCGGTAACTGCGTTCACTGTGTGCGCATTAATGTATTTCAAATGCATTTAACTTTTGCATGACATTTCCATCCGGCATTGATCCGTTCATTCTGTTAAACTGTTTAACTGTTAGCTGTCAACTCGACGACTCAATCCGCATTTATAGGACACCATTTCGACTCGACTACGCCAGCCAAGCGTTGTCGAGTCGAGGAGTCGAATCGACCCAATTTCAACTCGAGCCATATGTACATGGACATGAACCCCAGTTGAACCATGGTTCAACCCTGCATGTAAACATGGTAAGAGAAACGACGGAATCTCGGGGAAGCTAGAAATTCTCCTTTCTTGCTTAAAGCGTGAATTACAATTACGACTGATCTATCGACTGCGACTTTGCCCAAATGGTAAATGCATGTGGTAAGAAACAATTGCAACTCCGACTTCGACTGTGACTGCGACTGAAATTAAACTTTGCTCAAAGTGCAAAGTTGGTGTTGGCTGCGACCAACTTCAGTTCAATCACAGAAGTCGGGACTTCTGGTTTGTTCAAGCAGTTGAAGCTTTAATTTAATTACAAATTTCACCTCCGCGTAGACTTCAGCTTAAAATCAAGTCGTAGTCGACAGATCAGTCGGAATTGTAATTCACGCTTTAATTCGAGATTACTTCGCTAAAATGGTTTCAGGGCTGTGTAGTGTATCCGTGTAAACGTTCTACACCAGACAAACCTTGACTTTGCCCTTTTTTACCCTTATTATATTGCAAATGATAGTAAAACTAGGTCATAGTGAAGTTCATAGAACAAAAGAAAATTTCTTTACTATTTTTTCTAGTCCCATATTTTCTTGATGCTGTACTATCACACGAATACTATTATCAGCTACAACCCCTTCCGTAAAACAATGGCAAAAAATTAACAAAATTAATTCTATCTTCCATTTGGTGGTTATTTACCTACTTCCGTTCCCAAAAAAAAAAAAAAAATGCTCCCATTCACTATTCATGCATGAAGCCTGTATACACCATCTCCATCTGGTGAAAATATCCGGAAATTTTTTTCTTTTCTTATTTCCTTAACATCGTCACCTCTATGAGATTACAAGATGCTGCTAAATTATGCGTTCAGCTAAGATAAAAAGTATTCAAGGAAGGAATGGATGTTGTTCAGGTCGGTCGGTATCATCATAGCTGTTAACAGAACATTGACCTTGTTTACTTCGACAAAAAAAATACCAGAGATATATTTGTGTGTCTCAGCAACACTAAAAAGCAGAGAAACTTCTTTGGCTGATAAAGACATCTTTTCACGTGCCTGCCCTTACACTGCCTTGGCACGTAGAAATTTTTACACGTCTCATCCTCCTAACAACGAGAGCTTATATATTGCAAAAACGGGGAGTAATTTTTCTGAGAGGATGTAGAGCATAGTTTGACTGATGACATCCAAAAGCATCAAGGCATTATGGCCACATATTCTTTCTATAGCTATGTAGCGGAAATGTAATGATTCATTTCCTACAACTTAGTGAAGTATGCACAAGGATAAAGTCTAATGACACTGTAATGAGCTCCTGATGAAAGTTTTGCCAAAGAATGTTAAGAAAGTCTTGAGGTAATGAAGTGCTTTAGGAAAATTTTCTGGCACTTATTTTATGTAGTGAGTTTTTTTTTCTCATCCTAAATGAGTTTCATTTCAGATGAATTTGAATTGATTATTTTAGAAATTTTGTAAAAAAATATCGTTGCAAGGCTAATAATATTTCTCCGTTGTATTCCGGTTGGTAATGTTAAATGGAATGGAATGGTGAACATTCTTTTTGGCAACCTTTAAATCGACGATATCATGGAGAGAACTTTCCCATAGCTATCTAATTTCTAATATTTATTATTTTGTCGAGACCTCTGTTACAGTATTCCTTCCCGAGATAAAACTTTGACAATTATCACGTATGCAGTATTAAATCTTAGTTAAACCTGGGCTCAACTTTATATATAAACAGATGGAGTAGAAATTGAGCTTATTCATTTTGATTAATGAGCTGAGTTGATTCGTAATAGTGTATGCAAATGTTAAGCAGACAGTGGATAGGAGGGTTAGGTAGTCGAATTTAAAATGTATTGGATTTTCTCTCAAATCAATTCCACAACCCTTGAGTAAACAAATAGAAAACTGGACCAATTTTAAGTCAATCTTTCAACTGTGCATATGTACTGCATAAAAACTACAACTACATATTTCCATTTTGGAGCCTTTTCCGCAACATTTTATAGATCTGTATAAAAGCAGACTGATGGAAGTTGTAGTTCCATATAAGAATAATGATGAGATTTGGTGCGGAACTAAACTTCAGATTAACAAAACTGACTCTGTGTATTATGAAGGAAGTAAAAGGTCTTTAGATGTCAAATTTGGTACATCTTAAACTTCTTTTTCCATTTCGACGAATATTGGAATTGTTTTCGAATTTATGGTATAGAATCAGTATAAGCGTTAAATTACAAATCCCCCGTCCATGATAAAATATTAATCCTCCACTGTCCGCTAACACAGCATTATTGGTGTGGTAGCCCGTGATTGTGGTCTCGAGTGCCTTGAAACGTCCAACATAATGATTATTATAAAAAGGAGTCGAGATTTAAGGCTCATTGAGAGAAGTTCTCTTAAGTATAGTTTTTCTGACCTTAAGCTTCAGGACAGGTCAAGACAAGGAAGCGCAATGGCAGATTCGGATCAACTAGTACAGTGGTAGTGCTTAGTATTGTGATAATATAAAAGAAAAAGTAAAAAATCTAGAATTGGTACAAGACCAATTCTTATGATACCCTATATAAATGCCCGTATGTAATCTGGTATGGATTCATCTGTGCGAAGCGGAATGCCCATCTGACATGAAACATTTCTTAAACGATGCATTATGATACTCTAAACATATTTTATTAACAATGTTCACTTCAATTAAGCGGGGGGAAGGTCTAAGACCCCCTCTCCTCCAAACTTGATCTAGTACATTTTGGAAAATCTAGAAAATATGAAAAGAAGTTTGAGTACCCACACTCCTATACACGGAGGCTGAAATAGACATCCTAATACTCACCTTTTTAGTATTTCTCTCTTTTTTATTCAAACTGAGGTACTAGATTTTTCGCAATATAAATTGGATCTCGGCAAGATTATATCCGATCGGAAAACGCGTTCCATCTGTTCACCTTAGCTCATTAATAGCTACAATTCGTAGAAAAACATTTTTTCCGCATACTTTTAGGGTAGGAATCCCCGACGAGGAAAGGGGTGGTTCCAATACGGCATGTTGCATATCAAATTGAAGGTCTCTCTAAGTACTATTGGTTGGTGTACTTTTTTCCCGATTCGGAAAACTTTCTCGGGACGTTTTTGCCACCGGAAACCCTTTTTTGGTACACTTGGGTCATATACACCCCAGTTACTATAATTCGCATATATTTTTGCAGTTCTTTATTCCATGGCCATTAGTGCTCCAATTCTGCACAATCACGAGAACTAGAAAACTCCACATTTGATCACCAAAGCTTAATTGAAATAAACATTAGCTGTGTTATTTTGTGTACCTTGTTCTAGAACTCCCATATACTGGATAGAACAAATGGTTTTGTCGATTGTAGCGAACTATTTGTACTGTTCGCTTCATTTAAATCTTCTATAAAAATGTGCATCTTTTGTTCTGCTCTATTCTGGGGACACAAAAGAGCACAGCTATTGTTAATAAAATATGTTCAGAGTATCATAATGCATCGTTTAAGACATCTGTCATATCTGTTCATATCGTATGCAAAGTACGCATTCCTCTTTGGTTTTTGAAAATAAACTTGACAAACTTACATTGTATACCCTATTGTACATAGATTTCATCTAAAGTATAAAAGGGAAGTACTGTAAGAAAGATCCATTTCGGATCTCTCATTGCTTACAGCATCAAAAAATCTATACGAACTTAGAAAGCAAGACCGACCTGAAGAAAGATTTCTCTGAGGAATTGGATTTATGTTATTGATAAAAAGCGAAGAATAATTCGTCGACTAAGATAAATGCGGTTTGATTGTGTAAGAGTTCAGCTCCTTAATTACTTTGTTAATGTCTCGAAGGACCACGGATCACCTTTGTCTTCTATAGATATCTATAGGCACAAAATTTGCAGATCTGGTACTCCCTTAACTACTTGGGTCCGGCTAATGCTAAAACATGACAAAATCTTGAAGCATAAAATCCAGAAAAATTTTAAAAATTCGGAAATGAGAAAACTTAGAAGTGACAAAATTCAGAAACGATAGAATACATAAATGTCAAAATCTGGAAATTGTAAAAATTGCTATAATTATATTTTGCAAAGATATAAATTATTTAAAATTCACATGAGTCAAACGAATTTATTAAATATATGTTTGTACATTGGGATTTGGTGAAGGTAGATCTACATCTGATGGAAACCTGTGTCATCCAGGATAAACTTAACAATCGTTAGTCATGGACACATTCAAAAGAGTCTTTGAGCCACATCTTTCTTCATGTGCATATAAACTGGGCACAGTTGGGTCGCTTCAGAACTTCAACCTGGATGACACAGGTTTCCATCAGATGTAAATCTAGCATCACCAAATCTCAATGTACCAATCATCATGAAGAATTCAAACTAAGAGGAAATCCAGAAAACAATCCAGAAAAGGTATTTGCGTACGCGAATATCTTTTCTGAATTTTGTTTCTGGATTTCCTCTGAATTTTGATGCTTATGGAATTTGTCTTTTCTGGATTTTGTCTTTTCTGAATTTTGTCTTTCTGGATTTCGTCACTTTGGAATTTGCCTTTCTGGATTTCGTATCCAACCTGAATAACTTTTCTGGATTCTTTTCTGAATTTCCTCTGAATTTTGTCACTTCTTAATTATGTCACTTCTGGATTTTGTCTCTTCCGGATTTTGTCACTTCTGCATTTTATTTTTCTGGTCACACTCCCAACAAACATTTTAAGACTTGTCTGATTTATAGAACGTCATTTTTTAACTGAAAATAGATTATGAATTCGACGTCATTTAGACATAAGTTTTCTACGAAACTAGGACATTTTGATCAAATTTTCGTTTATTATTGACCCCTTTCCAGCGATGTCCTTTCTACGTCAATATTTGAAATTTTAAGACAATCAAGTTTAGTTTCCGTCAAATATAGACCTCGTTTTGACTGGCACCTTTTTAAGTCGACATATGATGTCTTTCAGGAGCTTAAGTTGGTATAAGTTTAAATAATGTAATCGGAATTTGATCACAAAATGACCGACCATGAATGTGTTATACAAAAATATATGAAAGAACGACATTTAATGACTCAAAATAGACCCTAGATTTAACAGCGTTTTTCCGTCTTTTAGACGTAATCCTAGTTAACCCTCTAGAGCCTAATATTAGAAATTTTTCTCTTGTTCTTAAACTCTTTTTGATATCTTACTTTTGCCGTCTTTTTGTCGTCATTTTTGCTATTGCATAGACACGTACTGTCTATTTATCTCCATTTGATGACTGATAATAGACCGTAGTTATAACAGCGCTTTGCTGTCATTGCATAGGCATGTGTTGTCTATTTCTCGTCAGTTTTTGACTGCATTTGAAAGTGGCGGTGCTTGTCGTCATTTTCCCGTTATTTTCCGATTTTTCGTAGCCTCGTGGAAGGACGGGCATTCAAGACTGGCATTAGTCTTGTTCAAGTAGCAATTAGGGAAACAATTCTATGGTGTTTAGTCAAAAGTACATATCTCCACAAATGTACTATGCGCTACTTACGAAGTTGTGCTCTTTTAATCGCATTTTGGATACATCGGTTTATTTCAATGTTTTTTTGAACGAAAATTCAACGAAAACATTGAAAAATGCTTTTCTCGATAAACAACGTAAAAAATTAATAATTTCTTCCGAATAATAAAAACAAAAGAATTTCCCTACTTTTTAGTTTAAGTTCTATTGGAAATATTCGTCGTTCCAGGGTAGAAAAGTGAGTTTTCTCATTAAACGTTTTTGTCTTTCGAAGTGCCAACTAGAGGTCATTTTATATTAATAATTGGTGCCTAATATGACGACTTTATTTCCGTCTGAAGACGTGTTTCAGGTGGTACATTGTCGACAGGCCGACGTCAAAAATATGTTCGATTTAACCAAATTTTGATTCTAACCACTTTTCAATTTCAGTACAAAGGACGGTCTATTGTATGTACTATTGACTAGACAATGTTTGTTGGGACTGGATTTTGTCCTTCTGAATTTCGTACCCAACCCAAAACATCTCGGAATGATGCTCTAATCACTCTAGTTAATGGCATAAAAATAGTGGGTTTATTAAGCCCAAGTTAAATTTTAGTGACTTGCATAAGTTCTGATTTCTTTCACACAAAACTTACATAAATGTCGCATAGACAGAGCCAACTGCATAATGCAGTCTGCATACGAGAATTATAGAAAACTACTTGATCATAGTAAAGTTGACCTTCTAAGTTTTTTAATTAGGCATATTGACACTTAAGTTACCTCTATAGAACTACGTCACCCCAACATTTAAGCAAATTTAATTTTTTTTTATTTTCTTCCAGACCCTACCGGCAATGTAACGCTAGTAGGAGCAATTAATACATTAAGTTTCAAATTTCCCTCATTTCCTCTGCTAACGCAGCGAGAAGAAATCGATGAACGAGAGTTTTGCAATGAAGAACAACTACCAAGAAATTGTAGTGACGGAAGTATTTGTACATGCACTCATGTGAAAAAAATCCCATTGAATGCCATAGTTGAATTGATTATTGTAGATGAGACAGCAAGTAAGTAACTTTAATTTTTTATTTTTTCATTTACATTTAGTGAATACACGAATGTATGTATGCCGGTAATAAAGCTTAATCCAGATTCGACAGTAGACCATACCATGAGATAAATTCAAATCGTATAGGTATTATAGTCCACAGCATCTTGTCCTTTTGGCAGCTGGTTTCATTTTTATCGTTACGAAGCTTGCACTAATGAAATTCTAGCAGAATCAGACTGACATCGACCCTGAGGAAGAAATTGAAAATTTTATTTTCCATAGCATTTACCTACATACATACAGACATATATGAATTCCACCTGGATTTTTCATTTCCTATCTCTACTAAAACTGCAATTCTAGCAAGAGAGAAAAAAAATTCTAATCCAATCAATTATCTCCCTGGACAGCAATACGGGACTTGAATCACCCTTTTCACTTGCATGGTTTTAAATTTATGGTGACGGACCTGGGACAAAATCCTTTTGGCTCGCCGATGACAGTAAAAATTGCCAAGAGTCTGGATCGCATGAGAGCTCTATATTCTACACCGTTCAACCCAAGGGCACCATTCAAGGATACAATTTCGATTCCGAGTAGAGGATATGCAACAGTAAGGTTCAGAGCTGACAATCCTGGTAAGCTACCATATATAATGTACCATATATACCTAGTATCGTAGGTACATATCCTGAAATTTATTCTCATGATAAGTTCCGTTATCTTCTGTATACTATATATTGACAGGTTTCTGGCTTCTACATTGCCACTACGATTGGCATATGGCAGCAGGTATGGCACTCGTTCTCCAAGTTGGAGAACCTAAGGATATGGTAAAGGCCCCAAACGGATTCCCCAAATGCGGCAACTATCTTCCAGACCTCAGGGAATTTCTGTTACTTAAGGGACGACATTGATTCATTGAAGACATTGGAGACACTTGAAAGTTTCATATATGTACATAGCTGCATTTAGGTACGTTTATTTATTGGCTTTTATTATCCTCGTTTCGAAACTGTGATTTCTTGTTCTGAATAAAATTGTTAATAAATTTATAATGAAAATGTGAAAGCGTTTTTCTTGTACCCTGGATACTGATCGATATTCAACTCAACTCAAGCGATGTTTGAATAATTTGTGAATTGATGTCATGATGATGATGATGATGGGGATGACATTAATAATTGAGATGAGGTAGAAAAAGAAGAAAATGCGAAAGAAAAGGATTTTCCATCCTGTTTAATAAAATTTATACTTCATTTAAAATGTGAGTTGAGATTAGTTTCATTTGGGCGTTAACTTTCATATAGAAATAAATTTGAGACAGTTTGTTTAGCCTCTATAATAATTTGAATACAGAAGACCTAGAAATCCTAGAATTCTAAAAATAGGACAGATGCAGAAAATGAAGTAAACTACTATTTCGAAGGATAAGTTTTAATAAATATTTAAATGTAACGAGCTAAATCTGTATATCTGCATACATTGTAATGTAGCATCCAGATATAAAGGGTTTTCCAATAAGAGGTGTTATTTTAATTAGCCCGCTATTTCGGTAGATGTCACTTTTGGAGCTGTCATCTTTTGACATTTGACAAGTAGAAACTACGCCATTAATAAAACTGGAACGATACACGATTCAACAATGCATTGAAATTATTAAAATTCACTATAAAAATGGTGAAAATGTGGCAGAGACGGTTCGTAAAAATCGAACATTTTTGGGTCGTCGTGAAGCACCTTGTCGGACCGCAATACAGAAATTGGTAGAAAAATTCGAGCTGTCGGGACAAGTTAGTGATGTGAAGAATAAAACCCGTGCACGTCGCTCAAGAACAGCCGAGAATATTGCTGCTGTAGCCGAAAGTGTTGAAGAAAACCCAGGTTTGTCCATTCCTCGTCGTTCTTTGGAATTAAGCATTCCACAAACGTCATTAAACCGTATTTTGCATAAAGATTTGGGTCTTAAGGCTTATAAAGTTCAGTTAACACAAGAACTCAAGCCGGCCGATCATCAACAAGGTCGAGTCTTTGCTGATTGGGTCCTTGAAATGCATAAAAAGGATCCGGAATTCTATCGAAAACTCATCTTTTCTTCATTTCCACCTCGATGGCTTCGTCAACAAGCAAAATTGTCGCATCTGGGGCTCGGAAAACCCAAGAGTTATTGTTGAAAAGCCTCTCTATCCTCAACGTGTGACTGTTTGGTGCGGTTTATGGTCCCGCGGGGTCATTGGACCTTACTTTTTCGAAAATGAGGCTGGAGCAACAGTTACGGTGAATGGATTGCGCTATCGACAGATGATTAGCGGATTTTTATGGCCGGAATTGGACGGTATTGATCTGGGCAACGTTTACTTTCAGCAAGACGGCGCTACGTGCCATACAAGCAACGAAACCATTTATCTTTTACAGGAAAAGTTTCCGGACCGTGTTATCTTTCGAAGAGGTGATCACAATTGGCCATCGAGATGTTGTGACTTAACACCTTGCGACTTCTTCCTTTGGGGCCACGTGAAAGAGAAGGTCTACGCCAACAGCCCAGCGTCGATTCAAGACCTCAAAAATGGAATTCGTGAGGCTATCGAGGACATAGGGCAGCCACTTGGAAAATTTCATGAAAAGGATATGGTCCTGTAGGCGTGGTCGTCGTGGTCATTTGGCTGATGTTATTTTCCATTATTAACGGCATACCTTCCTCTTTATAATGAAATGAAGATCCGATCATTTATCTCAATAAATGGCATTTTTCTTTGAATATCAAAATAACACCTCTTATTGGAAAACCCTTTACAAGAAAATTAAAATTTTGCGCTAACCTCAAATTTAGGAAATGGCTCCAATTGTGAAAAAGTACTAGATTTATTCTATGAACATATTAAGAAAAAAAAGCTGTCAGCATTCCTTGGCGATCCTCTATTGATCTTTTTATTTTATTATTTACTACTGCACGTTTTTTTTGTATGCAGTATTAGATTTTTTCGATGAACGATTATAACTTGATGGAGATTCATCTAATTACGAAACGGATTTTTACTGATATTTCCTGTAGCATGTTGGACCACTGTTATTTATGCAAACATTTATATTATTATTTTTTTCGAACTCCTAGGGATCATCCAATGGGTCACATTAGATATGGTAGCTTCCTATTGCGCCGATGTAGAGGTCTGTGAAGTTGGCGTTGCAGATTTTGTCACCGGCGCCTATCAATCTGGTTACATTTTCATATGCTTCTTTCTTCCTTCGATAGACAAGCATTTGCTGTACACCCGAAATTGCTTTTGGTCGGTCGTAAAAGGGATTTGATTTAGTTTTTACGATCTTTCATTTTCTCACATTTTCACTGCTCGGCGTCGTAAAAAAATTATTTGTAGTTCAAATGTAATATTAAGCTGGATATAGCTAGTACTGTTAGTTGCCAAATAAAGTTCATTTCATCCAAATCCATCCATTGGTTCGGACGCTACATCACATAAGACTGAATGGCGTCAGCGCGAGAGGTCTATTTTGGAGGTCACTCGCGAACATCAGCAAACGCACTGGTAAAGTGAGGATGAGAGGAGGGAGGTATGTATATATTTTTAATATCTGTAGAATTGGAACCACACCAGCCTCTCGAAAGCACTAAATTTTTCGTACGGCAATTTTTCTTGGACACCCCCTCGTACCAAAACGTAGGATGTTCATCGAATTCTTGTCAAAAAATCAAAATAAAACCCAAAGAAGAAGAAGTAAAGTAAAGTGGTGGTAAATCGACTATGACGATTGCTCAGGACTTTACATCGGTAAGACTAAAGGAAAAGTCAGGACTAGATATTTAGAGCATATGTCTGCGGCGGTAGAGGGGAGAGGATATATTTATGAATCATCAGGATAACTTTCAACTACCTCTGAGTCTATCTTCGATTTTAATTCTTCCGCCGTAACTTTAGGGTGATAATGTAAATTCCGAAATAGTCGTCTTCATAGTTCATTGGCTCTTTCGGTTCTTGAACGGACTTTATTTATGACATGTGACCATAAAAACAATCTGCATTTATTGTAGAAGCAATATTTGTAGTTGTAGCACGAAGTCACAGGATTTCATAGACTCTAAGCTAAGTTGAAGAAAAATTCTCTGTGGCGTTTTACACATGTAAGAAAATCCTTGGCTGATGTTAGGTGGGGTTTATAAGAAAAACACTCTTGTGCTACGGGTCCATAATCTGATGAAGAAATATAATCTGAATTAGTTCTCGAAAATGTGGAGATCGCCATTCCTAAGCGTAAGTGAGTGCCAACGTACCACGCCCACGACTCTATTGGAGATAATGGACCTCTACTGTAAGGGTACACAGTAAAAAATTTGCACAAATTTTTTCCACAATGCTTAGGTATTTTTCGACAATTTAGGTTTTTTCCCCTAAGTTTTATGGAATATTCCCTACATTTTATGGAAAAATACCTAAGCTTTGTAGTAAAGATTTGTACATTTTTTACAGTGTATAATGGCTGCCAGCGCAGTCATGCTAAAAGCAATTTGTTGGTGGGAAGGAAAGGGAGTGTGGACACTCTAATGTACTTCGGACAATGGATGTGTTGTTGGCAATATAGTAACAAACTCTCAAGTTCCTATCCTAGTACCTTTAGTGAAGGATTCAATACATTGATACCCTCTAGAATCGACAGGGAGGGGCATGAGGGAATTGTAACAGCTAATATCTCTATTTTTACAGATGGGTCGTTTATAGGTACATAATCAGGAGTATACTCCAGGTACTGGCACTGGAAGGTACGAGTCGACCAAGTTGCCTGACAAATGTAGTGTTTTTTAGCAGAATTGATGGTGATTCACCAAGCTACTTCTGCTATTTCCTATGTGTAAGTTAGAGTGGAATTTATATATATTCATATATACTAACAGTCAAGCGGTCATTAATGCGTTGGATGCTGTGGCGGTGCAGTTATACAAAGACAGCCTAGAGAAGATTTCCATACGACACTAGGTGACCGTATGCTGAGTGCCTGGCTATAGAATAAAAAAAAATGTATATAGTTCATATGCATATGGTATGTGAGTATCCCGATTAGAACTCTAAAAAGCAACATTACCAACCTCAGCTACGTTAAGGTTAATCATCCTTGGCTTAATCGAGATATCTGTTATACTCCGAAGTAATTATGTTCACTGTACAATAGAAGGAAAACAATAGAACTCATTAGAGAGAGCGGATCTGACACCACAGGAGACTAGTAGAGATATTAACAACCATTGAGCCATAGCTAACTACTCTAGGAGGCTGAGTTTAGAGTCAAACGAGGGTTGTCCTTAGAATAATAGATTCTCATGTATTTATGGGGCACAATGGATCCGACAATTGTCTAAATGAAGCATAGGTTAAGAAGGGCTGAGCCAACTTACATCTAGATGTGCAAAACCTCACAAAAATGCAGTCCAACTAAAACGAGCTAATGGCCCTCTAATAGAAAGCTCTACACATTCTCTCTCTCTCTCTCTCTGTCTCTTGCTGTAGTATACCACATAAATTCTTCGCAATTACAGCTCTCTTTGGTTGAATAAAAAGTTAAAGTGCTTCCAAAAAGTGATCCTGGTTTATATGGAGATTTTCTTATCTAGTTGGTAAGTTGTCTTACGTCTGAGCATGCAAGCTACAGCCCGCAGAGCTTTCAAAAGAAGTGAAAGCTTTCCAAAAGCACATCATTCCATCTGATAGTGATGAAACGAATTAAAAACGCCGAATTGTATGCTAAATATATAAAAATAAAAATATTTTGTCGTTAGCATGGTTAACATTATTCAATTTATTTCCTTTATCATTACAGTGAACAATTTGAGTTTTTCAAAATAAACAAAAAAAGGTTCGATCTTTGTTACAAATTGAACTTTCTCTGAAATAATATCATAGTTTTGGTAGTTATTGCTCTCTGAAAATAGCAACTTTCAAATGAAAATATATTAGTAACCCAAACTTTTTTATTGGTTTTGTTTCCGTTACTTCCTCTTCCACCTCAATATTTTCCATACTCAAGTAGAAATTTATCTGCTTGATGTTCCATTATAAAGTAATTGTGTACCAGAGTCTACAATTGTAAAGTTCTCTAAAGCTAATTATATCCATAAAAATCCCCGATATCTTTTTTTTTGACACGTCATTACCTAAGTTTATCCTTTTTCTCTAATTATGTGCAGCTTTGATCACATGATAATACGCGCAAATTTGACGCTAAGTTGTACTAACTTTTCGTGTTTTTTTAAGATTTCAGTTATAACCCCTTAAATTTTTCTTGGTTGCATTCCCTCTAATCTAACCTAACCTAACCTATCTTATATCGTTTGCTAATAACATTTTTAATATCCAATGAATAACAAGAAGATCTTCACTTTGTTTTCGAATAGAACAAACCCTACAAATGTGAGTAACCTCATCATAAGCGCTCATCACTCAACAAATATGGATTAAATACATATTTTTATATAAAATCATAATTACTTTCATTCATAAAAGCAATGAATTTAATGTCACAGTGATAAAGTCAATTGTCGAAAATGGAAAAGAGCAGCAACGTTGAAGAATATTTTCCATTGGAATTTACAAATATTACAGTTGTTGATTCTCCTATATTAAAAGACTACTACTGGCAGTGGTTCAACTTAACTGAGTAATTTTTTGTCCTATATATGTATATTCACCAAAAACAAACAATTATTTTCACATACAACTTTGTATTTTATTTTTTTATAATTTAGATTGAATCAACATCTTCTAACAGCAAAAGATGGACTCTATACAATATTCAATGTGAAAGTGCCACCAATGCCAGTAAATAGTATGCCGGTTAAAATCGTCTTGCATATGTACAATGAATCTTATGCTGCAATAAATTGGAAATTCAAACGGATTAAACTATGCGATTGTATAATACAATCGGTTCCAGTGGGAATAAGTAGCTTTAAGAAAAAATTTGTCTGTCCGCATAGAGAGCTATTACATATCAGCCCGACGGAAGGTACCGTAGAAGGTCAGGAATCGTCTTCAGCAGTTTTATATATTAGCTACAGTTTATATGGACAAACAACTGTAGCTTATGAAATGACGTAAGTAATGTCAACATACACACAAACCATATATATAGTGCCAGTCAAAATAAAGGGCACCGAAAGCAATTTATCAAACCCAATTAATATACATACTTATGTATTACAAAATGATTAATACAAAACCAAAATATTATTATTAATTACTTCACTACTCTTTATTATTTATTTCTAATGTCAATTTTCTTAACATAAAAAATCCAAAACAAAAATAAAATATGATAAAACCCAGAAAACATGATTATAAATCGTATCGGAAGCGGGTCGCTTAATCAAAGTTTGACTTCGATCTCCAATTCGTTCTCGACTCGATCTCGAGCTGAAAACGAAGAAAAAGGAGCGCTAATTTTAATCTAAAGGACGACTCGATATCGATTCGTCTTCTCGGCACTTTTTCGAAGATTTTTCGTATATTGAGTCTATATATACATATAAATGTCACATGTTTTCGAGATGTGTTCGTTAAAGATACTCGATTTCGAATTGGATAAACAAGTAAACTACGCTTTGTGAAAACTACTCGATATTTAATTGAAAATAAACAAGTAAACTATTAGAAACATTTTAACATATACCAAATGCAAATTTTATTTTCTTAGCACTAACTTCACTATTTAGCTTTTTTTTTTCGACCGAATACTTGAAAAAGAATGCCGTTGCACGCTTGCGTTGTCATGCACAATCTGAAAAATAATGTATCGATAATTCTTTTGAAACACTTCGTAATATTTCGTACAATCGAAAATTTCTTGCTCATCGAGAACTACTTGCAAATGCAAAAACCCCGATAAAATATTTGTTGGGAAACTGCATGTTTCAATGGGTCAAAAAAAAAGGGAACTGGTAAGAGAGCTTAAAAGAACTTCATTTTATTGCAAAAAACTTAAATATTTAGCTGAGTTATCCATTATTTTTAATAGCCTCATTATAACTCTTCGGCATAGAACTAATAAGTTTGTCATTTTTTTTAATCCTATTCACTTTTAATTGCAGCATTTCTGAAATTTCCATAGCTTCTATCCTTTTGTTTTTGTAATATCCCAGAAATTCTCTATCGGGTTTAAGTCTTGAGATTGACCTGGCCATTGTATTACATCATTCAGCGAATGACTCCGTGAAAAACTTGTCATAAAAGGGTAGACCCAGAAAAACTTCCCATCGGACGAATGTATTAATTACTCGAGGGATTAAACATGATCATTTTATAACACCTACACAACTTTAAGCGATTTAGGATTGAATGCGAGTGAAAGTACCTACTATCAAAAGCAGAGCTAGACAGATCAAACTTAATAGTTGTAGAGCTGTAAAAAAGAGCTATTCATTTCTGCACGAAACAGACTAACACATTTGGACTTCGTCAAGTGGCATTGTGAATGTATCCTGCACCGTTGAAACTCTGTTCTCTTCTATGACGAATCAAGGTTTACTCTACAACATTCAAATGCGATGATACACGTTTGCAGACGGCCGGGTGATCAGTTAAATCCAAAATATTGTATTCCAACAATGAAACATGGAGGATGAAAATGTGTGACGGTTTTGGAATGTGTTTTCGGTCAAGGAATGGTACCTGTTGTACATCGAATTGATGGCATCATGTACAGACTCCAGTATAAAAATATACTGGAAAATGTTATACTCCAGGCGCTGACGATAATATAGTATGTCATTGAAATAGTGGTCCAACAAGACAACGACTAGAAACAAACTTCCATATTTTCAAACACATGGTTGAATGAAAAGAAGATTGATATAATATTATGGAAAACCTAATCTTTAGACTTAATCCCAATAGAGAACCACTGGGACATTACAAAACAAGAGGTTAGACGCTATGAAAAATTCAGAAATTCAGAAATACTTATGAACTATACGAAACAATCAAAAGTGAATAGGATGATTTACAAAAAAATAATTGATGAACTTATGAGTTTTATGCAGTGCCATCTTTAAGCATGGGTCCCGCAATACATGGTGCTCCCTAGCCCCTACGATAGTAGACCAACCGATGATTAATTCTTCAACACAAGTTTGTGTTTGCAGCCCCCACAGTATTTTTTAAGTTTCCGAGATTTTTCAATGATATACTTTCGTAGCCGTTGGTTCGCTAGAGACTAGAGACTTTTTGTCACAAAAATTTTTGGTTACTATCGCCAATCTGTCGTCGTGGGCTAGTTTAGTACGTGCACAGTGAGTAACTGTGACCCCAAAAACTCGTGTTTTATATTATATTCATCAATATAAATTTCGTAGAGGCAGCTGTGCTGTATATTTCTCATAAGGATATAGAAAATATTAACGCTATTGAATCCTTCCAATTTGAAGCGAAAGACTGCTTAAAGGAAAATTTAAATTTGACGAACTACGATCCTTGAAAGATTTGATTTTACTACTACACATTTTGAGACCTGTTATAACTTATCAAAGTACCAATGGGCGATCATCAATTGATGCCAAAGAGAGACTTGCTGTAAGTCTAAGGTTTCATGGATATTTCTATCCACATATTTATCTTCAAATTACTATCAGAGTATTCCTTAAAATTTTTGTTGTATAGTGGTGGTCTCAATTGTTCTTCTTGTATTAATGCCTCATTATTTATATCTTCTTCTCACACTATCGTTGCAGCAGCCATTTTTCAAAAAATATGCGTTAGTTTCTTCCTAGTTCTACAACGTTTCCCAAAACAATGGCAGTCAAACAATGACAAAAATGTTACCAGTGCGTACACATCCATATAAACATGAAGTGATAGTTTCGTCGCCCAAATGTTACTAATCGGAGAAATTAGAAGAACATCTACCTGTCACGTTACTTCAGGTACGCATTTATATTAGAACCTATCTATGGAATTGTCGGTGGTGACAAAACAGTTAAGTACAAAAAGTCTCCAGTGCGCAATAGGTCTTAACATATTAAAAATAATGGACACTCAACTAAAAATTTCAGAAGAAATCTCGAATACATGTAACTAGGGGGAGGTCGTCGCCGTTGCCCGGCGATAATATAGATACTTAGATAGGTGGGTGGGGTGGTTAGAGATAAATAATAACTAAGCTATAATCTGACTTGATCGCAGGATTCTGTACTCTTGTTTCACTCTGTGTCTGTATGAGTGTGTTTGTGTTCCTGAATGAGTGTGCATGCATTCATTCACATCTATGGCAGAGTGTAGCTCTCTACGTCGACGCGTTCTTATACAGTGCCCAAATATATAGTAAAACACGAAATTTTGATATGATAACCCTACAAAGGAGTTGCCCGATTGGTCCCATTTTTGAACTGTATTTCCAATTTTTATGATAACGCCGTGTACAAAAATGAGCTCTCCACATTGAAGCCTTCTCAGGCACTAAATAGTACATAGTGAAAAACAAAAGGTTTGTATGGCATCACTAAGGGATAACCTAATTTAGTCCATTTTTGAAATTTTATTTAGCATTGCTATGAAAACACCATGTAGCAAATTTTTTGTATGGCAACCCTACAAAGGAGCTAAAAGTCCCGTGTAAAAAATTTTTAGCTCTCTACGTCGACGCGTGAGGCAGTGTCCAAATATATAGTGAAAACCTAACAAAAACCCAACAAAAGTGGTCGCCCGATTTGGTCCCTTTTTGAGCTTGTCTCTGCAATTTTCATGAAAACGCTGTGTACAAAATTTTAGCTTTCCACGTCGACGCGTTCTGAGGCAGTTTTTTAGATCTCGACAACAGCGCCATCCTTCGCGTCCAAAACCATCCTACCTTTCAAGCTGGAACCAGCCAAACCCATACATAAAATTTCATTGAAACCGGTTGGGCGGTTTCGGAGATTAGCTTGTACAAACACAGTGACACGTGATTTGTATATATACATAAGTATTAAGATATAGCATCAATGTACGAAAGATCTTCGAAAAACTGCCGAAAAGACCAATCAATATCGAGTCGTCATTAGGATTCGAATTAGTGTGTCTTTTCCTTCGTTTTCGGCTCGAGATCTAGTCGAGAACGACTTGATTGACAGAATCGCTTCCGATTCAATCGCTAATCATAATGTTTGCGGGGTTTTATCATATTTTATTTTTGTTTTGGATTTGTTTCTTACTATTTATTTGGATAGTGCCTGACAATGCGTCGACGTAGAGTGCGGAAATTTTACACACAGATTTTATAAAAAAAAATGTAAATTTGAATTCGAAAATGAGACGAATCGGGCAACTCTTCGTATGGCTGCCATACAAGAAATTCATTTTTCACTATATATTTGGGCACTGCCTGAAAACGCGTCAATGTATAGAGCTGAAATTTTGTACACAGTGTTTTTATATAAAATAGTAAATCAAATTTCAAAAATGGGCTAAATCTGGAAACCTCTTCTTGGTGCTGCCATATTAAAATTTAAGTTTTTTACTTATACCGATTTCCATTGATCAAGTTTTCTAGCAGAAGTGTTACACTTTTCTTGCAGTGTTACACCGAAATTGTTCCATTGACCTGCACTACTAGAAAAAGTGTACGTCAAATGAGTCTGGTGCTACACCGGAAAAATCGGCGGTGTTACACCGAAAAACGCACACATCTACATGAGAAATGTCACAACTGAATGTCATTGAGCATCACATATCAATCTTCAATTATTACTCCACCAAATTCATCCGCAATCACTCCAAAATCTTTTAAAGTACAATTTTCATAATTTTTACGTTATTCGTGATGTTAATTTTTCCAGAAAATTTCAATCTGACAAATTTCACGGATATGAGCTACTACTACATTCTCATCGCGTCAAAAGTTGTTCCGTTGGAACTCGTTTTTTACTGATTGACGTGCACTTTTCTTAAAATATCAATGGAAATCGACATTAGTGTAAAAACGATCAGTCCTAGACGTGTTTATTGTACAGAAAATTTCTGCAGAATATGAAATTTGTCAGAATCATTCTTACTGCCTGACAAATCGTTCTAGATGTAAAGGAAGAAACCACTTCAACGATCAAACTTGCACTGATTGGTGATTGGGTATTCATCTAGGGGTATCATAAGAACTGGTCTTACAATTAGACCAATTCTTGCTTTTTTACTTGATGTATTAACAATTTGTAATCATTGAATAAATAACTAATAAAGAAACGGCATATCGGGTGAAAACGTAAGCCACTCGGCGAAATGTATTAGTGTGCTCTGTTTGTATTCGTTTCGTCATGGCAGTAATGAAATTCTGACATTCTGAAGGAGAACATTTTTTATAATCCAAATTCCTATGTAAAATAAACAAAATTTTTTAGCTCCCCCTTATTTTCAGATATTTCTTGGCGTTGCCTTTGATGACTGGAATAATTTAGGCACCAATGACAATTCAATTGTAAACAAACAAACCGGCATTGGTAAAATGTTAAACTTTTTGCCATGGCTGTTTATTTTTATAAATATTTCACTTTTATTTTGCTAGAAACTCTATAATTAATTAGTAAAGCTATTAAAGTTACTTGAAGAATGCTTTCCCACGACAATAACTCCGTTCGTTCCTGCAGCACAGCACAGCGCACTTCATTATGATAATTTAAGACTAGGGAGTATCTATTACACAAAATATCGTTCACAAAAGAATATTTCGCACTTATTTCACACTACTATTACGTAAAAATCACGTTTAATTATTTATTTTTCACAATATCGCGAATTCATATCCGAGAACTTATTTTCAACCAATGCAATGGTCGCACTGACATTGAAATGCTTAAACACGTACACTGTATTCGCAGTTTGTAATACAGATGTATCAAAAGAATTTGGTTTTATTGCTTTCGGTTCCCTTTGAGCTGACCAAAACCAAAACTGTATATCTCTGTGCATTCTCTTAACATATATATTTCTTTTTTTAGAGTTGACAATCGTTTTAAATTGCGCATGAATTTTGAATTTAACATTCATGAATTCGATCCACTCAGTTGTGTAATAACAAGAAAACTATTTCCAGTGTATATTGGTACTGTATCGCATATTGTACAACCGATTTGGATTTTTAATCACTATAATCAAGATATGACATTTGAATTTAGTTCGAATGAGGCTGGTTTGCGAATCGTTACAAAGATATTATTTGTAAAGAGATATTCTTTAACACCGCTTTTAATCAAATATCGACCAACTAGAGTCGGAACTGTTGCTGTAAGTATATGTAAAGAGAATTTCCTACTCCTACTCCTTCCATAATAACAACTGTGCAATTATTATTAACTTTGCAGCTTAAAATTATAATGACTTTTGCTGATGTTCGAAATGAATTCAGTATTAAGGCAACAGGAGCACTTTTCACAATTCCAATTCCAGCACAATTATGTCCTAGAAATGATATTCCAACAATTGATGCACCTTATACATTATATGAAAATTACATTGGCATTAAATTAGAGACCACCGAAAATAGCGCAACTATGGTAGCAGTTCATAATTTCAGTGATAAACCTGTTCAATTCAAATGGCTAAATTATAAAATCGAACAATATTTTTCAATTGAAGTTGTTCCAGATGTGTTTTGCTGTAAACCAAATCACACTGCACTTTGTTTAATCAATTTAAAAGCTGAAGATAATCCATGTATCTTCTTTCGTGTTCCTATCGGTTGTGAGGTATATGAATATAATAAAACTATACCAGGAGATAATGGTGAAGATGGAGATGATGAGAATATTTCAGAATCTTCCCTGGATCAACATGGTCCTTCACTTATAACACGTCTTTGGTTGAATATGAATTTTCGGATTGAAGGACCACCAAATATACAGATACCAACAGGAAATCATGGATCTGAAATTATGAATAAGTGCTTATATCCGATTCCGGCGAATTTCGATCGAAATGTTCTTGAGAAAATTTTTTGGAATCATATTTTCGGTACGAAATTTCTTCATAAAGCTATGAATCGTAAAATGGATGAGTATTGCTATAGTGATCTTTCGGATAATGAAAATTATACTGAGCCTTATATTAGTAGAAGGTATGTAAAATTATTTTTGATTGATGATTCTATTTAATGGAAAACAATTTTTTTTTTTCATATTTATAGATTGACTATGGGTGTTATGAGATTACTTCTTTCAGAGGCAGTTACAGAAATTTCAAAGCGTTGGAGATTTATTCCTCTAGAAATGGCATTATAATTTAAATGTTTTATGGTTGTAAAAAAAAAATAATTTATGTTGTTAAAAATATATAAAATTTTAAGTGTATTAGTTTGATATTGAATATAAATGAAGAATATTATATATGTAGGTATGAAGGTATAGTATTTTTATTTTAAGAAGTGGGTAATGAACCACAGAGATGTGAGCAAGTTTTGTAATGTGAGAATTCCAGAGATGCGTTAATCTGCAAAAAAACTAAAAAAAAAATTACATAAATCCAAATTTCATTAACCACGAAAAGAATTTATTACCTTTCTATTCTATCTCAAGTGTTTTACTCCGTAGTGAAATGTGCCAGCCAACAATAACTGTACATGGGCAGTTCATTCGAACATAATAATTACTTTTAAGCTGAAAAATTATTAATATGTCTAAAATATTTGAAAATTAACATTATAAATTTACGAAAAATTGAGTAAGCAAGAAATTTGTAATTAGGTAAAATTAACTTACAATTTTATACGAAACGGTCACACGTAAAAAGTAAACGATGAGGTGCAGTTGCAAAGTTATTGATGCTATGCCAATTAATCCCACGAGTATTCCTGATTCAGTATCAGTATGCAAACAGGTTTTCTTGGGAAGAGGTGAGAAGAAGCAAAAAGATATCTCTACACTATGGAGAGATATTTCTTTGCTTCTTCTCACCTCTTCCTCAGAAAACCGGTGTCGTACTACCAAAGTTAACCTAATAATTATTAGGTTAACTTTGATACTGCATCAAGAATACTCGTGTGGGATGGCCCAATGAGAGAATAACATCCAGTACGGCTGATATGGCACATCATCCGTAAAAAAAAGAAAGTTGCAAGGAAGACAAGAAGCAAATATCAACAAGACAAGAGAAGACATAAAATCGAATTGAGGGCTAAAGATAGCCCGAAGGAACAAACTGGACAAAAATGTGAACATCAAGGAAAAATATGACAACTGCAAGATGAAAATGGCGCAAAGGCACTTGACTTGACTCGACTAGTGTTAATTCCTAGTGGCTTTTCCTAGGGTTGTAATATTCATTAACAAATCAGATACTTTATTTAGTTGACAACTAAAATAAATATGTTTATTCTGGGTTTCCCCTCGATTAAAGACTTTATTTTGGATAGCGACTAAAGTAAAGATTCTTATTGCGGGTAAAGACTAATAAGAAATTACTAACAAAACACTTTATTGTGGGTAGCAAGTGCAATAAAGATTCTTATTGTGGGTTTTCGACTGCAGTAAGAACTACTAACCTCACTTTATTCCGGTTATCGACTAGAATAAAGAATATTCCAATCCCAACTCTCAGTAAAATAGTAGGTAAACCAAGTAAACCAACTGACAAACATTTATCAGGTGAGTATAAGGTCAATTACAACAAAATTACTATATTTTCCATTTATATTACATTTGCATTTATTTATTTTGGATATAGGTATTTAAATATTTACATACCTATTTTATATAATAATTAAGCCATTGCATTTAGTGAAATAAAGATTCATTTCAAGTGTAGTTAGCTTGGTAAGAAAAAAATGGAAGAGTGAACCACTAACTTTATACCAGTGGAATGATTCTCAACACATTTTCTCATTTATTGCGTGACAAATGAAGAAAAACGAGTCAAATAATGCACCACTCATGTGAAAATTCTTCTGAAAAACCTTTGTATTTTTCATCAAGTCAACTGAAATTTATTGAAAAATTATAATTAATATATGTATAAGAAAATTTCATTTTATATAACTTACATCTGTTGCAAATCTTCCCTTTGTATTCCTTTCCATCAAACGAGTACGTAACTAAAGGAGAGGCCCATCATCAACAATTTTCGTGCCAATTGTAAAGCTGTGTAAGTTTATACGCACACTATAAAAAAATGGGCAGTGCAGGCGGATGGAAAAAAACGTTTATGCGATGGACTTTGGCGAGATTTTTGAAAGTATGAGGACAAATTTTCAGAAATATAAGATTTCTTTGATTAATATGCATAGTTTTTCTTAGCATCTCTTGGTTTGATTTCTGTTTCAGAAACTGTTGAAAATAATAGCAGTGAAGTAGCAGAAGCTGTTCCCAGGCAAGATACAGAAGTACAGGAGAAATAACATATTGCCAGATATTGCCAGTCAGGCAGAGTACAAAGTTACAAAAAAAAAAAGTACAATAAAAATAAAAAAAAACATTAAATTACAAATTATTCTAGATTCAAAATGGAGTGTGTCAGAAACTAAATCATTTAGAGTTAGAAGTGTACAAAAATTTCTTGGATGAAATGCAGGGTACCTTATTAAAAAATGAAAAGAGTTTCTGCCCACTTAAAGCCAAAATGAGTAACGAGATCCGACAAGACATTGTAAACTTAAATGTCAGCACTTCAAATGCTAATATACAGCAACAAGAGATCAAAACAAATGTTGCCCCAAAATTCTTTAAATATCATCATGAATTTAAGGGCATCTTTTGAAAAGATCCCGACATTACTCCGGCGGCATTGGCTTATTCATTAGACCCAAATATAAGCTGGAAATATAGTTCAGCAAAACTGGGTGAGTCTACGATATCAGGGAAAAGAAGACGACAAACGCTTTCAGAGTTTCTCAAGTCATACAAGGAAAAACAAAACATCAAAAAAGAAATGGAAGAAAAACGGCGAAGGCTAATTGAGGAGCAAAATTCAACCATAAAGAGACTGCCTGATGCACAAGAGAAGGGCAATGGGATCCATAATCCGTTTATGAAGAAGCTCCTCGAAACGTTTTAAATTTATTATTATTATTTTCTTCTTGTAGCTGCCACTTGTAATGTTTTTGACTTTTTAGTTTAGTTAGCGCTATTTTCTTTACCCCATATTTAAAGCCTTTTGCAAATTATATTTAAGAAACTTTTATCATAAGAATCAACTAAATAAAGAATAGTAAATTCGAAATTCAATAGAAAACGCCTATAATACTTTTATCAATGTTTATATTTTAAATATCGTTTATTATTCGACATATCCTGGTTTTTGTTTCTCATCTTCACATGGGGCCTCTTGTATCATTGGTTTTTTGTTTCGTTTTTTTTTTCTTTTTAATTTTTATTGTTTAATATTTAAGTCAACATAATATCATCAATGATCATCAATAATAGTTATATTTCTATTTTGTCTGTTTTATTTGCAATAACATGATTCAACTAAAAAAGAAAAAAGAAAAAACTGAAAAAACAACTTGGAATTTTTAATTGAGAATTAATCAAATCCTCTCTCCTTAATTATGCAAACATTTTTTTTTTGTTTTTTTGTTTTTTTTTTTAATATTATTTTTATTAAATATTCTGCTTGTTTTCAGCTAGCTGTTTCGTTTTGCTCAGTTTTTTGTTTCTTTCTTTTTTTAAATACAATTTGTAATACTTAAATTAGCATAGCTGCTGACATGCAGTACATATGAACACACATACTACATACCTCGCACAATTAATCATCTTCCAAAAATGGAAATTAAATTCGTGTATAGATTCTTTACTTGACACCGCTGCCTACTACACAAGGTACATACATATCCCCCACACAAATAGTACATAATAAAAATACAATAAATAACCTATTTAAAGTGTTAAAAATATATAAACAACGCGATTTATACTAAAATATGGCAAACATATTTGTCGTTATCTCAATAATTATTATTGATTCTATCCACAACAGGGCGGGGGGAACAGCTGCAAATACGACAGATAGGCGAAACAGGCAGAGCACTGTCGTTTTACAGAGATTCCGCCACCGCCGCCGCCGCCCGTTCTTATAAGCTTAGCGCATTAAACAAATATAATTTATTAAAAAATGTAAAATAAATAGAATTTGGAGAGTATTTTGTGTTTCGTTTTTGTTACATACATATTACAAATTCATCAATAACAGTGTTCGTCTTCGTCTTAATCTTGTGATTTTCTCTCTTTGTGGCTTACTTTCATTTTATTTATTATTTTTTATTTTCTTTACAATTATTAATGTTTCCCTCTCTCTCTTTCTCACACTTTCTCTTTCTCATGGAGGAAAACATGCACACTAAATATATAAAAAAAACTATTCAATTAATAGAGTTCTTAAGGAGCAAAGGAAGTCCAGTTTTAGTTTTAGTTTTTGACACTAAGATAGTTGCAGTTTTACTATTATTAACAAGAGTCATATTGGCGTGACCCGTTGGGTTCACATCAACGTTATCACCTTCAATTTCATTGCTATGATTATTAGCAGCAGCAACAAAACTAGCAGCAGCGGCAGCAATAGCAGCAGCATTTGCACAATTATTTTGTCGTTTTCGTGTAGCAGCAACTGGAATTGATTCGTAAGTATCTTTGGTTGATTTGTGAACTACTTTTGTTGTTGCTGATAAATTTATCATTTCCATTCCAATTACTCCTCCTCCTCCTCCCCTTCTTCCTTCTATTCCTACTCCTACACCAACACCACCACCACCACCAATAGCACTATTATTATATGATGTTGGCGGTGGTGCTGGGCAACCTGCTGCAATTTTCTTGCTCAATGACTTAGTACTACTATTAGTATGTACAATGACAAGGTGTTCATTATTATTTAATAAATGTTGATTATTTAGGTCGCAATCATATAACGACTGTGACTGAGATTGTAACGATGTAACATTCGATAGGGTGCTTTCAGTCTCGGCTCTTAAACCAGCTGCCAATTGTCCCGAAACTGATAATAACTGAAAGGAAGAATGAAAATATTGTTATGATCATTTCGTTTCGTTTTCAAAAGAACTAAAAATTAAAGAATAAGAGTCAGGCAGAATTGGTTGTGATTCACCAATCACCGTACTGCTGGTATCTATGTGTAGGGAATTGGATTTAGGCATATACATAAATACCACAACCACTGTGGTGCTAAAATCATGGCTGGTACAGTTGTGCAAAGATAGCCTAAAGAATCTTTCCATACGGGACAAGGTGACCCTATGCTATACCTGACCATAGAAATATCGAGGGTAATAGATAAAGAATAAGCTAGCAAAAACGGATTCTGAAATGGAAAGCTCTATGCAATATTGTATTGAAAATCTCTAGCGGAGCTCTAAAAGCAAATCATTAACGATAGATTCAAGAAGGCAAATCATCGACGGATCAATATGGATACCTGCGGTATTGCGAGGCAATTATTATGCCTTGTATACAACAGGAGAAGAATAAAGCTCTTTACGGTAAGCAGAGATGACATTAGATAATTAGTGGTGGATATAATGGGTCGTTGGACTATAAGAAACAATGCTAGAAGACTGGGTCTAGAGTCAAACGATTTCTGTCGAAGTTGCAAGATTCCTAAGGAAATCGAATCAATTAGACAGACAGGTGTTCTGCGAGTGTGTCGCTCTAGCGATTATTCTGCCTTGTCTTGCCAGATTCTTCATCTCTTTAATACCATCATTACCACAACAACCTCACCTACTGCTTGGAAGTCAGGCAAGGTAATTCCCATCCCCATAAGCTCTAACCCATCGCAGCCTTCGGATATCAGGCCTATAACTATTTTACCCACACTTTCAAAGGTTTAGGAATTTTAATCAAGAGCTAAATGTACCTAATTTTATATACTCCAAAAAATCTTGTTTGCCCGAGGGTTACAATACTTCGAGTACTATCTTGGACATTACTGAGACAGTAAGGCTCAACATGGAACGCAAGCTGGTTAGCGTATTTGTTTTGCTTGACTTTAGCAAAGCTTTCAATAGTTTGAATAATTCTACTCTTTGTCATAAACTTCAGAGCCTCTTCCACTTTACCCAGTCAGCCTGTAATCTAATTTCTTCACATTTGAGCTTGCGATGCCAATGCGCTATTTTAGGGAATCGTGAATCAAATCTTGTGAATCCCTACAAAGGTGTTCCGCAGGGATCTGCTCTGGGCTCACTTTGATTTACCTTGTTTATTAAAGATCTACAAGCTGCAGCTAGGTTCCCTGTCGTTCATATTTTTTAAGATGATGTTCAATTACTTACACCACAATTTTCATATTCGAGATAAGAGTTTGTTAGGTCCCCACGTATTCCACTTGATTATAGAACATAATTAAGTATTATTCCGTCAAGGATGCCAATCAGGGCTTTTGTTTTTCTATCTTTATTTTGAGGATTTGTCTCTCTTGTAAAGCACTATAAAATCTTAATTTATGTTAACGACATTAAACTTTCGTTTCAAATTAAATCCCCCAATAATTTGTTTTAATAACAATAGTTTAGAAGTAATCCAAATAAGTAATGTTAGTTTATAACTTTCTACAGGCAGGAGGACCCCATCGCTTTTAACACTATACTTCCAGATTCTAATTCGTCGTGCTGATTCTGTCAAAGTCTTGGGTATCAAATGTGACCGTAAATTGGCCTATATCTCTTACCATAAATTACATGGGCTTTAAATGGTCCGAAGAGTCTTCGAATCCATTCATAATATTGCGATTATACAATTACTGTACAGACCCTATTACTTGAATATGCAAGTCAGGTATTGTTCCCATATTACCGTACGCATGTCGACGAAAATAAGTCTATGAACACAACTTCCTACGTTTCGTTTTTAGGTGTCTACCCTGTAATAATTCTTTGATCCTTCTACGTTTGCTATGTAAAATTTCGAGCCAGTCTCCTGCTGTCGCATTCGATAGAAGTTCTTTTAAAATGTAATGCTGGGAAAATTGTCATTACATGGCATCATCTAATAACTTTTCGGGGTATACGGAGCCGTGATTACTTGTAGATTATGCTATCAACACAAACTGAGGAAGACATTACTCTCTAAATGCAGATAACAAGATCGCAAATGAAACGAGCTGATGGCAGAGTGAGCTTTATACATCACTTGTATGGTAGGATAACGATATGAATTTGGTAATTTCAAATTTCATTAAGTCAACTTCAAGTCAACAAACAAATTGCTACGGGCCGAGATAATGTCGTCTTGTATTTCTCTGGAATATGAATTCGATAAATTCATATCTAGTGGGTAGAATTAAAACGTTTTTTGGCTATAATGATTATTTAGCTAAAGAGATTTGTCGAAGCATTATCTTTTCAAAATTTGCACATTAGTTACTTCGTCCCTAACTATTACTCTTTCCAAAAGCCGAACAACATATGAACAATCGATTGAAAAGAAAACAAATGACTTACTTTATCAAAAGACGATAATTCCGTATCTCAAGTACTTTTTGGAGGATGTAAAACCCTATCCATGTCTTTCTGTACATTAAATAATTCGCTTAGGTGTTTGGCAAATTGAATGTTGAGTTCATTTAATTGCTTCATCTAAGTGAAAAACAAAATTAATAACAACAAATTGCATCAACATATATCATAGTCCTTACGCTCTGATCATTACACTTATCCTTGAGACTCTTATTTGCTGCCTTCAATTCAATCTCCTGGCTCACAAGTTCCTTTTCTAATCCTTCAATTCTACTCTTTAAAAGACCAATTTCACGTCGTAAATCATCGGCTATTTCTCCTCCACCCCCAGCAACAACGCCTTGCCTAATAACTTCCATATCTCGTTTTAATCTGATATTTTCTTCCTTGTACGTATGTAATTGGCGCTTCCATTCATCTACATTTGCAGTTGATTCCTAGAGATTCGTTAATTAAAAGTTCAATGAAAATTAGAATTGAAGGAAAGTATACCTGCAGAGCACTCGTAAGCCTTATATTGTTGCTTTTAAGAGTAGCAAGTTCAATTTCCCATTTCTTTGCATTTGAACAACTATATAACATAGGGAGGAAAAAATTTGTAATTACAAAAAAAAAAAAAAAAAATTTCTAAATACCTTTGCGCAAGTGCCATTTTTAGTCTCTCGTTTTCATACTTTAATTGTTGATCACCAGTCGCATGCACAGCCGTATTCGAACCGTCATTATTTTGGGAGGTTTGCTTAGTCTCTGCATTATTGCTAGTGGTAATCTTATGTGATGGACTATCAGGATTGGCATTTTGGGTATTTGTATTGGACATATTTGGCGGATCCACGTGATGTACTTCATTCGTAGTATTGTCATTTTGTATAGTTGCAGTTCTTGAGGTAACTGGTGATGTATTTGCTGATGTAACTGGTGTTACAGCCGTACTGCCTGTATGGGGAATATTTTTTAAATATTAAAAATTGAAAACTTAAATTAATTTCTATACCATTAGCTGCAGCAGATTTTGCCAACGCATTTTTTGTAGCTTCTTTTACCTCTTGGAACTTTTCAACGAACTATAAATTAGGAAAAAATTTTCATTCAAGATTACTGCAATTGTGAATTAGGTAAATTATGCAATTTTTTACCTTTGTCAGTTCAGCCTCGGAGGCAAATCCTAATCCATAAACAGTATTCGCTCTTACATCACTCCACTGTCCAAATTTCTGTGATGTTTGAGTAAATGTCATGTTCGGTGTAATCGTTGAATTAATAACAGCCTTGCTACCTTCGACACTAATTATCCTATAGAGATTCCTTGAAGAGTCATAAAAGAAACTTACTGCTACCGCTTTCATACTGGCTGTTATCCAAGTTCGTTTCGTTTTTGGATCAATATGAAAGACATGTGCTTGACATGTAAAAATTGGCTGCTCTCTGTAAATTAAATAGAATTTTGTATTTCTGATAAAGTGGATAGCTCGGTAAAAAAAATCACACCGAAAAATATGATTAATCTATAAAGGGAGTATAGGAGAATCAACAACAAACCACCAGAAACTTGTCCAAAGTCTTTTGTAGCGTCCAAGTTAATCCCTTGTCAAATTATTAAAAGAGGGTAGTCATTCTAATCATTATTTAATATCCATTGTAGGTTTGTTGGGTACTAAATTAAAATCAACAATAAGTATTTTTTCTGTGAAATCAGTGATCTTGATCTCATTGAAAATAGGAGTGGTGACGGCGTTGCTCTATTCCTGTCGAGCTCACTCCAAGCCGAAATGACTTTTCGCTTATCCTCGCTCTAATAACTCACACATGTTTAACCAAAATTTTACCAGCTCATATTTTCCTAAGTCTTACACTTATCCTCCGTCATCTTGCAATATCCAAGGCTAAGGTCATCAGGACAGATCAAATCTCACTTTACGAAAATTCCAAAAATCTCCTTTACATCTAAGTCACAAGCTTTGCTGTACGAAATCAGCAACAGTTCAACTCGCATTCCTAACCCATTAGCTCCTTTTATTCTGCAGGCCAAGAATCTTGAACTAATTATAGGCTTGACACTCACTTAGAACCCGTAACTTAACCTAATTTGATCAAAAGTATTTTATGGGTTCCGTTCCTTGTATACAACGTCCCATCACCTCCAGAAACCTTTTCTTAGTCACCTCCAGAAACCTGTGATCTAGATTGGTTAGAGCTTTTATTAGTCATTTCCTCCATTGAGATGTGGTCTTGTGCCCATGTAATACAATGGATAAACTTCAACGTGCAATCAAGATAGTCTAAAATATTTTTATAGAATGAATATCTGGATCTCCCCCCCCCCCCCCCCCCCCCAATTGTATGGAACAAAAAGTTCCTTTAATAAACTATTGAGAAATTCACATGAAACAGACATGAATCATAATTTGTGCTACCGTATCTGCGATCTGGTTTAAAGCTAGAAGCATTTATAGGCAAGGGTGGAGCCAAGAATCAGTCAGAAACTGTAGCGGACTCAAAACTCTTACTCGTGTTGAATAATCACTATTAATATGATCATCCTCCATCCTGTTACAAAATTCTCTGCCCAAGTTATAAATTATTTTCTAGTACCCTACTAAGGCATCTTCATGTCCTTATAGAACACCATGATGTTCACTGCGGAATAAGCCTGTTATATTTTACATCATAGTTGCAATTTGTTTTCCCCCTAGGTTCTACCAGCTTCTGTTTGCTTGTGCCATACTGCCTGAATTCGCTTATAATTATGCTATAAGGGCTATAAATGACTGGGGCTTGTTTAACTGGAAATACTCGGCGCTTTTGCGTTTATATGGAACCATAATTTTTGCTAATCAATTGCATGGGGATATCATATGCTACCGCAAGTTGTCTCTGGTCCTCAACAAAACAAAACTAAGGCTCATAATGGATTTACATTCTTTGCATTGCGCGCATGGATACGATCTTAAAATGGGTAAGGTCGATACTGAGACATGTCGCTTCTGCCTGGAGGATGACAAAACTGCTAAACACGTCGACTGTGGCCATCTAAGGCCAAAGCATCTATAAAAGACATTCTCATCGTCAAAGGATGTTACAAGAGAATGGCTAGGTTTTGTCAAAGACCCACAATAACCTTAGGACAAAATTAGGGATAATCTCACAAAATATTTCGGAGGTCTCAGTGACTAATAGTGAGTTCTTTTCTGCGACTCGGTGTAACCACCACCACCGAACCTGTCATTTCCCGGCTGCTCTTTTTTCTCACCACACCAGTAGAGAAGAAAAGGTGCACGAGAATGGCAGATTCAGTGGCAGTGTTAACACAGAGTCGCAGAAAAGAATTCAGTATATGAGGCGGACTCTATGCCTTTTCATATTAATTATAATTAATAATCTTAGTTTTTGTCTACTATTCGGCGGTAGTTTCATTCAATTCAAAGTAAATCATATCTATGCAACATTCCAATCGATGTATACCTACCCAACGTCGTAATTAACGTGGCCTCATGGCAGAGTTATTAATAAATTATTTTTTTTTTAATATGAAATGAGTAGGTCATGGATAATATTCTGACCTTTGTCGTCAAGATTTTGCTAAATTTAACAAAATATGTGATGCCAATAGCGAATTTAAGTGCTTCAATAAGTTCAATATCGATAGTGTTGGAAAGAAAAGCTCTGGGATTATTAATAAATGTCCCCTTATTTGATCTGATATAGATTGTATCTGAACTGTATAATTGCTACCCTTCTCTTAAACATTATTTTCAAGAAAGAACCAACCGCATTTATTCATTTTATCGTAAACAAGACAAAACAAAAGCTCTCTATTAACTTCTATTGTTCTTACATCAGTAGGTATGTATTAAAATATATGCACCTCCGCCTACACAGTAATCTCTTTTAATATAAATGCTACGGAATTCATCAGTTATCAGCACTACAGGATGTTGCTAATTAGCAAATATAATTCCATGCCGACGAGACGAACAGAAAACAGAGTAAACAGCCGCCGCGTCGCCTTTCAATTCAATAGCAGAGAAAGTATGGATGGAATGGAGGCAACAACCCCCACTAATGCGATGAAAGGTTAAAACTGCGTAATGCGATTAAATAACAACACCTGTAAGTCCCTAATTGGAAAATATTAGAAACATGCCGACATATGCACTTAAAAGACTTCTTATAAACACATTTTCCGTTTTTTTTCATCTCAGACTTTAGTTGTGAAAATTGTGGTTCGCAATTTTTATCAAAGAACGCCCTATTTATATCCTTTCTTGTGAAATTGTACAAATCAATAGCAAGCAGATTCTTGTTAGAAGAAAAACCCTTTTTGTCTCTAAAATTTCATTAATGATGACAATAAAATTCATAGACAAGAATAGAATGAAAAACATCCACACAATATTTCCGATCGATTAATTACAAAAACACAAGACATTGGTCCCCCTTAACTGGTCTAGAATTACTACCATCTACACTAAGTTATCACGAAATTCTTTAATACAATTATCATCTGCACTTTAATTGTAGTTTATTTATTGCAAATTTAAATCAAACTCGCATTGAATTGAATGAATATTAAAGAAAACATAACAGTGATAATTTTACTAGAAATCGTTGGCGGGTGGAGCATAATAAATCACTGATAATTTTTAAAATCGATGTTTTCGTTTATTTCTTTTAATATAAATAAATAAAATTAACATTACCCCATCGTTTCACGGTCACTAATCATTTATTTTTCACGAAATTGCCACTTTTTTCTGTTAAAACTTGTCGAAAGTCAATTCTTGAGCGGAAAGATGGCGAAAAGGAACACAATTGACAGCCATTAATTGTTTGCAAGAAAAAGATGGAGAAATATGATGAAAAAGGGATAGATATAGATATTTTCATAGGTCTGAAGTTGGCATTAATTGCGTAATTATAAAAATAAAAGTCAGCAGAAATTTTAAAATTTAAATGTTCGAAAATCGTTGGTTTGTTCTTTTGTGTCTCGTGCATTGGTGCAACCATACATTTAAGAGTGTGTAGAGTGTATCTAGTACAATGTTACACTGCACCGCTGAATTTATATTCTATTCCGCAAGAAGGGTCGCTAAAATCACTAAAAATGCTTTGATTTCTATATAAATTTCCGTTTCTGCAACTTACTCAAATTGATATATTTTCTTTTTAATTAATGTTTTAGATATCATTAACTGTGTTTATCCCCCACCTTACATAAAGCCCAAATGAAATTTTTAACATATGCGTGTGGAAACGACTAAGGTTTTAAAATAAAAATCGTTGGTTGACGTTGTGACGAGCTCTTTTGTAGCAGCAGTGCAGTGAACTGAAAATAGCGTGCACAAAAGAAGTATACGAGAATTTAAGGCTTTGAATACTGCAAGGCTGCCAGAAATTATTCATATTTTTGCTCCACACATCTTATAGAAGTTTTCACAAGTGCACAATTCAATGACATAGACCCATTGCCTGGAAAATGGTGGAAAAGCCTGGACGGATAATTCAGTACAAACATCGTAGAATGCTCAGTCGAATCACTGCCTAGTCAGTCAATATTATACACATCAGTGGGTTTTACTTAGTTTGGTTACTTGCACGCATTCGACTCACTGACATATATAACATCAACATGGACTGCCTGATTTTCTATTTCATATGGGTCAACTTTTTTTGGCAGGGTGTGACAATTATCTTAATTTCAAGTTTTACTTTCGCTTTAATATTCATATTAAAAGTTAAACAAATTACAGTTGCATTCGGAATTATTTCTATTCTTGGAAGCTTATCTCATACAACATCAAAGATTTTTTAAGGTTTTTAAAGAAATAAAATTCAGCAATTTTTGTCTACCTGCCCCTAAAACACTGACATATAATAAGAATGGACTGAGCCATCCTATCTAATTCCTATAGTTAAAAATGGCACAAATTTTGGCTAAAATCTATTTGACTCTTTCAAGCTCAAAATGTACACTGAGCTGTAACCAATTTTGGAAACAGTACGGCTGTATTGATTGGAATGCATCGGAATTGACATAAAAATGCAGACAAATATGTTATTTATATAGGGTGTCCCGTAAGTCGACGTCAAGCCGGAACCGGGTAATAGACCAAATCATAACAGTTACCAGAAAAATATAAAAAAATTCTAAGTCATGTATTTTTCAAATTATAGGCATTTCTTTTGTTTTCGAGAAAATGTACACCTTGTGATGGTTTATTAGCTCCTGTTGCTACAAATCTTTACTTTTTTTCAATTTTATTTTTCTTATGTAATCCCGAATAGTGCTTATGTAACCTGTTGCTTTAAGTTCTAAGCCAACTGCTCCAGCTTGGAAGAAAATGTCACATTTTGCCGAACCAACAATATAAAATTAATAATTCGTTGAACTTTAACTGACTGTACTGAAAAAAAAAATGTACTACGCCAGTCTAACAAGAAACTTTAAAAGTTGACACATTTAATAAGGATTCTAAAATGGTATTCTACAATATTTCTTAGAATACGGAAAAAAATTGTTTTCTTCAAAAAACCCAGTTTCGAAAAAAAAATTTCATCTACTAAAAATGAATCAAGTGTACCCAAAGCTTGTTGTAAGACCGTAACCTTTAGACTGTAGTTTGAGTGAGACCGAGAGCCATTGCATGAAATGTGAGTGAGCAAGATAGTGACGCTAGCTCGTCAAATCATTGAGTTTTTACAAATGTGCATCGTTTACTCTCCACAGAGGGACGACTTCCAAACCAAGTGCATGGTGAAGGAAGAGTTCCTTATCTTACGAGGACGTAATACTTCAAGCAGTTGAAGAAGATCCAGGAAGTTCGGTACGTGCAATCCAGGAATGCACAGGAGTGCCCAAAAGTATAGCTCACCGAATATGACAAAAACATGAGCTCCACCCATACCATGTACAGCGGGTACAAACCCTGCTACCTCGGGTTGCGTTTTGCCAAACGATGCTACAAAGACAACGGGAAGATCCGCGATTCTTCGAGAAAATTTTGTGGTCGGATGAATCGCCATTTAAAAAAGACGATTACATGAACCTACACAACTTACACGAGTGGCACGTAGAGAATCCGAATTTAATGAGACAAAATAGATCTCAATATCGTTTTAAAATAAACATGTGGACCTGAATTTTAAACGGAAAAGTCATAGGACCTTTTGAGTTGCCAGAGGTCTTTAATGCTGAAGTTTATTTAGATTTTTTGCAAAACCATTTACCTAATTTACTGGAAGACATGCCACTAAGTATTTACAGAGAGATGTGGTATCAGCAAGATGGCTGCCCAGCGCACTATGCCCTTTCAGTTAGAGAATATCTCAATGACGAACATCCGGACAGATGAATAGGGCGGTCTGGTACAATCTCGTGGGCAGCTCGTTCACCTGATCTAAATCCATTAGATTTCTTTTACTGGGGAGCAGTAAAAGAGAAAGTTTATAAGAAGTCAATTGAAAATTTAGCTGAGCTTCGGCAAAGAATTACGGAAGCAGTTGAATTTGTCAACAACGGAAGAATTGCCCGTCTGATAACCCGATCTTTTTTAAGAAGATGTCGAGCTTGTATTGCAGCTGAAGGAAGGCAGTTTGAATATCTTTTGTAAATAATAAATCTTAGCATCCGAATAATTGGTGTTTAATTTTAAAATTAAGAAAAATTTGTCCTAAATTTAACAAAAAGTTAGCATCTCTGACTCGAAAGCGTGACTATCTGCCTCACTCACACTTCATGGAATGACTCTCCGTCTCACTCAAACTACAGTCCAAAGGTTACGGTCTTACGACAAGCTTTGGGTACCCTAAGATTCATTTTTAGTAGATGAAATTTTTTTTTCGAAACTGGATTTTTTGAAGAAAACAATTTTTTTTTCCGTATTCTAAGAAATATTGTAGCTAGTGTTATACCATTTTAGAATCCTTATTAAATACGTCTTTTAAAGTTACTTGCCAGAGTGGCGTAGTACATTTTTTTTCAGTAGTCAGTTAAAGTTCAACGAATTATTAATTTTATATTGTTGGTTCGGCAAAATGTAACATTTTCTTCCAAGCTGGAGCAGTTGGTTTAGAACTTAAAGCAACAGGTTACATAAGCACTATTCGGAATTACATAAGAAAAATAAAATTGAAAAAAAGTAAAGATTTGTAGCAACAGGAGCTAATAAACCATCACAAGGTGTACATTTTCTCGAAAACAAATGAAATGCCTATAATTTGAAAAATAAATGACTTAGATTTTCTTTAATTTTTTCTGGTAACTGTTACGATTTGGTCTATCATTCGGTTCCGGCTTGACGTCAACTTACGGGACACAACCTATTTCGACCTAAGTACTAACTGCGAGATCAAGATTACGACAACTGTATCAGCCGTTTAACATCGCATTTATACATGTTTTCAGCGAACACGCATTCTAAAATATCATGGCAACTCAGGTAATAGCACGGTATACAGTAACAAGATATGATCGTCTAATTAACCGCGTTACCAAAGATCATCAAATTCTTTTCTATATCGACGTTTTGCCAGAAAATCATTTACCATACCTTTCACTTCTTTTTCTAGTTTATTGCTAAAATTAATTTTGCCTTGCCCGCGTAAGAAAATGCCAAATGAAATTTCATCTAGAATAGAATCCGAACATCTCAATTAAAATCAAATTAGGGCAAACCACCAAATATTGAGACCGTCCCAATACTTTGTGTTAAACTCTTAATTAAATCAAGAATCTAGAAAACAAGTAGATTGCCATACAAAATGTATACCAAATAAAATTAAAGAGTCCTCTCCAAGATACTTTACAAATTTATCAATTTTTTTTTTTCAAAATATACTATTTTCAACTCTATCCTGCCCCACCCACTGCGTGCATTTGTCAAATATTTGACGTGCGTCTGATTTGAAGTGTTTGCTATAAAGAGGAATATTTTTCATTCGTACGCTTTAAGGGCGCATTACAAACTTTGCTTAAAACGTACAAATGAAAAATATTCCTCTTTGTAGCTCACTAACACAAACCTCCTCAAATCAGGCGCATCCCAAATATTTGGCAAATGCACGCATTTGTTTGGGAACGGCTTTAGAAAATGATATCCCTCTAGCCTGCACAATCATCTATACAAAGATTAAAAATTGTATTACCAGTCAATAGATGGCGCAACGTTTAGATTTGTATAAACTTTCAGATACAATTGGATGCGGATACACCTTCCGAAACCGTTTGGCAATAAAATTAATAACTAAATTTGCTGTCTTAACAAATTTATTTCACATGGTAAGTATTTATATTTTCTTAACTTTGTAGTTATAATTTACAAACAAAGATAAAACATCCGACACCATGAAAAAGATGCGACAATTAAATTCAATTTGCTCTAACGCATGATCATTCATTTCATACGTTTCTGGTGTTGTGTGGAAATACCAGTTTGTCGTCAGAAATAAAAAAAAAATAAAGACTAAAACACATCACTTCGCATGAACGATAATTTAGGCTCGTAAAAAAACCTTTACTTTTCCATAAAGAAAATAAAAAAAAAAAAAAAAAAAAAGACGCTGGCTACTCTTACCACTTATCTAAATTTATATTTTGTCTTCACTTTGGAAAGCATCTTCCGGCCGTTTTGTACAAAGGTATTAGAACGGGCAAGTTACAAAATCTGCCTTGGGGGTCTTAAATCCGAAACGTGAAGATGCGCACGACTACAAATTATTAAAATTTCCGATAAGTTTTTAACATTTTTATTTCTTTTTCTTTTTGTTTTTTTTTTTTCTCTTACACGTGCCACTGTATTTATTTTGTGACATCTAGAGTCATATCCAGTGAGTAAATTATCATGTGTGCTTGCTTACGTGTTCTCAGCTTGATTCACGAACAGCTGTTTTTACCTTCCTTGCTTTTTCTTGTTTGTTTTTTTTTAATTAAATTAATAAAAATAAAATATGAATAAAAAAAATGAAAACGAACATTTAAAGCCGTTTCCCCCACACTTAAGCAGATTTTCAATGTAATTTTTGTTGTTTACAATTTATCTAGATATTGAGAAAGATCTGGGAGACCTTCTTTAAGACCCTTACGTTTACGTGTATCTTGAACAATTTGGTATGGTTTGCTGCTGGGTTCTTGTGGATCACCTGGAAGTACCTGCCAATGATCGAATACACACTGTGGGAAAGCTTGTCCGCCGGTATTTGATCTCAGATCAGCGGTAAAACCGAACGATTCATTTACAGGAAGATAGGCTTTAACAACAAACATTGGTGTACCAGCAACTTGCGCTTCTTCGAATACATGACCACGACGTCTGTTCAATACACCATAAATACCACCGACAGCAACTTCGGGACATTGAATTTCACATAGATAAACTGGCTCCATAAGACGTGGTTGTGCAGTAATTATAGATGCATATAATACACGACGAGCAGTTGGAATGATTTGACCACCTCCACGATGAATAGCGTCAGCATGAAGAGTAACATCGAAGATGTTGAAACGAACGCCTACAAAAAAAAAATTTTTTTTTTTGTTTAGAAAACCTGTCCATTATTTCCAAGCTAAATATATGTTTTTATGGCAGCATCAGACCTGTTGAGCTTTAGTTTTATTATTAGGAAATCCTCAAATAAAATATTTAGGATTAGATGTGTTCATCATGATCTAAAATTCAATGACCCAGTTTAGACAGGTCAGTATGCTACCTCTGCCGCAAGAAATCTGAAGCCGGGGTAACGCTTCATTCCTGCCCCCAACCGTCGTCTTACTACTGACCCGTCTAAACAGGGTCAATTCACACAAGAAACGCGATTTTTGAACTTACCTCTCATATTCTCATCGGCTAAGACACCTTCTTTTGTTGCCCACTGGAAGCCAGCAACTACAGAGTCCTTAATTTCATTGAGATATTGTACACCCTTGGTGCAATCAATGATAATATTGGGTCCAGTACCATCAGGACCAAAACACCAAATTTTACGAGCTTCAGTTACATCATAATCATATTTCTCTGATAAATAACGGGCTCGCACTTTAAAGTCATCTCTAGCATTAACATCACCCTTGTCAATATCTTCAGCTAAGCCATCAGGCATAGGACAGGCTTTCATGAACAAACGATTGTGCTTATTTGGTGATTTTGATAGGCACATTTGATTTGATTCTTCTGTAACTGTTTCTCTGTATGAGACGACAGGATCTGATTTTTTCAAAGGAATGCAAGCATGATCTTCTTCCAAATCTTTTAGACAAATTTCCAAATGCAATTCACCGGCTCCAGCAATAATATGTTCACCAGATTCTTCAATAATACATTGAACCATAGGATCTGATTTAGCCAATCGTTTAAGACCTTCAACCAATTTTGGTAGATCAGCAGGATTTTTAGGTTCAACAGCAACACGTACAACTGGTGATACTGAGAATTTCATAACCTGGAAAATAAAAAGAGAATTTTCGTTTAGTCTTCCCTTTAGATTGTAGATATGAAATATTAAACAAAAATTTAAATTAGTCAGAAAATTATAACATTTTACAACATTAGCATTCAGAACAGGTCTGGAAAAATTCATTCATCATATAGGTAAATGGATAACAAACAATTATTTTCTTTTATAAAAGGAATAGCTTTTACCTTTAGATTGTGTGCATCCTTGAAAGTAGAGATGGTACCAGTCTTCACTAAAAATTGATCGACACCAACAAGACCACAGATATTACCGCATGGTACATCTTCAATAGCTTCAACATAACGACCCATCATGAGAATAGTACGTTGGATAGCCTTTTCATATAAATCTTCCTTCTTTCCAGGTGTATAATTTGGTCCCATGATACGCGCTCTCATACCTGTAGAAACTCTTCCAGAGAACACACGTCCAAAAGCATAGAAACGACCCTTATCGGTTGTTGGTACCATTTTTGAAATGTACATCATAAGCGGTCCTTCGGGATCACATGTTTTAATAGATACAGCTGCCAAATCGTCAAGTGGGCCTTCATACAACATTTCCATACGATATTTTTGTGCGACAACAGGTGATGGCAAGTGAATGGCAATCATTTGAAGTAAAGCTTCTCCAGCGGGCAACCAGGTGCGCATAACAGTTTTCAAGAGTTGTTTACCATCTTTATCCTTATCCTCATGCTTTAGTGCGATTCCAATTTTTTCTAATAAAGTTGGAATTTCTTCCTTTTTATAATTCATAATAGCATCGAAGACTTTGTAAATTGGATCCAAAATGTACATGCAAAATGAACGTTTGTTATCGGCATCCTTTTGCTTGGACCACTTCTTTGTTTTGCCATTAAAGAAGTTTTCACCCCATAAACTGGAAAAATTAAAAAGAAAATATAATTTGTATGATTTTATATAACTCAACGAGAGATGGAAATCTTTAATGGACAGGCTGGATAATGGGAAAGACTAAATTTAGTGAATATACAAGGAAATATCTATGGCAAGAAGTACAGTTTCTCAATAGAATTAAGTCAAGCTTTGCGAATAAATGTCAAATTGTAGTGAGGCAAACTGTGTGATATTAACAACAAAGCCAGCAACTTCATTAAATTCGACAAATGCTGCAATATATGAACTACGGGTCGGGATAAGTGTTTGATGATTTGGTTTAAGAGATTCAAGTGACAAAGAATACTACCTAAACCTGTAGAGGCTAGGTTTAGGTAGGATGCCTCTTTGCTATATTTCAGTTTTATAACGTAATTTTAAGAAGTATGTAAAAAAATAAATAAAAGTGTTTATGGTTGAAAATTGGAATATGCAGAAATAGTTTCTTTGAATTCGCAAAATCCTCAGTGTAAGATTATCCATTACAATCTGTACTACTCAAAATCTAAGCTTCCCATTTTTCAACCTCAATCTTCAATTCGAGACAGACAGAGAGGTAGGTAGCAAAGAAAAAGTTCAAAACAATTTTACCTAACAAATTTGAAATCTACGGTGAAAGGTTTTCGATTTTTGGAAGAAAATATTTTCATTATTTCATTCAAAAAACGTAGTATGGTTTTTCGAGCTGAGTTCACTTAAAGAGTCGTCTCCAATAAGTGATCCAAACTCGGTAAACTGTATTTTATTTTTAAGTGGCTTATAGCTCAGATTATATCGATATTCTGTTTTCGCTTACAAGACCCAGCAAAAACAGCTAATAAGTTCAAAATATATTTTACCGAGAGTATTAGAGAAATTAATGATTATATTCTCAATATGCAATATGCTTTACCAATTATGACATACTGTGATACAAAAATTATATATATTAAATTAACTTATCGCTAGTTATTTTCCCTAAAATTTGGAAGGAATTGGATAGTTGTCCCAATTGAGAAGATACCTAATACATACAAGTAATTGTGGAGAAGATACCTAATACATACAAGTAATTGTGGAGAAGATACCTAATACATACAAGTAATTGTGAAGAGTTTCGTCCGATAAATATGCTACCCGTGGAAGAAATAACACTGGATCGACATATAACTAACATAGTGGAGGACGTCGAATTGAATAAATTATTAAGCCTCGACATATGGCTAACACAGTAGAGGACGTCGAATTGAATAAATTATTAAGCCAGGTTTTATATAGAGATGGACACTGACTTGAAACCGCCCTAAATTGGACTGAAAGGATGTAAATGCCGGCAATGCTGTTATAGTTGTATTCTTAGATTTTAAACGTACTTTTGACACCTTAGACAAATCTTGTTAAATGAGCTTTCAATGTATGCAATAACAAAGTGGAATATAAGTAGTTTGAATCCCATCTATCAGAACGATTGAAAAGAACAAGGTTGAAAAACAGGGTCTTAATAAGTGGAAATTAATTTTGGTGCACCGCAGGGTTCAGTATTGCGTGTTATTCTATTTCTATCCAGACGTTTTAAGTACAAGGTATCCCATTTAACCTTAAAGAATAAGATTCGCGGTGTAAATAATTGATTTTTATGAGGAATAGTATTGCTATTTTAATTCTACGACTAGATATTAAGCCTGTTTCAAGTGACGTACTCTTCTGAAACAGAAATCAAATAAATCTACCTAAAAATATTTCTTATGTTCATTATTAAGTAATTTTTAATTTTTATTAAATCTTTTAAAAGGAAAACTAAAATCTACCTATTAATAGTTATTGTCAAATTTTGTTCAAACCAATCTTAAGCATATCCTGACCAGACATAAGGATAGAGGTCGCAGAACAGCGTTACAAAAGGCTTGACAGTCGAAGAAAAAAAATTGTCTCCTTCCCATTTTTCTACTTCTATTCAAAGCACTTATCAAGCAGTCATAGAATTTAGTTCTATTCGAAAACAAATTTAACTGAAACTCTATACTTGATACTTAATGTGCTAGAAGCCACTAAAATTGCTCAATCTAATTAAAAAAAAATAATAAACTTACCGGTTCATTAGTTTAACAACATCAATCTTGAATTTCTCAGCATACATCTCAGAAAACTGTTTAAGAGTGAAGGCCCATCCATGAAGACCTGAACCGAAACCAACTGAACCTTTTGATGGATCAACGCGAACTTCACCCATTGGTCCGGAATCGTCATTGTAAGTAGCAATAATAACATTCACATTTTCAACAATTCTTTGGAAAGTCTGATATAATTCTTCAGCTTCCAATTGCAATTCTAAGAGTGCACGATCCATTTTGTTCATGAATAAAATTGGCTTAATACGTTCAGCGATGGCTTGACGTAAAACAGTCTCAGTTTGGACACAAACACCTGAAAATCTAGTTAATTACTAAACGCTTTCTTTTGTTCTTTTTTTGTAATATATCTAATGAGAATATTTCTTACCAGATACACAATCAACGACAACAAGAGCACCATCTGTTACACGTAAAGCTGCTGTTACTTCAGATGAGAAATCAACGTGCCCAGGAGAATCGATTAAGTTGATCAAGAAACCTTTTTCTTCCTTCTCACGTTGATCAGGATGCGTAATGAAGACAAGATCCTTATCTTCAACTTCAAAGTACATGGAAATGGCACTAAAATGTTTACGTAACAATAATTAATAAAGAAATAAAGAGACAATTATTTTTTTCGGTCTAATCATTAATTATTAAATATCAGTTTAGCTTAATCATCTTAACCAGATACCAAGTAAAATCAAGCTGAAAAATACAGCAAGCTTTTCTTGGTATCCTGTCAGTCTCGTCATCGCCTCATCATATTAAAAAAAAAAAAAAACTTTAAATTTGATATTATCAGGAAAATGTATGGAAAACTTACGTTGACTTAATTGTAATACAACGTTCTTGCTCATCCTTTCGGGTATCTGTGAAACGAGTTTCACCAGCCTTGGCTCCAGCAATAATACCAGCTTTTGAGACCTAAAAATAATTTTCAAATTTTCTTCAATATTAATAAATCCACGTGAATAGAAAATCCTTAAAGCTTACCAAGGAATCAGTTAAAGTTGATTTTCCGTGGTCGACGTGAGCAATGACGGACATATTACGGATATTCCGCTTTTTGTCCATCAAGGCACGTATTTCGTCTACAGTAAAATTGACCTAAAACAGAAGTTTCCATTTAGTTGAAAATTTATTCATCAAAAAGCAAATAAAAAAAAAAATATTCCAAAACAAGGAAAAAGTGTTTTAAATAAAAATCTAATTCTAAACATGTTGAAAATAATTGCAATTTCTACATTTTGTAATTCCGAGTAATTGCAAATTACACGTCAATACTGCGGGGTCATTTGTTCTAATTTCACCACAGATTTTAATTCCGTCATAAAATTTCATCTTTAATTTTTCCATATAAATCTTATCACTGCACCATAAATAACACATATTTTAAATAGATAAACATTTCGAAAGTTTATTTAAAACACAATTTTCCGTTTCATTCACCTACCATTTTGGATGTTAGATGATTCTCGACCAACGATTTAAAAACACAACACGCCCGCAATGGCGTTCCTGTACAAAAGGAAGAGGATTGACAAATTTCCACCACTTCAGAATTGTCGGCTTCATCTAGTACTGCCATACATAAAAATATGACGGCACAATAGTGTCGAAATTTGCTCAAATTCGGACGAAAACATTACACGGGGGTTACACCTGCAAGTACAGCTTGCATGCAAGCCTCCCTTCCAACACGATTTTTAACTTGACAGCAGAAAGCAGTTCGATTGATTGCTTATCATCTTGCATGCAAGTTCATTTAAAAAATGGCATTGACACGTAAAGTCTTGCGTACATTTGACAGTTTATTGACTAGTTTGTATTAACTGGTTAGAAATCTTGTCAGTACAGACTAGTTAGTAGAGTAGTCAGTAGAGGCTTACACGAGCCTGTGTAAGTGTCAAACGCTGTCAGTGTTAGTTATACTGACTTGTGAACAATCGAAGAAATGTCAAATTTTTATCAGCATATTAATTCTCCGCACATTAAAATGGTCAGTAAAATTAGCGGAGACTTATAAAACGCCATCTACCTAATAATAGAAAAATGGCACTTTTTAAGTGCGGTATGCTAGAGTCGAGGAATTTCTCCGCTTATTTCTTGAAGAAAAAAAAAATCACATTAGATCAAGAAATTTTTGACAATTTGGATTTGATAATTGTGTGGTATCTCAGATAATATAGAAGTAATAAAGATGGATAATTTGGAATGAAAAATGCAGATACACGTAAAACAATTTTTATTCGTCCATTTGTTCGAATTTCTTGTCTCTAGCATACTGTTTCAAGGAATCGTCAAACAAAAAAATTCCTTGAGCATTCCATGACTTTTGTTTTACATATAGTTTTTGTATAGGAACAAAAATACCTTTGCTCGCATACCGGGTTTTACCAGTGAACTCTGTGTTGGACTAGTAAAGACCTGAGTAAAATTTTTGCTTGGGATTTTACCACCGATAAAATTTGTATGGAAATGTCACTTTTTACCTGAACTCCGTACTGTTTTGCTCGAGCTCCCTACTAGACTTTAGACTAAAAAGTTCTCTTCGACATTTTATTAAAAATATAATAATCGCAAAACTATTGCACTCACAAATATAAATTAATAACAAATTGAAGAATTTTTGCTTGTTTTATCCTAAATAATGCTTGTAGGAGCATATTATCATAAATGGTGATGAAAAAGTGAAAAATACATGGCTGAATGCCGCTGGATGAGTGCGCTCATTAATTATCAAATGGTTTTGCATGTAATTTCATCCAAATTACATCGAAATTACGTGATTTTGAAATTACGCCAACGTATGGGAAATTACGTGATTTCGAAGGTGATTCAAAATTACGTAATTTCGGCGCAATCTGAATGCCATAAATCTTTATTCAAAATCCGACAATTTAAATCCAATTTATCATCATGTAAACTTGGAAATAAGCTCTTGCTCAATTATTTTAGCCAAATCAGTGCCTCCAACTTGGCGATTTGTGATACTTTAGCTCACGGTTTCAGCCCATTCTGACTGTCATAGTAATATTATTGTCAAAGTGCGGAAAATTATGAAAATATGCCAAAAACTGACAAAAAGTATGTTTGATTTAATTTTATATTACATTTAATTAAAAATCCTTTGTAGATCGTCGCATAAGCGAAAAGATAGAAGACGAGATTCATCATCATCATCAACAGATTCTTCGAGTAGTTCTAGTTCAAGTAGCGATGACGATAAACGTAAAAAGCTGCGAGCTATGTTGAAGCAGAAAACAAGGGAACGTAGCACAAGCACAAGTCAAAACAATAAAAGAGGGAAGAAAAAATCAAAGGAGCATTCCAGAAGGTACAGATTTTTATTTAAATTATTAAAATCAATTATAATTTGACACTAAATATTTTAGATCCTCCAGCAGTTCTTCAACTGATAAATCTGTAAGGCTCCTAAAAAAACTTGAGGAAAATCGCATCAAAGAAGCTTTAGAACGCAAACGTTTAAAGGAGGAAATGAAATCAAAAGAAACTCCAGAAGAAAAACGGGCAAGAAGGTTACATGAGAAACAATTAAAAGAAGCAAAACGTAGAGAACGAATGGGTTGGGACACTGAATACCAACACTATACGAATCAGGATAATCCTTTCGGCGATGCACATTTGACTTCAACTTTTTTATGGAGTAAGAAGCTCGAAAAGCAAGGCTTAAAAAATATTCCGCCTGAGGCTGTAGAAGTTCTTAACAGACGGAAACAGCTTGAAAATAAAGCGGAACTAGAAAAAGTGAAGAAAAGGCGTCAAGAACGTGAGCTGGAAAGATTGAAACGTGAAGAGGAAATGGTAATGTTGCAAAGATCAAGAGAAGCCGCACAATTTGAAGAATGGGAACGTCATGAGGATCAGTTTCATTTAGAACAGGCAAGGCTTAGAAGTAAAATAAGAATTCAGGATGGACGAGCTAAGCCAATTGATCTTTTGGCGCAGTACATTTCAAATTCTAATCTGGAAGAGACGATAGAAATGCAAATGCATGAGCCTTATACTTTCCTCAATGGACTAGGAGTACAGGATTTAGAGGACCTTTTAGTTGATATTAATGTTTATATCGAGCTTGAAAAAGGCAACAATTCAGAATTCTGGGAAGACATGACTGTAATTGTTGAAGATGAATTACAAAAGTTAAAGAAACTAGAATTGGGTGGTGAGTTCAATGCAACAGTGGGACGAAGAGAAGGTATTCATCAGAGTGTTGCTAAAGATGTAACAGAAATTTTTCGTGGAAAGACAACAGGACAATTAGAAGAATTGAAACATAAAATTGAAGCGAAAATTTCAGGAAAAAGTGATGGCGTAGATATTGGATATTGGGAGAGTTTATTGTCTCAACTTAAAGCACATATGGCAAGAGCAAGATTGAAGGATAAGCATCAAGAAAATCTTCGCCATAAATTGGAGTTACTTAAAAGCGAACAAAAAGAAGTTCTTGAGGCACCTCCCGGACCATCGACGGCTACTGAAGAAGTTAAACAAGAACCTGCAGAATCAATGGATGAATCAAGTCATGAGCGATTTTCTGATCAAGAGGAGTGAGTATAATTTTCTTTAGTCTTAAATAGATTATGGGATTTATTTTTATTTTTTTTCTCTTACATTTTTAATCAATTCCAGAACTGTTGAAAATAGCGCTCAAGATATACTTAGTACATGTTTCCAGTCATATGATGAAGGCAGCTATAGTCCTAAATATCTTACTGAATCTGAGATTGGTACGGATATAGTTATGGTAACTCAAGATGAAGACGAAGAAAGACTTGAAAGTCAACGCAGTAGTTTAGTGGATCAAACAAATGAAGAGAGCTCATATTCACGGGAAGAAATTCTGATGCAACGAGAAGCCCGAAAAGGGATGGATGATGACGAGGCTGAATTCTCAGTCGAAACGAAACTTGACTCACAAGTGTATCTTTGGTCGGATAAATATAGACCGCGGAAGCCTCGATATTTCAATAGAGTCCATACAGGATTTGAGTGGAATAAATACAATCAAACTCATTATGATATGGATAATCCACCGCCAAAAATCGTTCAGGGATACAAATTTAATATATTTTATCCGGACTTGATAGATAAAAGCTGTACCCCACAATATTTCCTGGTAAGTTTGATTTTTGTATATTTTTTTCCTTTTTTTACTGTGTCTTGCAGATGATCTAGGTGTGATATCTCGTTTTTTTGTTTTTTTAGACACCATGTAACGATAATAAGGATTTTGCTATACTTCGATTTCATGCAGGACCTCCATATGAAGACATCGCATTTAAAATTGTCAACAGAGAATGGGAGTTCAGCTACAAGAGAGGTTTTAGATGTCAATTTCATAATAATATTTTTCAACTATGGTTCCACTTTAAACGGTACCGCTACAGAAGATAGAAGTATTTTATATATGTAAGAGTTATGTATAAAATAAATGATTTAATCTTAAGTGAATAGTGTGTTTCCCTACAGTCCCTGGTTTTGGGGAATCTTATCCAATAAATAAAAAGGAGTCGCACTCGACATAAAAGTTGTGCCATGGTAAGGCCAAGAGCAGTATCACGAGTAAACCACTGATCTCTTAATAGTTAAAGATGAGTCACAATTAGGAAAGAAGAGTAACAGTAATTGAGAGTGATTTATACAAAATTCTCAATGTATGTAATATAGAAGAAAAAAACATTTCGGTTTCATTACCAGAAAATAGAAAGCAACGTATGGAATTCAAGGAGGCAATCAATTAATGAGGCACTACCACTGACATGTATAATATGGACTGCAAAAATTGGGCTCACTTTTATAGTGCTGACTCTTTCGGTCTAAGCACCAAGTACCAACTGAGTAGAAATGTAAACAACAAATAAATAAATGGGTCCGTCGAAATAAATGTTTTTATATTAATTATTTAGGGTTATTACTGATAAAATTGTTTTACCAAAGACAATATATTCATAAGATATGAAGCAGAAGTTCGAAACGTTTTATTATAATCACTTTTCGAGCTGCGCGCTTTTCCTGCCAATGATTTTTTCAATGTTGGCACCGGCGTAAGAACTTTTATTGACATAAGCAATTGAGCCCACATGAAATAGAAAGTTAATCAGTCCATATTATATATGTCAGTGGGCACTACCTTATCGAAAGTAATGGCATAAATTCCACAGAGCTCTTTTTATCCTTGGAAAAGATATCGCTTGTTTCAGCGCAGGGAGTCTAAATGGGACATACAACCGAAATTGTAAATTGGTTACGATCAACCAAAACCCAATTGACGTTTTTTTAACCGCAATAGGTACAACCTTAACCGTAATTAATTTACTTTAATTCGGTTTTGGTTGGAGCATATTAGTTCTAAAGAAAAAATTTCCATTAATTTCTAGGAAAAAATTGAGGGTTCACCACATCAGGTCGTGGCGTCGTCAATTTTATATTGGAACGGGGCATTGCTTTGCTGTTTTACCCTTTTTTATTTGCTCAGCCTTTCTTTGTATATTTTTAGTTTATCTATGCTATTGCTGTTTTACTGTGAAAGTTCGAAAAAAATCGGAAAATAACTGGGGTGATTCTGGAGGGTGATGTTATACATGTCAGTGTTGGTGATTCTGATCTTTTGTTTTACTTTATTGTCAGAATATACGACACGACGAAAAGAAATGAAATTTTCTACGGCTTTTTTTGTGCCCTGCATTACGTAGAATAAACTGAAAATGAAACTTCAGGCGGTTTTGGCAAGCACATGCTCAATGAGACAAGGGAGAGTGGCTCACTGAGACCTGCACTTTAGGCGAACTATCTCAGTTCCATATTGAGATACAAATCGAACGCAAACAATGAGCAACTGAGACAAGTGAAGGCTGAGTTACAATGTGACGCTGTCGCGAGACGCGGTCGCGAATGATGTTGCTGATGCTGACGCGGACGCAGTGCCTGTTGCTATTGCTGTTCCAATGATGTCGCTTTAAAGTGTCAAAGTTGGCTGTCATCAGGAAGTTATATGTGCAAAATTTTGTATATAAAATTTGAAATAAAATGAATAAAATTAAGGATGCAGACGAGTTTCAATTTATTCTTTATTTACTTAATATGTCATACTTATATTTGCGGCAGAGAAAAGTGAAACGCAGGTGGTGGGTACGTCCACTGTATCGAAAAAGAAACAAGTTAGGATTTTACGAGAAAACTTTTAAATACATTAAGGACAACGATAATGAATTGTTTTACAAAGCTACACGAATGAATCACGTCCAGTACAATTTGCTACTAAATTTGATTAAAGAGGACTCAAATCGAAAATAAAGAAATTACAAAATTGTATTATTTTATAGGTACCGTAAACAGTATAAGCACGAATGTATTTTTCATTATTAGATGGTAACAAAATTAATACATTTAATAATATTAATATAACATGTGTTAATTTTGTTTACATCTTAAAAAACAAACAGGAAATAATTAAATTAATTAGTTGTTATATACTACAGTTTTTTTTAAACTCACCATTTTCACTACAAATTTAAATTTCCCGCAAAAATCAAATTTTTCCACTGCAGCTGTCAACTGTTGCGCGTCTCAAGTTGAAATGTTTTAAACTTTAAGCAACGCGACCAGCGTCAGCAACACCCTTAGCGACACACTGTACCCGCGCTTGGGCATTTTCATACATTTCAACTTTTGACAGGTTTAGCGACAGCGACCGCGTCTCGCGACAGCGTCACATTGTAACTCGGCCTTTAAACTGAATTTTCTTTTCTTAGTTGACTCAGTTTCGTTATTTTGTGATTTTAATTACTAATTAAAGCTTAGTGAGCTATTTGAATATACAAACAACACTTTCCTCAATTATGTGTGTGCCCTAGACACACAGTACGATCTAATAATCATTAGTACTAACTATTCATTAAAATGCCGTGTGTCACAAGCAGATGATAATGAAGTACACTAATGAAGTGATTTCGTCCTTCATTATAGCTATAATGAGGAAAAATGTGCTAGATTTAGCATATAATTTAAGTATGGAGCTCCGCTGTGCATCTGCTGATTTGAAAAATAAGAAAAAGAAATGCAAAGCACAAAGTAATTATGTCAAAATATTTTTTAATAATTTTTTTTTTCATTTCTCAATCGTTAAATTAAATAATATAAAAATAAGTAAAAATTAAAATTAATAAAAAGAAAGTTTATAGCGTTGATTCCATCCATATCGCTTCTTTAAAGTCGTAAGTAAATCAAAACCAGTTTGACAGTACAATTTAATTAAAGAAATGGCTGTGTGTCTCCAGTTTATAATGAATCATTATAGACTAATGAGTGGTTAGTTATTTCTTTATTAAGAGCGCTATGTGCTAGGTCATTAAATTTGAAATAATATTTTGAATTTGTAATGTGAAGTGTCATTTAGTTCATTCTTCGTACTGCAATGCTTGCTGAACTGAAAAAAAAAAAAAAAAATCAGTAGAAAAGTTCATTTCATTTAGGCGTATATTTTGACATTAAAGTACTACAAAAGATCAGAATTAACCCCCAGCATACTTTTAATAATTTTAGGCGGTTTTGAATGTTTGCAACCAAAGTAATCCACTATTAAATTTAATAATAATCTAATTAAATATTTAAAAATCTAAATAATACCTCTCCGAATAAATGAATAGAATTAAAAAAAATCAAGATTATTTAATATAAAATATAATTCCGAATTTAATATAAAATATAATCTCGAATTTAATTTACACTCATCATTTTCATATTTTCTGGCATTACCAACTCCGAAATTAGCCACGAAGCCAAAGAGCCGCACTCAATGCAGCCAATAAAAAAAAAAGTTTTTCATTCTAGGGTTTCATAAATTGAAAAGGATCGGTTGGAATTGTTGCATTGACAATTTTCTAAAAGAGTGAGGAAAATGAGCGCCAAAGATATTTATTATTCTGATAAATATTACGATGATTATTATGAATACCGGTAAATATATTATTATTATATTTTTAATGCCGGGAAACTGGTTTTTATTTTGTTTGTTTTCAAGGTGTTTAAAAGTTGTTTTGAGGTTAAGTTTTCAGTATTCGTTATATTTGAAGGTTTATGCCAGTTTAGCATTATTATTTTATTTTTTACTTATTATCTTATGGCATTTTTGTTTTATTAATGATAATATTTTTTAATTCAGTTTCATATATAAATTGATCTTATTAGAAGTAGAAATGTAACTTACCGGCATTTTTCAGGTGGGAAGTGTTAAATCCTCAAACAATTATTTTGTTGCTGGCGTCATATTTTTATTTCAGCCCTTCTTAAAGTAAATTTGGTTGACAAAAAATTTCAACTGATTCATAATAATTATGCTGGTTATGCAGGAATCTGTGTATTGTTGTATTGCGAACTTTACTAACTTTTTACAGACACTTCCTACACATTTCTGTCTATCCTCTTTGAGCACTGGAAAAAGTTTGTGAGGCTTTTATACACTCATTGAAGGAAATGTGAATGGAAATGTGCTCAAGTCTGACTACAGCTGGTAGGCTTTTGAGAATCCAATCACTGGCATTTTTGCCAACTAGACTCTAATTTGAGCTGAATCTTCATCTAACTTATGTATGTACATAGAAGTACATCGCAGCTAGATTGGAAAGAAACTATCCTAATCTGATGATTTGATTTCCCGCAGTAATTCAAAGGTGATCCGCTAACTCAAAGTAAATCAAAGAAGCTTCTGTGAATTTCAGTTATCATTCCTATCCAAATGAATATCGTTGAAGGTATCGATCCCCGAAAATTAGGAGTCTGTCTGAGGTAGAAGTTTAAACGAGTTGTCTATTGGTATGTAAGTCTTGTCTGAAATATCCATAGAGTATTCTTAGTCAGATTCGGTAATTACCATAGCGCCGTAATGGTATACATGTCAGAGAACTATATCGTTCCAATCTCTAGTTACTAGTTACTAAAGCTTTATCTGTGGTCAAGTTTCCATATTGTGAACAGAGTATTAAATTAATATTTGGCGAATTTTTAATAATTTTGTGATGAGACAACAGTTTTAAGGTCCCACTGCTTCGCAATCAGAAATGCTATGTTGGGTTCAGTAAAAAGTGAAAGATATCGTGAAGATGGTCAGAGAAGTCCATATAGAACCGATGGAGATGTAAAAAGAAAAAAAGTAGATCTTGATTGGCCGCACATTTGGACGTGATAACAATACGTTATTCAATGCAGCCTCTTAACTAGAATTCGACCAGAACCAATTGAAATGTAAACCATTTTGACAAAAGCCTTATCAGCTAGAGGATCCTGGATATCGAATCGTACAAACCAAATGATATCAAGATGTGAAATATGAAATCAACATCGTAGAAATCTATTAGAAAAAGTCCACAAAATACAAGTTGAGAAGGAGGCAATCGACAACGTAGGACAGTTTCTGCTGTTTGTCTTCTCTTATTTATCTACCCGTTTTTGGTTGCAGTTGTGTATTCCACATGATCATGGTCGGATTTTTTTAAAGGAATAAGGTCGTGGTTGTATGAAACGGTCCGATGGAAAGCTACTGCTATTATAATTTCGTTCGACGGATTAAAGAAGAATATTAGTAAGTGAAGAATATTTGAGTGAGCTTAGATTGTTGGAAACTGTTTTCCGAGTATTTTCAAAGTGGTCCTCGAGAGAGATTTGTTGAGCGAATCAGGTTACGAGTGAATAGTGGGATGTTGTGCTGGATAATGTGGACCCGCTTGAAATTGCTGGAGAGATGATATTGTGACACGAGTCGAGTTTCAAGAGCGCACACAGTAAGTAAGTAAGTGCGATGAGTTGTATTTTCTTAGGCCTCGATAGCCAGAGATAACAGGGTATCATACCATATATTCCATTCTTTACTACTTCTTCTCTACTTGTAGTAGACACCTTACAGAGATTACATTTTACTACCATTTTGTGTGATATCATTTCCATTATTGTTGTTTTTTTGCATATTCTTTGTTATTGTGATCAAGCCGTTTTAAGTTCCAATCCCTAAATCCATCGTGATGATTGATGTTTTATTGGGGTTAATTTGATAGCTGATCGCAGCGCCCCAGTAGGCCTCTTGAATTTTTCTGAAAGCGATCATTGTCGCCTTTTGAACCTATCACTTTCTTGATTACACTCGCGACCGATAAACTTTTTGCTTTATTATTTTTATCCTGTGTTAATTTAACCTAAATTTGTAGCTAAGGAACATTTCGGTTTGTCACAATTTGCTTCAGACAAGAGTGTTCATAATTACTACTTTATATTTCTCTTATTTTTACTCAGAGAATTGATTCGTTTAGGCTTTCTGCACATTGCCTTTTACCCTGCCAGTCATTCTGTTTGGGCTTAATAACCGAAAACTAACATCATTATCTATCGCTAATACGTTTTTTATTTGGCCTATGTTTTATCTTACTGAATTCTGGATCCTTTTTCTCTATAATTTTTGGTGCAGTAGTTGCTCTAGATATTTCGAAGGCGTTTGGCAGAGCCTGACATGCTGCTTTTCTAATCAAACTGAAAGCAATTGGTATGCAATCTGTTGTATTATTTTGAAATGGCAGTCTTTTAGCTATAGAATTTGTGTAGTTTTAGATAAATGCTCTGTTCTTTCGCCGAGTCTGTTCATTATTATTTTTTTATATATTTTCTTTCATCTTATCCATAATTATGCAGACGACAGTAATCTTGATGTTACTTTGATGTGTATTTAGGCAAGGAAACTACATATACAAAGAGCTATACTGATACTTAGCTGTATGTCTGTTTTCTCTATTGGGACAAAAAACCAGCGCTTCTGTAAGGAGAACAATTTAAGCGCTTCCCTAGCCATCATTTGGTAGTTCTTTAGAAGAATATTTACTGATCTATTCAGAAAAATAAGCAAAGACGCAAGTAAGTAACTCAACAGCTTCTATAGCCATTACTTGGAAGCAAGATAGAACATTATTTGATAAGCTCCAGCAGAAGTAAAAGTGAAGCACTTCTAATTTTCAATGTCAACTTCGAGTGATTAGGAGTAATTTGCTAAATTTCTTGTTATAAAGTGAGACTAAAATTGAGAATATTGGGTTATTCAATCAATTTAGTAAAGCTTATTACCACAAATAATTATGAGCAAGCACAAGCATCTTACTACTTCTCTAAGAAGGCAGTCTTAAAGTCCTGTTATGCGGTTAAGAAAGAACCACCGCGATGATTATTCAAAAAGCTCATTAAAGCTTTTGAAAAGACATCTTCAAAAAACTTCTTCGCCCATCATTTAGTATGCTCCTTAAGAACAGCATTTAAGCACTGGCCGCTGCGGACATGCCTATATTAAAAAGTAATGAACTGGGATAGGGAAAATAAGCACTGTAATCTTCCAGAGAAGCCCTTCAGGAAGTTTCATAGAGCGCCCTTTTCCCAGTGTGTCTACATTTTTGGTTATGATAAACATCGCGATGACCTCGTAGTTTTGTTTGGGATTTGTTTCAAACGCATGAGATTTGTATTGACGTTTAAGCAGGCTTTCCTTCAGGATACTGTATTTTAAATTCTGGAGCTCCTTGTCCGCTATTAGTTCCGTCTGTATTTTAAGTCTCTGTATTAGGTTTATTATTGTCAATCCCTTTTTTCTGTTAGCCTTAGTTTATTAACATATCTAATGTATTTTTGAATGTCCGCTAGAATCTTAGATATACCTTTCAGCTGTGTTCACTTGCATTTTTATTCTTATAAAATTTGGTTTGTACCAAATCCCCGATGTTGAGTTTCGTGGATTTATGCCTTGGATTTTCTTCATACCTTTTGGCTGAAATGTCTCGTTTGACTTGGTCGATTTACGTTTAAATTTAAACACTAGCTCGGGTGGATTAATACTGACTATGCTGCGTTCTATATCAACAATCTGCTTCATGTGATGTTGAGAGCAGGCACCCATTACTCTCAAGCCTTTTTTGGTTGCTTGGAAATACATTTTCCGCTTGGCTGTTTGACATAGGATTAGATCAGTATAGATGTTTTTGAAAGGTTTTCAAATTCATTATCATTTAAATTCTTAGCTGTGTTTTTTTGGTTCTGAACAGTGTTCTGTCATTGCAATTTGATTATTTTCTCTGTACTTTCAAAAACTTTTCTATTTCTATGGATCCTACAAATCAATTCAATTCGCAATCTCTTGTATTCTGCAGAACCATTGAGTAAAAATTCCATGATAATTAGAACATTGCTTTCATAAAAGGGCCCGTATAATTGGTCCGTAGCATTAGCTTATTTTAGTACTCTTTCTTGGGTTTGTTTCTGGTTTTCGTACAGCTCGAAATTATCTACATAGATCCATCGTGTATTCAATGCTCCTGCATTACTCAAATTTCCCTGCCAAAGTTTTCATCCTTATATTAGCAAGACATTTTTTTCTCCTGTATAATTCCGACATCGGGACAGGGGCAAAGGAAGAACTCCTTGTCCTAGCTGCGCAAAACAAAGTCCAAGACAATATCTTCAGATTTATCCCTCAGGGCAGTTGGCTCACTAGTAGGTTGAATAACTAATAATTATTTCGGGAAATTCTGAGTTTTGCAACTCTCATGTTTTTACTTTTGGTGATCTGAAACCTTTGAATTTGAAATTAACATGTTAAGAAATAGTGAACTAGTGTTTCGTTCCAACTGCAATTTTTTCATATTTGCTACTTAGATTTTAGTATGTGTAAAATTTAATTTACTTAGCATTTTAGGAATTACAAGTGAGCATTATTTATATTTCATTTAAAGCAAAATTATTTTTCTTTTTTCAGGCATGTTGTTCTCCCAAAAGAGCTCGTCCGTTTAGTACCTAAAACACATTTAATGTCTGAAAGTGAATGGCGTGCTATTGGAGTTCAACAGTCACGAGGATGGGTTCACTACATGATACATCAGCCAGAGCCTCACATTTTGCTATTTCGACGACCAGTCACAAATAAATAATTTTTGCTTGTTTTTTTTTAATCATCACCTATTTTGTAAGGCCTGTAACCTGCTATTTAAGTTTTAAGTGGTCCATTCCATGTATGTGTATATATAGCGAATCTGTTAAACTAATTTGTTTTTTAGAACCCTCCCCCCAACCCCTATGAAGGTGTAAGAATATATTTTTTTTAAGTCTCCTATTATTATTTTGATAACACACTCTTCTTCAGTATACTATTTTGTCCTCATAATAATATGTTTTGCCATATCGAAATAAGCGAGAATTTATTTACATTTATTGGCAAATTGTGCGCGCCTTGTGACTAGAATTGTAAGTATGTATGATTTAAGGATTCCGTCTTGTATCCGGTTCTTGTCATTTAAAATTAGCTAATTTATTTTTTTCTACTTTTGTATGATGGAATCGTATAACATTTTACTCCAGTTAGATTGTATGTTCATTGTATTTTTAATTTGTAATAAAACAAAAAAATAACTTCATAAAAATATTATATGCGTATTTTATCTATCAATGTTCCTTTAGTAGAATATATTTTTCTCTGTCATCATGTCGTCTTCTCGTATAGAGTCTTGTTATCTATCGCTTGATGTTACTATTTATTTTAGGCTCAAGAATATTATTAGATTATTTTCTACAAATTTATTTAACAAACAAATTTAACGATCTTTATAGTTTATACAAGTTAAAAGTAAGAAAAGTTATCAATAAAAAAATATAAGAATATATATATATATATATAGATATAACAAAAGACAAGGTCAGAAAAAATAAAACTCTTTACTTAGAGTAAGAAGTTCAAATATGCTTCCCTTTATAGAGGACAGTGCTAGACAGTGTAGAACTTCTAATTAGACAAGGTGCTTGGTTCCTTTGATTTAATGGCATGGCTAAGAAACGGGTTTTGCTATTAAAAAGTGATATCCAGGTAAAATTAATGTCGTGTTTGATTTCGATTTAGTAATTAAGGAGTTTCACAATATTTCTAGCCTTGTGATATTTAATAATTCTTGTCAAAATAGCAAGCGCGCGAAATTACAAATAGGTAAGTAAATAACACTCCACAATTTAGCACCTATATCACATCTGTCTAGACCATAATATACATACTTTTCTGAGTCGACAACGATATTAAGGGTCAAGCTGTTTTTTAGGTCCCTATACTGATTCCACATCATTTTTCAAGATACCTGTTGATGAATCAAACAAACAACGTTATTATAGGGCATACAATTTGACTTAAGGCTTTTTTCGGCTCTGAGGGTTAAAGTCATTTCGCCCTTTTCAGCTCCATCCCTTCAATTTAATAATATCGCACCGTCAATGAAAGACTACCACATATAAAAAAAAAATTCATTTAGTAGTAAAACATTTCAAATAGCTGTATAAATTCAAAATTTTCAGTACTGGTGTAATTCTTTGTTTAATTAGTAGTATATAGCATACATATAAATTCAGGATATTTTCGTTATAAAGTAAAATCAAAGAACATTTAGTTATTAGATGTTCTTTGATAAAATGCAATAACAAATTCAGAATTGATGACTTTTGAAATGTGGTGATTCTGGAGGTGCGATATGAAGATACTTGAGAAAAAACAACAAATACTTAGGTTTTTTTATTAGGAAATACAAGACTATATTCGTGACTAATATTGAAACAAGACTATAGATTTGAACTAAAAGTGTACATTCGTAAAAATTCTTATGTACATTAAAAATTTTTTCTTTGTTTTGATGATGCAAATCTATTTATAATTTCATCTTCAGAAATAGAATTGAAAATTTCATGACATTACGTTGTTTAGTGCCAGGTCAGTTGTCTTCTCATCTGAAAATGTGTTTCTGAAATAATCTTTAATCTTTCTTAATATGGAAAAATACCTCTCTAGAAGAGTTGGTAGATGGCAGGCAGAAATAAATTCTTAGTACTACCTCGATATCGGGAAAGGTCGACATAATTTTTTCAGATTTCAAACTTTGTATAGAAGGTCTCACAAATTTAGTCTGCCTTCGTGACCAGTACGAAACAAAAAAATATTTATACTGAACACATTTCTGAGGAAAATAATCGTCCAGATCGTTTTTATATATGGTTTTAAGTTGCTGCGCTTTTATTCTTATTTCCTTGTTAGATGATAATACAATTTTTTTCAAAAAACCTGAACAAGTCCAAAATTTTGTCATAAGATATTTTTCTTTTTGTTAGCACTATATTAAGTGTGCCTATAATCGTAATTAAAACATTTACTTGCATATCCTCTCTTCCATTAAATTGTGTTTCATTTACTCTAGTTTCCTCGTCTTGTAACTTTCTTTCCTTGGCTTTTTTGCTATTGATTTGATAAGCCTGACGCACTAATTTTTTTCCCATTTTTTCAAAATCATTGAAATTATTTCTCAGACCTTTATAAATTTTAGTGATGATTCATAATCAAAAGGACGGTCATATTTATGTTTTGTAGCGTTTTACTGGTCTTATCAAAATGTATGAGAATGTGGTTCCAAACGATTAGTAGAAGTCCAGCTTCTAAAGTTACCATCGCTTTTATTATGCTTCTTGGTTGAGCTTGGGACATAAGGTGGTTGTGAGGATTCATTATAACTCTTTTCCAAAGCAAATTTGAAAACCTCATAGCCTTTATACATGCAATTTTATTTTTTGTCCTAACAGGTATAGAGTTTAACATAGCATTTTCGAACTTTTCCTTAACAGAAACTAGAATAAGAATATTTTGTTTTTCATAATCTTTTTTTACAAAAACAGTCTAATTTTCGAACGTTCTTCACAACTTATTCTCTTTTCGGTTCTCCTTTTCAAATTTTTCACATTTGAGCACCACTCAATTTATTGTAATACAAACTAGACATCTTGTTATAAAAAAAAAACAGTTATCCATAAACACACTGACACACAAATCATAGACAAAATTAATAAATTCTTGAAAATCGTAATATCCTTCGTTCTGACTCGTTCGACAAGTTCATGCCTTCGCCGCCTACTCGGGTGACACCACTGATAATTGGAGAACGTTACCGTGGCGCGGTATTTCCAATTGCTGATAAAGCACGGGCATTAATTATTTATTAATAGATGTGCCCAGAATCGTTGACGTCTTAGAAAGAAGATGTCGCTACTTCTCTTTCGCCTTTTTTTTCCAGCTTCAAAACTTTTTATGAACAAATTTTCAATGACTGGATATAATTTTTATTTGGTTTTTAACTAGTTATTACTTTATATGTTGGAAAAATTTTATTTGTACCATAATACAATGAGATGGGTCAGGAGTGTCCAGTTACATAAATAAATTAAAAATCGAAAAGAAAATATGTGGTTATGAAATATAGCAAACAGCGTCAGTTAAATGCTTATATTTAAATGTGCAGGGATTATTGAACAACTTTTGTGATATAGAAATATTACTAAGTTCTGGGTACTTTGATATTATGTTGTTGTCAGAAACACACTTAACGGATAAGGTTGAAAATAGCGAGATGTGATTCATTATCTAGTCAAAAAGTTGGTGTTTCAGTGTTGTTCATTGGGAAGCAGTGGCAGTGTGTAGTTGTAAAAATTACCAGTTTTAATAACTTGTGATATCTTGTAATTAATTGCTCAGTAGGAAACTATCGAATTAGTATTGTCACAATATATAGATCCCCAAGAGCATCAGAGGTACAGTTCTGTATTGACTTTGAGGATCTTATTGAAAGTTTGGCAGAATTGGCTAATTGCAGGTGACTTTAATATTGACTGGAATACGAACACAACGTATAAAAGGTATGTAGAATAAATTTTAAAAGATAATGGATACAAACAAATAGTCTGGGAATATACTAGAATAACACAATATTCAAAGACCTAAATCGATTATGTGGCAACTAACATGACTAATATAGAAACTGAAGCCAGCACAAATTTGAAACTTTAGAAACTTTAGAAATAGATATAATCATAAAAAGTGAAATAGATATAGAGGATAAGAAATTAGTTGACATATTTAAGTATGATAAAATTTCTTTTTGAAACTAGTTAATGAGTGCGGGAGTATTCAAAGTAAAGGAGTGTGTTCGAGTGAATTAGACATAAAAATGAATGGAACTAGAAGTAATTTTATAAAGAAAAAAAGTAATATACAATTACCAATATAATTTAAGGAACAAAAATTATTATGTATAAGAGAGATAGACTGTTGAATAATGATGAAGAATGGGAGTATATACAGAAATCTTCGAAAAAAATACAAAGCAAAAATATGCTTGTCAAAAAATAAAGCAATAGCAAAAAGAATAAGTAATGCCGAGACCAACAAAATCAAATGTATTAATTTTGCGCATATCAGGATAATATACAGCCGACAAATAAGAGCTTTGGTAGTTTTGCAAACAATTAAAGGAATTCTAAAAACATTAAATAAGAAGCCTGATTATAATTACGTTATTGCAAAAATGGTAATTGAAAATAATGAGCTGGTATTCGAAGTTACAAAACTTGTCAACAATTCATTGTCTACAGGTGAATTCCCAAAGTGTTGGAAGGAGTCCTTAGTAATCTCGGTTGAAAAGGTAAAAAATTGCAAGATGTGCGGATAGTATAGACCAATTAACATGCTACCATTAATAAAGAAAGTACTAGAAAAAGTAGTCCAAGTGCAGCTTGAAAGATATATGGAAGAGAGAGAACCAATTAATTTTGAAAACCCAATCAGGATTCCGTAAAACATATTCTTTCGACACGGCATTAAATCTAATTATAAGTCAATGGAAGAAAAACGTAGACAAGAAAATGAACGTCCAGCAGTGTTCTTAGATCTAAAACGGGCCTTTGAAATGGTGGAACCCAATATTTTGTTTAAAAAAATTAGATGTATCTGGAATCAAAGGTAATGCGAAAAAATGGTTTAAAGATTACTTGAGTGAACGTTGTCAAAGAACGAGGATTACTGGGACCCTGTCATCGCTTGAATACAATGGACTTGGAATACGTCAAGACTCCGTTCTTGGAACTTTATTGTTGCTTATATACATAAACGATAAATGATCCAATAAGTTTCTGTAAGTTAAATTTATTTGCAGATGACACACTAGGGTATATTGAAGAAAATTTTTTACAAGATTGTAAAACTAAATTAGAACAGGACTTAGAACAATTGTGTCTGTGATTCAGGAGAAACAAATTGAAGTTAAATGTGAACAAGACCAAACTTTTCACTGTTAATTTTAGAGATGAATTTGAAGTAAGAATTAATGGAGAAACAATTAAGAATGAAAGTGAAATATCGGAGTGATAGTGGACAGAGATTTAAGTTTTTAAAACCCATATTGACTATTTTATTTATTTAAAAAGATAGGTAAAAAAGTAAGTTTTTTTTCGAAGGATTAGGAAACGACTCACCTTATTGTGTTCACTACAGATATATAATGCAATTATTAAACCTCACTTTGAGTACCTCTCGACAATTCTATACTTAAGCACTCAAGGTAATATTGATCAAATTCAAAAGCTTCAAAACAAAGCAATGCGGATAATTCTGCGGTGTAATAGATACACACCAATACATTGGATGTTAGAAGCATTAAAGATTTAAGACTTAAACGTACTTTTGTTTATATACTATAACATAAGGAACGTTAAACTCCAATATGTTGGCAAAGTTCAACCCTATCCACTAAGGAGTAATTAAAACTTTCGACTTCCCAGATTTAGAAGTGGAGCAGCGCAAAATTCATTATAATATTATATATATTATAAAAAAAAAATTTGTCACATTTCTGCAAGTAGCGACATCTGCTTTCTAAGGCGTCAATGATTCTGAGCACATCTACATATATATAAATAATCAATAGCATGGGCAAAATGCTGTATTTGTTTTCACGCTAAGGCATAACGTAGGGCTGTCAGACCAGTTAATTATTCATTATATATATTGGAAGCTATTTGGCAGTATTGACCTGAATCAGGTGATCTGATTAATTTTTTATTTGTTTTGTTTGATTAGCTTTGTCACAGTATATATCATACAGTAGAATAGCTTAGAACTAACTACTGAAAAGTGAATTTTAGAATTTCAATTAAAAAAACATAACCTTAAAATTTCTCCCACAAGAGGGAACTATTAAGTATGATACGGACATAAATGGGCGAACAGTAGCTAGCTGCACGACCGTTGACGGAAGTATTAGTTTTATGTATGTATGTACACATATCGGCAATCGGCGACAAATGTATTGTTCCATTACTAAACAGCTGTTTGACGGTAAAGTGGTGTCATTTTGCCTCTTTCCCTCTAGTAAAAGTTTAAGAATGCCATCAGTTCTCTTTCTTCCACTTTAGATTTACATAGGAATCCATGTATTAAAAATTGACTAGTGTGTTAGTTAAAACTGTTGAAAGAGAAAGTATAGGCTCTTTATAGAAGCATCCTACTCACATGACAGTTTTGACAGAGCTGGGCTACTGTATGATATATACTGTGGCTTTGTATTGACACTGGCCAAATCTACAATTCGCTTGTACTACATGCGAGTTGGAGATGGGAATCAGAATACTGATCCACAACACCATGCACAAGGCCACAGTATTTGCAAAACTAGTCCACGGGGCTTCTCCCCGCTTAGGAATCGTTGCACGTGCTGTAGGAAGGCCAAGCACTCTGTTAGAGATGCTAAGTTGTAGGGATGATGAGGGCAGTTTGTAGAATAATTTTTAATTCGGTTTCGGTCTCGGTTTTTTTTTTACACTTTGTAGAGCCTTTTGCCATCTATTTTTAAGGAATTTTGAAGAGCCAGAGAGCCAACAAATAAAGAGCTTATTTAAATAAAAAAAAATTATTATTATTACAGGAAGTTTAGAATTTTACTAAAGTGATCTGCAATAGTTCGTTTATAATGGGCACAATTTCTTTTTCTAGATCTGCAATACATTATTCTTATTAATTACTCTTTTACCCAATGCATGCTTCTAATCTTACTCGAGCCAATTACATTTCCTAATTTATTGCCTTCTATACTTAATTAAGTTACCCTCAGTCTCCTATTAGTAAGTGTAAGAGGTGTTGCTTGTTATTGTTTTCATTTGTTAACCATATTTACCAATTATTTAACTTGCGTCACCATTTCAGGTTGTAGAGACGATCGCGGCTATCATTCTCGTGAATTTTGCTAAACTATTGATGTTTTTGATGTCATCACATACAGAGTAAGTTCGGGTATTGTGGAATACCAATGATTCTTTTAGCTCTTATTTCATTCGTATGGTAAAAGCTTAGCTATATTTTCTTAATAATATTTCTTTGAAGGGTCTATATGTCATAACAAAGCATAAAAATTATACAGGGTGTTTCCCCTTAGGAGGTCCATAGAGCGGGAGGTGATAGTACTCACCTAGACAAACTAAAAATTGTATGGCAGGTGGGGGGGCAATATCAACCGTTTAGGAGTTACAGGGTGATTCATACAAAAAGCTAGGTTTTTATAAAACACCCTGTATCTTAAAAACTACAGGGCGTATGGTCACACTTAAGGGCTCAATGTATGCAGAACTTCATGGCCTTTCGAACGACTGCTCAACCAGCCCCGTGCCCCTCTCCCCTTTATGAAGGTCTAATCTAAAAATTTCGGATTTTCTTTCCTTTTTTTTACTTTGACCTCTATTATTTTTGCAAAAAGGTCGTTAACATAACTTTTTTTTATAAAAACTGTAAACTGTGGAGCCTCCTCTTTAATTTGACCTATTATATCCTATGGGCTATCTGTATCCGTTAAAGAGTTATTAGCTCTAAACTTATTCTCAAACCTATTTTCAAACCTATCCTCAACGATAATTTGTTCCCTTAGTACGTCATTTTAAAAAATATCGTCTAATTTCGGTGTGACCGGAATAGGTTATCAGTTAATAACTGTTTAACGGCTACAGTTAACACATAGGGTGTAATAGGTAAAATTAAAGAGGAGGCTCCACAGTTTACAGTTTTTATAAAAAAAAGTTATGTTAACGACCTTTTTGCAAAAATAATAGAGGTCAAAGTAAAAAAAAAGGAAAGAAAATCCGAAATTTTTAGTTTAGACCTTCATAACATCTGAGGGGAGAGGGGCACGGGGCTGGTTGAGCTGTCGTTGGAAAGGCCATGAAGTTCTGCATACAGTGAGCCCTTAAGTGTGACCATACGCCCTGTAGTTTTTAACATACAGGGTGTTTTGTAAAAACCTAGCTTTTTTTATGAATCACCCTGTAACTCCTAAACGGTTGATATTGCCCCCCCACCTGCCATACAATTTTTGGTTCGTCTAGGTGAGTACTATCACCTCCCGCTCTATGGACCTCCTAAGGGGAAACACCCTGTATGTATGTATAAAAGCGACATTGAAGAAAACAGAAATTGTGTTAAAATGTCAGGAAAAAATTTTAGGCGGGTAATGTGGAATATCTATGGAGGTAAATGTCGAATACTATTCCAGACTGCCCGACCAGATTTCATCGAATAACGATTTCGTTTTTTGTATTCAGAAATAAACCAAATTGTAAAGTAGACATTCATAAAATTTATTAAAAAGATAAAAAATTTTTATAAAAGAAAAAAAGAAAAAGAAATGAATCCGTCTAAAAACAAAAACAAAAATACTTGCTATCTATAATATTTGAAATTTTGTACATATCTACACAAAAAAGTAAGAATTTAAATGAATATATTTTGGCAAGATTCGCAAACAAAAACTCCCCCTTTATCAGGGGTGCAAACAAGATGAGCCCAGGTTATATCGCACTGAATGCATTGTATCATAGATGGCACAAGAACTAGATGTCGCATACAGTACCAAAAAAGTATACAAAATTTATATGGCGGGGTGGTCCATTCCGGAATGGACCACAAGATTTAAAATGATGTATGCGTCGAGTGATTCATATTTTTTCGTATCTGAAGTATGGAAGAAGTCGGTTAAATGTATACAAAACTGCTATTATAACAATATTTGCTTTTGGCATGCTCTACAATATGTTATGGTCCATTCCAGAATACACTACCCATTTCACAATCTGTATACTCTGTTTTAGTATGCCATGCGACATCTAGTTCTTGTGCCATCTATGATTGTATCCACTTCCTTTGTAGGTTGTCATTGCCCCAGGAAAAATTGCAAAAAACACAAATGGTGTCTGGAGACGGAGGAATATCATCGACAATGTCATCTTCAGTATCCACAAACTTAAGTCTGCACGAAGAATCGCTGCTAAAACTGTCACATCTGTCTCTCAGCGCTGGTTTCTTTTTTCTGATAGGCTTGATTACTCTCTGTGGTCTTTCGGGGACAATATGTGTCTCACAAAGCTTCCGAACAGGACCTGACTTGGGTTTTTTAAGTGATGTTTTCATGCCTCTTCAACGTTTTTGAATAGCAGCAAGACTTTCCTCCAGGGATCGTTTGTAAGGTGATCCAGTAAGACGGTTGCTTCTGACTTTCGTGGATTTCTTTTAGTGTCAGCTTTTTTTAATGCTGGTGATGGGGCTAGTTGCCAGGGAGTAAACATTATTTTGCTTGTTCCAGGTGTTGGTTCTGGCGGTTGCGACAAAGCAGTATGGGGGTGAGCTTCCGTAATCTCAGTTTGATTTTCTCGATTTCTGGGTGAATGTACAGGTGGTGGTAGTGTCGGCCTCATCGATATATCATGTTGGATTTCTCCAGTTGGAGTATAAACTTGTTTAATTATTTTTTCATCTGCTGTAGCAATAAAATCAATATCGTCGAAAATATTTCGATCAAAAGGGTAAATGCCAGTGCACTTAAAACCATTTACAGCAATTTGGCCTGTTTGAACCTTTAGGTAAGCCTTTGCAAAAAGCTCCGATATGTCATATTGGGTAACTTTTCGCCCATTTGCTTTTATAAGTTTTCTGATTTCCTCATTGTAATATCCCTTAAGCGGACCCATAAAGGTTTTATCCAAAGGTTGCAATTTATGGGTCGAGTGTGGTGGTAAGGAGATAATTGTTACACAATTTTTCCGCGCCAGGTCAATGACCTCAATATTCCTTGTATGACTGTAGTGGCCGTCCAAAATAAGAAGAATGTGATAGTCTTTTGTTGGTTTTGTGATGGCCAGAAGATGAAGGAACCATTCTGTAAAAATTGGAAGCTGGATCCATCCAGATATGTGATACGCTGCCTTTGACCCGGGTGGCGCATTTTTTAAAAGAACGGGGTTTGGCTTCTTCCTTGGGAAAATTAAAAATGGCGGCACAAAATTTCCACCAGCGCTCATGCAACATACCACAGTCACTAGTGAACCACGTTCTGCGGATGTCATCAATCCTATTTGCCGTTTTCCTTTCCTACCAACTATCTTAGGCTGTGTGCTTTGCACAATCGAAAGGCCTGTTTCGTCTACGTTATAAACTCTTCCAGGAAGAAACTGATGTTGGGTGTATGCTTGTTCGAGGAGATCAAAAAATTTTCCAACATTTTCTCTATTGAAGCCATTTGCTCTGTCCAAGGATGTTCCGGTTGCCGTTCGAAACGATATTACATTTCGGTGTCTTTTTTGAAATGCGTAAAGCCAATCTTTTCCCGCAGCCTCACGTAAGAGTGAAAATGGTATTTTATTCTTTACGGCAAGTTGAAATGCCAAAGAGCGGACATCTGAGCGAGTTAGCCCAAAAAATCGTGCTTCCATTTCTAGTAAATATTTCACCAACTGCTCTTCCATAAATTTATTGAAAATAGGCTTGCGACCTAGTGAAGTAGACAAAAGCTCCTTAATACTTTTACTACTTCTGGCCATTCGTTGCAAGGTTGTCCGGGGTACATTAAAATTCTTTGCTGCTAATAAAACGCCCACGTCACCATTCCTCACAGCCTTAATCGCGTTTTCCATATGGTCAGCTTCTCATTTCCGCACTTTCGTACCTCTTTTTGGCATCGTAAAATATGGAATCTGGAAACAAAATAAAAACATTGTAAAGCTGAGCCTTGCGGGTAATGTGGTATAGTGATCCACATTAGCCGCATTGTAGTATTCCAAATTACCCGAACACTGCTAAGCTGGAAATTCTAGTTATAATTCGCAACTCTTTAAATAAAACACCAACACTCACAGTAGAAAAGCTAAAGCACCGTGCACGCTATGCAATTGCTAAGACTGGACTGAGAAACTATGAACACATCAGTAGTTATCGAGAATTCTTTTGACGGAAACAAAAATTCACTTGAACACAGAAAAGCATTTCTAAGAATTGAAGACAATGAAGCGTGCGTTCGTACCGATGTTTCTTTGTTGTGATATAGATCTTGTAAAAACTGGAATAAAATGGCAGAATTTTGTCATTTTCTTAAATGACAACGGAATTAGGGCACCATTCCACATTACCCGCCTATTCCACATTACCCGAACTTACTCTAGTAGTTCATTGAAATTGAATAAGGCAGCAGCACTATTGACCAGGCTTTGTCTTTCTCTTTCAGTTCTGGTAGTAGTTATCCTCAAGTGATTATTTGTTCTGATATTATAAGTATGTAATATCCGAGTTAGTGAGGTATGTTATTTTTGTCTTCGTGTGTCCATGTAGTATTTTGTAAATGAATTTGAGCTTATCTATATATTGTATATAGTATTTGCTCGATGTTGAAGCGATTTGATATCTCATATACTGTTTTCGTTGATGTCCTCCAGTGTAATTTTTACAAGGTTTTGCGCTTTGCTAATTGTTTTTTAATTTTGGCTAAATTACTATTTGACGTATGTGACCACGCTAAGATTCCATGTCTGACTTTCGATAATTTATGTGCATCATAAATAAGTTTCACTGTATGTCTTGCAAGTTTACTACATTTTCTCAACGCTTGTACTAAAGGTGTATTTTTGTCTTGTATATGTTTGTCCCAATTGAGTTTGCTGTCAATAGTGGCCCTAGATATTTAATGTTATCTATCCTTTACAGAGATAAGCCTCCCACTTCAACATCAAGCTGTATTTCAGGTTTATTTTTTTTGCTGAAATATTATATATTTAGTTTTACCCGGGAATTACACGAGATAGTACAGCTTGCATGCAAGCCTCCCTTCCAACTCGATTTTTAACTTGACAGCAGAAGGCAGTTCGGTTGATGTCTTGCATCCAAGTTCATTCAAAAAATGGCATTTAGGCGTAAAGTCATGCGTATATTGGAAAATCATAGCAATAAAGGAAGTAGCAGAATGATAAAAATCCAAGAAAAAGTTAAGAGGAAGGTGCCATGGTCTTTCATCATACAAATTCGCTGAAAGCTGAACTGCCAGCATGGCAGTAGAGGTTACATGTGCAAGATGTATGGCAGTACGGCTTGCATGCAAGCTGTACTATTACGTGTAGCCCCCGGATTACTGGTATTACCCGTAAGTTTATTACCAGCTACCGAATGCTCTATAATTTTTTTGATGTAGATTGCAGTACCTCCTCTTCTTGCTTAATCACGCTAAAATCCACTTTATTCGTAAAAAATAGTTGCGTTGAAAAAACTCTTTATGCAAACGAAAAATCTTTAAAAAAGAAATTTCATTGCAAAAAGATGGCGTTTCATATAAGCAGGAACCGTATAATCGTCAGTACGGCTTGGTTCCTGCCTGCCGTATACGCCAAAGCCTAAATCTATATAACCAAACCAAACCGTACTGACGATGATTATACGGTTCCTGCTTATATGAAACGCCCTCTTTTTTAAAGATATTTCGTTTGCATAAAAAGTTTTTTCAACTCAATTATCGAGTTGCAGACTTAGCAGCAAACTGAGTCAATTACAGATTGACTTATTTCGCTATGAATTTTCATAGCAAAACTCTAAAAAATATTTGGGTTGGCTTTTATAACTGCTGCATTTGAACTGAAGATTTTTTAATATTTTGCCGAAGGTTTCAAATCAATATTACAAAAATTGTGGAAAATAAAAGGATATTAAAACTAAATTAGTTAAACTACATTAGTAAATTAAGTGCAAACTAGCTTCTCAAGCTTTGTGTTAATTTAATCGGAAATAATCATTTGTAATCGTAGTAAATTCAGAAATATTTCGGTATAGAAAACTTTGAGATGTACCTATTCCAGAACGAGATAAAGTTTTGCTGATTTTCTAAACTTGCTAAAACTTCCTGTTTACAGATTTTGTTCAAATTATTGTATATATGAATGTACATATGCTAATATTCATATATGAAGCTTACATTCAACATCTTTCGTGAATATATTCGAGCAAATTTGTTTCCGTGTCCCATCTTATAAAATCTCAAAATAATTTAACTCTGTGGTTGGCATTGAGTCAGCTTGAATTATGTACATACATACATATCGTGAACATGTAACCAAATTAAAATAACCTTGACAGCAACTTTGCTATGCTATTAAGGGCCTACTCTCCAAATGTTATATTGAACATACACATTTTTTTTTTTGAAATATAATTTACGAATGTACATATGTTCCTGAGAAACACCGACATAGTTTACGACATTTTGGCGCCATAAATACGATCGTGACCTAAATAACTAATATGGTGGGTCCCTCCAAACTAAATTAAAACTCTCTTGAGCCCTATACAAGCATGGTATGTATGGGGACTTATTAAACTGCAGTGTCCATACACACAATAATAATAATAATAATAATTAATGATTGCTTGAAAATAGGATAGGACAGTGAATCCAGTGAAAATATGCTTTGTTAAGGTCGCCTGGCCCCTGATGGTGGTTATTTAAATATTGCGTTGAGAAAAAATCTTCTTCACTTTGCATACAACAGATCACCCGCTGACCAAACATCGTAGGGGTTTGATTACTTTGCGCAAAAGCTTTAATATAAAACCGGCAGTCCCAGTGCTGCGCACGATTATTATTATTGCTTAAATTGGTGAATTAAGATTGGCAGATCCGGTCTTTATTTTTAGTTGTATTACAACCGAGTAATAAAGATCGCGGACAGGTAATGTCCGCTGAAACTGATTCTCGCTAAATCATTGTAATGAGAACCCTGTTGGGTTTCTGTTTGGCTTTCATCCGTCTAAATAAATAGATGCGAGTAGAGAGATGTTTTATACGGTATGCCGACAATGCAGCTGTAACATAGCTCTTGTCTCAATTAGATGCATTTTGATATCATTTGCTTGATGCAATTGAATTTTCCAATTGATTTAGTTATGCTGGGAATCGGCCTAGTTTTTGACTCTGTTTTAGTTTTATTATTCGGATTTCCGTTTGATTCGTTTCAATAGAGATAGAAAGAGATAGAGATAGAGAGATTGATTTTAATCATTGAGTAAATATTGTTTTTTTATTTTTGGATGAGAACTAGAGTGAAAACTTGACGTATTTTCCTCCTTTATTGTAATTGTTTTTTTTTTAGATGAGAAATGGTTGACTTTGTTTATATGTGAAGTAATCTAATATACGAGGATTGTTTAAAAATTTTGTTAAGTGATAATATAAACGAAATGTTCAGAATGCATTTAGTTTTCAATATAATCCCCTTTTAGCTCAATACACTTCACACAACGAGTTTTTAATGCAGTTATACATCATAGCTTAGTTTATCCAGCTCCCGATTTTTTGGATCATTTTTCGGTGGTTGGTGGCTGTTATTTGACGTCCACAATGGGAATTTTTGATTTGTGCTTGTAGTGCACCGGCGTTTACAGAATTTCACGTCTTTCAATTTATTTAAAGAATTTCAAATACAAACTATTTGACTCGAAATATTAGCTGCATTCTTTATTCGTTGACTTTAATTTATTGAGTTATATTTGTTTACAAAACATCAACAATACGTGAAGGCATGGTACTCACTCGAATCTTGTTCAATAGAACTCAATTATAATTTCATTCAGAAATACAGAATACCACGTCTCATTTTTACCAGTGTCATTACAGATTATACTCGAAAGTACTGCCTCCACGAAATTATTGTTCTCGTCTTCTTTCATATAATTTCAATACAATTTCAATACAGAAGGTCACAGCAAAATTTGTGAACGATTCGGGTGAGATAATGAGTTCGTTATCTTGCCCGCCTGTTAAATTCGTCAACTTACCCGAAACGATCATTTATATATTAAAGTGATAAAAAAATATTGCAATAAATTTTATTTGAAATTTACTTTATTAATTCAAGTAACAAAAAATATATATAGTTTAAGAAAACACATGGGTGGAAATTCGAAGACTTACCAAATTTGATGATAAAACAATTTTGTCGAACCGAATTTTATAATGAACTTACGTGTGAGCATATTTATTTATTATTCTTAGTCTACAGATTACAAAATCAACAGACCATGCATATACTAAAACTAAAATTATGTTTTGGTAAGAACGTCAACTAAAAACTAACCTACTATGTAACAAAAAGTATGAACATATCTAATTTTATAGTTATAGCAAGCTTTCTAGAAAGTCCGAAACAGAGGCTTTAAAAGAAACTATATCTTGACTAAAGTCAATTATGCTGCTACACAAATTAAACTGCCGAATACAACGACTTAATGGACTACTGAGACCATAATTTGTTCTATGGAAAGTTTCAAAAAGAATGGGGCGCAGTCTTATCTGCTTAGTTGGCACATATAAATGGATAAGCTTTAAAATATCAGGAGAAATAATCCTGTTTTCAATAACATCTCTAATAAACATAGTATTATAAATTTTACGTCTGAGAGACAGTTTCTGTAAGCCAATCAACTGGCATCTGGCATCATAAGGAGGTAAATCACCGGTCCAGTTAAGTCTCCTAAGAGCAAACCTGGTAAATCTCCGTTGCACATTTTCAATTCTGTTAGAATGCGTTACATAGTACGGATCCCATACAACCGTGCAATATTCCAAAATAGGCCTAACGAAAGCTGAAAATAATGCCTTAAGCGTGTATGGATCAGAGAATTGACTAGCCCGACGTTTAACAAAATCAAGCCGAGAATTAGCTTGACTTACTACATAATCAATGTGGTAGGAGAAAGTAAATTTACTATCTAGAATAACCCCAAGGCCCTAAACTATACTACATTTAGGAATATTAATCCCATCGATAGACACTTCAAAATTAATTGGTGTTACTTTTTTAGTAGCCATAAAGTGTTTACATTTAGAAGAATTTATCAACAAATGATTAAGATGACACCATTTCGCAAATTTATCGACTTCTGATTTGAAATTGGATACTTGAGACATATCAACAATTTCCATGAAAATTTTTAGATCATCAGCAAAACCTAGAACAGAGGAAAATTCAAAGATGTTAAAGACATCGTTGATAAATATAATAAAAAGAAGGGGCCCTAGATGGCTCCCCTGAGGCACACCGGAATGTACCAAAATCGGTCGAGAGTACACATCATTAATTTTGATAATTTGTATACGATTAGTCAAGTAGGAAGCGAACCATGCAAGAAGAGCAGAATGGAATCCAAACGCCTCAAGTTTGTATAAAAGCAGGCGAATATTGACCTTATCAAATGCCTTAGCGAAATCAGCATAACCTGACTACTTTGTTCTAGGACATTTAAGCAAAAGTTGACATAGGAAACTAAATTGGTTGCTGTAGAGCGTCCTTGTTGGTGAATAGAAATGTACTCCTTAACTAGAAAAGAAATTTTTTCAGAGATAATACTTTCAAATAGCTTCGGAATTGCAGAGATTTTACAAATAGGACGGTAATTACTGGCACAGTTTTTAGCACCCGCTTTATGTATAGGACGAACGAATGAAATTTTCCACTCATTGAGGAACAGTCCCGAGGATAACGACAAATTAAAAACATATGAAAGAGGCATCGAAATAGGATCACGGCATTGACTTAGAAATATCGCTGGAATGTTGTCAGGACCAGAAGAGTGGCTGCACTTAGCATTGGCCAATGCTGAGTTTACATCCTCCGTAGACACATACATTGAGCCCAAGTTGACCCGTGAGAAGATATGTGTGGTAATCTCAGTGTCAATGGGAAAGCCTAAGTCGTCCACATATACAGACTCAAAGTATTCCGCAAAAAGATCACATGAATCTGAAATATTATCCGCAGTTTTATTCTTAAAGCCAATAGAAGAAGGAATTCCATACGAATTACGCTTACTGTCTAGAAATGACCAAAAAGCTTTTGGATTTATCTTTATACTAGCCTCCACCGATGCCAAATATTGACTATACAGAAACTTATTTAAGAAATCAAATTCTTTCCGCAGCCTTTTAAAATGCATGTGATCTTCATTCACACCAAATAGTTTGAATCTCTTATAAGCCTCAGTCTCTTCAACCTATAGTTCATCCACGGAAAACCAGAATTATTTCTCCTTCTAGTGAGAGGAACATACAAAACAAACAAGCTGTAAAGAACTTCCAGAAAATAAGAATAAGCAGCACTTACAGTATTCAGGGAAAACAAAGATTCCCAATTATGCGCACTTAAGGCTTCATTGATAGCAGCATAATTGGCTTTCCTAAAATCATAAAAATAAGACAATTTGTTTTGGTCAATAGCGTTAGACGCTATTGCCTGAATAAAAGATGGTTGCTGATGTTAGTTTCTATTTTACTGAGCAAGCGGAGTCGACTTAATCCTGTACAAATCACAGAATTAGTGCCATCGGTTGGCAATCTCATGTAGGTAACTAGCGATTCGTCATCTTGCCCGACTTGTCATCTTCCCCTTCCTTCCCCTATACAATATAGATGTCTCTTTTCATGAAGTTTTCAGGGTTCTGTATTTGGTACAACAAAAGGAAAAACGGAACCATTATAAGATCGCTCGTGCGCCTATTCGTCTGTCTGTTACAGACGTTTTCTAAAAAACGACGTGACGTAGAATTTGAAATTTTGCAGAATATTTCGCCTTTATAACACAGATCATGACGGCAATTGAGACTGGATAGTGTTATTTTTTTATCTTTAAATCTTAAGTTATAAGCTTTTTCCCTATGTTTTAAATCTAAAATTGCTGAAGTTATGCTCATCCTATATTTGAAACGAAAGCGATCCATAGTGTAAATCTTCCATGAACCTTACCTGGGCTTAATTTCAATTACATATATAAACTTGTGGAGCAGCGGTACTAAATGTAACTTCCATTATCACAAACATTCAGTTTGTTTACATGAATACTTGAGTAACTACTTGACATGAAATCCATTTAAAATTCAAATATGATTTTTGGTTGAATTAATTCCAATTACTTGACTTGAAATTCCCATGCAATTTACCAAAAATCACAACCTGAATTGTCAGCAATAATCGTTTTGCTCCCTTTTACTATTTTCATAACTTGCAGCCATGAAAAATGTTCAAGTACCTACTGCAGTTGCGTTTAAATGAATTTTTCAAGTAAATTAAACAAAAAGTTTCTGATTTACTTAACTCAAGTATACTTGCGTGCTTGCATGATATTTTGATTACTTGATCTCAACTTGAAGTATACTTCAAGTATTCATGTAAACGTACTGATTCTTATACCCTGGATTGGAGACCCATGGCTAAAATTAAAAGTTACATGATTACTCGAGAACTCAATCACAGAAATTTTGTACACGACCTTTTTAAAAAAATTTTAGATTTAAGTTCGAAAATGGGACAAATCGGGCAACTCTTTCGTAGTGTTGCCATACATATTTGGACATTACCTGACATCTCGTTCACGTAGAGAGTTGAAATTTTGTACATGGCAATTTCATAAATATAGCAAATAAAATTTCAAAAATGGACTAAATCCGGCAACCTCTTCTTGGTGTTGCCATATAAAAATTTACTTTTTTACGTATATTGTAAAAACGATCAGTCCTAGACGGTTTTTATTGTACTAAAAAGTTCTTCTTTTGACTCTAACAGTACCTATTTGTTTTTTCTTACGATATTTCACCGATGAGAAATTGTAATATTTCATTGAAAGTTGTAGAAATACAAAGTAAAATAGTAGGTAGGTATGTTTAATAATTATGTGGAAAAAAAAGTTTAGGAGAGTTAATTTCCGTTAAATTTTTTTTTATTTATTTGAACTGCAAATTTTAATTTTTCGTCTTAAATTGTATGGTTTTGTCGAATGTTGCGCTTCTGTCTCTTATGCTAGATGTCTCTAATGTGCTACAGGTCTAGGTTAATTTTATATAAATTTTATCACTTTCCATAGACAGAGGACATACAAACCTCCGTATAGTAGATTCTATTGCTTACAGATATCGTTCGTATCTGAATTGAAACTTTTGCTGAGTACCTTCTGATTTTCAAAAATTGCTAGATTGTGATACCATTCTTCCGTACAACTTCCAAACGTCATCCAAGACATCCCCAAGTGAATTCTTCTTAGTCAACATATCCTACAGATTAATATCATACCAACTATCAAAGCTTTTAAGTTAATCCCCAACTTACACTACTCATATGGGTGGTAGCGTCGGGCGCCGAATACCTATAAAAAAACTTCAAAGCATCACCATAGCAAAGTACAAACTGTTTCACAAATGGTTGCAGTGCAGTTAAGACGCTCAACTTCAAAGATTTACTATATAAGTACGGCGACACTTTAGCTAAGAACAAACGTGCAATAGTTCTCTAACACAAATGGTGCCACCTTAACTAAAACACACAGTTTCTCACAGGTGACGGTACGTTAGTTAAGAATAAACATGCAAAAGCTCTTCTCACAATTGGAGATACCCTAGCTAAGACACGCAACTTCAACAATTTTCCCACAGATGGTGACAGTTTAGCTGAGATTCAAAAGCTTGCACATAGATGTTGCACACATTGCTAAGACACATACTATGTTCATTCCATATTTAGCCTGTTCGTTGAATAAAATTTGAATAAAAACTAATAATGTGAAACTAGTTCTTTATTTCCTTATTTAATGTGATTTTTTAAGATAAATAATGAATTTGAAAAATTTCTAAATTGCGCACGTTATCGTTATCTTCTTAGCATAGACATTAATCTTTCATACAAATTTCACTACTCATCTAGGACAACATATCCGATTAGATTAATTAATTTACAGAAAGTTCTTGGGGGTTTAACGTGAGCACCTGCCATCATGGCTTAATCCTACGGTGTTCTTCACACTCGGATTGATTTTGTTACGTCAATCATCGCCCTCCAAAAGCATTTCTGCTTCTGAAGTATCAGTCAGCGCCAAATGCATGCCTGGCGCTCTCACTGATGGGAGCGAGACCTATCTAACATTTCTTCCGATCTATGGGTCACGGCACTCGGTTGATTAAGCGCAACTCCACACTAAGCTCATGCCCTAGTTCAACGAGAAGATGTCAGTGATGATTCACTTATATGAGAACATAACTGAAAACGTCCCACACTCACCAGGGCACTCACTCTGGCCGCAATATGGGGGACCACAACCACCACGTTACTCCCCGAAGGGCCTCACCAATGTTGGCATGGAAGAGCCAATACTACTTCAGTTAGGCTTCATGCAAGCCCGGGACTGATGACCCTCTCCATTCTATGTTGCATAATATCCTACTCCAGGCATTTCCTGTCTAGCATATCTCATCCTTCTTTGCCTGAAAACTTCCTTCGCATATTCGCTTACGCACTGCTGCTGCTCCCTTAGGCTGAGTACTTTGCTGAAATCATATAACAACATCAAAAACAACTACATACCCTACTAGTTAAAAAATACTAACTATTCTCGAAAGCTTTTAATTTAGCATAAAATTCACCACTTTCAACCGCCATCGTGGTCTTCATTAAGGATTCCTTCTAGATTATGCACACCGGCCGCTGAATACCCATAAAAAACTTCAAGGTACCACCACACATAAGTAATACCCAGTTATTGAAGTTTCATGTCACCTAAGTAGTGACATCTTCAAGGTTTTTTGTACATTATTTTTGGTTAAAGTATTTGCTAAAGCTTTTGAATATCTTGGCAACTACAAATAGTTGAATACTGAAATCGTCGTGCAGGTATATTAAGGCTTAAACACAATTGCGACGATAGAGCGACCGACAAATTCCTATGCAATATACGCTCCATAAAACGTTCCTGGAGAAAATTGTTCCTATTACTGCAATAGTCGTCGGACGTCGCAATTGTGTGCCTTTACAAGTATGTGAGAGATTTTGCTTTTGCTAAAAGCTAAGAGGCTGGCTGATATCCATCATCATGTCTGGCTCATGAGAAGCAGATTTTTAACATTGGTTTCCAAATCAGGGTATTACTTATCTGTGGCATCACCATAGGCATGGTAAAAACTGATAAAAATTAGCTTTCCAGAAATGGTGACACCTTTGTTAAGCCTGAGGCAACTTACAATTAGATAAGAAAATCTCCATATGAACCCGAATGACTTTTTCAAAGCTCTTTAACTTTATATTTTACCACAGAAAGCTATAATTGTGAAGAAGAGAGAGAATGTATAGAGCTTTCTATTAGAGGGCCATTAGCTCGTTTTTATTTGACCACATTTTTTGTGAGTCTTTTTTTTCACATCTAGATGTAAGATGTCTCAGGCTAAGCCTAGCAACTTTAAACATTTCCCACAGATGGCTACACCTTATCGAAAATACACAACAAATGTCAACACTTCCAGCTGAGACACATACCACCTCCTACACATTTCGCATTTAGCCTGAACCACAGATAAGTAATACTCAGCCAGTGAAGGAGATAAAGGGCGCCATACACCATCAGTTTTGCCGTGGTTTTAAAAACCACGTTTTAGTCGAGATAAGAACCTAAAACGTGGGCAAGAAAAAACCCCACACACCATCCAACTTGACCACGTCTTGCCGTCATCTTGTAGTGTCCATTTACAGCAACAACATGTGACCAAACATTGTGATTATTTCAAGAAAACCGGTCTTCACAGAAGCGCAGGAACATTTTATGAGAGTAAAAGCTGAAAACTCCGCCACTTCTCATTTATTTACGAAAACGAAATATATATATATAGTCAGTTCAGTCAGTCAGTATGTAGTGACATTTTCAAGGTTCTTTGAACATTTTTTGTTTTTGGTTTAAGTATTTGCTAAAGCTTTTGAATATTTTGACAAAATTTCTATAGTTTTCACAATTTTTTTCTTACTTTTCAAGGGCAGGCTGAAACCAAATTGTTCGGCTGGTTAATGTTAAGAGATTTTGCATTTGCCAAAAGCTAAGGCTGGCCGATAAATGTATTATGGCTGGCTGGAAGCAGATTTTTCAATTCAATTCAATTCAATTCAATTTTATTGTAAATGATTTTCCAAACATTTTGTAAATTATTTGTGTGTTTACATTTCTTATTTCATATTTCAGTCTAAAACCCACTCAGACAGCACAGCTGGTATGAGAGTTGGGCGATTTAATATAAATATAATATAGTATAATATACATTAATTCTAGGTTAATCAGTCCCAATTTCATATTTCATGTTATAGCTAGTAATTTTTAATTGCACTTGTGAATTTTAAATTGCACTTATGGATTTACAGATTGATTAAAATAAAAAATATATAAAAAACAAAGAATATTTCTTGCTTTAGACTTATTTTTTGACAGTTCCTAACAGTTACAGCTAGTACCATTTTCTATTTTAGGCTTATTATTACAGTTCGGCTTATATTGAAGCAATATTTATTTGCATAATTGACTATATTTTTACTATCAGAACAGTAAAGATAATTTGATGTTAGTTTAGTTGTACTTACAAGGTAATTTTAATGGTCCTATTTAGACTTATTATTTACGGTTGATTTATCCTATTCCCTATTTTTACATTTCAGTTTTTTGTAAGAACAGTGATTATTTTTACATTATACATTTAAGAGAGAATTTATGATAGGTGATCTTTCATCTTCTTTACAAACATTGATTTTGTTGGCGCTGATTTAATATTTTCCGGCAGCGCGTTGTATATTTGACCAGCAGTGGACCTGCACAATGTTGTTCCTATTTCTTGTCCTGGGATTATGGATGTTAGCGTGTCGCTCTAACTACTACTAAGTTTGTAGTTATGTTTTTCCTTAATGTGTTGTATATAAACTTGGCCTTTTCAATTTGTATTATTTTTTTTTTAATATAAGCTGCCGTGTGTATTGATGAACCAATTTGTGGCGGTATCCCACGGGAGTCCATATAGAGCTTTTTGAGCCTTATTTATTAGTATTTTGATATCTGCTTTCAACCTTTGAGAACATTGAGACCAGTTTATTGCATTATAACGTATATGGGATAGGATATGTGCATTGTAGATTAAATCCGCTACAGGTCTGTGCAGTTTGATATTTCTTTTTATTACCCCGATTAGGGGAGTAAGTTTTTTTCCTAGTTTCGCACTGTGTTGCTTCCAATTTAGGTTTTCGTCGATTAGTAGACCTAAGTAATTGATTTCAGGAGTTCTTTGTATTCTTTCAATACCTATTTTTATGTTGATGGTCCTGTCTGTTTAATTTTTTTGTTTGAAAATCATATATTTGGTTTTTTCTTCGTTCGTTTTTAGTTTATTGCCATCTGACCATTTCTTGTATAGCTTCAAGTTCTCGTTCAACATGCGTTCCAGGGCTTCCATACTTCTGGCGTTGTATATGATATTGGTGTCATCTGCAAAGATGTGATATTTTCCACTTAGTTTGGCATACTGCATATTGTTTATGAATAGGAGGTATAGAAGAGGTGCCAGTATTGATCCCTGTGGTACCCCACAGGTTGAGGTTGTAGAGCTGCTTAAAGTTTCCTCTATTTTAGTTTGAACTTCTCGTCCGATTAGGTAGCTTCTTATTAGGTTGTTTGCTACACTTCGTATTCCCAGCGTGGTTAGGAATTCCAACATTAGACCATGATGGACAGTATCGAACGCCTTTGTTAAGTCGATAAAAATTGCACCTACATAGTATCCCTTATCTAGGTAGTTGTTTATCTTGCTTAGTGTTACCGCTGTAGCCAACTCTGTGTTGCTTTTAGGTTGAAAACCAAATTGATTGATGTCTATGCCTCCATTTTCTGTGATAAATTTCCTTAGCCTGATTTCTATGACTTTTTCGTATATTTTACTTATGTTGCTTATTGGGGCTATGGGTCTGTAATTGTTTAGTTCTGTGATGTCCCCTCCTTTGGAAACAGGTATAATCACCGTTTTTTTTAGGCAGTTTGGGAATATCCCACTGCTGATAGTATCATTTATGTGCTGTGTGAGTGGTTGCACAATGATATCTATAACATCTGTTATGTCCTCAACCGTAATACCATCCTTTCCTGGGGCTGCTTTCTTTTTGAGATTATTCACTATATTCCTAACTTCATCAGTAGTTGTAGGCATTAGAAATATTGATCTTACCGTGCGTCGATTTGTTTGTTGTTGGACTTACTGTTGGAATGGTTTTCTGTACATTGGTTCCAATATTGTTGAAATATGTATTAAATGTGTTAGCTATTTCCTCATGGTTTGTTAGAATCGAGCCGTTTAGTTTGATTTCACTTATATGTCCAGGCATATTGGGTTTCCTCTTATTTAGTACATCCATGTTGAAGGTACGCCATAGTTTCCTAGAGTCCTTTCCTGCCGAAATTATTTTTCCGTTTATATATGTTTCCTTTGCTTTTCGTATAGAGGTAGTTACTTTGTTTTTTATCCGCTGATACTCGCTTCGCAGAGATTGGTTACTTGGTTGCGATGCATCTCTTTCTTTCATCTCTATAATTATTTCGTCTGTTAACCATGTATTTGATCTGTTTCTGAATTTCTTATATGTAGTGTTAGCTTCATTTGCTTCTTTCATAATATCTATTATGTTCTCGATGGAAATATGTTGGTGGTTATTGAGTTTATTTTTTACATATTTTCTGTATTTTTCTTTATTCTTTATAGAGACCCGGGTTACCTTCATAGGCTTCTTCATATTGCATTTGATCGATATATGAGCCATTATAGTACGGTGATCGGAAACGGCGGTATTGTGCAGGGTAATTTGGACTTGGTTCAATCGTGTCATATCTGTGATGCAGTGGTCGATTATTGAGCGTGAGTTTTCGTCTTTTCTTGTGTAGTGTTCTGCTTCAATCTTATTTACTATTTTGAAGTTGATCATTTTAGTCATATTTGTTAATGTGTTTGACGGTCTATTTGCTTTGAGTAGGTTAATATTTGTATTACCCATAAAAATTATATTTTTTTGGACCGGTAAAATACTTTCTAAATGCTGGATGAATTCCAGCAAATGATCGCTTGGTGACCTATACATGGTCATAATTTTTAGGTGTTTTTTGTCATGAGTTTTTATCTCTACGATAGTTGTGTTGTATCTGCTAGTTTAGCTTTTTATTTATAAAAATCAACGCCCCCCCCCTTTGTTATCTCTACAGTTAAATACACCAAAATAACCAGGCATTTGGTAATATTGAACTTCATTTGTGTATAACATTGTTTAACATTGGTTTCCAAAGCTGGGTATTACTTATCTGTGTCTAAGCCCGCAAAAATTGAGCCAGAGTCTTCTTAGACCAAATACTAAACTCAAATATTTTTTGTTTCAGATTTTCATCACACTTAAAATTTGGCAGCGATTAATTACCGACACTTTTCGTTATTAATTATGTAAATGCTCCAAAAGAAGCTTATTGCATTGTTTATATACATACATATGTGCTATAGGTACTCGCCTTAAAATTTAAATCTAATTGAGTAGGATAAAAGTCTCAAAATCTTGTTTACAATCTCATCCCACAATACAGGCTACATACCTACATATTTATAATCTCTAGCTCTATCCAGCATTCCTCCATCAATTTTATTTCCATGCGTATACATACATACTATATGTATGTTCCCCATCAAAATTTTTAATAGAGAAACACCGTTTACCTTATGAATCCATTTTATTGAATGGTTTCCGTTTCAGAATAGGATTCTGAAGGGCTAGCTCAAACTGTGGATGTAGTAAGTTGACTGTGTGTATTTCTGTAAAATCCCAAAATGTCATGACAACAAATTACCACCAAACAGCTCCCAACCATTTGAAGTGGATTTCGGGATTCAATCATAATCTGAAGCTGAACACTGATCAGTATCAAATATAAACATTGTGAGTCGTGGGAGGTATTGAATGTTGGAAATGAACGGGCGCACAGAAAAGCTTTCGTCTGATGAACATTGAATGAAGTTGCGAGTCTCTGGCTGGGCAATGTTATTTTTTTCTATACACACGGCTGATGAAAGCTTATATGGGGGACTTGGATTGGGAATGGGAAATTGCCAAAGTATTAAAAGCTTAATTTTGTTAACCATCCATCATCACATTCCAAATCCAAATGAACAATGTTGTGAGGAATCACAATCGCAACAACACGCAGGTTTTATTCATTCATTCATATTCATCCAAACATACTTGTATACCACATTGACTGGTATAGTATAAGGAATAGTATAAGAAACCACCAGTTGAGCTGGTCCATTGGAATGGATGCTGCTCTGGGTCTGGGCTACTGTGTAGAGAATACACAATACTGGCAAGAAAGATTTCGCATAGCCAAATTGTCATATGTATATATGTATGTATGTGGTGTACACATGGAATGTGCGTGTTTATGAAGTTTATTTGTAAAGTTATTTTATTATTTCCTTGATAATATGTATATGGGCGCACAACAAAAATGATAAAGCCTTAGCCACACCGCGTTTAGATTGCGTAGTTGGTTGAACGTTTACACTTTAGACGTAGTAGATGTAACCATGGGGTAAAACAAAATCTATATACCTATGTAGAGTGTGAGGTAAAATTCCGTAGAGCTTTTTATTTGTATAGTAAAACGCAATATTTCTCTCTACAGATTTTTAGTAAGATTTGAAGTGAGTTGTGGTGGTCGTGGAGAGCTCGCTATACCTGCCACGAGTGGCGAAAATACATTTGGTTTGATGAGAGTTGCGATATTCATTTATCATTTCACAGATTCAGCCATAGGAAATTTTTTTTATTTATTTATTTATTTTTTTTTTAAAGAGAGTCGTCTCTATATAATCTACCTCTGATTTAAGTATGTATGTATAGTATTGAATCAGTAAGCAGATTTTACTGATGCTCTCTAGCTTCTATACAGAGCTGAGGGGAGGTGTTGGATTGGATGTATGTATTTATGTTCATACGTACATTTGTACCAGAATAGGTGTCAGAATTGAGTTTAAAGTACTTACTTAACTTAGTATAGCGTACTAGAAAAAAAAAAAAAAACAAATATTGTCACCATACCTTAGTACGCGTTCTGTATACTCAGAGTTTACCAGTTCTCCTCACTCAACAACTTGAACAACCCAATCCTATTCCTCTATATTATACAGCAGAGCACTGTGGTATAGTAGCAGAGCAACCAGAACTAACCAGATGTAAGTAGGTATATAGAAGAAGAATATACGTTTTCGCAATTCAAATCGTCAGTTTCAGTTTCTCGGCACTGGTGCTTTGGGTCGTTGGTGTATATTATCTACATACCTAGTATTACCTACTGCTGGTAGTACTACTTGTCTCTTCTCGTGATATTATAGTAACAATATTCACCTGATCTGATGTGACATAATTTTAGTGCATGGAAATTCGTGATTGAGTAAGGTTCGTCGCATCAGCGTACCGTGACAAAAAAAAAATATACCTATAGTAGGTACCTATTAGATAAATAAAATATTGTGACTAAAGTTAGTCACGCAAAATATTCAAAATTTGATATTAGCGAATTAGTTTTTTTGTTGTTTGGGAAAAAGGACTGATTAAGAATATTGTGAACTATTTCAAATGTTCTTTGTTTTTTTTTCTTTTTTTTTTTTTTTGAGTTATTAACAATAATAATATTTGAGTAGAGTACACGACACAACAATAAGTTAATTTTTTTTTTATTTTTTTATAGTGTGGTTTATATCATACGGTGCATATCATTTGTGTCAATTGCAGAAAGTTTTATTTTTAACTCAGAAAAACGTTTTGTAAAAAGATTTCAACTGACAAAGTGAATTGCAAAAAAAAAAAAAAAAAATTATATAGAAACTGATCTTTGAGTGGTGTGTTGTTTCTCCGAATTTTTGATTTTTTTTTGAAATACTAATTACGAAAAAAGATAAAATTAAAGTGCCGCCAAAAAATTCGTATAGCGCCAGTTAGCATATTGAGTAGCAGTAAAGTGCATACCATGCTCGACTGAAAGTAAAAATAAAAGGAAAAAATATATTGAGAATTTTTCACATTTTTCTGTTTATTTTGTATACGATCTTATCTTATATTATATATAAACTTATATATATATATATATATATATAAATGTACATGTGTTTGCTTATATACATATTTACATATATTATATATTTATATATATGTATATAAAAGACAGACGACATCTCTATACGTATGATCAATGATCTTCTCAAGTGCAGTGTAACAAACGAAAATAAGTAAAAATAAATATAGGAAGTAAGCAAAAAAAAAAAGAAAAAATAAAGAAAAAAATATAATTAGTGTAAAAACACTTTTCACGATATCGGACCGGGCGGGCGGCTTGTGCAGTGTAATCAGTTATCAAAGCATAAAACACGTTTTATTACATACACGAATACATATGTATATGCAATTTTGAAGATCTGTGCAAGATTGGACTTTATTTATGATTGCTGTAGAAGCTCATCAATACTATTAACATTTGTGTAAGTTTACATTATTTTATTTATTTATTTTTATACATTATTAATATATTTGTTGAGATTTGATGATTACGTTATTTAACGTAAAAATATAAATAATAATAATAAAAGAAATAAATGCAGATTTAAGATCTTATTTTTTTTTTTGTTAGAGATGATAGTTTTGGCAGTATCAATTTACAATTGTCAACGGCATTCATTAAAAAATTAAAAAAAAAAAATAATGATTCAAGTAATGAGACTATATCTGTGGAGAAATCTAAAAAACGCGGGTGTTGTTCCTGCTATTAATTTCTGATGCACTCTGGTAACTGATGTACTAAAATCTCGAATTTTTGTCTCATAGCTGTAACTCTACTAATCGTAGTGATTTTCTTAATTTAATACAATCTATACAAGTACCTTATCTCCACCCTTCCGCTTCATTAGAATTTCTACAGATGAAATTTATGTGGCTTTCTTTAGTAGGTATTAGGTCTAATTCTTTTTCTCCAAGGTTTCCTAAAATTGTTGAACCTTATTTAGTTTTGCAACTTGCTTACATATTTTATACCTTTTTTACCATCTCAACATTCCCCGAAAAGCTGAAATTTCTCGAAAGTAATACCGGTGCCTAAAAAGCCTGCACGTAATTGCACCGATTGCAGCTCCATCAGCATCTTACCGGTCCTATTAATGTTCTTGCAAATTTCTCATTATCTTCCCATAAATAGTCTCCTTCATGACTTTCAATCTGATTTTCGTCACAAGCATAGTTGCACCATTTCCTTACTGAAAGTAGTCAATGTAATTAGAGAAGCAATAGATTTGGATAAATTAATGCTTCTGGTGCTTCTTGAATTTTTGAAAATATTCGATACAGTAAATCTCATAATCCTGCGTAAAAAAACTCATTACTAAATTTAATTTTTCCATAAGCTCAACGAAGCTCATATTTAGTTATCTAAAAGGGCGTTTTTAAATGGCAATTACTCTACTTTTCTTAGAATTAATTCTGGTGTTCCGTAAGGTTCGATTCTTGGTCCGCTGCTTTTTTGCATGCTTATTAATGACTTGTCCGACGATTGTCTTGCATATAGCGAAATGCATTTCTACGCTGATAATGTTTAACTTAACTTATCGAAAATAGAATTAGTTGTATCAAAGAAGACCTAAATTCAATAAGTATATCGATGGACGGTCGACAATGGTTTAATGCTGAATCCGGGAAATTCCTGTTGTTTAGATGAATATCCAAATAAACTTGATACCTCTACTTATTCTGCTGTTATACTTATTGATACTGTCATCATACCTTGGGTAGAGTCCGCCTGTAATTTGGGTGTAATTATCAATAACATGCTCACTTGGGGTGATCACATCACATTAATAACACGTAAAGTGTGTCTTTGCTCTTTGTGCACTTTGAGCTATTTTACCACATTTTCCAAGCGCCTGTTCCTTTATCGTTCTCTGCTTATCCATGTGGTAATGTACGCGGTTGTGCAGTATTTGGCAATCTTGATTCTCTTAATTTTAATAAATTGTAGATCGCGCGTAACTCTGTTATTAAATATATACATCACCTCAGAAGACATGATCATATATCAGCTTATTCTACTTCCTTTCTGGGTTGTGATCTTTTAACATTCTTCAATTTCCGATCGGTAATCCTTTTAGTTTAAATTATCAAATACCGCGGTCCAATCTACCTATATAGCATCCTACAATTCGCGAGATCTATTAGAACAACAGTCAATTGCATTCCGCCCAGATCTGAATATTTTCTTTTTTTTTTATGATATTGCCAAAGCTCAGGGGATACCCTATGATGCCGTAACACAGTCTTGGCAGCAAAGAAAGAAGGGGTAGGGAATTGAAGATTTTTGGGTTGAGGTGAAATAGGTGACGGTATGCATTACGCTTGAGTGTTTGTGGCTCATAGCTGGGGGAGAACACAGAGGATGGCAAACAGTTCCACATTCGTACTGTTCTGCTTATGAAGGATTCCCGGAATTTCACGGTACGTCCGAATTTGACCTCAAGATTGTGAGGGTGACCTCGGGTTACAAACTGATTACTAAACAGTTTTTCAGTCATGCCATAAAATTTTACAATTCCTTACCACCTAGCGTTAAAATATCAATTGTCTCGGGTTCTTTCAGTAGCACAAAAAAAAATTTTTTTTTAAATCATGCTTCAAGCAGCAGTTACTAAATATCAAGGAGTCAAATATATTAAGGTTATATTATAGCATAGTATGTAGCAAGTAAGTCGTGATTAATTTAGTTATTTTTTTTTATTTAGTTTTTAGCAGTAACTTTAGGTAGTTATTTCTTGAATCTTATTTTTTTATGTTTACTTCTCTTTTTTCTTACTTTTTACATAAACAATATATACCGATATGTGTCTTGCTTATGTTGAACGTATCTTGTCCAAGTAAAAAAATTGTATTTTAATTGTACAATGTCATTAGACGGAATAAATTGAAATTAAAAAAAATTAAATTTATCCGCCTACCAAAAATTCAAATAAATTTACATAGGTATATTTTGCAAAAAAAAGATCCTAAGAATAGAAATCATTTAGAAGAAAAAAATCTCCATCTGTTCTCTACAAGTTTTTCTTTTCTTCTCTTTTCATAATATAGTCCCCCCATTAACATAATTTTGTAGGCAGGACATTCGATTCAAGTAGCAATTTAATTTTTTCAGCCATTCACGAAGAAGACACCATATACATACATACGTACATGCCTTCGGATGAAGTTATACTTTCAGGGTAGTTGATAAAAGAATAAAAAAGCTCCGTATACCACCACCACCACTTTCGCCTTTCTAGGATCACTATTTACAAATTACAGAGGGTGAAATTTTCCAGCTTTCATGGGGAGGCATTCTAGTCGTTACAACTACGAGAGCTATGGAAAATATTGATGCGTAATTTTTACCACCTTTCTCCAACATTTAGGAGCATTTTTTTGGTAGTTGGATTAAGAAATTTTATGTGATTCCTAAATGATTTTTATATACATTTTTATATGTATGTCTGTAGTCTGAAACGTAGAAATATGTATAGGGTAGTTTGGAAATTTTAATTTATACTGAACAAGTAAAAAAGCTAGAATTGATCTAAGACGTATTCTTATGATACCCTTGATTAATGCCCGTATGCAATACACTCTTCGACAGATACTATTCTTGGATATTTAATAAGCTAACAATAATCGAAATCTATAGGGTGATTCAAAAGTTATACCCATTTATTCTCACGAATATTGGCGAAATCTTCAACTGGCCACAGCTCCTAAAGGATGGTATGTGGAACAATTTTTTGATCAGCTTACCTCAGGGAATCGCGTGGTATACCGGAAGGTATCTTGATCTGATTCACCCTGTATGTATTTCTAGAATTTAATATTCTGAAGAACTTTTTAGTACATACATTAAAAACATCTAGGACTGATCGTTTTTACAGTATACGTAAAAAATCTAAATTTTTATATAGCAGAACCAAGAAGGGGTTGCCCGATTTATTTTATTTTTGAAATTATACATATTTACTGTTTCTATGACAACATCGTGTACAAAATTTCAGCTAACTACGTTTACTCGTTCTCAGGTAGTGTCCAAATATATGTATAGTGAAAAACGAAATTTTTGTATGGCAACCCTACGAAGGAGTCACCCGATTTGTTCCATTTTCGAATTTAAATTTACTTTTTTTTTTTTTAAAAGGCCATGTGCAAAATCATGAGGACCATCCGTTCTCACGATTTTGGACATGCAAAAATCAAAATAATTTTTAATTTTATGCATGGGTGTCCAACACATTTCGCTCTACCGGCATTATTTCTGTGCATTACAAACGGAATGACAAACTTATGTCAAGCGAGCTAAATGTTGGCTAAACTCCAATTCGTATTGGAAATTTAGTCAGCTAATTACAGGGCTGTGATAAACTAAAGTGAAGTTTAGCCAATTGTTCAGCTGTCACTTTCATTTATATTAAGTAAAGCAATTGTTTGGCGTTTATTAAACTTGCTTACATCGGTCATAACAACTCGTGCTTGGATTTCGTTCATACATTGCGCAAATATACACAAGAAATACTTTTAGAAAGCTTTCCAAATTAAAAAGACAACCGAACTTGTCAAATGTAAACAGACGAATTTGCCATTTAGTATACTCTACGATTCCTTCAAACAGTCCCTGGAGTATAGTACACTAGGAAAAAAGCTATAATTGCTGTAAGACCAATAATTTTGGCCATACCACAGATGAATGACTGTGAAAATATAGCCATCACTAACTTTTGAAAATGCTTTTCGTATTTTTTACGACGTTCGATGTTAAAGGAGGTAGGTGCTTACATTCTGAATTATTTTTTAGTATATATTAATAAGACAAGGTGCTAACCAAGGGCGGATTCAGACAATTGCTTTAGCAACAGCCTACATTTATAGAATCATGAGGACATTGTTAATAATAATACATAGAGTGGTGTAATATAAGACTGATTGAATTTGAGACAATACAAAATTTGGTACACCTGTAGATAATTTTAAGGAATATGGAACTTAATTATGTGTTGGACATAAAATAGTATTGAACACAAACTAAGGCACACTTAATAATAAGAAATAAGTTGGGGAAAACTAAGTTAATTCCTACACTTAGAAAAAAATTGTAAAGTGTTACCAGATGTTGTAAGATCTCGATTTGAAAGATTGTCATAGTTTTAGAGAAAACTACTTAAAATCTATAGAATTTTTGTAGAATGTATAACAAACAAAGTAAAAATCTATAAAACATTTCGCAAAAATAAAGAACGTACGTTTGTGATAGTGGAAGCTTGCCTCGTAATTTTTACGAAATATGACATCCTTTGGTAATATAAGATGTAAAAATTACGCATATTTCATACATATGTATTCTATAAAGAGATTTTGTTTAGTATTACACTCAGTTTCGTAGACTCAATAAAAGTATCGTAAGATTTAAAAAAATACCAACAATGAAGTACAGTTACCTACTCTCTGCCTCAGTCAGTTTGCTACCAATTTGGGTACATTTCAAAGTAGAACATGATCGTTCATTGCTGACTTATTTAATATTTCAAAGTTAAAGTAATAATTGTACATACTGCAAAATTAACGAAAAGTATAACATAAAATCAAATTTTTCCTGTTGAAAAATAAAACACATAGTGAAGGCATTGCCAATCAGGAAAAATTAATATGAAAGCGATTCTTAAGCAGATTTTCACCAAAATGATACCAAAAACATTTCCTTATTTACATTTTGCATATTGGAATAATTCCTCACCTGTCTATTCTGCAATCTTTCATTTTCATTCATTCCTGTAACAATTTCTCATTCCTTGGAGTAAAATTAAAAACATAAATTTCTTCTCTAAAATCATAGATCTGGTAATGCTACAGTATAAAGGTGTGTTCTTACTTTTTACTTATAGGTCCACAAATTAAATATGAGTTCCAAATTTTCGTTATTTATGTAAATTTTAATACAATTTTTCCTCCATTAAATACTTCATTATATTGAAAAAATTTCTAATGAGGGAAACAATATCTTTCAAGTTTATTTTCAGTTAAAATATTGCGTAGTTAGGAAATCTATGTAATATACCAAAAACAAAGTCTAATTTCCTCAAATGGGCGAATAGCTATAGCTGAGGTGTTATTTTGATATTCAAAGAAAAATGGCATTTTTGGGATAAATGATCGGATCTTTATTTCATTATAAAGAGGAAGGTATGCCGTTAATAATGAAAAATAACATCAGCCAAATGACCACGACGACCACCCCTACAGGACCATATCCTTTTCATGAAATTTTCCATAACCAAATCGCAAAGTCCTATGTCCTCGATAGCCTCACGAATTCCATCTTTGAGGTCTTGAATCGACGCTGGGCTGTTGGCATAGACCTTCTCTATCACGTGGCCCCAAAGGAAGAAGTCGCAAGGTGTTAAGTCACAAGATATCGGTGGCCAATTGCGATCACCTCTTCGAGAGATAACACGGTCCGGAAACTTTTCCAGATCAATACCATCCAATTCCGGCCATAAAAAATCATTAATCATCTGTCGATAGCGCAATCCATTCACCGTAACTGTTGCTCCAGCCTCATTTTCGAAAAAGTAAGGTCCAATGACCCCGCGGGACCATAAACCGCACCAAACAGTCACACGTTGAGGATAGAGAGTCTTTTCAACAATAACTCTTGGGTTTTCCGAGCCCCAGATGCGACAATTTTGCTTGTTGACGAAGCCATCGAGGTGGAAATGGGCCTCATCGCTCAAGATGAGTTGTCGATGGAATTCCGGATCATTTTCATGCATTTCAAGGACCCAATCAGCAAAGACTCGACGTTGTTGATGATCGGCCGGACTGAGTTCTTGTGTTAACTGAACTTTATAAGCCGTAAGACCCAAATCTTTATGCAAAATACGGTGTATTGACGTTTGTGGAATGCCTAATTCCAAAGAACGACGAGGAATGGACAAACCTGGGTGTTCTTCAACACTTCCGGCTACAGCAACAATATTCTCGGCTGTTCTTGAGCGACGTGCACGGGTTTTATTCTTCACATCACTAACTTGTCCCGACAGCTCGAATTTTTCTACCAATTTCTGTATTGCGGTCCGACAAGGTGCTTCACGACGACCCAAAAATGTTCGAGTTTTACGAACCGTCTCTGCCACATTTTCACCATTTTTATAGTGAATTTTAATAATTTCAATGCGTTGTTGAATCGTGTATCGTTCCATTTTTATTAATGGCGTAGTTTCTACTTGTCAAATGTCAGAAAATGACAGCTCCAAAAGTGACATCTACCGAAATAGCGGGCTAATTAAAATAACACCTCTTATTGGAAAACACTTTTCATCAAATACCCTGGTTTTTATAAGCTTTCGATCACAAAAAAATGCAAACATTTTTCTTGTACTGAAAGGTCTTTAATGATATGAATTATAATTTTTTGAGAATTATTTAAAGCTAAAAGAGAATATACTTGATAAATATAAAAAATACTTTAAAATAAAACTTTGCTTCAAAATTCGCACAAAAAAAAAATAGAAAATAATTTTCACTATCAACTACCTACATCACAAAAGTTCTCTAGAGTTTCCCTTCAATTTACATTTAATAAAATTTTGAAGTTATATTACATTTTTGTTATAAGTCTTAAAATTTTGTAAGAACTTTGATAAACATAAGGAGCTCCAAATTTCAATTTTGGGAAATTGTTATTTACTATAGTGTTAAAATTTGAACTGCCTGGATCTTGCATTCTTTGTATACCTTGAAAGTTTTAAAATATATACACAAATGTAATATAATTTCAAAATTTTATTAAATGCATATTAAAAGGAAACTCTATAGAACTTTTGTGATGTATGAACTTCATTAAGTGAAGGGCAAATTTATTTTCGATTTTTCAGTGCGGATTTTTAATCAGTGTTTTTTAAAAGGGTTTTTATTAAATATTTTTAACTTAATTTAATTCGAGCGAATAATTTTAGAATATAAACTTTGATTTTATTAGACGTCTAGGGGGGGGGTGGGGTCCAATTGCCCCGATCACCCCCGCTATATCCACCTTTGGTGCTACCCTAACCCCGTTTTCCCAGTAAAAGCAAAAAATGAATTTTTGTATGATAATAACCTCACAAAGGCGGTGCCTGATTTAGCTTGTTTTTGAATTTCACCTGCAATTTAACTGTAAATACTGCATCCCAAAATTGAAGATCAATCAATTTAGATCTAAATAGTTTTCAAAACAGTTGCTTACAAAATTTCAACTTTTTCTGTCAAGGTGTTTTCAATTAGTGTCCAAATATATTGTGAAAAACGAAATTTCTGTATGGCAGCCCTATGAAATAATGTGTCCGATCCCGTTTATTTTTAAACCTAATCTAAAATTTTTATAGAAAAGCTTAGTAAAAAATTTCGGAAACCTCTAGACCAGTGTTTTCATCCTCACACATAGGTGGCACCACTAGATTTGAATTTAATAAGCCTGGGGCCGGATTCTGTAGCACGGAGAATTTGAGAATTTGGGAGATGAGAATTTCGTTTTCTTAGAATTCCTAATTCCCTAATTCTCCATTCCCAATTCACTAACATGGTTGGAGAATTAGGGAAAACGTAAGAAATGTGTAAGTGCTAATCGCCTGGGACGATTAAGGGTATCAATTTTTATTGTAGAGGGTTGGACATTTTTTCATATGTGAGGTACATCTGCCTTCCACTGTCGCAATAAATTTAAATTTCTTTTTTGTTGGGGTAGTTTTTGAGGGATGTAGGAGGGTAGGTTTTCTCGAGTCTTTCCGGGATAACGAGAGAATGGAGAGAAGAAGGAGAATGTATGTGGTATAAAAAAAATGGGAGCTCAGGGCGAACAAGATAGGTTTAGGAAATGTGGCGGGGAGAGTGCGGGGTAGAAATGGGGGCTGATTAACGGAAATTAGAAAAAAATAAAGACAATATCAGGAGCTGTAATAATTCGCAGGGGTAAGCTCAGGATCTGTAAGCCCAATAAAAAAAAGTAAGAATTCACTTTGGTAATTAGGTATGCATGGGTATTATATAGGCTATATTTTATTTCGATTAACGGTAATTTGCAGATTTGAGCGGCCTCGGCGGTAAATTTTGCTATCGCAATATTCACGGGCGCATAACTCTATGTAGGAGGGCTGTAGAGTATTGGAATTATTTTTGATAGAGGGTTGCTCAAACTACGTTATGTTTGGTACCAAATTAAAGAGGGAGGAGAGGGTAATCGAGTGGTGTAGTTTGTCTTTGATCGTTTTAACGTGATAGCTGACTTTTGACTGCCGAAAAACGATTTTGTTACACTACGGTCATATACACCCCAGTTTCCATATTTTGCATATACTTCTTCCGTTCTTTGTTTCATATCCATTAGTACTCTGTTGTGAACATTTTTGTCATGGGAAGTAAATTTCCAGGACTTAACAGTTCTTCGCAATGATGAGATGAAAATATTGTCAATTTTTGTACCAAAAACGGCCAATTTTTCACCTTAAAAGGACTGCTACACTTCTTTTACAGTTATTTCCAAAACGTTTTATTGGATTCAAAAATTAATTACATAATTAATTAGGGGACAAAATGTAGATGCGATTTCATCCTACACACAAGCTTTACCTTGTATATTTAAAAATTTTACAGCATCTTTTCTGTACTGGACGATGACCAAATTGATCATTCTCGCGTTATTTATAATTTTTAGCGGGTACTTTGAGAGACAAAATCCTTGTTCCTCTGTTAGTATTGTATGGATTTCCATAATTTGTTTTTTACAATATAGCCAGGATACGCAGTGAATACATAACTCATTTTGAAATTTCTATACCTTCACAAAACGCAACAAAAGCAGGCAATACAATTTTTCCACTTACTTTTCCACTTGCAAAATACCGGAGAATTAACAAGTGGAATGGAGAATTCGGGAATTCCGTACACACCTCTCAAATTCTCTCTCAGTTGAGAATTTTTCATCTTACTTTCACTTCTCAAATTCTCCGGTGTTTGCTTGTTGAAAAGTAAGACGAAAAATTCTCAACTGAGAGAAAATTTGAGAGGTGTGTACGGAATTCCCGAATTCTCCATTCCACTTGTTAATTCTCCGGTATTTTGCAAGTGGAAAAGTAAGTGGAAAAATTGTATTGCCTGCTTTTGTTGCGTTTTGTGAAGGTATAGAAATTTCAAAATGAGTTATGTATTCACTGCGTATCCTGGCTATATTGTAAAAACAAATTATGGAAATCCATACAATACTAACAGAGGAACAAGGATTTTGTCTCTCAAAGTACCCGCTAAAAATTATAAATAACGCGAGAATGATCAATTTGGTCATCGTCCAGTACAGAAAAGATGCTGTAAAATTTTTAAATATACAAGGTAAAGCTTGTGTGTAGGATGAAATCGCATCTACATTTTGTCGCCTAATTAAATATGTAATTAATTTTTAGATCCAATAAAACGTTTTGGAAATAACTGTAAAAGAAGTGAAAAATTGGCCGTTTTTGGTACAAAAATTGACATATTTTCATCTCATCACTGCGAAGAACTGGTAAGTCCTGGAAATTTACTTCCTATGACAAAAATTTTCACAACGGAGTAGTAATGGATGTGAAACAAAGAACGAAAGAAATATATGAAAAATATGGAAACTGGGGTGTATATGACCGTAGTGTAAAAAAATCGTTTTTCGGCGGTCAAAAGTCAGCTATCACGTTAAAACGATCAAAGACAAACTACAACACTCGATTACCCTCTCCTCCCTCTTTAATTTGGTACCAAACATGACGTAGTTTGAGCAACCCCCTACGACCCCCAATCCCCAAAACAGCCTGCCCCAAAATTGTTCGCCTATATTTTTGTACTCTAAACCCTTAATCTATCAAAAATAATTTCAATACTCTACAGCCCTCCTACATAGAGTTAGGCGCCCGTGAATATTGCGATAGCAAAATATATAATACCCATGCATACCTAATTACCAAAGTGAATTCTTATTTTTTTTTTATTGGGCTTACAGATCCTGAGCTTACCCCTGCGAATTATTACAGCTCCTGATATTGTCTTTATTTTTTTTTAATTTCCGTTAATCGGCCCCCATTTTTACCCCGCACTCTCCCCGCCACATTTCCTAAACCTATCTTGTTTGCCCTGAGCTCCCATTTTTTTAATACCACTTCTCCTTCTTCTCTCCATTCTCTCGTTATCCGGGAAAAACTCGAGAAAACCTATCCTCCTACATCCCTCAAAAACTACCCCAACGAAAACCAAATTTAAATTTATTTCGACAGTGGAAGGTAATAGGCAGATGTACCTCACATATGAAAAAATGTCCAACCCTCTACAATAAAAATTGATACCCTTAATCGTCCCAGGCGATTAGCACTTACACATTTCTTACGTTTTCCCTAATTCTCCAACCATGTTAGTGAATTGGGAATGGAGAATTAGGGAATTAGGAATTCTAGGAAAACGAAATTCTCATCTCCCAAATTCCCAAATTCTCCGTGCTATAGAATCCGGCCCCTGCAATTTAGAACCCAGGATTGAGACTAGATTTATTTCTAACCCACCGGGTGATAGCGGAGGAGGTAGGGTCCTGTAAGCATATGCATGATGTATCTAACGAAAGAGGACGTCACGTCAAGTAGAATCTAATTATATATGGGTTGCTTTGGTCAGAGTGGGGAGGGGATAGATTTGTGAGCATGTACATTATTTGGAATAAACCTTGCAATTGGGCCAATGTATTATATGAGAGTTAAAAAAGTACATATATAGTATATATTTCTATCAGCATTAGGCACTTTGGTTTTCTCTATTGGGAAGTGGGTAGGGGGGAGGGGCTCTGAACCGATGTATTATTAGTATTAGTTAAAAATGGTGGCCGAAAAGAGTTATGTAATGTATGGATCGCCTCTGTTGGGGTGGAAATAGAGGTGGATGTGGAAGGATGTTATCATATATATATATATTCATTTGTCGATGCAACACGTTGAGTAAAGAATTGGAGTACTTTTTGTGCTTGTAATTGTTTCCCACATGAAAAACATTTGCAGCTAATTCTTTCTGTAGTTTTTCTTCACTAGTGGAATTGGAACTAATTAATACTTATATTGTTTCTGCGAAGAGACCTTCGTATCTTGTTTGTCGACACCACATTAACGAGTTTGTTCTTAATACTACATATTTTCAAAAAGTATTAATGGGAATGGATTGTTGGAAGTTTGGCTTTGAGGATCCATTTGTCCAGTGTTAACCTATAAAATATAGGCGAAATTTTTCAATTTATGTGGCATATTCTGGAACATTAAACCCGGGAAGACTGCAAGGATTAGCTGGGACTAGCATTTATACTGGTGAAAAAAGGTATGACATTTAGTGTTTCGGAAGCAATGATGTAGGTGGATGAAGAAGATCATTTATACCGTAAAACTGGGTAACTTTGGGACATTTTTGCAGGTTTCCATTGTCTCGTGTCGCTGATACTGCGGTTTGAATCCGGTAAGCGCGCTGTGCTGTGATGTGTTTACGAGAGAGGCTTTTAGGGCTACTCCCTTAATATATTCATCCCTAAGCCTCTCTAGGCAATTCTAATCGTAAGAATTGTCTTAGAACAATTCTAGTGTTTCTTCTTGTTTTTATTTTCTTTTATAACAATTTTAATATTAATTTGGAAGTGCTCCTTTATTAAATAATAGTTTTACTTTATATCTTTTCTATACCTGTTATTTTTGTCTAAAGGCTTTCATAACTTACCACTCTGTAAGATTCTTTTAGAAATGCATTGCCTAGCATAATTTATACAGAATTTGAGGTTCCGCAGGGAAGCCATCTATAAGTCCCATGTTGTTTATTTCAATCTTTAACGAAACTGGGGTAAAATTTCCTGATATTTTTTATCTACAAATGCTTACGATATTAGCATTTTAAAAAAGATTGTGAAAAAGTTCACTTTGGTTTTTTCGATATTCGATTGTCAACATTCCATTTAATATTCCAACATTCCATTTAATATTTTTAGTGAAAGTTCATAGTTTTTTTTAAGGGTTTTGTTTTATTAACCGATTTGATATCTGTCTTTCCTTGTGCTGATCAATTAAAATTACTAAATATAATGTTTTTGATATGAGGAAAGAATTTCTCTTTTGCATTTTTTCTGTGTTCACAGATTCTCCTGAATTTTTTTGCAGCTACTCTTCCTACCATGCTAGTAGTAGTAGTACAGTTTTGCACTAACATTCCTTCTAATTTTATTAAATGTTATCATGAATCGACTTCATAGTAAATATTTTGATTAAAGAAATAAAGAAATAAATTTCTCATAAGTACAGCTGATACCTTCTTGTGCAATAGGTGCGCCAATGATAGATAGTACTCTGAGCACTAGTAAATAATCACAAATAAAAGATAAATAAAATCGAAAGCTTCTTGATTATAAAATCAAAAATAAACAATCAAGTTCAATGATAAGTACAAAACCACTTAAGAAATAATAACTATATTTACTACTGTCTGACACCTTACATCTACATATACAAAATCATTTCCTCTACAGGTGTTTGAATATGTTGTTTTTTTTTTTTAAATTAAACAAGATAATACGAGACCTTTCTTGTGACATAATTATGTGCTATCCAACACCTTCCTCTCGAGATAAATTCGAAAAATGTTTTCCTATAGAAATCTAAATGGGATGCCCTTCTATATATGCACATACAGACATACATCAAATATAATATAGAGGACCTCCCCAATTTCTTCGTTGTTGTTACCAAGGTAGCAAGGTAACGTGTCAGGTACAATATTCTCAAACTCCACTTGCCACTTGTCAGCCATTTCATTCACTTGTTGAATATATCCCATCCCCAGGTCAGATCCGGATGAATTGAAGACCTGTTGAATGTTTTGAAAGTGTGCACATGGCCTTCCACGGTTAAGAGTCTGTTTCTGAATGCTTCGAGCCGCACTCTACAAGACTCTTGTAGACAATATATTTATGTATGTATGTATGTACATATGCTTACCTACCTATAGATAATATGTTTATTGCGCGAGCTTTCCAACACTTACACTGTGCTTCTAGGGACGAATACAGTCATCCCCGGTTTATGATGTTTGCAGAGGTGTAGTCGCGGTAACCTGTAGGGATGGGCTGAAGTTAATTAATATTATACAATAGCTACAATGAAATCATTTGTCACTAGTGGCAACGGCAGGCATAGCTTTGAAGAGATGATTTTTCAAATATTTTGCTTTTATGCTTCGGTTACTCTGGCAATGTTTTTGTTTTGTTAATTGCCACTGCCATAATGTTATGCCATCTGTTCGAAGTGGATCATTGCAGCATTTGGGGCTATTTATTATTGAAGGGGGAGTATTTGGAAATGAAGTGCGGGAGGATAAGTTGATTGGTATCAATTCAAATTTTATTAAAGGCCAATGACTGATTAATTTCTTATTACCTTTTCTCAACAGGGCTGAATATATATTTTAAAATTATGATAACTCAAAGGGAGTCTAAATTGTTAGTATATAACTAGATAATTGGGTCGAGTTTTCTTTCAAATGATTTCCCATGCTAGTAAAAAGCTTTGAATACGATTCTAACGTCTAAAATGTCTTACACCAGCTATTTGGCTTTGTTTCTCTTTTACTAATATTCGGTCGGTATTAAGTTATCTGAACTCTCTATGCATGAAAAGATTAAATTCAAATGTAAGATCGTATAGAAGTAACTATGGTAGTTCGATATTGTACATCCACTGGAACACCTCACAAAACTCGAAATTTAGTTCGAAATTTTATTAGGACCAGGACCAGGTATATCTAGATGGAGCAAGTGGACATCAGCTCAAACGCCAATTGTCTCATTAAAGAGCTTAATAATATTATAGACCAGTTAATAGAGGTTTTTTAAAATAAGAAAAACTGGATGATTTTTTAGAAGTATGTATATGTTCCGCCGCTGTAACTTGTTATACATTAGACTTGCAAAAAAAGTGTTTATATAAAAATGTAGAGGAAGACTAAATTCAAATTCAAATTTGTATGGGATATTTTATGTCGTAGGATCAACCGTTGAGGAAATAATTTTTTTACATATTTAATCTAAGATGGTAAACCGCACTGACACCCCCCCCCCCCCCCCCTCTATAAGGTAGAAAACTTGGATTTTTCATTGGGACCCGGAATTAAATAACATATATCAAAATCGTTTCTACACAACCTTTTGTAGAGCAAAAACGTCTATTGACTGAACTATTATGAATGGCTTGTTGTTTTCTTATTTTTGTTCCGTCATAATAGCAGACAGAAAAATATTAAAACAGCAATTTCATACCAAAACGATCAACATTGAACCCGACCCCCTCCGATTTCGATGAAACTTATTTCAAATTTTAATGTTTTCGTGGACGTATTTTTTCATTTGCTGATTACTCCGGATCGGGTTCTTCGATTCTTTTGTGCAATATTTCAAATAATTGGTATTAAATGGAGCTTAAAAAAAAAAACAAAAAAAATAATAATGAATAAAAGAAAACACAATTTTTTTTTTATTTTTGACCCCCCTCCGGAAGAGAAAACCCCTAAAAAATATTTTATTTTAATACTTAACATTAATGCATATCATATATAAAAAATTTGCGTATGTTCCACTCTTATATTTTAGGCGATACAATTTTTTTTTATTAGCATCTCTGCAAAATTTCATATGAAAATTTTAGAATTTACTAAAAAAAAAATGTTTTTTTTTTTTATTGTTTTTACATACTTAATGAAATTTATATTTTCAAAATATTATAATAATCATTAATACTAACACGAATTTTCCGTGTCAGCGTCTCTGGCATCTGATTGCAGCACTGCTACGGAAAACTTTCCAGTTGATGGGTTTGTCTTGTGAAATATTAACGAAAGGGGGGTATTGCTGGCTATGTGTGCAATTAAATCTGATGCAACAGGGCCAGATGATCTGCCTGCCCGTTTCATTAGAGCGATTGCACCGGAAATAATCAAAGTTTTAACCCATATATATAGTATAACCACTGTTTAACGATATCTGAGTTTCCCATCAATTGGAAGCAAGAGCTTACAATACCTATTCCAAAAAAGTCTCTTCTTTGCTTCTTTACTAAGGTATTGGAGAAGATTATGTATATGCAGACCATCGACTACATAAATAAAAACGGCTACCTGAATATCTGGCAGTATGGATTTCATTCAAATCATAGCTTTGAAACTGCTATGCTTAAAATTTCGTCGGATGTTCATGAAGCTCTAGATAATGATCATCTTACAATTCTTGTACGATTTAAGCAAAGAATTTGATTCTATTAATCACGATAAGCTGCTGAAAATGCTATCTCAAGGATTCTTTTTCTCTTCATTTGCTGCTTCAAGCGCTTCATAAGCGGACGTAGCCAACTTGTAAAAGTACAGAGCTCCCTCTCTGATTCGGCGAATTTACATAGTTATGTCCCTCAGGGATCAATACTTGGCCCACGCTTGTTCAGTCTTTATATAAATGACCTGATCGACGATGTGCAGATGTATTTCAGCAGGTCAATTGGCTTAAATGCACTTTCACATCAAAAACAAGAACCGGAAATATGTAAACCGAAAAACTCAATTTATTCCACTTTAAAGCAAGATTTTTGCTTCAATGATTAATAAAATCCAGCGAAATAGGATAAACTAAGAATTTTGCAGAGAAAATAGTTAAATTTATTTCATAATTTTAAGAAAGACACAACTTTTATATTTTATCGGCCGAATTTTTAGCCGAGAAAGGTTTTCCCTCACCCTTTCCGTTTGAAGTTATGGCTCAAGAAAGTTACAATTTTGGAATTTTTACTCGTTTGTTTTTTTATTTAACTACTATTTTTTATCGAAAAAAAATGTCATCACTACCAACTTTTCATATTGGATTTAAGAAGCCCAAAATCTTAGCTTTAAAATGACCAATCATATTCTGTACGCAAAATGTAACCCTTTCTGCGATTTTTGCACTTTTCTTAAGCATCTCCAGCGTAAATGGCTGAAAAAGTTCAATAAGTGCCAGAAAGTAGACAATTATCTTTTGGAAATGACCTTTTTCTTAAATTCCCGTCATCTCGGAAACCGTAACATTTTCCTCCGCCCGCCACCCATACAAGTATTTGTTTGTCCAAGCTTGCATGACCTATCCGTACCCTTCGGGTGCCAGACCACCATTTTAAGAAGTGGTAAAAAAATTAACAAATCGAAGTTGATTTAATTGAAGATTTGTGCTTTCTATTAATTTGCAGTACCATTTTTATTCAATATTAATTTTTACATTGCACTTTTAATCATTTAGTAATAATTTAATTGTTTGGACACATCACGTTCTTACGGAAGGAGCGATTTTTATCGCACCTTTACTGACTGCAATTTGACTTTTAAACTTAACGAAAATTCCCCTCATACGAGTTAAAGTTAATTTGTGTACGCCTATTAAATTAAAGGGCGCGTTCGCTTTACGTAAGTAAACGTACTTACGTATACGTCTATTGTAGTTCAGCCTTTATATAGTAGTACTTTTCAAGGACTGATTCTTATCTATAAATTCAGTACAGCAAAGCTATTCGATACCCCGAATAAATAATACTCTCTCTTCAAATATTAGTTTCCAGTTTTACAATTTAAAATGAACTCCCTCTATAGGACTCACATTGTGAAAAGTAGGTACTACATATTTTTTACAGTACTGTTAAATAATTATTATACTGCTAAATATTATGGCAATGGTATTTTTATTAATTTACGAATTATAGGTGAACAAGATTCTCCATTCGAGATGATAAGTAACTAATGCCTATTGTTGGTTTGGTTTTATATAAATAAACTAACAAATTCCATAAAATATTATGTGTTCCTTTTAATTTGACTTTCAATGAAGCTGCATCGATTCCTTTTAAAGTAACTTCCGGTCCCTGGTTCCTATCCTAGGCTCTTTATATACACTCAACTTGATTTGATTTACTCAGTGTCCATAGATACTACATGTACAGGATGATTTCATCAAAATAAAAGTCAAGGACATATTTTGGTTATTTTATTGACCCCCACAGGCAAAGTGATAATTAATTCGTAAAGCATAGGATAATTACTTTACAATAATATTCATAAACAGATATTGAACTTTTTTGCATATTCCAGCATAAACTAGTTTCTTCCAACCATATGGAACTGACCCATTCGATCCGAATGTATGGTCAACATCCGCAATTCAATTTATTCCAAAAATATCATCGACCACCTAATTTGACCACTGAAAATTAGCCTGAAGCGCGTAGTTTTTCATTTTTTGTACTCTACTCCTACTTTGTTATAGCTGAGCTAGTCGCATTGTTTCAGATTTAAATTCCCGCGAATTATATGCCTTCTGGTGTTGAATTTAATTTCTGAATTTGCATTTGAAATGTTTACCCGGGCCGGGGCGTTATTAGAATACTGAAAGGCTGACTGACTAAAGTATTCACCGCGCGCTGTTTGTCTATGTTTTTCTTTAGATTTACATTTATAGTACTACTTGGGGCAGCGTATGTTGTCTAGTCAGACAGAAGTATTCAATAATCACTGTCAATTATGGCAATGTACGTATGATAATTGTTCATTAATTGACTTGCAATGAGAGGGTATTTTCCTCGTTTGATTTTCGTTTTTTAGTATTCTTAAGAAGGATTGTCATTATGATGGAATGTATTTTTTCCAGAGATTGTGAGGAAGATGGAATATCGTATATGGAAATTTATTTACGAGTGACAAGAGGCGGAAAGAAGACCTTTGCCAAGACCCTCAAGAAATACTTCCCAATTCATGAAACAGAAATCCATATGTGTGGGTGGTGGTCCGAGTTTTTAAATTGTTTAATTTGATTTATATAGGGCCTAGATGAAATCTACTATAGGGTATACTAAGTTTGTAACGCACAGAAATAATGATGGTAGAGCAAAATGGATTGGACACCCACGCATAATATTAAAAGTTATTTTGATTTTTGCATGTCCGTCCGTCTGTCTATCTGTCTGTGCGCCTGATAACTCGAGAATGCTTATACTTAGAGAATTAAAATTTTGTACGCGAAGTTTAAAAAAAAAAGTAAAATTAAGTATGAAAATGAGACAAATCGGGCAACTCCTTCGTGGGATTGCCATACAAAAATTTCGTTTTCCAATATATATTTGGACACTGCCAGAGAACGCGTTTCTAAAATGGCCTAAATCGGGCAACAGCTTTTTGGTGTTGCCATATACAAGTTTAGGTTTTTTACGGATACTGTAAAAACGATCAATCCTAGACAGTTTCGCTGTACTAAAATCTTCTTCAGAATATGAAATCCTATAAAATTGGTTATAATCATTTTTTCTGTCCGACGAACCGTTCCGAAATATATGCGAAAAACCACTTTAAGAATCAAACTTTCACAGATGGGTGACCATACGAAATTTCATACGGGCATTCATCTAGGGCAGGGGTCGGCAACCTTTCTGAAGTTATGAGCCATTTTTTTCCCGATGTGATAAATAATTTTTTTAAAGAGCCAAATATAAATATATACATCGGTAATATGTATTAAAAAAATAACCGATATCTGCTGTGAAACATGTATTTATTGTGAAATCAAAACATTATATTTTGCATACTAACATAACATATTGGTCAACGTATTTAAGAAAATTGAAAAACTTTTTTTATAACTTAATTTCAGTAGGTTATACATATAGCTTTGCTTAAAATACATATTAAATGTAAAAAATAATATAAACGCAAATATGTAATATTAGTGAGATTTTTGGGATTGTGTACAGACACAAAGTTTTTCCAAATTTGACGAATATTCAGGAGTTTTTAATTCATAAAACTTTCGAGGCTTTCGTCATTAAGCGAAGATCTTAATTTATTTTTAATAATTGTTCACAGTAATAAGTAGATCCGAAAATTATCAAGAAGCCAAATTCATGTTTTCACTTGATCACAAAAATGAGGAAAGACAGTTCCATCTTTAAATATAATGTCTTCCTTCTTCCTATACATTTAGAAAGATCCGTCCACTGGTGTCTGACAGCCAATCTTCATTTCTCTCTAGTTAAATTTTCTAGTTCTGACTGCAAATTTGTGAACTTTTCTGTCCATATATCTTTGTTTTTCAAATCTAACAACTGTAACTCAAATTGAGCTCTATCAATAGTTGGGAATGGTGTAAAATTCAACTCGCACACCTTCGCCACTAGTGGCTTACAGTAGGGTTTCTTGCATTTTTACAATGGCGGTAACAAAAAATTCACTGTTAATATTACAACCTGAATACGACGATACGATTGAGAAAATGGAACTGGACTACATTATTGAAACCGTTCGAGTCAAAGCAAAAAGAGCTAAAAAATCGGCCTGGAATACAATTTTTTTTAGAATTTACCTAAGATTTTCGCGAATTCGTTTTAGTTCCCTTTGATTTCAGTTAATTTTTTCGCATAAAATTTTTAAAATAATTCGATTGGATTCTTTTATCTGATCATTTGAATCAGTTTGAACGAGAAAATTAATAGAAGTTAAAAGTAATTGAAATTAATTTGTTTCAAATTAAGGAATTTTATTAAGAAATTTCAACTTAAAAGGCGCTTTTTTAAGGTCTTTTCAATTCGAACAAATTGAAAGTGGTAGTAAATAAATATTTCTCTGAAATTCCCCGCATTGCATGATGGGTTTTTCCCAAAAATTTGTAAGGCTCACTACTAAAAGGTGCTGATTTCTAAAGCTCACGAATGTTCTTCCAGTGTCCTGGTAACGCTTCTGTTTCTATTCACTTTGGTTTTCAGTGTGGAGAGTAAGGTTAATTAAACTGGGTTTAAAAGCATGCGATCTGCCACGCATTTTGATGTTTGAGCAGGATTATTATATTTATTCGGCAATTGCAATATTACAGTTCATTTTTCAATATTAACTATTAAAATACTCAAGAGCCACAAGTATGATTCTACTGAGCCGCATGCGTCTCGCGAACCGCAGGTTGCCGACCCCTGATCTAGGGTATTATAAGAATTGGTCCTAGACCAATTCTAGCTTTTTTACTTGTTTATTAAGTAAAAGTATACAAATTTTGGCTGAAAAGTTAAGAAAGCAAGCTCAAGCATGGGTGTAACTAGGACATTTTCTGGAGTGGGCCAGGTCCTCTAACTTTCGTACATAGATTTTAACAAATATGTTGTCTGTGACGTATACTAGCTCATGAATATTCCGACCGACTTTTTTTTTGCATTGCTCTGAATACTTACAAGATGTTGATATAATACCTAATGCCAATGAAATTGCATAGATTAAAAAAACTATAAAGTTTCTAAAGTTACAGAGAGTCTATAAGTTACAGAACCCACAAGAAACATAATCTAAATTGTAGAATAATATTCCCACTAAAATAGCTCTGCACACAAAAAATAAAATAATTCTCATAAAAATAAAAAAAAATAATAATAATAAAATAATTCTCATTTCACAAGTCGAAGACATCGCGTTACTATTTTTGTAATATGTAGTCTTCCTACGTGAAACCTTAACTCTGCTCCCAAGAAAGCAAAAAGACTAGATTAGCACTTTTAATCTATTGCAAATTCAGGTACGTCTGCACACATTCGGGGCGATTTTAATAAGAAAAGCTTTTGATATATGGCAGTCTTTGTCGAGGTTGTGATGTTAAGTTTAGAAGAACTACGAATAGTTTCAATTGTTTCCCATTCTTTTTTATAATTCTCGTTGAATAATATTGAGTACTCGGATACTGAGGATTATGGTTCATCGCTTAGTTATCAGTTAGTATAAGTCATCAGTATTCGATAAATTTTTGGATAACTAGTCAGTCCACATTCGGCGATCGAGCGATATTTATTGCTTATCGAGACCAACGGCGACGCGAATTTACAAAATAGTTTTAGTCGGACATTTAAATTATTGTGAAAATAGATTAGTACATAATGTAATTGGCGAATTGCGTGTAAGTGCATTTTTTCTTTAATCCCAATGAACCCAAGCAACACTCATCTATTCCCTACAGTCCACTCCAAACATCCAACGCGATTTAAATTTTACTTAAATTATAGGAATTAGTGCTTGTTTGAAAAATAAATTAAACTTTGCACGATTTTAAAAGATAAATAAAAGAAAGTAGTGTCGTTTAATTAACAGAGACTTCTGTTTTCCACATCCCCTCTTTTGCTTCTCTCACGTATTAAGGAAAATAAATCAGAATCCTTAAGTTCCATACACGAAACTGATATGATAGTCACGCCCTTCCTAATGCCCAGTATTTATTCCAAGTACCAGTACAAGACCTATACTTCAAATCTTTTAAGTACAAGTACAATTTCCGGTACTGGTACTTAAAAATTTTCAAGTACACGTCCATGGTACTTATAAGGCCCAAGAGCTTTCGAAAAATCAAATTAGAAACTTTGTAATATCTATAGCCAGCTAAATAATTGGATGAGGTTTCCATTTACAAAATATCATAAAATATGTTGCAAAAACATATAAAATGAAACAGAATCATATAAGCTTTTCATGTTTTAATTTCTAATTGTGTAAGTTGTTCATACAGTATGTGAGTTTGTCTTTAGCAAAACAAATGTCAATCAGATTATGATTGCCTTTGTGTAACATTTATAAGACCTGTAAATGAAAATCAACGCACCACATGTGCGGAGGAAGAGAGCAGATTGTGACATTTGATTGCCAACCTTCTCAACAAAGGATGTTCAGCATGTCAATTTCTGTCCTACAGTTAATCTATTATTAGAAGGCGTATTTAAATAATTTACAAGAGTTGAAGTACTTCGTGTTTGGGCGGTATTTGTAGCAAGTACGTTAAGTACCAGTATCGGGACTTGTACTTGAGAATTTTTTGAGTACCACCAGTACCGGGATATGTACTTGTACTTAAGAAACATTTAAGTCCAGGTCCTGGTACTGATACTAATACTTAAGTACCAATGTACTTAAGTACTTTACAGGTCTGAAGTTAGATACACATTTTAGGTCAATTATTTACGTTTTTATTAAGCACTAATAAAGCGATAGTTGAAGTCTATATACGTTTTAGTTTACGGTTTTTTTAATATTAATTTTATTAATTATTATTATTTAATTTATTAATAATATTTTTTTTGTATTTAATTATCTCATTTTCAATGTTTATGAGTGCCATGTTCCAAAACCTCTCCTGAAGCAGTTTCTCTTTACCAAGTTTTAACTCGATCGAAAAGCTCCGTTCATAGCAGGCCGAGCTCTTTATTAATTTCTGTTTTCAGTCTTTCCAAATTAACTACAATGCTCTTGTTTTGGAACATATTATTTATTACTTTTGTTTCAGCCTGTAAGGTAAAAATGTCTACATTGAAAACATTTTTATAATTTTCTACAAATCCCTTTCCATGTGTCAAAGTATATAAATGAGTCAACTGACTGTGCCAAAGGAAGATTTTCAAACGAATTTTCGAAGTTAGTGTTAATGTTATCCCTCACTTGGTTGTAAATATGCATCTTCCAATATTCGGATTTCCTTAGTCTTATATCTGATGCTAATATAGTTTTATTCCATAATTTAACGTAATATGAATATTATTGAAATTTTTAATTGCGCACTAAGTATTTCTTCGTTATAAAGATAATTAGCCTTCAGGATTCATTACCGTTGGGATTAGAATCGGAAAAGCTTGAAAAACTCTTTTTTTTCCGGAAAGTTAAAGAAAGTTTTACTAAATTTTCAATATTTCATTTATATCAAAGTTTATTAATTAAAATAGTCAAAATAGTTCTGCATGATTTCTCGTACGGATTACGCATTTGTCAAAATTCAGTGAAATCAAAGCAATCTCAGAATAGTTTTTAAAAATTTTAAAAAGACTTTAATAGGTTTTCTTGAATTTGGCCTTAGATTGTACGAATTAACGAATGTTTTTTGGTAATTTTCATAATTTCCTGGGGGGGCCAGTCCGCATTCTGGGGGTCGGATATACTCTGGTCCCTACCTAGTTACGACAACGCTCAAGACCATTTTTCGAATAGCAGTTTAGGGACCAGTTTTTCATGATAACACTACTAAATTTTTAGTAGAGTGTACAATATAATGACTTATTGTCAGTATCCCCCCGTACATAAGATTACAAATCTTTGAAGTACTATAAATTATAGGGAGGGGGGGGGGGCAATTCTAATAACTAAATATATGTAGTTTGATGAAAAAAAAGTAAATTGTATGAAAACATAAAAGATATAAAACAAAGAGAAGTGACAGTAAGAGAAATCCGCGAAATAAAAAGTAAAAAATATAAAAGAAGATGAAACAAAGAAAAGATGGCTGTGCATACAAGTATAGTATCTATATACATTACAAACTTATATTGTACAAATTGGTATTTAATCCCTTTTTGAACGCATTGCTGGAGTGCGCTACCTGAATTGACCTAGGAAGTGAGTTCAAAGCACGAATAATTCGAACAAAGTAGTAGTTCTCCATGATTAAGTATGCGGGACCAAGAATCCGTGGAACCGCGATGAGTGCAATGGCGGCGAGTGAGAACTCAAGTACTAACAGACTGCGAGCTAGCTGTAAGGGAATTAAGTATCCAAAATATCAGCAAGCAACTAGAGTATGAGAAGTTTTCAGTATAGACCCTTGTAAGAATAGTGGTGACATATTCGCAAACATTTCATTCATATTTTAAGTACCACTCATAAAAAGAAGGCTTTACGCTCATATCTCCAAGTAACACCATTCAGTAGTATGGGTGGCAAATTACTGACATTCATAGAACTCAGAGTAAAAGCTAGACACTTGGATTTATCAGGATCCAGAGTGAAATTATTATCTAGGGACCAGTTGTAGACTTTCAATAAATTCAAGTTAATATGATCGGCGCACTCATACATTAATCCCATAGGTCTACCAAGGTACCTACAACTGCACATCATCATCGACATTAGCATGCTCAACATAGCGTAATGGTTCGTTAATATATAAGCTAAGCAGTAACGGACCAAGAACGGACCCCTGGGGTACAACACGATTTACTAAAAAAGTTTCCGAATGGGCATTGCCGAACTTTACACATTGCAAGCGATTTGTTAGGAAACTTTCCATGGGTCGTACACCAGAGGAAGAGTACCGAAAAAGCAAGGACGCCAATAAAAGCTTTGCTAAAATTTATCATCACTATTAATGGAAGAGTCTGTTTCATGGCTTGGGAAGTATTTCTCGGGGGTTTTACTTTTGAATATTTAGCAGACCTTGTTTTGTCAATGAGTGCATGCCGGAAATATTTTACTCATATGAAAAAGTTCTGAAGTAGATATAGTAAATTTTTATGGGTGTTGGATGTAAAACATTATTTTTGACAACTCTAATCCCTCAGTTTTGACTTACTAGTAACATGTTTTACTGTATGTGTATTTTATAGGAAATATATATTTATTCAATTACTTAGCTGTCAAAATAGAATAAAAAAAATACGTTTTTATCAATTTATATTATATAGTTTATTAGTTAGAGAAAGCCGAAAAACTGATTTTTAAATGGCCAATTGATGGATACTAAATTTACAGCTCTAATATTAAAAAAATTAAAATACATTTATTTTATTTTCAATTTAAATTTGCTTAATTTTGAGCTAGCTGAACAATCTGAGCTTTTTGAACAATTTGACTTAGTGAAAAAAAAAAAGTTTTACAAACGAAAAATCATTGAAAAAGAAATTTCTTTTGCAGAAGAGGGCGTTTCTTATAAGCAGAAACCGTATACTCATCACTTCATCAGTACGGCTTGGATTTTACCTGTCGTATATTTCAAAGTAACAGCCAAGCTGACCTCATTTTAGTGTGAATTATATTTGAAAATACGTATAAGTATAAGTATTTACTTGAATACCTCGTAAGATTAGCCGTATTCGGGATTAACATTTCAGGAACCAAGCCGTACTGATGAGTATACGGTTCCTGCTGACATGAAACTCCTCTTTTGCAAAAGAAATATCTTTTTCAAAGAACTATTGTTTGTAAAGACTTTTTTTTCACTTAATTCTCGAGCTGCGGCTTTAACAGCAAACTCGGTTAGTTTTCATATTGACTAAATTCGCTTTGAATTTATTTCAAAACAAAATTCTTAATTTGACTTAGCTCATCGAGCTCTTTAGTTTGAGCTAGCTCAATTCTGACAGTAATTTGCGAAAGCTTACTTTTGAGCCAGCTCACCAGTTCATTCTAACTCAGTTTGAACTAGCTCATCAATTTTGAGCTAGTTAAACAAGAAAATGAGCTGAGCTAATATCTCAAGCTCGGAGCTTTTACATCCCTGCAATATGATACGATGTCTGTTTGACAATTGCGATTTTTACAATAAAAACTAGAGGGGAGTGTACATGTGAGATAGGTTTTGCAGTGATTTCTTCGGGAGTATTTAAATGTTAATAGCCTATCTCCCTCAAATGTCTTCCTCTTAAATCCTCCTTGAGATTGGAATGTACGTACTATGTGAAATATATGTAAAAATAAATCTTAACTTTCTAAATATATGTAGGTATGCGTTTAGTACACTTACAGAATTTCACATGAATTTAAACGTAAAATGAATATTTATGTTCGTAGAGTTTTATGGTTTAGAAAATTATAGTCGTAAATTTTTCGTGTTAAGTTAGATAAAATAAATTCCAAGATTATATCTTTTGGTTAATTCTTGTAAGTCAGAGATCTTTTAATGGAAGTATTTCAAGGATTTCTATTCTATTGCACTGCTTGAACCATAAATTACGCCTCTTATTAATTATAAAATAATTTAAATGATTTAATTTTATTACCACCTTAAGGGCTTGTACATACTTAGATAGACAACTTTCTATCCTGTTAGGTATGAATATACATATTTGGGGAGGTTTTTGTTTTTTTTTTTTTTTAAATGTAACTTGTGTGAGCACTATAAAAAATCTGGACAGCTTTACGATCTCCCAACATATATATATACATATATATGTAGTATGCAAATACCTTCCTTAGGGAGTATCTGGTTCCTAACCAAACTTTATTGCCCATTTTTCTTATGAGCCTCGTAATTTTACATCGTAAATCAACTCCTTGAGAGGATAAATTTTTAACTGGACAGTTTTTCGTGAAATTAAAGATAATTTGAATGAGTATAATTGTTCAAGTTTAAACTTATTCAAATTATTCTAATTGAGCTTAAATATTTAAATTGCTAATAAAAACTGTCAAATTTTTATCAAATCGAAGTTTAAATACTTACTACTTTTTTTTTCAGTAAATTACAAGTGAACTTTAATAGAACTAATAAATTTCCGTACTTATTGTTCTCTCATTTCACTCTTAAGTCAAACTCCACCGAATCTCTTTAAAATTGCGGCACCTCAGATTATCTAGGAGACTACTATAGTAGTGTTTCGAGCATTAGCTAGCCTTGCTTTCTTCAAGAACGTTAACCTTTTCCTCTTTTGACCACGGTCTTTTTCTATCCGCTGGCTGAACTTGCTTTAGCAATGTTGGGTCTCTCCGAGGACTGATGAGAAAACGTATTTGGAACATACGGGACATGAGATACGTTTCGTAAAAATATTTTGGGCCCTTTTCATAGTGACTATGTATTAAAAACATTTCTCTAACTTTTTAAGGTTTTTTTGGTCTGTTCCTTATTTTCCAGTCTGAAGATATTTTCATTTGGAGAACTCTTCCGGTCAGTTACGCTAATTTATTTTTGCTTACCTTATTTTCCTTTTTTTTTTTGGGCCGGAGAACGAAAAATTTCTGCTTCTTTTCCTTTGCTTAAGCTATCCATACTTACCTGTCAGTTAATTTCACTATGGTAATGTCATCGATTTTTGATAGCTGCTGGAGTTGTACTTAATTAAACAGATTGCTGTTGGTCAGCAGATAAAGGTTCACCGCTGATCAGCTCGGAAACATCTCCGTAGGTTGCCTTTTTGTTTTGTCATCATTTGAGAAATTCAAAAATCATCTGTGGGAGAGATCGCAATCAACACGGATAGGTACATTATATGAAACCAGAGATTGTCTAGTATCCAGAGTTCCAATATTAGTGGATAAGCTCGTCTTTAGCAGCTTTCTTCGTAAGATGTTTTATTCTGCTTTGGCATGTGCAGTTTGGGACTTTTTATTTGTTAATCGAAGCTGCCCTGTTAGCGAACTGGTCGTGCAGGGTATTTCACCAAATACAATTCCATCAATTCATAAAAATGTGCAAAAGCCAGAAAAAAACCATTTTTACAATGACACCAAAATCGGGTGTTCAAGGGAAACAAAACTGTTATAGTACTCTTTAACGCTAATTAATTTTTTTAATTTTCTCTAAATATGTTTGATATTAAATTTATTTTTAAACTTTGTTTTTGTCATTGTATCAGCAAACGGGAGTTTGTCCGTCAAACTTAAAAAAAAAAAACGCAATTACTGGCCTGCCCTAGAGTTGCTGACAAGTGTTAAGGCATTCGAAATATTATTATTCAATAAATTTCTTCCCCGGTTCCAATTTTGGGAAACAGTCATAAAATTTTAAAATGCGTAGCATATCTCTGCGTCGAAAACAAATTTCCAAGCAATAACTACCCCACCTGAAAATTTCACCGCACAGGCATCTATTCATCTGTTGATTTGATACCCATTCGCTCCTTTAAAACCAAATAATTATTCTCCTCGAATTCTAACATAAATAATGAATTCAGAATTTTATTCTCTGTTTAGTATTTCTGGACTTTTGTACTACAGATCAAAAATGCTCTAACTGCACTCCGCTACTCTGATATCCTGACAGAGGTAATCCACTTTATACTGTGATTACAATCAGAAAATAAAAACCTGCCAACAAATACTTATCCTCTTGAATAGCACGGTTCCTAGAGGAAAACTCTTCCTCTGGTTCACAATTCTTTTTTAATACTATTTTCATTAAGGAGGAGGTAGGAAGTGCAATTTTTTTTTATGCAGAGATTTATCTGTGGCAGCCATGGTACTCAAGATGACAACATACAATTTTGTCCTCCAGACGACCTCTCTTCTTTAAGTATGTAGTCGTTAGTGCTACATTTAACTTGCGATTACTTTCTTCCAACATATATCTTCGAAATCAGAACACTTAGTTACAGGAATTTCTTCTGCTTACATAGATTTACACAGATTTAAATAAATTTAAATAAAAACGAAAATCTGCAAACAAATCCTTGTGATCTGCTGTCGGCATAAATACTCCACAGAAATTGTCGAGTAAACATTAAAAAAGAGAAAAAAAAAGAGCTCAAAGAAGCAAATGAATGCGCATCCATGCTTATAAAAATTGTTAGCGACTCATGTCACTCACATACCCGAATTCAACCTAATTTTAAGGCTTATGTCACCGAAATCCACATTCCATCAGAGACATTGAGTAGCTAAATTAATGCATGAAGAGAAAAATGTGTAAACCACGTCAAGGGCGGGCACACCCACCCATATCTTTGCCATGAGTCGGGATATAAAGCACAATGATATGCGAAAAATTCTATTTTAACTACTTTTTGTAAACTTTAAAATTTTCCTATAATCCATATGTTACTGGACCTCATTTTGATAGTCACGTCACCTATATGTGACTGTTGTGACTTGATTTTACGGGACTAAAGAGTGCAGTTTTTTTAACTCGAAAGCGAAAATTAGTTTTTGTACTTTGATTTGGGGAAAGGCATAAAGAAAATATTCATTATCAAGCTATAAAAACCTCCGCAAATAATATAGTGGAAATTAAGTGACTATACAGTCACATAGGTTACGTGACTAACGGAATAGGCATTACCATCTTTATGTTCCAGGCCATGACATTAACTCTTCGAACGTATAACGAAATACGATTTCGTATTTTTCTTATCATTTGTTCTTATGGAAAAAGCATTACTTTCAACTTTAACTTTCTGCATAATGTAAAGCAGCCTCCGTACTAAAAGGTTGATTCTGGAATTTTATTGTTTAATTCTTTGTGCATTTAACAGGATAAAAATCTAAGTACGCTGTTTAATAAAATTGTTTATGATTTTTCACGCAAACATAACAAAATGTGTTGGATTCTATTGCCTATCTAATATATGAAGATCTTTGTAGTCATAATTCAATTTATGATGATTTTCAGAAAGTGTAATTGCTACAAAGGGCTTGAATTCGAAGGGACTTTAACTATTGCTGACACTTCCGGATTACCGTCTAGAACGACGGTGACAAATAGGAGTTTTTAAGGACTTCGATTTCCGGTCTGCTAAGATTTGTTGACTAATTCAACACATAATTCTTTCACTCGTGTTTCTTTTGATGGAGCACTCATTTACGATACAACGTCTTTATGCATTTTTGGCATTAATATTTCCGGTCAATAGAACTGCACATATCACATCTTCTCTATTGCCAAAAAAGCACCGAAAGATCTTGGATTTCTGAAAAGGTGTAAGAAATATTTCAGCTCATCGAATCTAGTGCTCCTCTACAAGTCTTATATCAGATATAGAATGGAATAATAAAATTCCCATATCTGGACCGGGGTTGGTCGCATAACCTTAGCTTTATTGGATATTACCCAAAATAGAACCTCAAGCTCATTGGCGATTTGGTAATAACTTGTCATATCAACTCACTTTATCACTTTCACGCCGGGACGCTTCACGCAAGTTTCTTCACTATGAGCTGGCACTTTTTGTGGCCAACCCGACCATCTCCGATATGGATGAAATTTTCATAGTTTGTAGGGAATACCAAAAATAGCTCATCTATATTTTTATATAGCGATAATCATAGCGATAAACTAGAGACACAAATCCTTTCAAACCAACGCGATAGATCAGCGATAATTACATGCATATGCCCGAACCAAATAAAATCATTTGGGAAAAATTTAAACATGGGACATGTTTCCCAATTGTATTGGCTAGTATCGATTATGTGTCAATTCAATGTGTACTAGCTCGAATTATACTGGGTCGATTAATTTTTCTAATATGAAACAGTTTGTTTTACTGACCATTGTTGATATCGAATATAAATTTTTATATATCGATGTTGAAAGATATGGAAAAAGTAGTGACGCAGGTGTTTTAAATGTTTCGGTTATAGTGATGAAATTTAAATACGGTTTGTTCGAAGAATACTACCAAATGTTTTCCTGATCAACATCAAAGAAAACCTCATACCAAGGTATGCTCGACAAGAACCTCAGAAAGATCAGTACAATACTTAAATTTACACAGCCTTATAAGTAATTGAAAACGTGTTAGGAATTTCGGCGCAAAATGGCAAATTTTTATCAATCTTACTGCAACACAGCCTAAAACAACTATTAAAATTGTTTAAGCCCCATATTTTTTTACAAACCTCAAATGAGAACAGTAACACTCAACATTTAGAGCCCTCTTAATAAAAAATGGGCGATTTGATAAATTTTGAAGTTGATGGAGGAAGACAAACGGAAGAAATTTTCCAAATCCAACAACGTTTTTGCATACTTGCACTATAGCCTATGTACGTAAAGTTAGCACCCCAACTTCGCCTGATTTAATTCGGAACTATTTCATAATTTGTCGTTAATTTATCGTGAAAAATATAAATTTTTCGTGTCCTTTTTTTTTTCTAAAGTAAACTGGAAGTGGTGCTAAGTTGACGTCAAGTTTGCACCATATCCAGTTTCCTTTCGAAAAAAGGACACAACAAATTTATGTTTTCCACTACAAATTAACGACAAATTCCAAGATGTAAAATTTTCCAATCAGAAAAAGTTTAGCCGAGTTCTAGTGAGTTGTGGTGCTAGCTTAACTTCAAGTTTGCACCCGCATTCAGTTTCCTTTAGAAAAAAGGACATGACAAACTTATGGTTTTCACGACAAATTATATGAGTTAGTTCCGAATTAAATCGGGCGAAGTTGCGGTGCTTACTTTACGTACGTCTATAACCTCACTTCGTTTAACACTTTACACATGTATTTTAAGCTAGATTTAGCCTCTAGGAAAGTACACAATAAATCATCTCTGGTTGCGGTGTCCGTAGGGTCGCAGTGGCCAAGTCACCAATCCTCTTAAGCTAACCCAACCTGTATTCAACTCCTTGGCAATATCAATATCAACCCCCACTTTGTCCTTTTTTCTACTATTTTTTTAATGTTTTAAATACAGATCATATAAAATTGGGTATTTCTTTATATGATTTTAATTCATTTTTCAGTACCCACTTGAATTTGCACTAATCCCCTTTGATTTCACAGCTCGCGAAAGATGACTAAAATTATGCATGCTGCGATAGATATTTGAATCGCTGGTTAAAAGCTGCAGAAATTTTTTGTATCGTTGTGATCTATCGCGTTGGTGTGAGCGCTTACATTCAAAACTATGTGCAGCGATCTATCACTGTCGCTTCGATATTGCTATCACTACGTTATCGCAATCGCTATTGCGGCGGTGTGAATTAGCCTTGCTTTATGTATTTTATAAAAAAATACAGCAGCATAGAGCGAACATTTTTTTCTGTAATAATAGTATTTTTTCCAAAAAATAGTATTATTCACTAGTCAGGACTTCTAGCGCTTTTCTTTTCTATTTTTATTTTGAAGCTAGACGCCCTATCTATCTATTTACAAAAACTTCCGATGACGTTCTGCTTCATTTTTGAGATATGAATTTTTAAAGTCACCGTATACCTAAAGTGGAAATAAAAATCTTCAAATCAAACTTTTTTACTTTTGAGAATAACAAAAAAAAAATCTTAATAACTTTTGAACAGAAGATATTGGGTTAATTCTTTTTTTGATTGAGAGAACTGTTAATAGGCCACATATTGAAAAAAAAAATATACATATATCCTTGGTGTAAAAGTTTTACGGAAAAAGGATAGTCTAACAAATTTGAATGAGCACGAAGCCAAACACCATCGCAATTTTTTGTAGATAGATAGATAAGCTTCAAAATAAAAATAGAAAAAATAGTGCTCGAACTCCTCTCTAGTGAATAATACTACAATTTACGAGTCTACAGGAAATTCTCAACCTACTGCATTGAGCAGATAAAATAAAAGACAAGAACCGAGGTACTGTCAGTTTCTGGCCTATAGCCGAAGATCAAAAATTCAATAAAGAAATTTTTAAGAGTATAGATACTGTATATGTAATGTATTTCAATCCGCAGTAACAGGGCGATCTCATCAGGACAGCAATTAACCCTGAAACTGTCTGCTGTTTACACTACAGTGAACTCAGATGCCAATAAGTTGCTGGTAGATATATATATCCACCAGCAACTTATTAGCATCTGAGTTCACTGTAGATTTTTTTTTATTATAAAAAACATAAAGCATTACGCTTCATTTGGCATTTGAATCGGAAAAATCGGTTGGTCCGTTCTCGAGATATGATTTTTTGAGAATGACGTTTCTCACAAAATTTCTAACTCTTCCAGCGGAGCGGTGGGGGGTGGTAGGGGGAAACAAAAAACATGGGTGCGTTATTTTGGTATTCCATACAAACTCTGGAAGTTTCATCCAAATCGGATGTTATCAGTTCACATTCAACAGATAACTTTGATCGACTTTCAAATGACATCAATGTGTTGTCACGGGACTTTAACGGTCGGCGCGCCTATGAAACCAATGTCGTGTCACCGTCTCACAAAGCATTATCGCTACATGCATGGTCAATATTCTGATGAAATATCTAGTCTAATCCCTGATTCCTGCACGCAATACTTGCGCTGCAAGCTCCGCACATCCTTTTACTATTAGCCTGAGCTTGGCTTTATTTTTTTTTTAGGCAAGGGGATACGAAACCCCATCCCAAGCACGAAGATCATAGCGGCCCATTGTGCTTCCTGCTAGAAGTCCGATCAGCACAACCTTTCTGCCCTGGTAATGCAACGCATCATGTCTTGGTGAGGCAGATTTTTCAGCTCATCCACAGATAGAGTATCCAGTCTGCTCCTGGTGAAGGCCGGACACGCACATAAAAAGTGTTCGGTTGTCTCAGGCTTTCTTTCCAGGCAGGACACACACTTAGGGCTGTCAATAACTCCCATCCTTGTTAGATGAGCGTGAAGTGAGCTGTGGCCGGTAATGATTCCAATCACAGTTCTATATTATTTCCTTCCGATCCCGATGAAAAAATCGGAGATATTCCCATTGGGTCCATTAAGAAACAGTTTTGTACACCTAAAAGTACTCAGGTTCGCCCATCTCTGCTGATGCTTCTTCCTATGAACATCCTCTTTGATGAGAGACCCGATACTCGAGGTGGCAACGACTACGTCGGGTTCAGTCCGAGGAACGGAGAATCAGAGCCAGCCCTAGCTAAAAGGTCAGCCCTTTCAAGGGAATGATCTCTATGTGACCAGGAACCCACAGAAGGAACATCTTGTTGTGGATACACAACCTGACGACCTGCAATCCCCCAGTAAAGTAGATGGCATCCGAGGGCCACTCAGAGCCATCAAGTCTGCCAATCTGACTATCCGAGCTTGGCTTAATAATAATATATATACGAATTTATCGAATTATTTCAGCACAAATTTTCATCATATTTGTAATGAGTTTTCGTACCACTAATGAATTCTTAGAGTTGATGACAGCTGTCAAATATTGACGTTTCACATTTTATAGTTTAAAAACATCAGGAATTTTTACATAAAACTGTCACTGCTTAATGTCAGTTTGGTTTGCCTAATCCCAGCTTAGAATTTTTGGCTAGGCGGAGGGGGGGAGGGAGAAGCCTTAAGAAAACAACATTTGTGTCAGCCTATCACAATAGACGCTTATAACATCTTTGTTTTGTGGGTGAATCTAGACAGTGACAATGATAAAGATCTAAGTTCTCATAAAAAATTTGGCATACATAAATGTATTAAATCTATTTTAAAACATTTTCTCAATTTTCTCATTTAAATAAAACGATATTTGTGTTTTAAATTTTCAGAATTATTTAGTACATTAAACACATAACCAGATGTAGCCTCAGAGATTCAAGCATGATATATACAACTACATACTTTTCTATGCAAATTGCATATGTCACTCAGGTTATGGACAGCATACTGTACGCAAACTTATAATCATATTCAAAAGCATAATAACTATGCAAATGTACTTATAACGACGAAAATACTTCTTCGATGGTTACTACTAATTATGATTCCATTCGGAAGGAAATTTGGATGCCAGGTAACTGGTCAGGTTACCCATCATACCATAACCTTATATTCCATCCTTGGCAATAACCTTCCTGCATAGCATACATATTACAGAGACGAGTTTATACCTCTAACGCTACTACGGACACTATATTTATAGAGGCTGACGATGTTCGGTATGGAGCACATGAACATGACCATGCTCCCCATGCTCTCTTGATTCAGTTTTATTTAGCTTTTGTCCAGATGTTGTAAAGCTTTTTCAACACCTTCTAAGTATCTACATCACCTGGCCCTGGGTTGGGTTTCCTGGAATGGAGTGCAACAAGTGTCACCAGAAGCGCTTGACTCTCTATAGTGTCTACATCCACAGGTAGAGGCAGTTATTTGCAGGTTTTTAGCTTCTACATATAACTCGATGTAATTAAATTTTTTTTTTTATATATTTTCTCTAATGAACTTATATGTATATAGGCTCTACATATATGTATTGCGTTGCTAGTGTAAAACATAAATGAATCGTGGAGTTTATGTTATAGGTGCGGATGGCATGGAAAATAATTAATAATTTTCTCGTTGAGGTAATTACTTGACTTGAATTGCTCGAAGGAAATCTGGTTGACTCAATTGTGAACATCATGATGTTGTTTGTGGGTGGATAGAAAATGACGCTTAATTGAATTAAGTTTGCTTTGTAATAAATTCTAGTAGGTATCTATACTTACTTGCTATACAATTGCTACATACATATACTCGTATAGGTAACTGCTTAATATTATTCTCTTCTCTATGAATGGAGAATGTAAGCTGAGCTGAGACTCTATTGAAGCGAAATTGCTTATAATGCGGGGACCTTGTTGTATACTTTCACGCTAATTACGAGTAAATTTTGTTTAGTTGATTAGAGAAAATTAAAGTTTTTGTGTACTTATTTTGGTGTTTATGTAAATTAATGGTTACTTTTATGACTATTTACTCATAAATAAATGTGTTCTAAGTATAGATATTTGTATGTACAATACATATAGGTATATGTTCAAAGTACATTTGTTGACTTGTTAGCTATATAAAAGGTAAATGGAAGCTAATCCCGAGTAATTTTTATTTTATGAAACCAGAAGTAGTTTGGATAGATACTATACACACATATATAGATTTATATGTATATTGTACATGTCATGCCCAGTAAAATCGGAGTGTAAATTATTTATAATAAAACGGCGAGACACACACGAAACGAATTAATGATTATCAAAGAAATTTGTATCTCGTAAAAATAGTGATAGTGATGGGGATAAAACTTATTAACGATTACTAACTAGGTACTAAAGGAAAAGTAACTAATTAGTTACTAAAGGAAAAGTAACTAATTAGTTACTAAAGGAAAAGTAACTAATTAGTTACTAAAGTAAAAGTAACTAATTAGTTACTAAAGCAAAAATAACTAATTAGTTAGTTGAATTAGTTAGTTATTAGTTATTTTTTATACCCTATATGAAATCTATAGGGTATCTATACTAATTTTGTCATTATATTTTTAGCACATAGAAATAATGATGGAATAGCAGAATGAAAACTCATGACTAATATTAAAAGTCTGTCATTGTCCGGATCTATTTGGTGAGCTTTACAAATTCCATGGGTTACATCTTCTGGATGAACTGCATGAAATCTTAGAAACCCCTTATGTTTCTCAACCTCTCTTCAATCTAATCCAATTCAATGAATTAAACATAAAACAATGAAAAATTTTTGGTGCATTTTATATTGTTACGTGCAACCACAGACTTATAACAATGGACTGAGCGATTTCCTATTTCATGTGGCACAATAAAAATTTGTGTTTCTGTATATCACCGTTAGAGCACCCTTTAAAATGATTACTACATAAAAATACTGTTGCGAGCGTGGCTTTTGGTTCGTTATTGAAAACACAAATATTAAATATTTAATATATAAGTTCTTTATTTCACTCTAATCTCATACAATTCACAAACTTTCAATTAATTAACTCAACTCTAATTATCGCTTAATACTGTACTTTCAATTATCGCAATCTAATTACAACACTTTCGCACGTTTATTACTTTCGCTTGTTAACACTGCAACGTCTAAGACAAGACTCTTTTTTGGCGGTGACATCTGTTATATTTATACCCTAGAAACTATCCAGATTATTCTGGAGTGTTCTATTCCCGAATCTTCTTAACTATTCTATTCATTCTATTCCTGAACCTTCCCGAAGATTCTATCATCGATTCTCCGAACCTGAAGTTGTTTACTTTCCATTGCCAGTAGATGTCACCAGTTGTCTCTTTCTATTGCACGTAACAATATGTAAAACTCAACCAATTAGATGAAATTTTACACCCGTAAATCGAATTAAATTGTCCCAGTGATATTTTAATCGCTTATAAGAACTCTTTTAAGAATTTAAACTAATTCCGACTTTAATTTTCAAAAGTTATTCTTAACTGAATCCTGCGTATGGGCAAGAGAGACGGCGCATGGTAAACACTATCTTTACCTTATTCTTTCTGCGGTGATTGCATTTGTAGCCAACATAAAAACATCAAATGGCATAAGTAAACGTTCAGTAAGCAATATTTTGTGTTGGTAGCTCCAAGAGAGAACTGTAAAACTTGTGCCATTCTTTCCTATAGGAAAATGGCAATACGCTCAGTCCATTGTTATAAGTCAGTACATGCAACAAAAAGAGACAAGTGGTGACATCTACTAGAAATGGAGGGTAAACAACTGCAGAATCGATATGGAATTTTCGGAAAGGTTTATGAATAGAATAATCAAGAAGATTCTGGAATAGAACACTCCAGATTTATCTGAAGAGTTTCTAGGGTATAAATATAACAGTTGTCATTGCCAGAGGAAGAGTCTTGTCTTAGACGTTGCAATGTTGAGTTAGTGTGAACTATGTTCTGAGATTGTTTTAAGTCAGCGTTAATTGTATGTTTTCTTTATTTTGTATTGATTTATATGTGAAAAGAATAAAACTAAAATCGACTGCTGAAAACGGCGCCAATTTTTTAGAAAAATTATGACAATAAGGATCGTGTATGTTGATGAAACATGAAATTGTTGATTTGTTCCCGCCATCAGTTCATGAATCGTGAAATGAAGAAATTGTGGATACACTGCATCAGATATATTATGCAAGATTTTGTGAGTGGAAAACTTGGATGTTTTGTGTTCTTACTATTGATAAATGAAGGAAGCTTGCAATAGGAGGTGAAACTCAAGCAATAACTAAATAAGTTTTTACTTTATTCCGCTTTCATTTTGTATTTCATTTGTTTCTCAATCTATCTATTTATATTTTCTCTTAGGACAATAAACACTGTGCCGGACCAAATATTTAAATTGTTTATTTATGATTAAATTATCATTCATATCGTCAAATTACCATGAATTTAAGACTTACACCATTTTTTTTTAGCAATTTATTAAATAATATAAGGGGATTGCCATTTTAGGCCCGACACCCCACACATAAGAGATGTCTTAAACGATGCATTATGATACTCTGAATATATTTTATTAACAACGTTTATTTAAATTAAGCGGGGGAAAGCTGGGTGGGGGGGGGGTTCAAAGTTTGATCTAGTACATTTTGCAACATCTAGTACAGAATCGTATTCCTGCCGCCTTGAGAAGAAGTTTGAGTACTCTCACCTCTATACTTGTAGGCTTAAATAGTCGTTCCCATACTCACTTTTTTAATATTTCCTTCTTTTTTATTCGAACTGAGGTACTAGATTTTTCGCACTTTAGATCGGAGCTAACTCGGTAGCATTATGTGTGGTCGGAAAATGTGTTACACCGCTCGCTTCAGGTTATAGCCAGCTACAATTCGTAGAAAAAAGTTTTCTCTGCATACTTTCAATGTTCGGGTTGGACCTCTGTGGGGGGGGGGGGGTCCAATACGGCATGTTGCATATCGAATTAAAGTTCTCGCCGATTACAATTGATTGGTGTACTTTTTTCCGGATTCAAAAAACTTTCTCGAGACGTTTTTGCCGCCGGAAAACCCATTTTCAAGTACTTGTGTAATATCGACCCCCATTTTTTTGTATTTCTATCTTACGTGGCCATTAGTGCCCTGCTGTAAACAGTTTTGTCATAAGTAGTAATTTTCAACGACTCACCAATTACCAAGATCGCCAAAGCTTTCCCCCGCTTAATTGAAATAAACATTATTAATAAAATACGTTCACAGTATCATAATGCATCGTTTAAAAGATCTCTCATGGTTCAAGGTGTCGGGCCTAAAGTTGTATGAAAAGTGGGCATTCTCCTTTATATACATATAAACACGTCAACAGGCGTTTCAGCATATTGAGCCAAAAATGAGAATATTGTACAATTAGCAGAAATCGATTGTAAGTTTTAAATAAATGGTTTCATGTATGCAACAGTAGAAAACTGAGACCAACAGGTAAATTTACAAAAGTAAGTCCTTTGATGAATAAAGCTCAGTCGATGTAGTGAACCAAATGTTAAAACTGCAAACTGCAAAGAAAATTGAGTGATCAATTTGCTTGACTGTGTATAAAAACATTACGGAATGTAAGAATACAACAAGTATTTGGTCCTGAGAATTCACAGAACAGATTCCTCGGTATTGAAAATTGATCGTAAATGACTTGGAACGTTTGGAAATGCATTGAATTTTATAGCAAAAAATTCAAAATAAAATGATCATGATTCAACTGGAGCACTGCAGTGAGGCTGTACAATATTTGGTATAAAAATGGAGTAGAAAGTTGTGTTCAAAAACAACAATAACAAAAATTGCGGAAGAAATTTGAATTGTCTTAGTTCTTAGAAACCAGAGCTGGGCAATACTTAAGTAAAAAAGACTTAAATACTACTTAAAGTACATTTTCGTTACTTAAGACTTATTACTCAATACTTTTGAAATGCTCCTACTTAGTACTTAAACATAAGTACTAGCGTCTATTTACTTGTACTTAAGACTTAGTTTTGTACTTAAGTATTATTATTATTCTGAGTCTATTAAGTACCTACAAATATCTAACTCTTCCTAGAAAAGTAAACACAATCTCTAACGCAACTCCTTTTTTGTTGAGTTTTAAAGCACGCAAAGAACTGTCAAAGCATGTGTAGCACTCATGCGTCAAGGCAGAATCTTAGACAAACTAATAACATACAAACAAGATTGGGCAAGTAGAACAAAAACCAGTAACGTGTCGCTCTGACATGTATAATATGGACTGACTACGTTCATAGAAATACATACTCTTTCGGTCTAAGCACCAAGTACCAACTGAGAGAGAACGGAAAACAAATAAAATAGTGGATTCGTCGAAATACATGATTTTAAATTAATCATTTAGGGTCATTACTGATAAAAACTGTTTTACCAAAGACAATATATTCATTAGATACGCAGAAGAAATTCTAAATGTTTTATTAAAATCACCTTCTGAGCTGCGTGTACACTTTTCAACTTCACGCCAATGATTTTTTTTAATATTGACACCGACGTACACACTATTTTTGACACAAGCAATTGTGCGCACGTAAAATAGAAAAGTAAGCAGTCCATATTATATACATCAGTGGACATAACCAATGGTAAGCAAGCAATACCTCGCTCCATAAAATCAACGATGCCTCGACCTGATGTAGGGAAGGCCTCAATATTTTCTTAGAAATTTACTGGAAACTTTTTTTCTTAGAATTGTTATGTGATAATGGGTGTGCTTGGGCGGACCTATAATAGTTTTTATGAGTGTAGCAATGAGAGGTGAAAATTCTACTCTACTTGTAGCAACGGAAACTATCAAAAACTATAAATAGTAGCAACTGGTTACTAAACATTATAGTTTTCAAAAGGTATTTATTTATTAATATCTATTAACTGAACTCGACAAACTGCATTATATTACTGCCAACGTACAATGATTCTAAAAAAGTACTTTAAAAAGTACTTCAAAAAGTACTCAGTACTTTTTATAGACTTAGTACTTAGTTACAAGTACTTTTCAAAGATGCGGTACTTGTACTTACGCTGAAGTACTCAGGCCTCCGGTACTTGTACTTGAGTACTTTTTCTTTGGTACTTGCCCAGCTCTGTTAGAAACAACCAGAGATGTCAGAAATATCATTATAAATATAATCCTTTTTTCATTTGTACTAATTGAAGATTTTTGGACGTGTATTAGAGTTTAGATATTGATTCAAAAATGCACCATTACAATTTGTATCCCATGGGTTTTTGTTTTTTAACTAAAACTAATCAATCCTTAAAAAATCATTGAGATCTAATGTCACATTCTTACCTTAAAAAAGTTAGAAGATTTTTGCTTATGGGTTTTAAACTCCACAAATACGTGTCGTATTTTGAATTTGATATCTTTCAAAGTAAGAGATTCAAAACTGTGACGCGTCATTAAATATTGTAGTGCTTCGTTGTATTTTTAACTATCCTATGCAGAAATAAATTCGTACGTTACCCTTCAGAGCTTTAACTTTAAATTTCGAAATTAAAATTTTTTTTTTAATTGACTCATTTTAAGACGTTATCGATGCTCGTATTTTTTTAAACCATTAACGAGTTTTTTCCATTTCCTTTTCCAAAATTGAAGAAAAAAAAAAAAAACGCTGATAAATGGCTAATAGTAAGCGATTTTTTTTTCTGAAGAGTATATAGGGCAAATGAAAAAATACCTGTAATTGGTGAATATTTAAATGATTAATGTGCGCTAGTGATGGTCTGAGTTCAAGTCCCATTGAATAGTATTATGAGTAAATTTGTTATCCATTATATAAACAATGACGGACTCAAGAGATGGAATACTATGTTATTACTTTTTAAATTTTGTTTTCTGAAAATGGTTTGATTGTTGAAAAAATATGCTCACAGAAAAATTCAATAGATCTCTGAGACAAACCACGTTATCAATAGACGGCAGCCACAATTACCGTAAATATTCTTATCTTTAATTAATTTAATCTCACCTTCTATCTACACCTATATCTAAAAATGTAGAAGGAAAATATTTCTAAGAAAATCTATTTGAAACCTAAAAGTATCTTAAGGACACAATTTACAGCCTATAACAAGTTGTTTACTTATCGAGGATTAACAAAAAGTGGGTCACATAAAAATAATATTTCCTCTTAACTTTGAGGTATTACCTATAGATGTTATGTGCAAAAATTAAGCGGAGGAACCAATCTCCAATCACGTTTACCAAAATACGAATCGAATAATAACTGGAGGCAACTACAATTCCATTTCGACACAAAAGTATTATTTCTAACCAGAGGGCTGCTTTCACTGCCAGAATTTTGAAGGCTCTTCATTGATTCACAGTGTTACAGCATCTTATCACAGCAGCTCATAAGACTAAAGTAACGTAATTCCATTAAGTGGATCTCCCACTGATATAATACCTGTAAATGCGTATATTGTGAGTACAAACAGCTTAACTTCTCTGATTTTATATAGTTTTCGTCCTTGGTCTTATATACTTAAATGAAATCTATTTATACAATTTCGGGATAAATTTTTGTTTATAATTTTTATAATTTTTTATGTACGGGAGCAACTATAGATAAATATTTAAAAATGAATGCCTGTTTCGTAATTTTAAAGGTATGCTGTTGGAAAAAAAAAATTTCTACCACCCTCACTATACGCGGTATAAATGAAATTCTTGACAACATCTTACATAATGAGCAACAGATGAGATGATGACGTTTTTCATGTGATACCTATCTTCTTGTTGGCAAGGATGAATGGACTAGAAATTGCACTTAAGTGTTTCCTCCCGAGAACATATTACGTTATAAGGAAAGCAACAGTGTATATAGTAGTTTGGGAGTACTATCACTTTACAACGGAATATCTGTCCGATTGACGTTGCAATAGACCTACATTTGCGTTTCGTTTAAGTTCCCCTAAATCCTTGCTTCATCAAGCCTTTATTATAGAAAGAGTATTTATGTGGGGGAAAATTGTTTTCTTTTTTTTTTTCTCTGAAGGAATTTAGGTTAAGTAACCACGAACATACCATAAAAGCTCAATACATTTAAAGTTGAATATTTTGAATTTGTCTTAAGTAAAATTTTGAATATGTTAAGAAAATAGAAAAAAATTCTTTTCTGATAATAAATTGTTGATCCTTCCACAACAATAGGAAAAATTATAATTATACAGTTTCACTATTTTACTATATGTAGTATCTTTAAAATCTTTAGTTAAGGGAAGGTTACCGTCGAGAGGCACGAAAAATGCATAAACTTTGGAGATTTTTGTTTTTTTACATAAAATAAATACTTTTGGAAATGGGTTTTAACATATTTTATTCTCTTAATGAAGAGTAAATTTCAATTTTATTTAGAATGTCCAAAATGGTGGCTCCAGCTCCCATCAAACAAAACTGTGCACGGCGTGTTTTGGTCTGTGCGGGGCGCTCCAAAGCTCTACCAGTTCATACAAAACAAATATGGTTGAAAATGATGAAACTACTCAGTAAAAACTTTGCACAATTATTTCCACAAAGTGTAGGTATTTTTCCGTAAAATGTAGGGAATTTAGAAAATATTCCCTAAAATTTAGGGGAATACTTCCTACATTTTATGAAAAAATACCTAAGCTTTGTGGCAACGATTTGTGCATTTTTTACAGTGTAGATAAAGTTTGATGGGGGGGGGGGGGGCTTACCGGTTTTCTTTTTCAAAAACCTTCTGAATAACAAAATGCCAGCCGTTTGACAAAAAAAAAAACATTTTGTTTTGCTTCAACGGACGAAAAAACAACATTTCTAAATAAATTTTTGACAAAAATCGCTTTCTGATGGCCCCGCAAATTGAATTTCCTTTCAATTGCGAAGAGAATCAGTTCATCCGTTGAAGATGTAGAGCGCCGCGTACACTGTAAAATGTTGTTCTCAGAAAAACTCATATGAAGTTTAACGTTATAAAAAATATTTGACAGCTTACTTCAGCTATTCCAACACCATACAGAGGCCGTTCTTCTTCCTCAAAGAATTGATTGTGCTGAATCTGAAGGTTATCGGTTTCCTGAAATTTATGACGGTACCTCAGGTATCGAGAAAAGATCTCCCCAGAAAGCGCGCTCCGAGCTCCATCGTCATGAACGGTAACCTCCCCTTAAGGAAAACTAGGCTTTTTTTTAGATACACCTTCACATCGAAAAATTTAGGATTTGCTCTAATCTATAGAAGATATGAAATTAGATAGGTGAATAGGATAGGATAAGTAAGGCAAGAAGATAGGATTGAGCTCCAAGCTAGATGATGTATTGTGCGGAGTGAGGGAAGCGACTTGGTTAGAACGAGTGCGTCGTCAGTACAGAGGTATGTTCGTCTGTTACACAATGCATCATAATAAAGTTTGTTAAAACCTCGAAAATTTTCACTCGTTTGAAGGCACAGTTTGGTGACGGTACACTGTCTCAGAGTCATATGTATACATGGGCCAGAGAATTTAAGGGTGGGCGGGAACGTATCGAAAACGAAAGTCATGATCGACGCCCAAGGACTGGCCTTACAGATGACAAAATCCGTGCCGTTCGAGAGCTTATTGAACGTGATCGTAGGTTAACTATTGAAAACATCTTCTAAGAAGTGGTTATTTGCTATTGGAGTGTTCAATCCGTTATCATTTTACGAAAAATTAGTGCTCGATGGGCTCCGAAGTTGTTGACCGAAAATCAAAAACACAGTCAGCTCGGAAACCGCTGAAAGACTTCTGAATCGATTTCGACAAGAACGGGAGGATTTTTTGAGGCGCATCGTCACATGTGATGAGATGTGGGAACACCTTCCTTATATTCCAGACTTGTCCTCCTGTGATTATTTTTGGTTCGCGCCCTTGAAGGAAAACGATTCGTAAATAATGAAGAAGTCGAGGAGCACGCGTGACAAATCGCCCTCAAACTTTTTATGAACGAGGAATATTGAAGTTTCCAAATCGGTGGTAAGATTGTGTAGATCACGCAGGAGACTACATTGAGAAATGTAGAAGTTATGCTGGGTGTATAACATTATTCTATAAATGTATAAACAAAAATTACCATTTATATTATTGATCTATCTTCTTAGATATGTAGAAGGAATGATTTACATGATGTGCGCGTTTATTTGCCTAATAACCCTTCATTTCCTTAACGTATGAAGTCTTACTAGGTCGAGTTCGTGGTTTATTAAAGGTTTCCATGATAGCTATCGCTGATCAGTTATAAGGCCAAATAAGAGTCTGACATTCGTGATATCTAATGTAAGAAAAGTGCTCTTGTTTATGCTTTAGAAAAGGATTCCCCATGTATGGGCATATGTTTGCTCGTACAGTTCACGATCTGCATATCAAGTAGACTTTTGGGGTTATAGCCAAAGTTATACATAAGGGAAACTCACATATATTCGGCTCTGAATGGAATAATGGTAAAGTTGAGTTGAGCAGATGAGCTTTTCCGTTAAAAACATAGTCTTGAAGTGTTCTGGTATCCAGGTAAGGTTTATTTAATTGGATTTTATCAATTTGCCAAAAGCACGTTGGCACTCCTACACAAGTTATGAGCTTGCTGCAGGAAGTGTAATACTGTAATTGCTGCTTAACAGTGGAAAATTCTCCTTAGATTCTCTTTGGGTCTTTTCGCTCCAAATTTCGGTCCCTAACACCCATTCCAATTTTATGTTCATCTGTTCAATACAAGTTCTTCGTTACTGATAGTTGGGAAATTACAGATCTCTCGATCATCTGATATTGAGTATAGGTGGGGCTTTCTAAAAAGGCCCAGAAACTTTACCTGCAGAGCTGCTCTATAGGTGACAATCACTATGTCGTAAGTGTAGCTAAGAATTTTTGCAATAGACGTTCGAGAACCACAAAACATTAAAGAAGAGAAAGTAGGGGAGGGGGTAGAGTTACGTGCTAAGAGGTAAGACTCCGCTTAAAGTACCTCCCGTCTCCCACTTGCGCAGAAATTTTCGACGCATTCAGCATTGATTCTTTTAAACGACAGATTCCTTTTTTGAGAGCGTAACACGTAGGTACTTATCAAAAGCTCCTTTTAACTATATCACTATCCCCACTATCTCTTATCGGGAAAAGCTTCTTTGCACTTGGGTTAAGTGGAATACAACGTGAGTTTTGCTGCTTCATCATAAATGCTAAAATCGTGTCCACACATAACAAACATCCTTCAAATGTTTAACTAACATTTGGCAAGCATTTTTAAACGTTTGTCAAATATTTGGCAAGCTCTGGACAAACATTTGTCAAACTTTTGTGGAATGTTTGATGGATATGGTCGCAAATTTTACATTAATGGATGTTTATGAAATTTTCAATGTAGTCGAAATGAAATGGAAAACATTAGATGTTTGTTAAAGTTTGTGTAGTAGTTTTAGTCAGTTTTCCACAGCTGTGAATAGTGAAAGTACATTTGAGATTTTTTTAACAATAAGGTTTTAATCATGAATGAAAAATTGGATGACATAAATATAATAAAATTAATAGAATTATTAAATTCTTACGAAATTTCGAAAAAAAATTTTTTCACGCAAAACATCATATTAGATGTTTGACAAATATTTGACAAACATATGATAAATATTAATCAGTAATTTGACAGCTGCCTATAAATTTTTTGTCAAATGTTTGACAAATGTTTCATTGTCAGTGTTTGTTATATGTGGATGCACGTTAATGGCTAATAATGTTAGTTGATTTGGCATATTAATGTTGAGTAATGGATATGAAGTAGGAAGATATATCATCCTAATAATTTTATTAGCTACTTTTTAGTTTATGTCATCGGAATAAAAAGATGCTAGGATCATTAGCATAAATAAGTCAGTCCACCCTTGCTTAGGAATAAAGGATATTTCGGAGGTTCTCAAAACATACATATATAACTTCTGCTCCAATGCGTAGGAGGACCTTTCTTGTATGATTGCAAGGTCAACAGGCCAGCAACAACGCTACAATCGGCCCTTTCAGTACCAGGAAAAGAAGAACCTTTATAATCTCTTCACTAGTAATGTAATCGGCTCGTTTATCTGTATTTTGGAGCTTCTTACTTTGCCTTCACGACAAATTGTATGTAGCGTTTCTGAGTCACAGAATGGTCTATACTCCGTGTTAAGTTTTTCTATCTAACTCTTATGTTTGTGTATTGAGAGTCTTCTGTTAGTAGCTCTTAGCTATTAGTGGCAAGTCACTCGTACCACCTGCGAATGAATCTATTATGGCCTGAACACAGTCGGAAACCTACACCTGGGATCACTTATTTCTGGAAATAGGCAGTCACTATTTTAGTCCTTTCTTTATCCTCTAAATTATTCCATGATGATAATGTTGCATTTTTCTTTTCAGATTGCTTCTATCACTGCCTCTAGTTAAAGGTAAGATAATTTAATTAACACTTTGAAATCAGTGTGAAAACCACAAAATTTAACGCCTACGAGCTAAATTTATTTGGAAATATACTTAAGAAGCAACGTTTTGCCGAATATCATGTCTCATTGCAATGTAAATTCTGCATCTATTATATTTAGGGTCAAATGTTAACCATTTGTCGAAAATCAAACTACTTTTAAGCAAAAACCGGTTTGTTTAGGGAAAACATCTTTCACGATTTACTAACATAAATCCACAGACAAATTCCATTTGGAACTATGGCCATAATTTCAATTTGTGTTTGATCAATATGTGTTCAAATCCAAGATAAGTTCCCCAAAGTCTCTGCTTTGCATAGCTATTGCTATTGTTGAACAGTTGGGAAGCTTTTAAGGAAACGGATTTGTTTCGGTAAGAGAAATCAAAGACTTTATTTCTATTTTGTGCTACGTGCTAGTTAGTCACCGCAGATTTGACGTAACTAAAAAGCGCATATCAGGATTATTGGGTGGGCATATAGTACAGGTCTATTCGGCAGGTGATATTATGTCCTGTATACCTGTACTAATAAACTTATGTTATCATTTTACAAAATACCATATATTTTAAGAACTTAAAAAACTTAAAATATATGGTATTTTGTAAAATGATAACATACGTTTATTAGTACAGGTATACAGGACATAATATCACCTGCCGAATAGACCTGTACTATATGCCCGCCCAATAATCCTGATATGCACTTTTTAGTTACGCCAATTACAAACATATCCTTGTATATGGAATCACTAGGTATTTAAAAAAAAATGAAAATTTCCGAAATTAAAAAAAAAAACAATACAAAAATAAGAATTACATTTAATCAAAGGGGTAATAGCTAGAGAGATGTGTAGGTACACTAATGGGTCTGGTGTTGTCCATGGGTGAATTATGGTATTCTGTTGGTAGATTATACCAAGCTCTAAAAATTCTTCTTCTACATTCTACATATCAATCGTGGAGGTTGGTGAAGGGCATCAGATTTGAAAATTATAAAAATTCAAGAAAGGCTATCTCCATAGCAAAAATGGTTACATTACAACTGATTGGAAACCAATTTTCTACTAACTTTGTCAATCGTGGCAGTTTTGAGAGAATTAAGAAATTAACAAAAAAATTGAAACAAATGAAAAGTAAACAAAAGAATCTAAATTTTAATGCATTTTATCTACTCAAGATTTATAAAAAAATAACCATGTGTCTCGAAGATCAGCCATTTTGTTGTTGTGGTTTTTTGAAAATGTAAAATAAAAATATATTTGCTAAATGTGATATATGAGTACTTGACAGAAAATTATTCCACTGGCTTCGTGGAGTCTCGAACTTATTGAAAACCAGTTTTCTGCTAAATTAGCCAATCGTAGCGTAAGATCTGTCAATCTGATGTGTCGATTTCATCAAATAGTATACCTAAGTTACGAAAAATAGCATTTGAATTCTATTTTAATGTAGGGAAGGACTTCTGTACTGTATAAATTTATTCATATATTCTTACATACAGGCGCGTATCCAAACCTGTAGCCTGGAGGGGGTCACAACTAAAATGTTCGAGGGGGAGGAAAAAGTCGTTTTTAATCATATTTACGTTATATCACAAAATCCAATTTTCGGTTTGATTTGAAAAACCTATCGATAATATTATCCACATCAATGTCAATTGTGGACATTTTATGGACTCATAACCAGATACACCTTCTCGTGCGCAGAGATTGTAGAAATAGATCCTGACGCATGCCGGTGAAGTAATTGACTGACAGTGAACTTGCACCTTGAGTTACATTTAAGGGAATGGGAGTAGGATTGCATTATATGTTACTGACTATTCCTTCTGATGGGCACTTAACTGATCTTGCTGTACGAAGGTACAAGCAAAGCAACACCAACTATCGCAGAGAAAGGTGAATGGATTTTATTTTTATAGTGAAGAAAAATATTAGAATAAATTTTAGCGACACTAGAATCAATCCACCTGATGGTTTTCAGCCAAAAATAGTGTATAAAAATTCGTAAGAATAATTTTCAAGTAAATTTCTAAGAACAAAATGTATGATTGCAAACGCTCATAAATATCTTTAGGGACCAAGACCAGCCAAGGCACCTAAATCAATATAACTCTTTGGAACCATGGTCAGCCACCAGTAGTGCCTGAAAAATCTAAAGAAAAATTGTCAAATATTTGTACGAAAACTGAAAGCTTGTGCCCTTACCGGAAAAAGTGAATCACCAGAATCAATCCACCAATTCGTTTGGACCGTTGTCGATGAATAGTTATTCATTAAAATTCTTATGGCAGAAACACACCCAGGCCTGGAGGTTTCCTCGAGGTATTGTCAAAATTTCCAGCACGAGTTTTTAAATGATGCAACACAAAACCAAGCCAGCAGCTATCCTCAAGGCTTAAGGCGGAATTACAATGGACGCAACGGAGCGCAACTGAACGGAGAGAAATGTCAAACCGGTTTTCTTTGTATGCTTTTCAAATAGAGTGCGCACAGTGGACGGACGAAAACGCAGTCGTACGCAGCAAGTTTAATAAAATCTGAAATTAACGCAACTGAACGGATAAACATAACCTCAAATTAGCTTTGGAATTGTTTATTTTGTTCCGACAAGCGAAACTGTGCTGCGGTAAGTGTGTAATAAGCAGAGTGGAAATGGAATGAAAAGAGTTTTTTGATTTTATCCATATTTGTTTATAAATTTTGGGTCAAACGTCACTGTCACTTTCAATTAATCATGCGTCCATTGTAAGCAGCTAACCTCGACGTCCGTTTTACTGCGTAAAGCCGTAAAGCCGTAAAGCGCGCTTTGCTCAATGTTGGAAATAGATGTACGAGCAAAATTACAATGACAGCACGCGAGTCCGGTGGTATCATTTTGTTTTCAGGCCAGGCCTGAGGCTTGCTTGGATGTGTTTCTGCCTTTAAGAATAATTTGCAACTATCCCCCCGATTATACATAAGAGACTTTTAAGAGATCGTAGAAATTTTAGAAGAATTAGTATTCTATATATAAATTTTTGTGGAGAAATTTTAACTTCAAGTGGTTAAGAGGGCTTGGAGAATCTTTCAGTCAGCCCAGCTATTAAAGACGTTTGCTTTTCAAGAAAGAAGAAGAAGAAGTAATGTTTTTGGAGAGGCGATGATGGAAATATAACCAACCCACACGTAGCTATAATTGTGTGAGTCTTTAATCAAGCTACAATTATAGATATATATAATAATTGTATGATAAATTCACAGCACGTAATGATAATTGAATTATTATTTTAATATCTAAATCGCAGGTAAAGAGTTCCACAGCCGTCGTTTCGTCCAACAGGATTATCGTATAAACCTATAGCAAAAAAATTGATTATTACCAAAACTTTAAAGTGACGATAATATTGTCGAGTAATGGAGATCATCGTAAGGCTATGTCATTTCTATCACTTTAAAGGCAAACGATTTTAACATTTTGAAATTCTATACAGCCTCCAGAAATAGGAAAGTGATTCAAGTCATCTCTCATATTGCTCAGAACTATTTTCTGTGCATGGCTCAAATTGTATAATTATTTTATATTTCATAAACTTGTACATTTTTATATAATATATACGAATTATATAAATATGTACTTATTTTACAGCATTTTTATCCAACATTTCGGTATTTTAAAACAAAACAATTTCTGCAACTATCACGATAAGAGATTTAAGCGTACCTCGGTGATGAGCTTTTATGTTAAGAGATATTTGACAGATATTATTGTTAGCTAGAATACCAAATCTCTTAAAAAAAAAATCTCCACAAAAGTTAAGAGAATAGCTGACATCTGATATCTCTTAACTCTTTACGTAGAATATCAATGTCTGCTAATGGGCTTCGACAGCCCAGTTAAGAGGACAGAAGCTCTTATCTCTTATGTAGAATCGGGGGTTATATTTCTAAGTAAAATTTAATGCTTCCCTACGAACGTAAAAATCCTTGAAAAACTTAGGTTTGAATCAGTGTCACAATGAAAAATCAACGGGTGGCTATACTTTGATGATTGCATGGAACTAGCGTTCTACTGGAAGAACCCTAAATCAAAATTTGTTAAGTCAGTTTGTATGCTTCTGTTGTGATCTTCCCACCAAGTTGTCCTGTCATCAATTTTATGTCGGAAAATCAGATAGGTAAAAAGAATTTATAATTGCTGACCAATATCTTAGAAACAATAACACTTTCAAATCTCTAAATTGTGTGCTTTTTCATGAGTAATCGGTCCAACAAAAATATAAAAGCATCATAATTACCGGGCTGCTAAGCATTGTGGGCCTTTTTCTAAACAATCAAACACTAAAATAGTATTCCAAAATTACTTACTATCCTATGATTGGTATGATAGATGACTTTTTGACACTATAAAAAAAACAAGAAAATTCTAAAAAACTCGTGCAAATTTCAAAGACGAAGAACTACGAGCGAATGACTATTATACCCACTCCAGACTCCACTATTACTATTTAGAGAAACAGAAACAAACGCCTAACCCAACGCTAGTTGCCGCATGCTAGCTGTCGCAGCATCAGCATGAATCGGTGCGACATCTACACGTTGTGTTCGTACCATACGAAAATCGTCCTGTTAAACTTTTACAACTCACTCTACAGTCCAGCGCCACAATTAATTCACGGCGAAGGTGAGGTGGGGCTTGGGGAGGGGGTCATGACTCCCGTGACCCTCCCCTGTATACGCGCCTGCCACCATATAGGATAGGTATGGAAAGAAGAACTCTCCATTAAGCCACGAGTAAAGAAGCTCGCAAACGCACTTTGCAGGTAATTTCCGCATTCTCCACATCAAAACGAATGATATGAGCCTATAATAGTTTCACTCTTAATACCAGTTAATGTAAAAAAAAATTAAAAACCATCGAAATTTGTTACTTTTAGGATTTATTGAACTGATTCTTTGATTCTCTAGCTAATTCAACAAAATGATAGATACAAGAACGTCTATTAACTAAATTTACAATTTATAAAGAAAGAACGTTTATAATTTGTCACGACGGTTACCTCCAGACTAACTATTCTTGGTGCTCAGAAATTGATGAAATTGATTGCTTACATGGATTTGACTTTGTACCATGTATATTTCAGGGTTTGTAACATCATTAGAATTTACTATATCTATGCCTGTATCAACATTATCTATAACACCTAATATCGTCCATGGACATGAGTTTTTACGAATTTTTTATTTTTGGTTTTATTTTCCTAAAATCTTTTAAAACGGCCACGATAGACCGAATTGGCAGAAAACTTACTTCCAATCACTTTTCGGTTGTCCAAGTGTAATGTAATCATATAGATTGTTTATTAAATTTTTACAATTTAACGGCCTCCGCTACCCTCCACGTTTGATATGGGAACATCATTTACAAGAATAATCTTTAGAACTAGGTATAATCTACCAAAAAAATACCATAATTCATTCATATAGGACACCGATTCAATTATTGCACTCATCTCTCGAGCAGAAATTCGCCCTTCGAATAAATGTCGTTTTAAAGTCAAAATATCGGAATTTTAGCACAGTTTTTTTTTTAATTAACTATTTCAAAAGAACATGTCATCAACTAGTTTTTCGTATCGAATTTAAGAAGCCCAAAGTTTTTAATTTAAAATTACTGTTCACACCGTGCACCCGAAATATAGGTACTACCCTTTTGGGCTGTAAAAGCACTTTCAAAAGGAAAATTTGTCTGTACTTAGTCATTTATAAAAGTTTTCGCCGGATTTACATACATGGAAAAAAGGTACAAATCAACAAACTGAAACACAGTTGCATTTCGGGTGGGATTAAATTGAACACCTTGGGATGGGATTCTAAAAATTCGATAGGAAACTGATAATTAAAGAAAAATAAAAAAAGAAAATTCAATTAAAATTCGGAAATTTTGTCATTCAAACGGAGGAGGAGTAGGAAGTTCAAAAGGTTCCATATTTATAGCTGATACCTGTACACATTGTGATTTTCAAAATACATGGGTAAGGATAACAAATTTATTGTTTAATCACCTTGTTAGATTAGGTCTCATTTTACATCCTCTAACAAGTGGGGAAAAGAGCTGGAAGAAACTTTTGAGAACCTTACATTTAAACGAATCATTCTCCACTCGCGCTTTTTCGAAAATATTTCGTATCGGAGAATTTTTCGATAATTTTTCACTTAAATGAAAAATATTCGTAGTTTTTCTTGGTAGAAATTTTTTTAGCTAGTACGAACTGGACGCATGCGCACTTAGTTGGCCTCCGCTCTCTCTATGAATTTTAGTCCTAATTACTTTTTGCCTGCCTAATCTTCTAATTTTAAGTTCACGCATGTATCTATGCATGTTTTAGATTTAGTTTAAGTATTTTTGTACTTTTTTTTTTTTTATATTTTCTTTCTATTATATAGCTCCTTTTTGCTCTTAATTTTACTTCTTTAGTTATAATTTATTTTTTGTAGTTATATCTCAACATTTCTTTTACTTTTTGCTTTTTAATTATTCTTTAACTTCTTCTCTTGTTTTGTTTATGTAAATCTATTAACTCGTTAAATTACATGTAAGGTAGTATATTATTGGAAAGCTTTCTGTTTACTATCTTTATAACCTTCAAAGTAAATAAATAAATAAATAAATAAATAAATAAATCGAGAAGTCAACATGAATGAGACAAAATTGCAACTACCAAAATGGGAAATAATTTTTAATTTCGATGTTATTATAGTAGAAGTTGAGAAAATTTTTGTTTGCTTTTTGCTTTTGTTTTATATTTATTATATTTTTTTTTTATACCCTAGATTAGAGCTTCTTAAACTTTTTTATTCACGACTCCATTTCTGATTGTGATTTTTTTCACAACCCAAAAAATATAAAATAAAGATATGTATATAAATATTTAGTAATAATTTATTGATTAGGTAAAAATATATACATATGAAAAAATATAGGTTTAGAACTTACTTAAAAACATACAAAAATATAAAATTAAAATTTGCACAAAAAGTTGTAAATTTGGGGTCGTGACCCATAGTGTGCGCACGATAACTCGAGAACGCGTATACTTAGAGAGCTGAAGTTTTGTATACGGACTTTAAAATAAAAGTAAAATTAAGTTCGGAAATGAGACAAATCGGGTTACTCCTTCGTGTGTTTGCCATATAAAAATTTCGTTTTCCACTATATATTTGGACACTGCCTGAGAACGCATCCACATAGAGAGCTGAAATTTGGTACATGGTGTTTTTATAGTAGTAACAAATAAAATTTCAAAAATGGAATAAATGGGGCAACCCCTTTTGGTGTTACCATATAAAAATTTAGGGTTTTTTTTCATATACTGTGAAAATGATCAGTCCTAAACATTTTTATTGTACAAAAAAACTTCTTCAGGATATGAAATTCTTAAAATTGGTTATAATCATTTTTTCTGTCCGACGAACCATTCTAGAAATATATGCGAAAAATCACTTCAAAAATTAAATTTGCATAGATCGATGACCATACGAAATTTTATACGGGCATTCATCTAGAATATCATAAGAATTGGACCAATTCTAGCTTTTTTACTTGTTCATTTTCGGATCGAAACCAATCCGTATCAGACTTCGATAGTGAAATATAATTTCACTTAGCTGAATGGAATTCGCATCTATCTCGAATCATGATATTTGCTGGGATTATTCCAGTATGTATGTGGGTATCTTGTATGTATGCACATATATGTATTTCGTCATTTTATAGTAAATGTAGTTATTTAGTTACTTTTACACTTCACAATATCCGTAAAATAAATGTGCGCATAAGCAAACCTTATGTAAATTTGCTAATGCAATTAGCACAACTTAAAAATTTCTATTCTCCTATTTAAAGATGGATATAAATGTGAAATGTGTAGATTCTTGCCTTACGCGATAATTGATAGAAATTGCAGTGCGAGAAAAAAAAACGGTATACAAAAAAAAAACTTTACCACGAACTTGAATTGATAGGAACTTGCTAATAGTAAAGGTAAATACACTTACAGATGGCAGATGGCTTAATTTTCGATGTGCGTTATATAAATTTTTACACTTTCAAAGACTATAACGCAAATCAGTTTTTGTTTTTAATTTTACTCTAAATGGTTTTAATTTTACTCTAAATTTAAGTAGTGGTAGAATATTTCAGCCATTCAGAGATTAGTTATGGTACAGACGCTGCTTTATGGTTTGCCCTCTGAACTTAATTAATTCACTCTTCTCAGGTCATAAGAGTCAATATCCGAGCTTAGGAGCGATTATGGAAAACGTCTTAGTCCCCAGGTTATTAATGAAACTTAATTTCGGAATAGAATTGGTTCTTATGACTAACAGGACTTTCTATCTTTGCCTTGGCTTTCAATAGTCTATATGTATGTCAATAAGCTGAATAATTCGGCACATGCCATACTAAGGATTTTAATACTCCCACGATACCACTTTGAATATTCGATGACTTTTAAAATAAATATCTTAATATCAGGCCGAATATTACCGCATTATTTTATCAAATAGATTGACTTTAGATCTGTAAAATGAAAATATAGGAAACAATAAATAATATTTTTTAATCCATGAATCCGGGTTTGGTATGAGGAAACAAAAAATTTCTGCCTCGGCTGTTGTGGCAAATGGTCATCTTTTCGTTGAAGTTTATCATAATTTTTTTTGGATAAATGTTCATTTTCACGAACTTTAAGTAGTTTTGAACAGCGCCATCGATGAGACAAAACTCATTCTAAGTTATTTGGATGAATTAAATAAAATAGGATATCCTGTATATGGGGGAATTCCGGCAAAATAAGCTTGTGACATCTTTTTTCTATCTAATTTGATGAAGCTCTTACTAACCTTTTTAACCATGAGAATTTCAGGAGTTTATTTTAGTTTTTAAAATAAAATAAAATATTTTTCAACAATACAAAACTAGTGAAATATTTATTTGCCTTAAATTAGAGGGGGGGGGGGCCGGCTATGTGCACTCAAGAAGATGTCATAAAATTTAAAAAACATTTTATTACTGCCTTAGTTTTCTACGAGACGATTCTGATTTCTCTGGTTCCAGTGACGAAGTCTAGATATCAAGGCATTATCGGATTTCTTTCAGGCAGAATTTTTTCATTCAAGCTTCTTTACGTGATCTTGTACTTGCATTAGAATTGCCAGATATGCTCAAGACTACCAGTTTTACGGACCGAGCTGCCAAGTGAATCAGATGTGTTTCAAAGTTGGTTAAGATTGTTTCCGCGTGTAGCTTAATTTGTACATACATTGCCTGTGAGACCTCGAATTATATTACTGTGTAAATAGCAAGACTCGAGATTTCAGATTTTATAACTGATAAATGTATGGCAATGGAAGGAGGTAATGACTGCAGAGCACATATAAAAGATTCAATTCAATTTCATTTTAGAGAGTTTCTATAGTGAAATAAACTGTATCTGATACAAAGTATAGTCAGTACAGTATCTGTGTATAGTTAGATCTACGATTCTTTTTTATACACAATTTTTCCATAACATAGTCCCATAGGTTGATATTTGATTGAAATGGCAACAACGCAATTTTCTTTTCATTCACATGGAAATAATAGAAAAGCCATAAAATTGAGACACTAAAGAAGACAAGCTATTGTATTTTGGGAGTAATACTACTTCCATATACACACACACACAATATAAACATACATATTAGTTATATATATATACATAAATACGATGTATGCATGTAAATGGGGATAATATTTGATAAGGAAATATCTGTTATTCCTTACGTTTAAGGAAGCTGTGGATATTTCCCCCTTTTTATCGCCCTTGAACGCTCTTATATGACTAGAATTCAATTTTTCTTGTATTATCGAAATATCTGATAAGAAAAAGACTTCCCATCCCCTTTCCTTACGTTCAATTTACGTAAGTAAGTATGTATGTATGTATATAACATCAGACCAGAAGTGAATGGAAATTAAAGGGATAATATAAGATATATCTATGTATAACAGTTGTGGATCATTGAAGACTGTAGAATTAAATAAAAATACTAATAAAGTTGTATTTGGTCTAGGACCAATTTGGGTGTTATGCTACTAAATGAATGTCCACAAATATTGTTTCGAAAATTAACTCGTCATTTAAGTTGTTTTCGCATTTAATTTTGGAACAGTCCTTCCCTTGGGAAAAATCCATTTGAGATTTTAATTTTAATTAGTGCACCCAGAATTTGAGGTTTCTTTGTTAACGCGTCCTCAACCAGTACCCAAAATTAAACTTGTAAAAAATGGAATATTTGTATAGCAACTCTACGATGGAGTTGCCCTTATTATCAAACTTTGATCTGTATATTTTTATATTTTGTTTTTGTTTTTTTTTTTGTTATAGGAGTTTTCTGGAAAATAGTTATTACCCAAGAGTAAATAAGTTTTACCCAAGAGTAAATCAGTTGAGCCCAAGAGAAAATAAGTTTAATCCAAGAGCAATTAAGTTTAACCCAAGACCAAATAAGTTTAACCTCGGAGAAAATAAGTTTAGCCCAAGAGAAAAAAAGTTTAACCCAAGAGCAAATAAGTTTAACCCAAGAAAAAATAAATTTAACCCAAGAGGAAATAACTTTAACCCAGGAGAAAATAACTTTAACCCAAGAGAAACAAGTTCAACCCAAGCGCAAATAAGTTTAACCCAAGAAAAATAAGTTCAATCCAAGAGCAAATAAGGTTAACCCAAGAGAAAATTGGTTTAATCCAAAAGAAAACAAGTTTAACCCAAGAGCAAATAAGTTTAACCCAATTCAGCGACGCATTCCTAAGTATGGATAACGTGACAATCTATAAAATACAGTAGGTCCGCGATACTTTATCTTGCCTTGACCTTAATTGTTGGGTTGTCCCGCTTCATAATGTAACTCCTAGTGCTGGTGGATATTTTCAGAATTTTTATTCTCCAATAACAGCTGAGAAGGTATTATGGTCTAGAAGAATCAGGTTAATTTGGGTGCTGCTTGGACCGTTAGAAATTTGTATAAACAGATTGCAGATAAGATGTTATTATTTATGGTAATATTTGTAACATATTTAGAAAATAAATAAAGCTCAAAACACAAAATTAAGGATTCAAATTTTTTCATGAGCTTGTCTGTACGCATCATATTACCAGAGAAAACGTTGATATATCATTTTTTGGTATCATGCAGACAGGCAGAAAGACATTGGGAAATGTGAATAACTTTTAATATTGAGCATTTACGTATTTGCTTGATATTTCTTACGCCTCCAGCAATTCTTAAAAATATTCCAAATGTGCAAATCGATCGAATTTTTTATGTTCGTGTTGTTACTCTTACTACTTTTATTTCCGGATAGATTGTTTTCTGCAATGTTACACTTTTTTGGAAATTTTATTTTTTCTCTTGATAATATGACACAACAAAAAAAATACCTCGTTTGTGTTTTTATCTAAGCAGTGCAAAAAATCAATGTTAGTTCAAGGACGAGTCATGAGGGAAGGACGTAATACCACCATCATCGTATCAAGATTCATCGAATGTGCATATAATATGCTCCTTCAGCTATCAGTCAAAAATTGTCTGGGAATGTCTGCAATAATTTGTAAAGGAGAAACACACTTATCCTCATGTGGATACCTGGACATGAGAGCTGTAAAGGTAATGAAATTTCTGACGGCCTATTCAAAAGACGCGCGGAAGCCTCCTTTGTCGAACCAGAGCCATTTTGTGCCAGTTTAAAGTGTTACCTCAGAGCTACCCTAAATAGCTGGGAGAATAAATAAAAATCCCTTTATTGGGAAAGGCTACAAGGAATTTATCAGGTAAAAAAGTTTATCGATACCTGTGCCGGAAAAACAAAAGAACTCCTACTTTTTAGGAGAACGGAGCTGAAAATGATAACAGAGCTCTTCTCAGGCCATTGCCTATTGAGGTATCACCTATATGAGATGGGCTTGGCTAAGACTTCATCCTGACGGTTCTGTCAGGATGCTAACGAAACCTCGCAGCACCTGCTCTGCATCTGCGAAGCATTGGCCTCGAACATGTTTTTTCTCCACTAAACTATGTTCGGAATTTAAGAATGTTTCTAGACTTCATTAACAGTCTAAACCTAGAAAGGGAATAAATTGAACGGGGACTGATAAGAGGTCTGTCAGGTCGTAGTTAATGCGATGCGAACCCCAGCACACCCCTCCATAAAACTAATCTAATCTAATGCTCCTTCAGAACAACTGGTGAATCTAAAGGGATTAAGGAACATCGCTGGTTATATATAAATGACCCGAATAAAAACAATCCTGCATGAAGAAGTTTTGTGGTCAAACCGCACAATTTGAGAGAGCCTAAAAGATGGAGCCATTTGCCTGGAGAAAAATAACGCTCACGAAATTCAACAAATTTCAAATTCAATGGTAGGTGAAGAAATTTGGTTTTCCTGCTATGAGACAGAAACCTGCAATGAATCTTTTCAAGCGGCCACGATAAACCAACCAAAGTGAAGAGCGCGCACAGATCATTGACTGTCTCATTCTTCGAACTGACACAATTACATTGGCAGATTGTCATATATGGTCAATACTGAATGGTGCACCAACTGATTGTTGTTGGTTTGTTTGTTTTTTTTTTTTTTAAAAAGTTCATGGGACACAACCAACAAATTCTTTTTCATAACGACAATACACCATCAAACATCGGGTCTCGGACTATCGAGTTTGTAACAGCTTCAGTGGTACCGACAGTCAAAGCTTGACACTTCATGACTTCCTTTTATTGCCATTCATTAAGGATAAAATGCCCAAATTGTCTATTAGAACTTCTGGAGGAGAGGTGGAAGCCTACGAAAACCTTGTCTCTGAGATGACTGCGGAACGTTCGGGGCTCAATGTTGTTAGAATATGTTCAACCATATGCAAAAGTATGTGGAGCAGAAAAGCGCATATTTGGGAAAATAATAACAATGAAAAAATTAAGTAACTAACACTTAGTTCGTTATCCTCATAATTTAATTAGCAATATTCGTATATGCATGGTTGTCTGGATAGTCTGCACTAATGCAGGAGGTGATGGAGAGATATCGAGAGCAATAAAATAATATATATAAAGGAGGGAAGGTAAATAGATCGTTTGAAATCCTTCAGGATTCTTGCATTTTTTCTGAAGAATACCTAGCTCCTGCCCAATTTTAGGCATTTGCTGAAATTTTTCGCTGAATTTGCATACATACTCGTAGATGAAGAAAAGACGTTAAAAAACATTTTCAACTTTGCCTCCGTTCTCCCGCATTCATAATGCAGAGCAGAGTTAAGTAGAGTAGCGTAGAGTGGCAACTGGCATCCTTTTTTTCGCATGCAGTAGTGCATATGGCAACCTCTGTTTGGCTCAGAGTAGCACAGATTGGAGCTGCATGAAAATAGGATTTATTCTAATTTCACGCTGACATTTCCGAAAGCTTACAAAGTGGAATTTCGAACTACTAGTATGTAGATGGCGTGGGAAAAGCTCCATACTTCTTTTTAGCATAACTAACATGTTTTAGTGTTATTTTCTGATTTAATCTCTTTTATGAATGCTAATAAAAACCAAGCGGTATTTTTGCAAACTTTATGATTTAAAAAAAAAAAAAAAAATTAATTTTTATCTAATTTTGAAGCAATCTTATGATGCAGCAGGTGTCGCTTTTTTCGAATTTATTATTTTGACAATGACAAGCGTTGCTATGGCATTTTGTTATATTAATTTAAATGTTCGAATTTCACTCTGCGCTGCATTGTGAATAGCTTCGCTCTGGACTCAAAGCTCACTCTGCTCCAGCTGCTCCACTCTCCATTGCGAATGCGGCATTAAGCTTGCTATCAATTATAATGTTTCAGTATGACGGTGCAACTTCATATTACGGTCGTCAAGTGCGAAATCGGCTGAATCAAAATTTTCCTTAAAAAATGGACACCATGACTCAATTTCCCATTCTCGGCCTCCTAGGTCAGTACGTTTTAGGGTACATGCAAAACGGGGCGAGGTGGGGCGAGGAGGCGAGGATATATCAAGAGTTGAAGAAATAAAATAATTGCACGCTCTACTATGAGAGTATTCATAACACCTCGAGGTATCTCGTTCGAGAAGGAAATTTTTCATTTTTTCGCGAAGTGCGGCGTGCTAATTTTGATAACTGGCATATTAGGTGTTTTCTTTGATATAGGGTTCTTAACTTAACTTAACTGTCATATACTGAAAGAATATATGAGGATCAGTATGTAAATCTTCATATACATATGTGAATGACGAATTCTCCAAATTCTAATCGCTTGTTATTAATCAGGTCACAAGCAAAACTGCGGAAAGTACACTTATGTGAAAAGTTGCACTACTTGACAAACACAAAATTTCTTCTTCAGGATCTGATGACATAATTTATGCTCTCACTTCACTATTTAATTTACCTGATCACTTTGTTGTTAACCCTACACTTCGAAGTGTATCTTCACATCGCCTCGCTCAAGTGCCTAGCCTAGCTTCGCCTCGGCCCACCTCGCCTCGTTGTGTACGTACCCTTACAGGAAGACTCCTCATTCGTCGAGCTGTCTGGCATGTACTCGCCGAACAAATGGAAATATGTAGCTTCAAGTAGGAGTAGTTTTAATAAGTTTTACTTGAATTGGATTGAAGCGAAGTTGAGACTGGATCGGGTCCCTGGAACGTAGGCCACAATAAGACCTGATGTTCACCCTTCAGACTTATGAGTAATTGCCCTTAAGTCTCAACCGGACGCTCTAACAAAATTCAAAATTTGCCCCAACCCTCTTTTCTGGGTTTATGCAGTTTTTTCAGAAGGTTTGAGCCAAGGAAACTGTATCGATTGCCTGAGAAAGCCGGACAATGACAAAGAAAATGAGTCATCGTTTCGAATCCCTTTCCGCATCCTTTGCATAGCGGACCGTCAAATAGTCCCATTCTATGCAGATAGCCCCTAAGAAGTGCACAGTTAGAATTAACACTAGCGTTCTCACGGCTGACTTGTTTAGTCCCAATATCTTTTTCGTTTCATTTGGGTTAGGTTTGCTCACAGCTCCTTCGTAGATCTACCTGAAAGAAGACGAAGACTCCTAATTCGTCGAGCTTTTTATTAGTGTGCTCGACGAACAAATGGAAATAGCTTCGACTAGAAGTACTTAGTTTTTATAATTTTTACTTACATTTAATTTTTTTTATTAGAGACTCAGAAATATTTCTTCTGGGAGCTGGGTGATCTTCACAGAAACTAAACTTCTGATTATAAACAAAGGTTTAAAGCAAACTGACTGTTTTTACATCGAGGCGAAGGCATATTATGGATGGTAGTCAGTATATTTCTCAGAGGATTAAACTCTTTGATCACAAAACCACTATAATTCAGTGTTTAATATTTTATTTACAGGCATAATAATAGTTGTATATTAGCAAAAATGATAAAGAATCATCATAGTTGATAGAATTTCTTTTTTAACGCATCAGGATAGGGAAGGGATTATCCTTCCTTCCCAATTTATTTTTTAGATATCACGTTCACATCTATCAAATTCTCAAATATATTATAGGATTTTCTGAACACTCTGTATCCGGAGGTAACTTATTTTCTTCACTTTTAATAATTATTTCATCATGGAAGGGTGAAAGAACTGTGTTTCTAGCATTGCGGTTTTCGGCTTTGCTAGGAAACAATTTTTTTTTCTTTTAAACTAGCTCTGTAGGCATATTCTTTACACTTCTATCACTTCTTGATATTTTATTTTTCTATGATAATACTTTTTTTAATGAGTAATAAATTAATGATGTTAATTAAAAAAACTTTTATAAAAAACTTTTGTAAATAAAATACACTGAAAAGTAAAAAAATTATTTTTTCTTTCTCAGTGATAATAAACAACAAAAGTTTAATACAAAATAAGAAAGGCATAACTATAATCATATTGTCCAATTTCTTATTTTGCATTAAACGTTTCTTGCTTATATCACTGGGAAAGAAAAATAAAGTTTTACTTTTTAATGCATTTTATTTACAAAAGTTTTTTTAATATATTTTCTACTTTTTAGTAATACTCTCGAAATTCAACTTTCGAATCTTGACAGTCGAAATGCGACTCTCGAAACTCGACGCTCCAAATTCGACTCTCTAAACTCGACTCTCGAAATTCGGTTCTAGAAACTGGACTCTCAAAGCACGACTCTCGAAATTCGACTCTTGAAGTTCGACATTCCAAATTCTACTTTCGAAAATCGACTCTCGAAAATCTACTGTCGAACTGGACTCTCAAAGCTCGACTCTCGAAATTCGATTCTTGAAACTCGACTCTCGAAATTCGATTCTTGGAACTCGACTCTCCAAACTCGACTCTCGAAAATCGACTCTCGAAACTGGACTCGCGAATCATATCACACACGGGCCAAATTGGACAACCCCAAGTGTGGTAGTTACCACTCCCACCCCAAAGCCCCCAACACGTAAGAAAATTCTACCCCATCGTAAAGCTCCATATTCACTCATTCTAAATCAAAAATCTCATGTTTCCATCCACGTTTACTACCCTAAAACTCTTTCGTCACGAATGGCACTCTCAGGCGTTCAGGCGCTCAGACACATACTTTCTTAGTCAGGGGTCTGTAAGTAGATAGAAAGTTATTAGGAAAAGAACTAAAATTTCATTTATGGGTGGCACTATTTTTTAAGTATACTTAAACTTTGATGTAAACTTTGATAAATGGATTTATTATTGAAATAAAATATATACATAGATTCTACCGCACATATCATTACCAAAATTTTCACAAAATTTCGACAACTTCAAAAAACCATATTGAATGATTTTCACTACACTTTGGAATTTTTCTTATTTGAAATTGGATTGAATCCTTTTCATTGTACTATGGTACTCTTGAAAACTGGTTAGAAAAGGTTTTGACTTATCACTTTACAAAGATCTAATTTTAAAATGATGTGGTCAAAAGTGATATTATTATTTTTCCTTACTTCTTCTTTCCAACCCTCATTCCAAAGAAAAATATCAGACTTATATGATCTGCACATTTTCAAAAGTATAATAAAAGCAGCTGCAATTCAAGATTCTTTATGGCTAAAACAATGACCACATTTATATCTGGCCTAAGCTAGTTAGATCAGGCAAGCTAGAAATAAAATAAGGATTTGGAATTAGGTAGACCAGTAATAGTATAGCCTCTCTCTGAAGATGCTGATAATGATACATACTGTAAGCCATTAAGTTACAGCTTTAGTCAAGGTGCTGTAGCTTGGCCGCGAAATTGACAAGAAGAAGAAGAAGACGTTGTCAGAAGTCTAGAACGAAGAACGAAACGGGAACGAACGTGCTTTTGCGAACATACTAAACTAAATCCTAAGTAAACTCATCATACTTGTAAAACTTTATATATATCCAGTTAAATAAACCTTACTGTCATATTTCTCAAATAATTCTTTGCATTATTCTTTACAAATCAGAAGTGGGATACATCAGAAAATTGTTGGAAAACAAGGGACGCCTAGGACGCGGGAAACAAAGAAAATAGAATACAGTAGGACGAAATCGGTAATATGAGTAAACGTGCAAAAACGGCAAAGGAGCTGCGAGAGGAGTTGAAAAGCAAAGGATTGCCAACAAAAGGTAATAAAAGAGAACTGATGGACCGATTAAACGAAAGTGACGGTATCATAGAAAGCGTCGATAGAGTTTCAGATATGATGAGTCAACATGATTCTGGGTCTGATGAGGAAGTTGACGTTACGGTCATAAATAAAACAAAAAAAATATCATTAAACGACACTGCGTTAAGTGTATCAAACATAAGGTATACACCCAGAGAAGTTTCTGAAATTTTACCAGAATTCCAGCCTGAAAACGATAGAAATTTGTCAGTCGATCGATGGATTAAGAAAGTGGAAAAATTGAAGGTATTTTATAAGTTCGAAGATGATTTGCTTTTATTTGCAGTAGCGTCAAAATTGAAAGGCGAAGCGAGATCTTGGTACGACAATACCGAAGATATGTTCGAAACATTCAACCAGTTTGCTGAAGCGATTAAAAAGAAATTTACACCAGTTGTTAATGAGGCAGATGCTCATATAACAATGATGTCGAGGAAAAGAAAGTCAAGCGAAACTCTGGTCGAATATGTTGCGGAAATGTGTGCACTGGGAAAAAAGGGAAATTTACCTGAACGAGCTATAGTAAAATATTTCATCATGGGAATGAGAGATGATGAACTATTTAACGTATTTCAGAGCCATAAAATCGATACAACCGACGAACTTAGAGACAAGGTCGAATGGAGCATGAGCCTTCGTGCAATTCGAACAGCAGGAAGAAATGAGCGAGTAGGTGAAAAAACGAATTTGACAGTTTCACCTAATATAGCAGCAAATGTGGGAGCAAGGCCGAAAACTAAAAATGCCGTAAGTTGTTTTAATTGTTTTCAAGAAGGTCACTTTGCTAGAAATTGTCCCATATTGCCGCGACGAACGAGATGCAAGGATTGTGGACGAGTTCACAAAAAAGGAGAACCAGAGCATTGTTCGAAGACAGTGGGATTTCTAAAGTGTGTAAAAGACGAATATCACAAGGTGGTGCAAATAGGAGGACACTCAACTATTGGTCTCATTGATTGTGGCAGTGAGTGCAGTCTGATTCGGGAAAGTGAGGCGAAGAACGTCAAAGGTGACCGGATGTTTTCTCAAATCAAGGTAACTGGATTCTTGGGTGGCACATTTACCACTAGAATGAAGATAAGTACAACATTAGAAATTGATAATATTTTCCTTAAAATTGATGTGTACGTGGTAGAGGATAATCATTTAACAACTCCGCTATTAATAGGACGAAATGTACTTGATTATCCAGAAATAAGAATGATCAAGGAACCTGGAAAATTAACAATAGAAAGAATAATACCGAAACGAAAAGGTCAAAATTGTAGGCTGTATCGAACAACAACCGTTAACGAATCAGAAATAACATCGGGAGATCTGACCAACGGTGATAAGATTGCACTAATGGCATCAATAAATAAATTTCGAGATCTTTTTCCAACAAGTATGAGTCAAATTGGTCATACTCACTTAGACGAGATGGAAATTCATCTGGAGACAGATGAACCAGTGCAACAAAGACCATATAAAATCCCTTACGCTAAGCGAGAGAATGTGGATAAAATGGTGGCCGAATTATTAAAGAACGATATAATTTCCGAATCAAAATCAGAGTACGCTAGTCCTATATTGTTGGTGAAGAAAAAGAGTGGAGAAGATCGTCTCTGCGTGGACTACCGCAAAATAAACGCCATAACAAAAAAAGAAATAGTACCAACACCGAATATAGAAGAAGAACTTCATAAGGCTGGAAGATATAAATATTTTGTAATCTTAGACATGAATAGCGGATATTATCAAGTACCCATCAGTAAAGATAGTCGAAAGTATACGGCGTTTGTGACTCATAGTGGACTATATGAGTTCGTGAGAGTTCCATTCGGGTTGAAAAATGCGCCTTCAGTATTTCAGCGTCTTATGGCCAAGGCAATGAGGAACTTAAAAATAAATGATGCTCAAATTTATATGGACGATATCCTGATAGGAGCTGATAACTTCAGTGAAGGTTTAGAAAAATTACATCGAGTATTTCAAGCACTACGAGATGCCAAGTTAACACTAAATTTAAAAAAGTGTGCTTTCTTTGTGAAGGAAATAGAGTATCTAGGTCACACAATCACACCACAGGGAATCACTCCAGGTACGTTGAAGGTTCAAGCTATTCACAATTTTAAAATACCAAAGAATGTCACAGAGGTACGGCAGTTCCTAGGGCTGTGCAGCTACTTTAGAAAATTTGTGAAGGGGTTCTCTTTGTTAGCTGAGCCGCTAAACCAACTGCTAAGGAAAGGAAATAATTTCGAATGGTCAGAACAGCAGACGGAAGCATTCTTGAAATTGAAAGCTGAGCTAGTGAGTGAACCAACATTAGTTGCATATAATGTAAATTCGGATCACGAGGTCCATACAGATGCAAGTTCAAATGGGTTAGCAGGAATACTTCTACAGAACAATAATAACGAGATGAAGCCAGTAGCGTATTATAGTAGAGCAACGACAGAAACAGAAAAGAATTTTCATAGCTTCGAATTAGAAACTCTGGCTATAGTAGAAACATTGGAACGCTTTAAGTATTATCTGTTGGGAAAGACATTCACAGTTATCACCGATTGTGCCTCACTGAAAACAACTATGAAGAAGAAGGAATTAATACCCAGAATTGCGAGATGGTTTTTGCGACTACAAGAGTTTGATTTCTCTCTGGAACATCGAAGCGGAACACGAATGGGTCACGTAGATGCTCTTAGCCGGCAACCGGATGAATGTGCACGGGAAATGGACACAGTGTCAATGCAGTTTTTAAAAATATCCATTAGCGAAGCAGATTGGTTGCTTACCATGCAAATGCAGGATCTTGAATTAAAAACAATAATAGATAAATTGCAGAGAAAAGTGGACATCGAAAAACAGTTGAAAAAGGATTACGAAATAAGTAACGGAAGGCTTTTCCGAAAGATAGGAGAGGTTAAACGATGGGTCGTCCCCAAATTAGTACGATGGAGGATCGTACAAAGCTGTCATGATGACTCTGGACATATGGGTTTAGAAAAAACTATTCAACGAATCCAAGAGATGTATTGGTTTCCAAAAATGAGGAAGTATGTAACAAACTATCTAAAATCTTGTGTGGAGTGCTGTTATAACAAAAGGATTGGTGGTAAAACAGAAGGAGTATTGCACTATGATCTCATAGAACCTATACCATTCAGGACTTTACATATTGACCACTTGGGCCCATTTCCAAGGAGTAATAAAGGTAACCAGTACGTGCTGGGAATATCGGATCCATTTTCTAAATACATTATATTGAAAGCGGTAAAGAATACTTCAACGAAGGGCGTCATAAAATCTTTGAATGAAATAACAACTTTCATTGGGGTTCCAGCCAAGATAGTATCTGATCGAGGAACAGCTTATACAGCGACAGCATTCCACAGATATTGTAAGGAGAACGACATCAAACATATTAAGACCGCTGTACGAACACCTAGGGCAAATGGCCAGATCGAGAGAGCAAATAGGACGATACTTAGTGCTCTCACAACCATGACGAATGATGAACGCAAATGGGACGAGAAGCTTCAATGTATTCAATGGACAATGAATACGATGAAGTCGAAGACTACAAATAAAACACCACACGAGATAGTCTTTGATTTTCAACCTCGGGACATTCTGAAAAATAAAATTACTTTAAGTTTGCAGAATGATTGGCACGAAAATAATGAAACTATCGAGCAGATTAGAGAGGAAGCAGCTACAAACATCAACGATAGTCGGAAACAATGGAAAGAGCGCTATGACAAGAAGCATCGTTCGCCTACTCAATATAAGGCTGATGATATGATCCTGATAGAAAACGAAGCACCTAGTACAGGCTATTCGCGAAAGTTGGAACCTAAATTTAAAGGGCCTTATGTCATCTCCAAAGATTTAGGAAACGACCGATATCTAGTTGAGGATATTCCAGGCATGGAACAAACCAGAAGAAGATATGCAGCAGTTCACGCATCTGACAAAATTAAAAGTTGGTGCACTATGCTGTCAGAAGATGACAGTAATCAGAGCAGCGAAAGTGAAGGAGAGGACGCTCAGGAAGTGAGGTCACTTCCAAAGTCAGGAGAAGCCGAGTTGTAAGCCATTAAGTTACAGCTTTAGTCAAGGTGCTGTAGCTTGGCCGCGAAATTGACAAGAAGAAGAAGAAGACGTTGTCAGAAGTCTAGAACGAAGAACGAAACGGGAACGAACGTGCTTTTGCGAACATACTAAACTAAATCCTAAGTAAACTCATCATACTTGTAAAACTTTATATATATCCAGTTAAATAAACCTTACTGTCATATTTCTCAAATAATTCTTTGCATTATTCTTTACAATACTGTCATCACTATTAACAGCGGCTACATGGTTTTCTTAATAGTAGTCATTAATTCAAATTAAAGCAACTAATTGCCAGCTCATTTTCCATTCCTTTATTTTTCTTAATTAATTAAACATGCTAAGTATATTCATACGATATTGTGCTGTCTGTCAATCATTGTATAAAAACTATATGCAAATAATTATAAATTATGAACAAAATCATTTGACCTACAGTTCTGCTTTTATTTATTTTTGCCTTTAAATGAAATTAATTGCTTCAAACCAGTGGGTACTTGTATTTTATACTAACCAATACTGGACTGGACTGGACTGCTTATCTCCTCTTTCAATATGGCACAAGGTTCGTTTAACTTAAAATCTTAAAGGTCGACAAAATTGAATGTACTTTGTACGATGAGTGATTGAAAGTGTTTACCACTGCCCATCGGTGGTAAAATATTGGTAGTAAACAGAATGCACAATATTCACAAATTTACTTATGTAATTTTTAATTGAAATTATTTTTTTTATCTTCCTTTCATACAATTTTTTTGCGAATATGTTTTAATGGAAGGCTCTAAAACGGTATACCAGGAGAGACTTAGGTTTCAACTTGCATTTCAGAATGTGATGGATATCTTTATACTTTCTATTTGGGATATGATTTGGGATATATTTACATATCAAGTTTGTACAGATATTTATAAATCATTGAAATATATATGCACACATTTCGATTTTTGTATGTCCGTCAGTACATTCGTTTGCATGATAACTCGGGAACCCGTCGACTTAACAAACTGAACTTTGCACATAGTAATTTTATGAAAAAAGGGAGGATCAAGCTGGTTGGATACAATTGACTGCACGATAAAATTTCGTTTTTAAAATATCGCTGATAGAAATCTCGCAATTTCTAAGTCTCGCATATAAAAATCTGGTTGCTATAATCTCGGAAATTAAAAGCGCTCACATAATCTCGCATTGAAATAAAATATTTCTTAATTTGCGCACGCAAATTAAAATTATTTCAATGCGAGATTAGTATTTTCAGCATTTTAAAATGAAATTTTCAATTATCAGAATTTTAATAGATGCATTTACATATAATGGGCAAAAACACATTTAAGGATATTATTATGCATTTGTAATGCTATACAATATAATGTTCTTATCGCCATGTTAAGCTCTTGGGACATTTGGGAGAAGCTGAGAGAACTCATCTTTTCCGATTAAATATTTTAATACAAAAGCCATCCAAGCCATTAATACAAAATTGAACCCAAATTAACTAATAATTGATAGTCGACCCAGTGGCTCGTTACTTCCACCGTATTTATTGACTCCAAACCACTATAATTTACATTTGTTCAAAAATAGCCTTCACTCAAAATTTATTTTTCGTGCTTTTACTTTTGCAAAGTCTCCGATAAGTTCCTGATAATCAATGCGATCACATAATTCGCTTTCAATAGATATGGTGGCCAATCATACTAAGCGTTCCTAGTGCATTGTCGATCGCAAATAATTTTTAATAATTTTCAATTCCTGAAACTCCCCTCTGTTGACGACACTGAATCGGGAAACTTAACAATATCCGCAAGGAAATGATTACGTTGCGTACAATCGACAAAATATCTTTTTCTACGAAGAAATTCAAAATTTCAATTGGGTATTGATCCACAGGTTGGATCGCAGCCAGATTAATGCCATCAATAATCCCTATTCTGCCCATTTGTTAATATTCTATTCAAATCTTTGCAACTCTTTATTATTTCATCTTTCGTTAAAGACTTGAGAGCATGAATATCATAAAGAAATTTGAAGTCACTGCTGTGCGACTCTAGTTGTTAAAATATATCTGAAATTGGTATTACTGCTGTATCAACGACATGGTAAAATAATTCTGATCTAAATTGTTCTTTCGGATCTCTTACACGTTCATCTTGAGCTTCGTATTTGGAATTACGTTTCTTGGTCTTAGGGGGAAATATCGGCTCTACCTCCACCTCAAATGCTAAGTCTTTCGCTTCATTTAGTATTTCAGAAGATCTTCCTTTAGATATAAACTGTTACAACATTCCACTACTTTCAATACAGGACTTTGTACCAATTTTGAAGCGACATTAACTTTGTTTAGAATATCGAACCAAATGATCATGCTTCAAATGAATTTAAGATTCACGATGGATTGGGCTGTGCACCGAGCCTCATGTTTCGATAGATTATCTTTTTTTTTTTTCACCGAGCAAAATTTACACAATTGCATCATTGATCTCTTCCAGCTGGTAGCGCACGGGTTTGATAGTATCAACGCTACTTTCCGATCGCGTATCACTGACAGCTTTGAGAGTCAGTGATTGGATACTATAGCACAGCATTTACATGAAATATTGAGGCGAAATTCAATAGCTCTTTTAAAACTGTCTGGTGCTAAAAGTAGGAACCGGATCATTTGAATCACTTTGGAGATTCGGATTTTTGTGTCGACTCAGATCTGAGTTACACATCTCTAATTGAGAGTGTTGCTTAAGCATCGATACTCTGACCTCGCCACAGTATTGATAGTTTCGGTATAAAACTATCGATACAGTCAATATATACAGGGTGTCCCATACGTACCGCATTTCCTTTATACACCGAATTCCTCACTCAATTTCGAGAAAAAAGTTGTACGGGAGGAGAGTCGGAAAATACACGGTGAGGGCGGTAGGGGTGTTTTGAGATTTTTGTTCTTTCTATCCTAATACCATGTAATTTTCGTATAACTTTCTTGTTATACACCCTATGAAGGTGACTTGCATCTCAGGTGATAGTAAACCTTCTACGGTTTCCAACAAATGTCCAACCACCTCTATATTCCTTTAACGTCGGCAGTTATAGGACGTCAAAATCAAAAAATTACAAAATTTTGCAATTTTTTTTCAATTTCAACGATTTTCCCGCTAAAAGGCAAGATAAAGATAGGACTTTCTTGCACGATTTCGAGACCTCCGAATGTTACCTTTCATTTGATCCTGCATATGTACCAACCTAAATGCTACCGTTTTTGATATATTCCAGTTTTTTTATGATGTATAATTTCATTAATTTTGCTAATAACAATAGAAATCGCGTCTAATTTATGCAATTCCACGCAAATTAGCAAAAAATTCATGAATTTATGAATCATAGAAACGGGAATAACTCAAAAATGGTTGCATTTAGGTAGGTACGTGTGCATAGTCAAATTAAAGATAACATTTCGTGGTCTCTAAATCTTGTAAATAAACTGTATATTTATCATGTATTTTGGCTGGAAAATCGTTAAAATTTGAAAAAAAATAGGATGTTTTTTCCAATTTTTGGACTTTGACGTACTACAACTTAAGATTAAAGGTGACAGTAGGGCTGATTGGACATTCATTGCAAAGCTTAGATGGTTTGCTATCGAGGTATAATCTCATCTTGATAGGGTGTATATAAAGAAATTTACGAGGTATAAAGTGGAAACAGTACTAAAAATCGTAAACCCCCCTACCGCCCACACCGTGCATTTTCCGGCTCTCCTACCATACAATTTATTTCTCGAAATTGAGTGAGTAATCCGGGGTATAAACAAAATGCGCTACGTATGGGACACCCTGTATATATAATTGTATAATAAGTCTCATACGGCACGTTTGTGGTATAGACGTCATAAATATGTTAGGTGGGGTTTTGTTGGATTGAGTTGAATAGATTTTTCGACGAGGTGTAATTCGCTGAATTATCTTCGACGAATAATTTTTCAATTCAAATTTGGAGATTCAAAAATTTATTTTATTAAAAAAAAAAAAAAAATACGCGAGTCTGCTGGTCGCCATTATGGCACGGCGCCTGGGGCAGCTACCCCTTTGATCCACAACTAGGCATGGTGGCGCTGAATGTTCTTCTGGAATGTTGATACGTTTTCAAAAAACTTTTCAGGACACAAAATCATGGCCGTCTCTAGCCACGTGGAGGCCCGGGGCACTTTAGAATATGGGGCCCTCTAAGAGGAATTCTTTTATAAACTACTTTGGGTTATCAATAGGAATAATAACATAAAATACAATCGTAAACACAACACGGGAAACACATCGATTGCAAGTTCAAAGGTTAGTAAACTGATTTTTCGTCCCGAGAAGAACGATAAGATAAAGTGTTACCAAGGGGAATCCCCGTCCTAATGTCCTATTTTAACACTGACATATAATAAGAATGGACTGAGCCATCCTATCTAATTCCTATAGTCAAAAATGGCACAAATTTTGTCTAAAATCTATTTGTCTCTTTCAAGTTCAAAATGTACGCTGAACTTTAACCAATTTTTGAAACAGTACGGCTGTATTCATTGGAATGAATTGGAATTGACATAAAAATTCAGACAAATATATTGTTTATATACGTCTATCTCACACAAGCTCAATGAAATTTGACAACAAATCTGCAGAGGAGCACATTTTTCAGTAATATTAAATATTAATTTTTGGGTTAATTAAAACAAGTTCAACTCCCTAAAAAATTTTGATTTAATGCAATACTATTTTATAACATCTTTAGTATTTCCAAGCGACAGATGATAATAAATTATGAACGAAATAAAGGGTTTTCACAGCATGTTCAATATTTGTGCCATTTTTGAAGCAGAACTCTCAGTCCATTCTTATTATATGTCAGTAAATTGGACACTATATACCGAAATGGATCGAATCGAAACGGAAAAGTTGAACGAATTTCAACTTTTATGGATGACATAACCTGGAAAAATTATCTGTTGTAAAGGTTTGTTTATTATACTCAAAGATGGATGAATGGCTTTTGTTGAGGAAATCAAAAAAGACATGAATTATACGACGAAAAAGAATATTTTCATGAATGGAAAGTTAAAATCTGGCAAAATTTTAAACTCAAGTATTTAACGCCGAACGGAACAATTGGATTGAAATGGGTTGGATCGAAATGAAATGTCGGAATTGTGTTTGGCACTAAAGTGCCGAACGTACGAGTTGACTTAGTTGTTTCGTAATCAAATTATTTAATTATTTAAGGGAATAACTTTAGCCAAACAGATTTGCCAGCATTATGTTAAAATGGATTATCAATATGAAAATCTTCTCTGATTATCAAATAGAGTTCAGATACTGAGTAGACAATGAAAAAACGCGGAGTACTTAAAAAATATTGGGGGCTACAAACACCGTCATTATACAATGACAGTGTTACTTTATATAAAAATTTGTTGTTCGTGTGTAGAATTTCGAATAATTCCCGTGGTCTACTTTCAGTAGCCAAAATCTAACAACTAAATTAACTTGTAATAGATTGAAAAATTGGACATCAGTTGGTGCCCCATGGATCGCGGGGTCTTATGGATTGCGGGATCTTGAATCCAGGCCCAGCGGGCTCATGTGTAAATATGGCATTATGCAAGATAATGTGTAAGCCCCCGGGGCAGGCGTTTATGAATAAAAGACACATTGGATTTTATTGTTTAGTTAAATTATATCCAATGAATTAATTATGGGAAAATTTAAACTGCAGCAATCAAAATCCAATCGACGTGCACAAAACGAAATAAAACTATTTTAGGTAGCGCTAACGATGCTTTAAAATTTATTATAACCACACTGTAAAAATAGTAGGACAGTTCCTTAAATTTAAGACACGTTTTTTCTTAAAAAAATTTAATTTTCTCTGATAGAAAGGGAAAACCAGTTCAATTTCTCCAAATCAATGGAACATTCGATGGATGTAGGTATTTCGCACCAGGACCTATATAGTACGTGAAATTCCCGAAATGTTAAGATTTCTTGGATATATAGGGTCCGCCATCTAACGTTTTTTTTTTCAACTAGTGCTTATTTCGTGAATGGTAACACTTAGCTCATGTCTGATTTGACAGCTAATTAGTTTTATTCTTCCGCTGAACGAATATGGCTGTGTATACGCTTGAACAACGCTGGGAAATATTGCGACATTACTTTGAAAATCATGGCCGATTTTGCCAAAAAAATCATCTTTTCGGATGAAGCTCATTTTGATCTTGGCGGGTATGTAAACAAGCAAAATTGTCGCATTTGGGGCACAGAAAACCCGCACGCATACATTGAAAAGCCGATACACCCAAAACGAGTCACTGTTTGGTGCGGATTTTGGTCCAAAGGCATAATTGGGAAAAATTGGGAAAATGAGCAAGGAGTGGCCGTTACAGTCAATGGCAATCGTTATCGGGCCATGTTGAACGAATTTTTGTTCAGGAAAATTGAAGAGGAGGATATTGGCAACATTTGGTTTCAACAGGACGGCGCTACGTGCCACACAGCCGAAGCTACAATCGATGTTTTTATAGCATTTTCAAAAAAAAAAAAAAGTTATTTGGCGGACCCTTTATAAAAAGGGAACATTCAATAAATTAGGTATTTAATTTGTTGTAAATAGTTTTTCTGTAATTGCGAGATTTTTATTTGTAATAGCGAATGTAATGCGAAATTCTGGATAATGTTAGAATTTAAAATGCGAGATTTTGTAAATGTGTAATTTTTCGTTTTTGGATTTATCTCTAAAATGCGAGATTTCGTTATTAAAGAATTTAATTTGTGGTCAATCGTACCGGGTACTGAGTCAAGCCCAGATGAGTATAATCGGGCTCACTATATATTTTTACTTAATCTAAAGAGCTGAAATTTAGTATACGCTATAATCTTATAACAAATGTAAACCGAGTTTCCGATATTAGAAAAATCACGCAACTCCCTATAGTGTTGCTAAACAAAATATCTATCTGCCCTATTAAATTTTGGAAAATTTGATTTTGTTCTTCTTCATCAGGAACGACGAACACTCACTTCCAGCTATTTCGTTGTCTTTTTCATCCCATAATCCTGGAATTGTTACTTACCTCTCTCTGGGCCATAAGCTAATTCATCTTCATTGTGTGGACTATTATCTTGTTTTTTTGGACTTTCAACCCTAAACTTCTAAGTCCTCTAAAATTCAAAGCTCTGTATGGCAACACCAAAAACGGGTTGTCCGATTTTCATGTTAAAAATTTTATTTACTATTTTTATAAAAACGCTTTCTTGATTTTTGCATGTCCGTCTGTCTGTCTGTCTGTCGTCACTCCTTCGTAGGGTTGCCATAAAACAAATTTTGTTTTTCAGTATAAATTTGGGAACTCCTTGGGAATTCGGCGATGTAGAGAGTTGAAATTTGGAACATGGTATTTTCATAGTAATATTAATTAAAAATTTTAAAAATGACCTAAATCGGGCCACCCTTTCTTGGTGTTGCCATACAAAATTTTAGTTTTTCACTATATATTTGGAAACTGTCTGAGAACTCGTCGACGTGGAGAGCTAAAATTTTGTACACTCCGTTTTCATGAAAATTGCAAATACAAGTTGAAAATGAATTAAATTGGGCGACCCATTTGTGGTGTTGAGAAGGCGTCGACATGGAGAGCTCAAATTTTTTACACAGCGTTTTAAAAAAAAATTTAAATTTATGTTTAGAAATGGTACCAATCGGGTAACTCCTTCGTAGGGTTACAATACAAAAAGTTTAGTATGTTATGTTTTCATAACAATGGTAGATATATAAAATTTCAAAAATGGATTAAATTGGGTTACCCGTTCTTGGTGTTGCTATACAAAACTTTTGTTTTTCACATTATTTAATTTTTATTTTCATAGGATATAACATTATTGGTATTAGACCAATTATAACTTTTATCTAGTTGGAAATATAATTAATTAGAAATTATTAATATGAATGAAAAACGTTCAAAATCTAAATAAATTATAAATAAATATTCAAATAATAAAAAAATTATAAAATTAACAACAAATCGTGCCAAGAGTTCTTCGTCCTTGTTCATTCCGTGGCCTATCCAGAATAAAGAAAGTATTTAATATTCATATTGGCAATGAGCCAGTAGAGCTTTTAATTGAGTATTACAAAAATTAAGCCGTTAAAATATAGGTATAGTACTTTCGTGTTATTTTTATATTTAATGTTTTCGAGAATGTAATGAAGCAGATAATTTATCAAAATAATTTTAATAATACGTTACCTAGCTATTTCTGGAAAACTTATTCATACTATACATAATACATATATGGATGTGTGTAGACATAGGTGCATACATACAATCTAGATACTTCATAATTAATTATGCCTAAATTTTTTTTGCATTTATCTGATGTTGAAGTAAAAATAAATATTTAATGAAGGTTTTAAAATAACGATAAGGTGTCATTGCAGTGGAATTTTAGTAATTTTGAAAATAATTCAGTAAGAATTTTGCTCTGAAAAGAAAAGTTAATTTTATTTCGTCAATAATTTACTTATTTTTATTGCATATTGTAAGATTCTGAGCAGATATACTTTGTTATATAAGGAATTTCCTTTTATTCTTAAAAGAGATATAAATTCTTGGTAAAATTAAATTTTTATAGCATTATCATGGTCTTTATTTCTGTATGAATGTTTTAGTCATTTATAGCTTCATATTTTCTCTTGCCACACACAACATTAATATAAAATTTTTATTGTTTTCATTTCAGACAAAATATATACTTATCTTAATGTAGTATCTACATATGCAGAGGTGACAACAATATTTTATAGGTAAGTGTTCCATTGTGAACTATTTAAAAATTTAACATACATAAATAGGTGGAGCTCTAGTCAGCAATAGATCAACTAAGTATTTTAGAAATTTCATGTCACTTGAATATCAGAGTTATAATCGTTCTTCTAAAAGATATGTAATTACTGAAATCTCTAAATTATCTCTCCTTTCCGCTTATTTCCCCTCTCATTGATTGCAAAAAATATTTAAAAACTTTAAATTATTATACTGCAACATAAAATCTCCGGGTCACACATAGATGGCTGCACCCGTCCCATACGTTAATCTTATTTTATGTGTTGGCTATTTTACATTGAAAATGAGTGAGATAAAATGAATATTCACTATTGTATTGTTTTTTTCTTTTTTAATAATGGAGTGAATCAGTCCCTAAAACACTGGATCACACACATGTTGAACAATAGAACTGTCTTTGCTGAACTAGGCGGGGTAAACATAATAAAAAAATCCAGAGGGGCATCTCTCAAGGCGGTATTCTATCACTTTTGTTGTGGGTGCTCATAATGGATGATCTTCTGCTTATAGTCACTCGGATGGGATATAAAGCCGTATGTTACTCAGACGAACTGATAATCCTGGTGTGAAATGTGTGGGCTAATGTAGAACGCAATCCGATTGGTCGCAGACTGGACTACGAATTTCAGACTTCGCGTCAATCAATTGAAAACAGATCTATGCGTCTTCACCAAGAAAAGCAACATTCCCAGATTAAACCTGCCCCTTATCGGCTCCACACATTTGGAACTGAAGGACAGGTATTATTTTAGACAGAAAAGTAAGTTGGAAACTGCACCTTGAGGACAGAGTGAATAAAGCACTTAGAGCCTTCGTGATGTGTCGCAGATCTATAGCGAAGAAGTGGGGGCTTAAGAGTGGATGATCCTATGGATCTATACTAGCGTCATCCGACGAATGTTAACCTGCGGTTCTGTGGTGTGGTGGAAGGCAATGGAGTTCGCCAATCATTGCAAGATATTGGAGAAAATTTAAAGATTGTGTCTACTTAGTGTAAGCGGCGCTCTCAAATCAATCAGCTCTGGGACTCTTGAGGTTACCCTCAACGTACAACTCATGCATATATATGTCAAGGGGGGCATCAATCGTTGCGCTAAGGCTGCATCTCAGTCAGGGCTGGTTTCACATCGGTACAACAGTCCCACATGAATCCATCTCGAGACTATGTTGAAAAGCAATTTTAAAACGAAAATGCCATTAACAAACCCTATCATATATACAGACGGATCCAAATCGGAAGAAAACACCGGAGTAGGTGTTTTCGGCGAGGAACCTCATGTGGAAATTGCCCTGAACCTTGAAAGCCATGTAACGGTTTTCCAGGCGGAAGTCAAGGCCATCCATGAAGTAGGAATACATCTCTTTGACTCAGACACTGAGGACATCCAGGCAGCTGTCAAAGCCTTCACCCTGAACTACCTTTCTCGGAACAACAGGGTACTTTGGGTACCAGGTCATAGCGACTTTAGCGGAAGTGGAAAGGCGCACGAACTTGCTCGTCTTGGTGCAACCTTGGAGGCATCCTCCACCACAATTGGGATCGCACCAAATCACCTTATTTGTATCTCGGCTTGGGGGCCGACCGCCAGCACAGTCACCTTTGGTTAGATGATCCTTCAGGTAGAACTACAAAGGAGCCGTGGGGCGGACCTAACCCAAAAGAGACAAAAAACAACCGGGGTTAAGCAAGCCAACCCTAAGAAGCCTGATGTCAATTCTCACTGGGAACTCTCGTCTCAGAGGTCACCTACACAGGATAAGGTTTGTTAGGGGATGCGGAGAGGAGCCCGAGAAAGTAACTCCTGGACGAGCTGAACGAAGCCGGCAAGGAGGTCTGAGAGCCGACACTTAAATTCATAACCGTACGGATGGAACCTATCAGTTTTTTAAGGCGTACGTTCCAGAGCGCCTGTAAGGGGTCTCAACTTCAACTTTCAACCAATCATTGCATTGGTTAACGTGGCGCTGTTTATACGGCAGTAACACTGGTAACAGTTGATATGGCATACTGAAAGCGCGAGCTGGCAGGAGTAACACAAACATTAGTTGGTATGATGCTTGAATATGTGAAATGGCTTAAGCTAGAATTTAAAAAAAATTCATATATCTACAAATGCATTAAATTTTTTGGCGACATCTACCAACATCTAGCACAAGTGTTACTAACGAAATGTGTAATTGCAACTAGAAGATAGCTGCAATAAAACTCAAAAGAATAATTTCGAAATTTACGATGAAAATGTTTTATTTGTGGAGATGTGTGAGGTATAGGTTTACCGGTTTCGATTTGAATGATATAACAACTCCCCGGACTCCCACAGAAGATGAAAAATGAGGAATCTTATTGTTTTACGAAAACTTCGTCTAATTGAATCGTGGTCGTCCACTTATAGTATCCAGCTAAATGTTAGTTAGTTTCTTATTTCAAAAGGATTGGAATGTGGGATTGGCAATCTATTCAACGTCTCTGATTTCCAACTAGAAAGAAATAGGTTTGTTGTGTGAATCGTATAACGTGAAATTTTTTTCGACAATTTTCGGTAATAAAAACCCAAATTTATTCTAAACCCACTCCATTCTGTTACTAAAAATTTTATTGCTTTAGTTACTTCTTGGCAATTTAATTTTTATTATTCTGTGTTTATGGAACGATTATATCACGGAGATTATAGCAACAATAATAAGTTTAGTGGATATTAAATTTGAAATTTGATTTGTTTATTTGAATGTTAAAAATTGGAATTTCGAATTCTTGAATGCAATAAAATTATTAATTACAAATTGGACTTTGATTCAACTAAGTACGTTAGATGTAATCAAACAGTTACCATAGGGTCAGCCGGTTACAAAAGATCACTATTATATTTAGTAAGTATCAGATGCAGTTATTAATTAAATTGATATATACATACTTTAAATAGTTCAAAATAGAATCAACATACATATACTTCCTCATGACGGTTTCTGAGTATACTCGTATATTGATAAGCAGAGAAAGGAAGCATTATGACCAGAGCCATTCTGTAGCACTGTGAAGTGTTACCTCAGAGCTACCCTAAATAGCTGGGGAAAAAACAAAACTCCTTTATTGGGAGATGTTACAGGGACTACGTCAGGTAAAAATGTTTATCGACATCTCTGGTGTAAAAATAAAAGTAGTCCTATTTCTTAGGAGAATAGAACTAAAAATTTACTAATTTTTCCCATGGGGGAATCGAACTCATAATTGTGACAAACGGTGTCAGATGTAGGATGGCAGGATTTTTATTTTTAACGATTCTGAATAAAATTGTAAATATAAAAAGAAAAAAACAACCGCCTCGTCTAGCGTTTGAAGCCAGGACCTCCCGCAGTCCGGGCGACTGCTCTTACCACTGAGCTAACCAGACAGATGTTTCTTTTTTCTCTTGTATTCCTTAATTTTATAACTATCCTACTAAGCCATATTGGAATACAAGAGGAAAAATATCTGTCTGGTTAGCTCAGCGGTAAAAGCACTTTTCTCAGAAAGTGGAAGGTCCCGGCTTCAAACCCCGGTGAATCGGTTGTTTATTCGTCTCTGTTTTTATGTATAATTTAATCCAGAATCGGTAAAAATAAAAATCCTGCCATTCTCTACCGAGAACTTAAAATGATTACAGACCTCTTCTTAGGCCACTGCTTCTTGCGATATCACCTTAATAACAAGATAGGCTTGGCTGAGATTTCATTCTACCGCTTCTGTCAGGATGCTCATGAAACCTCGTAGCACCTGCCCTGCAATTTCGAAGCATTGGCAAGGCGAAGAATACTCCACCTCGAATGTGCTTTTCCTCCATCGAAATTCGTGTGGAATCTCAATCCCAGATTGGTTCTGAACTTTATTAATAGTCTAAACCTAGAAAGGGAGTAAATTGAATTGGGACTCACAATATCTCTTTCCGGTTGCAATGAATGTGAGGCTAATGCCTGCATATGCCTTCACAAATTGAAACTTCTTTTGCATCCAGCTTAGCTACTTAGGGTATTTCCTCTATGGTGATCCATAGAGCGGGAGGTGATAGTACTCACCTAGACAAACAAAAATATGTGTGGCAGTGGGGGAAGGAGTCCATATCAAATGTTTCGGAGTTTCAGGGTGATTAAAAAAATATACTAGATTTTCACTAAACACCCAGTATCTAAAAAAGTGCAAGGTGTATGGTCACGGTCGAAAGCGCATTGTATGCAGAACTTCATGTCCTTTTCAACGACTGCTCAAAAGGCGCATACTGCTCTCTCTCCTCAGTAGTTATGGTGGTCCAAACTAAAAATTTCGCATTTTCCTATTATGTTTTTTAGTAAAATTCAACTGGTTTTCTAATAACGTGAAAATGAATTTATTTAAACTATTATTATCGACAATGTTTCACTATTTCTCCGGTACATTCATACTGTCATCGGTGAAGACTTTCTGTGATTTCTGGTTGAAAGACTGAATCAAGTGGTTTTTACAAGCTTGTTTTGAAGTAAGATTAAGTCCATTGAGAGAGCTCTGCAGAGATCGGTACAGATGACAGTCAGAGGGTGTTATGAGGATTCATCAAAACTTCCGAAACCCAGCTGTCACATTTTTTGACCAGTCATCAAAGAAGTGTATAGTCGGGCATTTTCGCGATGGGAGACAACACCTTTCCACGTTTGAGTTGAGAGTTAATTGTCCGACCAACTGGAAGTACCTCATGGCGGACGATTCCCTCCCCGTCCCACTGCAAACACACAATCAACTTTTTCGGCTTCAATCCTGACTTCGCGAAGGCTTGTAACGGCTTACCATCCCTTGTCCACGATCTTTGACGCTTTCGATTGTCGTATGTGACCCATTTTTCATCGCCGGTTATCAAACGTTTCAGCAGCGCATGTTTTTCGTGATCAACTCATGAGGAACCCATACATCGAGATTTTTTTTTGTATCCAGCCTTGGGTAAATGGTTCAAAACAGTTTTGTGATCAATGCCTAGCTCCATACCAATATCGATACTGTCGATATGCTTATATTAATGGAATTTTCAAGAAATTCATCAGCTAATTCAGAGATTCATCTTTCACATCAAAATTACCAGAACGAAAGCGAGCGAACCATTTCCGCGCAGCTGATTTTAATTTGGTACCTTCACCGTACACAGCAAAATTTTTTTCACAACCATGCACAATGTATTTCCCGTCGTAATAATATTGCAGAATATAGCGCAATTTTTCATTATTTTTCTCCAATTGCAAACATAAACAGCTTTCCAAAGTAACGCTTGAAGTGTCATCTGTCAAACAACGTCTTAGTGGCGTCGCTGTGATCGTGTTTCGTGGTTATTTGCAATTTACGCCATCTATCGGGAAAACTCCACGAATTTTCTCTGTTGCCAAGGAAGCATAGACATTTTTTGGATTTCTCAAGAGGTGTATGAAGTAATTCAACCCATGAAGTCTAGAGTTTTTAAAGATCTATATCACACTTATAGAATGGAATACAATTCCAATATCTGGGCCGGAACTAGTGACTTAGTTATATCTTAGCTACTGCCCAAAAGAGAGCCATTATGCTTATTGGTGACTCGCTTGAGCACCGCCATAATATAGGATGCTCTGTAGATAAAACCTAAACGTAATACTCGTGCTGTAAGTCAGGCTCCTTCTTTCACTCTTTTGGACATACAGCAAAATTCTGAGATGCTTTTTTTTTTATTTTGAGCAGTCTATCACCATCGTCTGTTTTTCTTATGGATTAAAATTTGTAAAGTTGCATCATAAAACCTGGCCATACAGAAAGTATCTGCCAGGGGGTTGATTCTGATCTTTTGTCTTTCTTTAATGTCAGAATATACGACAAAATGAAATGAGCTTTTCTACTGCTTTTTTTGTGTTTTTATTCAGTTCAACCTTCGTTTCGTAGAATGAACTGGAAATGACACTTCACAATACAAATTCAAAGTATTATCTCGAATTTATGCACTTGTATTGCTCTCAATTGATGTGGAATACCCATTTACTATAGTTTATAATTTTTGACACAACCTGGAAAGCAATTGAATAACTTGTCGTACTTTTAGGCGTTTATTCCGACGTTTATTCAATGCAAATTCATTTTAATTTATTTTGTGGTTGATGAAAAGGATAAATCAAAATGAATATGATGTAGATAAAAGTACGACAAATTTGTGATAAAATGTCAAAATATGCGACTAGAATATACGCCTAACCTACGACAAAAAATCAGAATCACCCCTGGTGTACTAAATTTGAGGTTAGAAATTATCAGAGTATCCGTCTAAGTCATCTTCATCCGATATGCGTTCATAGTTAGTGGATGGTATTCCAGAAAACTAGGTTGCTGCTGGTTGAAAATTTATTAAATTGGAATGATTAAGCAGCGATCTCTGATTGTACGTTGCCGAACAATGTTTGTATATTTTTATACCGTAGGTACATATGTACATTGGGTATTTTAGATTTCTCATATATTTTTAACGTATTCGATATCCACGCATAATATTCAAATGCATTATGATTTTTTTTTGCTGTCTGTCTGCCGGTTCTGCATTATATAGGTCGAGTGAAAATTGGAAAATTTGCAAAACTTAGTTTCAAAGTGGGTCACTTGGGCAACTCCTTTTTCCATGGTATTATTTTTACATTTCTCGTCAAAATAGTTTTTCTGGGATATTTTTAATCTCAATACTCTAAAGATACATGACAGATATATCATTACATCATTTCATTCACACACTGATCTCTCTGCGAATGAATGATAATCTCGGAATAATTATTAAAATGAAATATTTATTTTGAGACATTTTTACTATTCTCATTACGTAAGAATACATACAAAAACTTCCCAGACAAATGTTGCTAAAATATCAGACATCTTTGAAATACATTTAAGCTGAAATATTTGTTTCTTTCTAATATTTTTAATTTTTTTTTCATGTTAAATATCTACTATAAAACAAATTGGATTACCCTTGAATTCAGCATGTTTTTTCATAACAATCTTAAAGAACGACAAATTTATTTCTGTCTGAGAACAGCTGTTGTGGAGATGTCTACATTTTTTACATATTTTTTTGCATGAATTTAAGTTAAATAAAATTTATGAAAATATTCTAAAAAAGTATGCCTGCTTTATTTAAAATGGCCGTTTACTCAATAAGAGAATATTTAAAAAGACGCCGTGCTATTATCTACAGCGTTTTTGATTTATTAAAAATAAAAGAAACATAAAAAAAAATATAATTTTTGTATTTGAAATTAGAATAAAAAAATTTGCAATTTAAGCGCAATCATAATTTTTATAAATGACTGATTCTGTCTGTGGAGACATTTAGACAGCGTCCCACATTTTCTGTTTATTGTGTAGTCATCACCAAACTATTTGCGACATTTGCAGATCCATCTCTATGTCGTCGGTGCGCATAGCTAAGCTATCCGAAGATTCTTGCATCTATAAGGGACTCAGGTCGAACATTATTATCTAAAGCATGTGATTTTTATCCCGGAAAATTCTTACAATATTTATGTGGGTCTGGAAGTTTTCATATATTACCTTCTTTTTATGTTGCTTAAACTTTTATTGCATTGAAAATATTTAAATTTTTAAAATCCAATTCGGGGCTAATTTATTTTCGTAAGCAATTAAAAAGCTACACCTCCTGTTTGCCCAAACCACTGTGCAAACTACAATAATTCGTTTATCTTAAATTTTTTTTTCAAGTACATGAATACTCGCTCATGTTAAGCTATCTTCGAGAAAAGGTGAGGATAGTGATACTTCCAACTACATACCAATAGCTCTGACTTTAATCTTGCTAAAAATTTCAGAAATAATGATTAACTGAACTTAAAGAAAAAAACCTGGAAACTCCATATGTATTTCGAAGATATTTGATAAGGCCTGGCATACCTTTAGTCTGAACTTTATTTTATTATTGAAAGCTTTTTTTTTTAACCAACTGCATGAATCGTCTAGCCTTGAACACTTATTTACATAATATAAATGTCGGCATACCTCAAGGGTCTGTTCTGTCTCGTACTCTATTCATTATTTTATTCTATTGTCTCTTAATTCTAAAACGTTGTCTTCTATCTTTAAAGCATCGCTAAAACCATATCTAACCAGTTTGATTTATTTTTCGTTTCTTAACCCCACTCAGCTTGAGGATTTTGGGCATAGACTTTTCGAGTATTCTTATGTAGACTAACTCAAATCTTTTTTTTTGTAACAAACATTAAGACTTGAGTAAAATACCCACATACAGGCAGTGGCGGCTCCAGGATTCTTGTGAAGGGGGGCGCAACTATGGTTTAAAAATGGTATTTGCTGAACAGTGAATAAACTCGCCACAACTCGGAAATGTCAAATGCACAAAATTTATCATTTAAAAGATATGAGTTGAACAGATTAGCAAGTGGCTACCACTCGCAACGAAGAAAGTTGCTCAACGTTCTTTGCCACTCCTGAAAGTTAAAGAAGATGTTAGATTATTCATTTTGTTTTGGCTTGTAATAAGTGGAAGTGTAAAATTTCCCTATCATCCATTTTAGTTAGTAAAACTTGGGAAATGTATTTTATTCAAATTCACGAATCATCATAAATTGTATCTTTGTAAAATAGAGGAATTAAAAATTTACATTTATTCAAAATAGCTGTCACAGAACAAAGGAGGAAAGACAGAAGATGGTAGAATGTTCCATGTTCGCACAGTTCGGGATAAAAAATCATCACGGAATTTTACTCTACGGCCGAAAGTATTTTGAGGGTAAAAGGATGTGCGCGACTTGCAGTGCGAATTTTATATGCAGGAATCAGGGATCAGACTAGATATTTCATCAGAACATTGACCATGCATGTAGCAATATACGAGCGAAAGGCAACCAGCATTGCGGCGGTTCTCGAGTGAGTCCATATGACAAGTTTTTCCACATCTCTCTGAAGGCCCTATTTTGAACAATATTCAATGAACCTAAGGCTCTGCGACCAGCCCTGGCCTACAGATGGAAATTGTATTCCATTTTAGGTCTTATGCAGGACTTGTAGAGGAGCGCTAGAATCGATGGGCTGAAATATTTCTTACACCTTTTCTAAAATCCAAGGTATTTCGATGCTTATTTGGCAAGAGAGAAGATGTGATCTATTCAGATTAACTTACTGCAAATATTTGTATTGAATTCAACGATCTAGTTATGCAATCTCGTTTGACAGATGTTGCATTTCCTCTGTAGTCTGCAAGAGTGTAAAGGGCGTATGCGAAATCAAGGGTATTATTATCGTTAAAATAATGGATGGGATTGAAAGGAAGAGAAAGCAGATCATTAATGAAAATTGAGAACAGTGAAGGAGAGATAACAGAGCCCTGAGGCACCCCGGAATTTATTGGATGAGATTCACATGTAACGCCATCTAATATAATCCGCATTAAGCGACCAGATAAAACACTTTACATCCATAATAGAACAGGACGGGAGAAGTCAAGTGCTTTCAGTTTGGCTAAAATGGCTGAATGCCAGACACTATCAAAGGCCTTTGAAATATTTAGGGCAAAGATTTTGGACTCACCAAAATTGTGAAGACTACGGTTTCAACGTTCCATAAGAAAAGTCAGAAAAAGAAAGGCCATATTGCCGATCATTGAGGGTTTGATTAGTTTCTAGATACTTCATTAATTTAGAGCTAATAATAGATTGCTACCCTTTCCTCTCTTGGGAATAGGCTTAACGTAAGCTAGTTTCCAAGCAATTATAAATTTTCTTGTCAAATAAGGCAAGTAGAATAATTTTCGCAAAGCTTTATCCAAAAATGAGGCACAGCTTTTATTTAACTGGGCTTGAAACAATCAGGACCTGAAGTTATGGAGACGTTGATCTCCTTAAGGACCTTGACCATATCTCTTGTACGGATGAGTATTGGCTCTTATACACATTCACAAGGGAGATATGTAGTAGGTGGAACAGGAGAATTTGAAGTGAATCTAACAGTCAAAATATTAATTTTATTCAGGGAGTCAACAATCATTTATTGTAAGTGAAGGAATAGAGGAACTGCTGCTCCTGATGGATTTGACCAGAGATCAGAAACTTTTGCTGACTTCGCGTCTTGCCAAATTCTAACATTCTGGCCAAAAATGAAATTTTGCTCTTTGGATAGTGTTTCAGCTCTGGATATGGATGCAATTGATACGTCCGAACAATCAAATTCTCTAGGATTTACTGATTATTGAGACTTTCCCAATCTGCACATTTATTTTGTTTTTATTTAACATTTGGGCTAAGTATTCTATAAAAGCTATTGAATTTTACGGAATAACTAAAAAAAAAATTTTTTAAAAATTAATTTCTTACTTTAAATGTAATAACACTCACTACAACAATGCACAATAACTTGTTCGCTGTTGTGTAGCTTCGCTGATTTTCTCCAATTACGAGTTATAATTGTTTTTTTTTGTTAAATGTTTGTTTTGCCACGACCGCCAATATTCTAAGAAGCCGTCTTTACATGGAAGGCTTATCAAAGACCCTTTGGCAGCTATTTCCATCGCGTTTACATGAATAGGCTCCGACCTGCTTCTAACACCCCAAGCAAAGTGACACTCATGTAAAGGTATCCGCGCTTCCTGTTTTCTCTATAGGCTTCAACAACCACGACCTAAATTATAGCGAAGGCCAAGGTGCTGGTGCTAGCTAGGGCCTACTTTCCTAAATGTATCAAATTGAACGCTTCCAGAAATTGTTACGTTACTTACTTAATTACTTTAATTACTGCTCAGTGAATGATTTTGTTTGGAAAAATTCAGAAGATCTAGTGCAATATTTTTCAGCGGTCTTCGGGGGGGGGTGGGGGGGGGGGGCGCCACCAACCTGGATCCGCTCCTGCATATTAGCAGAGTCACGCACTCCAGTAGACTTTGAATTCGTAGGCGTTGCGAAGATAACACTTGAAAACTGATCTATTTTTATAAATAGGCAAGACCGGGGACAAGAGTAACATTATTTACATTAATAAATATGCAATTAAATAAATTATATATTCACAAAGTTGATTCAGTCCGCTATAAATGGACCTAGTTTTCAGTTTTCCAAATGAATCTGTTAAGGTTTTCGGAGACACCTCGAATGTTATGTATGGTGGGGACAAAAATCCCACTGTTTATTTTAAGGAAATTAACCTCCCGATTCTACAGCCCATTAGCAGACATTGGTATTCTATGTAAAGAGTTAAAAGATGTCAGACGTCAGCTGATCTCTTAACTTTTGTGGAGATTTTTTTTAAGAGATCTGGTATTCTAGTCAACAAAAATATCTGTCAAATATCTCTTAACATAAGAGCTCCTCACCGAGGTACGCTTGTTTTGTTTTAAAATACCGAAATGTTGGATAAAAATGCTGTAAAATAAGTACATATTTATATAATTCGTATATATTATATAAATATGTACAAGTTTTTGAAATATAAAATAATTATACAATTTGAGCCATGCACAGAGAATAGTTCTAAGCATTATGAGAGACGACTTGAATCACTTTGCTATTTCTGAGGCTGTGTAGAATTGCAGAATGACACAATTTTTTTCCTTTAAAGCGATGGAAATAACAGAGCCTTACGATAATCTCCATTACTCGACAATATTATCGCCACTTTAAACTTTTGGTAACAACTATTTATTTTGCTACAAGTATATACGAAAATCCTGTTGGACGTAACGACGGCTGTAGAACTCTTTACCTGCGATTTAGGTATTAAAATAATAATTCAATTATCATTACGTGCTGTGAATTTATCATAAAATTATTATTCATATCTATAATTGTAGCTTGATTAAAGACGCACACAATTATAGCTACGTTTGGGTTGGTCATATTTCCATCATCGCCTCTCCAAAAACATTATTACTTCTTCTTCCTTCTTGAAAAGTAAACATCTTTAATAGCTGGGCTGACTGAAAGATTCTCCGAACTCTCTTATGGCTGATTTACATTACTCGATCATACGATTTTACTGACAAAGTGAGTGAGAGGGTCTTATTACTTTTTACTATTAGAAAAAAAGGAAGAGGTGGTCGACTGTCAAAACATTATTTCCCACTCTTTTATAGCGAAGTATCACTTTTGACAATTCATCAAATTGTCAATTGCAAAAATTAGACGTCAAAAATGAAGAAAATTTATGAATATGAGGAAATTTCTTAGGTAATATATTAGACAATTTCACATATACATATTTAGTTTTATTTAAAAAAATATAAAAAAGCAGAAAAAGTCACGTTTTCAAATTCAGTTTTAAATAAATATAAATTTTATTTCTTTGTTTACAATTTGCTAAAAATTACACACCAATTTTCTTGATCATAATAACAGTTAACAATTTAATTCCATTCACTTTTTCACACAACTTATAACTCATTTTCTTGACAAACATTATACATAATAACGCAGAAAGTGCAATCATTCACCTCGCTGCTACATTTTCATGTCATTTTCCAAGGCACAAATACATCCTGTTCTTGAAATTATGTTCTATTCATAAGAATTGGCAAAACAACCTCCGCTTTAGGTAAATTTGGTTGAATTTCCTTTACCACTGAGAATAACCTCCAAAAGTTATCTTCATGGCTTACAAAATTTTCAAGAACAGTTTATCCTGGAATCGCTAATTTTAATTCCCCTTAGAATATAGAACATTGCACGGTACACAGAGAATACAAAATGTTTTCATTAAAATTTTGATACATTCCAGCTTGCTTCAAATATTTTTAATTTGTGTGGGTGTAAACAATATATTCGTACACGCTAGTAGTTATATATATTGAGTTTACTGCCATAATAGCAAAATTTACTGCCATAAAATATACTTCTGGCTAGGACTTTTTATGGCTAATTATGGCAGTAAAACTTTCTCCTTCGTCGGGGAATTTGACATTTTGCTCAGTAAAATTTTGCTGGATTATCTTTTGTCTTTATCGTTCTAAAGTGTTTTCAGATAAGGCGAAACTCTTTACTCTGTTTTCTAGCAATGTTCGAGTAATGTAAATCAGCCATTAAAGTTATAGGTCTGTTTGATGAAAAGCTCGGGTAAAGCCCGGGCTACACCGGGGTAGACTATCTTGTTTTTTGACAAACCTGGGCTACCCCGTGCTTACACTAAAAATTTCTCGGGGTAATGGTTTGACAGTTGTCACTTGAGAACTGTCACTTGAAATTTGCTATTGATTGGGACATATAAATTACTTCTTGAGCGGAAATAAGCAAAAATTAGAAGAAAAGAAATAGAAAAATAGCTACAGCACATTTTATTTGTATTCACCCATTTTATAAATAACTTTTTACAATTAATTATATTCAGGAGAACTGTCAGACAAATGTCATTACATTAGATTTACCCGGTGTTTTAAAAACTTGTTCGATGAATGCACAAAACCCCGGGTAAATTTGGGGAAAATGGTAGGGGAAAATTTACACGGTGTTTTTACATGGTGTTTTCATCAAACAAACCTAATATATCTCCACAAAAATTTATGTAGAATACTAACAACGAACAACGTTATCGTTATTCGGTGATACTAATTCTGCTAAAATCTCTTACCTGCTAAATTTAAGAGGTTAAGATATCTCTTAAAAGTCTCTTATATAGAATCGGGGGGAAAGTGAAAAACAATTTTAATAATAACAAGAATCAACTTTTATTACATATATGTAAATAAAAAAAAGCAAGAATAAAATATTCTCTCCATCTTTATAAAAATAACTTAAATATTCACTATTATTGTTAAACTAAGAAAACATAATGCAAAGTTAAAGCAACGAAATATAATTCAAATATAATATCAGCTTTGTATATTTTTGATTGTTATAATGACCCATTTTCAAAAATATATTATAAATAAATAGCTAATTATAAGAAATTACTAGTTTTGCTTGTATTCTTAACATCCCGAGGTGTTGTGTTACTTTTGTCTCCGGTCATGGTTTTTAAAATAAATACATCATTACCTAAAAACCATACAGGAATTGTGGAAATAAAATATTGTGAGTTAGAAAAATACAGAAAAATTCAGGAATGCACAGGGAATTAATTACCCCAGTATGTACACATTAACTATGGATTTCTAGAAAAATACAAAATTAGATCAAAATTACATGAGTGCACAAATATACTCTACGACGTGCAACTGATATGAATGTTCGGCTGAAACTAACCGATGTGAGAAAGCAACATCGTATGCATCTGAACTGTAGAACAAAACTTCTCAATTATGTTCGTACGCTTTAAGAGGGGTCATGCTAATTTCATGACGTTCTTACTTTTGTCCCCGGTCTCCCCTACTATTCTGAAGAAATTCTTTCCATGAATGTAAATATCATCCAGAGTAAAATACTCACTCTGTAACTCGTGCTCATCAGTTCACCTTACGAATTAATACAGTAGTACTGCGAAATATTGCTCAATGATTGCTAAACAGTCACAATGCATTGAATAACTTTAATATTATCTGCATGCTTACTAAACAATATTAGGAATTTGTAATCTTACTATTATGCTACAAAGACTTGTCAGTGCAGAGCAGTTGGGCTAAACTGAGACATTATGTAGTAAATTTGATTAAATCATAAATGGCCGTATTCATCGAGGGCAAAGAAGATCTTTCACTTAAGTCCGCCACACACTTTTCCTGCGCAGATTTAAGTTCGAAGGCAAAACTTTGCGTGAGTGGCTACAAAACTTTCGTCTTATACAAAGTGTACCCCATCTTTTTTCTGGCGCAGATATGATATCAGTTTCTGCTTGGTTTTCTCTTCGTATACATACAGAGGCGAATTGGTGGATAATTCATTTTTACTGCCAGTTTTATTTTAAGTTTATGTTCACATAGTGCAGAGTGACCAAATGTCTCATCTCTAATAAAAATATAAAGGAACTGCACTGTACCATTTCCTGCAAACGCAGAAGGTGATAAATTTTCGCTGAATTATTTTAAATAGAACTGTTCAGTTTAGTTTCAGTATTCTCATAATGATAGAGGCAAATAGTACAGAGATGCGGGACATTATTTTCCACATAAATAGAACATGGAGGAGTTTCGTCCGGCTTTCTGTGGTCTGAAATTCTGGGAAAATCTTATTATAAAAATCATATTTAGAGTATGATTCTAGTCAAAAGTAAAATCACTATTATTTTATGGCTTTTGTAATGGTTGTGAAAAATTTGATAACATAACATAATGCATATGCGAAAATGTATGATTGACGTGTAAAGTTTTATCCTAAAATAAATGGCCCAATAAAGAGAATTGTTGGATCGATTATGATATAAAAACTCGACATGAATATCAATGCCTAATCCTAGTCAAGAACTACACAAGATAATTTTTACTTCATAATCCACGTAAATATGCTTTTTATGGCAAGAGCGGAGAGGTAAAAGAAAGGTCATTGATGAATTCCGATAACTAACTAATAAGGTCACATCTATGATCCTTCAAAATTAAATATTGCACAAATTATATTTTGAGTTACAAGATTTTGAAAATACATATGGCAAACGATATTAGCGTGAAGCGGGCTATGGCCAGTGATTATAATAGCTACAGTTCTGCATTGCTTTCTTCCCAGCCCCAAGAGAAAGTCTGAGGGTATTAAGAAACAATTTCGCAGATATACTTGCAAGTGCTCAAGTTCACCATTCACTGCTGGTGTTTCTCACGAACATCTGCTGTAATTAGAGATTTAACCAATGTTCTGGCTCAAGAAAAAAGGGACTAGTGACGGACCTGACTAGCTAGTCCACCTTCTCATTCTCCATAATTCCATGTTACCACACACCAGGTATACCCATTGTAAAGACATCTTGAATGGAGAGAGTCACTCAGAATAATCAAGTCTGCCAGAATGTCTGAAAGGATAGCAATGTCACCAGACCTCAGCCAGTAGTGAACCCTCCAATTGAGTACACCAACTCAATGCCAGGCTCTAGAAGTTAACACCAACACCAGCCCCTTTTATAAGGTCATAATTTTTAGAGCGGATTGAGGAAGTTCTGATAGGACCCTTCCCTCAGTCCATGATTCCTTATCCGGAAACTCACAGAGAATCGACGAAAATTGGATTTCATAAGCAGAATTTTTGGAAAAAGAAAGGCTGTTTTTACAAAAACTGAGTTTTTGATATAACGGAATTGGATTGGAAACTACTATATATATATATTTCGTAGCATTTCCGTAATTTACATTTGCATTTTCTAGGATTCTTGTATAATTTTCTCAAGCGGGAAATGGATGCAATACCGCATCGCAGCCGTATCACAACTTTGGTCGATTATGACCTATTTCTGCATGAAAACTTTGATGAATTTTACATACAATGTCCTAGGCAGGGTGTCAAGTTTTGCTATGGAAGCAGATGAGTGAGTGCTTTTGGATGTGAAGTACAGTCTGTCAGTTAGTGGGGTTGGTAACCCAATCCTTCCGATGTCACGACACCATTAACAAAAACAAAAAACAAAAAAAAAAAAACGCAGCACAACATCTGGTCCTAAAGGGATCCCTACACCGCACTTTGAAGACCCACATAGAATGTATTCTTTGCTGTGACCTATCCTACCAATGACATTGGGGGAACTATTTTGCAATATCCCTTTTATACCCTGTACGATTAGTAGAGGAATGGACCTATTCAACCCCTGATTGCTGTTTCGGGGAGGCTTCCTTAGAGGTGCTTCCTGAAAAGTTAATATAGTTGACCGACAAATTTCTTTTCTTTTCTTCAAAAACTGTACATGCCCTGGTTCGTGCAGTTACAATTTCCTGCTGACCAATAGACAACCCCAGACTTATCTTCATATAAAAAGATCCCGTACGGTGCGGGATTATCCGCTCGCCCTATACGTCATGGAAAAATATTGAAAACTCCTGTAACCCCTTCGCAAATTAAATGAAAGGCGGCGTAGTACAGCTGGTGTCAGCAAATTTGTGAACTTCTGACCAATTACAACACTGTATGGCCGGGAGCCTTTCCATGGTACAAGCTTTAGATGTGTAGTATTATGCCTGAAAAAGGAGGAACTTCAAAAGGTTTTTCCTTTTTCACTCTTTTTCCGGATAATACCTCCGCTACCTGAAGACAGGTGTTTTTTCTGGCATTAAAATTTGGTTATCGAGGCAGAATTAAAATTGAAATTTAACCTTTTCTTGCTTTCAACTCCTCGGATTTGTTTCGAATCTGTAATTCTTTACAAATTTCCTCTTTCCACTCAGTCCCTATGAGTTACAATAATCCTTCCGTATCTTTTCTTGACTCGAATTTTGATGCAATTTCATGACATTTTGTGATTTCTACTCAACTGTTCACAAACCAAATGAAACTTTTACCGTTCACTCCACATCATAATCTTCTTCTTCTTTTGGGATTCGTTTACCCTGCCAGAGCTTACTTGTGCAGTAGTTTAAGAACTGGCAGCACCTTCGCCGTGTGGGTTCGATCAAGTTTGTCACTAGATGACGGAGCTAGACGATGCAGTATACTGCATCGTGTGGTCCTGCGACCATAATAGTTTCGCTTCTTTTCTTTTCTTCAGGACATGTATTCATATTTTTTATAGAGACTGTTTTCATCGATGAATTCATGCACACTAATTTTCATGCATGTTAATTTTCCCGCTGGGTCGTTATTGCTTTTGAGTTCATTCGAATTCACTTTTACTCATTTCTATTTAAGTCACATTTAGTTTTGAAAAAAAAAAATATGAAAACAATCAATAAACAGGTCTTGTGGATGGCCTTTAAATTCGTAATCGCAAATTCCTTGAAAGGGTTTTTTAACTTCGTTTCCACAAAATAAAATCGCCATGATTGACGGATAGGAGAACAGTCATTGCCGAATATGAAATGATCGGGAGATCCTACCGTAAGTGATCATGCAGAATAACATTTGATAGAAAACTTAGTTTCCAAGAAGTTCCCCATAAGAATTGGAGGCGATAGATAACAGGTTATTAATAGAATGTTAAAAAAAAGAAGAAAAATACAAATACAAACAAAATAATATCAATTCAACTATCTAATGTCTTATGCATGGTTCTGTCAACATAAAAACTTGAAGACAAATTACTCAAGAACTTTAAAGTCTGAGGAGATAAATTGCGAATGACAGACACTCTTGGACTTTTGCCGAGACTATTTTCAAAATTATAAAATCTGATGTTTTTTTTTTTTTGTAACATTATTTAATATAAACGTGTTCCAAACAATTCTTCCTGGCAGTTAAGCCATTTTTTTCGCAACCAATTCACTTTCTCTAAACTCATCTAGGCGTCAGTCATTTAGAAAACCAGTTTTTTTTTTCTGGGTATAAAACGTGTGCGCGCAAAATGAATTTATAATCTGGATATGCTCCAACTGCTATGGGAAATTTATTCAGAATAAATAAACATTTCAGAGTTATGAGATTACAATAATTTTTAAGAAAAAGTTTCACACGCATATATTTTGTGTATAGTCGGCTATCGGATACTTTATAAGAACTTATAGACGAGGCCGGAGCGGTAATGGGATTTAAAGGAGAAATGTCTGTCTGTTATCTGTGAAGAATTGTTGTGGAGGTAATGGAACTTAAAGTTAATTTGAATAAAAGCAAAATATTTTCGTTTATGATATTTCATAGTCAAAATTTTCGTTAGGCTGAGGATTAGGTACTTAGATAAATAGCATTCGCAGGAACGTTAGGTGGGACATTTTTTTTATCTGTCTGATAAGATTTTAGCCATATTTGAACTCATTTAATTGATAGAGATAAATTTTGTTAAGCCCTTGCAAATGTAGAGGGTGAAATGGATAGTCACGGTTCGTTATCTAATAATGACTTCAGTGAGTTGAATCACTAGTGGTGGTGTTAAGGTAAAGGTGCAGAGCGCCTCCAGAGACTTGGCTGAACGGTATTCAGAAAATTACAAGTTTTGAATTTTATGCATATAAGAAAAATGATGCCAATTTGAAGGAAAGCTTTTAAATTTGTAAATATTATTCACACCGAGGTAAGGAGAATTTGTCTAGTTTAGTGAGAATACTCGGCAGATAAATGTTTTAAAATCTGAATTTCTTCGACATGGTCCGGTCACAAAATATCACTTATAAAACAATTTAATTTCTCCATCAACTTCTGTTGGTAAATTTATATGATCGTATCTGTCCGGTATATGTGTTCCAGTATATAGGGGTGTTCCCCAAGGTTCTATTCTATTTCCCTTGCTATTCTCCATTTTCAAAAACGATTTATCGCATGGTATAGAATACTGTGCAGTCTTCATATGTATCACAGATGACCTTTAGCTGTATATATAGTCTGCTAGTTTGTTAACTGTATCATATAAGCATCTAATTTAATAAATCTTGGCATACTGCACTGTCTTGGACTAGGCTGAAATAATTTGAAAATTTTGTTATCATATTTAATTTACATTTGCTTTTTGTCAACAAATTTATATATGGACAATTGGGTGGTCTTTATCGTTGAACTTCTATGGTGGGCAATCAGAGATAACCATACTGATGAAATCGTTCTAATAGCTGGATCGAAAAATTACATTTTTATGCATTACATACCCAAGTACAATCTTATTATTATTATTCACACGGTCGTGCAGACATTTAGTTGCCTCTCATCACTAAGATCGAAGATCATCTCCTTTTGATAAATTTCTATGATCAAATAATTCAGTCTAACTTTATGCTTGTGAGTTCTAATTGTAGTAAAAGTTTTGCTAGGTGCTATTTATGGGTCTTCATATAAGTATTCTTCTACTATTTCTTCATGAACGCTTTAATTTTCTATTAAAATGGCTTTCTAGTGATTTGTGGGTGTTCCTATATGAAAAGTTCCTTGTGGAATTATAGTTTTTTGCTCAATAATCATCAAACAAGTTTTAGTGTATTTCTTGAGTTTTTATGAGATTTTCCGGTGAATCAGTGGAAATCAACCTAGCTAGGCTTGCAATTTTATTGTTCAGTAAATGCAATTATAATTGTGTTTTGGCTGATCGTGTTGATTATTATTTGTTTAGGATCCAGCCACTCCAGCTAATTTTTAGGATTATTTACAAAACTTTCTAATCGGTGTGCATCTAATTAACCTCGTACGTTTCGCATTTTACTATGTTTACCTATATGTATACATATAATCAGATATAAAATATTCGAGATCTCTTACGGCAAAAACTAAAAATCTCCTTTGCACGCTCTCAATACGATCGAAGTGATTTTTGTCAGAGGGATATCAGACAGGACTGGCATATTCAAAAATGGATCTAACAAGAATGGTAATGTAGAAATCATCTAGTTCTTTTGCTCAGCGCTTTACACAACCTAACATTGAGTTCGCCCTATTAACAATGTGATGAATGTGGAAGTTAAAAGTGAGTTTAGAGTCAAACAATACCCCCAAATCACAAATTTTATCAACTTTGGAGAGTAACAACCCATTCAAATATAGTTACCTTACATTTATCAATGTTTAAAAAGAGAGAACTCATTGTAAACCACTCAATAAGTCTGTTGAGGTCGTTCTGTAATTTGAGACCATCACTATGCGAATCGATAGATTTATACAGTTTTAAATCATTTGCGTAAATTAGTAAATCAGATTTGGTAACTACATAGGAAAATCATTTACGAATAATATGAAGAGAAGGGGCGCTAAGTGACTACCCTGTTTGACATAGAAGTGAGCCGTTATTTCTTCAGACAGAACAGAACGGAACTGTATCCTAAGTTTGCGATCCTTAAGACAGGATGATAACTAAATCAACAACCAAATTGGAAATCCTAAGGACTCAATTTAAATAACAAAATAAGAGTGCGAAAGATTGTCAAAAACCTTGCTGAAGTCTGTATAAATACTTTGAGTTTCGCTACCATGCTCAAATGATTCGATATACAAGTACATGTAAACTGGAGCTGATTTGTTGTTGTTGATCTTCCCTTCATAAAACAATGTTGATGAAGATTAAGATCTCCACCACAATGAAAAAATTGGAATAAAAATGCATCTTTCAATAACTCAGGAAATTTACCAAGTGATAGATTAAACAAAAATGTTAACGGGTAAGAAAGGGTTTTTCTGCAGTTCTTTAGGAAAATAGGGGGTAACTCAGCAGAATATCCAGGGTTTAGCTTGGGCATAGGGTCCTTAACAGAATTTTGATCAATAGTGAAGCAAGGGATATCAACTTTAGCAAGTATCGTTAAGTAATTAAAATAATCAAAATCTATTTGAGTGTCATTAGTTAAAAATCACAGACGAACCATGACTAGTATTATTCTTAAATACTAACACAAGAGGAAAATTATTGGATTCCTTTTTGGTATTTACAAAACGTCAAAATTGTTTAGGATCCGATCTGATTACATTTCTCGTCTTAAACAAGTACGTATCATAGGCATGAAGAGTATTATGAAATTCGCTCCTCAAAAACAAAAATTGTGTTTAGGTCATCATAAGATTGAGAGCGGTGAAACTTTCGTTGTCTCATATAATTCACACCCAGAATTTATATTTTGAGTTTATATGAAGTGGGATCAGTTTAATCTTTTTCAAGCGTCTACGGCAGGCAGAAATCAAGTCGTACTGAAGAGTATAAAGTCTCTGCCGATACGAAACGCTTATTTTCCTTCTTCTTTTTTCTTTTGTCACCCCACTGCGGGCTTACATTTACATTTACTTTGAATTAATCCGATTTTTTCAATTTTTAATTTTCTTATTTCTTTTCATTCTTCTATTTTTTATTTGTTTTTGTGAGTCACTCAAGTTCGCTATTTGGGACCTGCTGATGAGTCAAACCAAGACTTTAAGCTTTCCATCTAAAATTAAAAATTAATTAAGTTATGTGATGAAATAACAAAATAAGATGTTTTTGGTTCTTGCTGTTTTGGTATTGGGACAACATTTGCAATTTTCTATTCACTGTGAAATACGGACCTGGTAGTGGAACTCTCCAGAGTTGAATACGAGGTTTTACGGGATAGCATTTCACCACGCGGCATAAGGTTTTCAACAAATTGATACCTTTTTTGCTGATATGAGTAAGGCTTTTGACAAGATAAATCACTCTATTGTACTTAGCAATATGCTTAAAATGGGCTTTGATAACAATGCTATTGAATGGTTTGAGTCATACTTGCCTAATCGTTGCTTAAGTGTGGTAATAAATGGTTTTAAATCAGACTCGTACACTCTGTCTTCTGAAGTCCCACAAGGCTCTATACTTGGGCCTCTAATATTCTTAATTTATATTAATGATCATTCAGCGCAATATGACATTGAGCAGTTACTTAGCTGGTGTAAAAATAATTTCCTGTCTTTAAATTTTAGCAAATGCAAATATATTATATTTACTAGAAAGTTGAATGTCATGTACTGAAATTATCACCTTGATGGAATTCCTATACTGAAATTTATGATCTTGGTTTGATCTTTGATGAAAAGCACATCAATAATATTACTAACAGTGATTTTAAAACCCTTGGTTTTATTTTACGATGTACGAGATCTTTTCAACACGTTCAATCGTTCAAAGTGCTTTACGTCAGTCTCGTAAGGAGTATTTTAGAGGAACCCTTTACATATATACATATATACATATATACCCAAAAAATTGAGGGCGTTCAGAGACGTTTTACTCGGTTTATATTATTAAAATTTAATCAGTTCAATTATGAATATAACGATTGATTAAGTAGACTAACTATGAGAACTTTACTTAATCGGCGTTCTTATCTTGACGAGTTATTCTTATTTAAGTTGCTTAATAATAAAACCGATGCTCCTGACATTTTTTTAAAAATTTGCATAAATATTCCATCTCGTCCGCACAAACATCAGATTGAAGTCCAAGAATTCAAAAAATAATCTTCTTGAGCAAGGATAAATATAGTAAAAAAGAAAAATGGCCTAAGAACTGAACCTTATGAAGCTCCATAATATAGTAGAAGAATACATTAGAAATTTCCATTAATATAAATTTGTTGGATTCTATAATTTAGAAAGTTGAAAATGATTTTTATAATGAAATTCGAGAATCTAAAATGGGCAGACAATTTTTTAAGAAACTTATCTAGAATTGATAACAGAGCAAAATGAAATTGTAAAATTCATCAAAATAAGCACACTGATCTCATCATGATCTTGTTAGTTTCGTTCGTTCAATTATATCTTATCATTGAAATATTAATGTTTATAAAATTTAGTTCTTGGAATTATTTATAAGAAAACTGTTAAAAATTTAATAAATAAAATTTCCAAAATTTTTTATGCAAATATCTGATAAAATTTACTAATTAAAATGTTTACACTTTAACCTATATATTTGATAGGGTAATCTACATTGTATGCATATAGTTAAAACTTTGTTACACATCTGTTACTCTTTAAAATCGTAAATGAGAACATATACTATATAACATGTAAACTGATCTATGTATATACTATGTGGATTGCGATCTGGCATATTAATAAAAAGTTTCTCAACGTATTTGTTATATTGCTATCATCCGGTGTAATTGATAAATTTTCAGCACAAAAACTTCCCCCGGGAGATGTCCCATTGAGTGTCTGAACATACATTATATAGTATGTCCATGAATGCATATGTTCGTCAAGTGTTGAACTTCGACAATAATTTGCAAAAACCGAAAAAAAGGAGAAAAAACCCCTTCAATCGGTTAATGAGAAGAAACAGAGCGTTATGATGATCTCTTATGTTTCTTAAAAGTTCACTTATAATCTGCTGGTTTAGCTGATGATTGATTCAGTTGCCTCACAACAGTCCACTGATAGCTGCCGATCTTTGCTAATCAGACTGACTAGTATAGTGTATAGTACATAGTATAGTGACTGACTGTCCAACGCCGTAGTGTCTACTTAGTTCTTGATTGTATATCATCAGGCTGTGCTGAAAATTCTTATCTAACACGGTAATAACTATACTAACTCAAAGCTGTGCAATTTATTTGCGTTTTTGTGTGTTTTTCATAAATATAAATAAAAATAAATTTTTTATATTAAAATTAGTGTGAGTGTGCAGTAAATTATAAATATTTTTCACCTGTATGTCACCTGTTTTAACATCTTCTCTAGTTTATTATGATTGTAGGAGTGCATTGGTGTTGTTTTGCTTTGCCATATGATTGTATTTTGTATGTGTGTATATTTTCCGGTGAATTTGTGTACTTTGTTTGATAACATCAGAGCAGAGGCGCGATTTCAATCTGAGTGATCTGAGTAATGATTGCGCGCTAAAATTCGCTTAAGAGATAGTTTCCTGTCTATTATTTTATTAGATCAATTTTGTTGGGCACCTTATACTGTGAGAATTAATGTTCAACAACCAGTATAGAACTGTGAGTGTGAAATGTTTATCAAATTAACGACCGAGAGTTGTGGGTGCTGTATTTACTATATGGAATGGTTTTATTCGTGGTTAAGTTAAGTAAAGTAAGTAGATGGTAAAAAATTAGTGGGTAATTATTTGGAAAATGAAAATTAGTTTAAAATAATTCGGTTATATTTTTTCGGCTCTTTTCATAATGGAATGTGCAATTTATAATATATTGTATGTTTAGAAAAATTAGTAAATAATAATGTACATACACAGTAAAAAATTCGGAGTTCCATGAACACACATTTTCAGAGTACTTTTGTCCCTTTAAAGCGGTATAATTATTATTACTCATAAATATAATTTTACCTAGCACCGGCATAGGATAATTATTACTTTGTATGGTGAATATTTAGAAATACGATATATACCACGATCGAAAATCCATTCGAAACCCCTATTTTGTGTAATTTTACACCGAATCGCCTACAAATGTGATATTAATGTTTCCTTCGGACAGGTTTGCATTATTGAAAAATAAAAATATTTTGATTTTAGATAATATCCAAAACTGTTTACTGTATCGAAATGAAATAGTTTTGGATATGATCTAAAATTAAAATGTAATGTGCGCACTCGTAAAACACTTTCTTCTACAAATATCAAATTATGAATGTCATTAATTCATAATTTTCTCTAAGCACAATAGAACTTGTTGCATTTTACATCGAGCGAAGTTTAGATACGATTCTGTTTAGGAGACTAAATTAAGTTACACCGAGCGAAGTTTTAAAATAAATAATATCGAAGTTTTCCGCTAGATAGAGCTCTATTCGGTATTTTTATTATCCAAATGGATATTTTTTTTTTCATACAAAACAAGTCTTATTCGGATATAGAAGGGAATTTTTACACCATTCGGGAAAAAAATTTAAAACTCCATGATTATGGGGTAAGTATAAATTATTTAAAATTATCCGAAATGAATTTAAAATTCATGTTACCCAGTAAACGGGGTAAATTTACATCGATTTTTTTTACTGTGTAGAAACATTTCACCACATTTTTCGTAAAAACAAACAATTTTTTTTTGTACAGGGTGTCCCAAGAAATAGTGTCAGTGGAAGTCTATAGGTAGAGCATCGCCTGGGGTATCCGAATCATCCCCATGTATGTTCTGCGATTTTTTGTAGTTTACGAGTTATGATTTTTTTGTGATTCTTCATCAAACTAAAAATTCGAACACACTTTTTGGTCATAATCACTTAAATAATTGAGATAAATTGCTGATTTGCTTTTTTTTTCAATTTAGCTGAATATTATTTCCATGCAATATGCAAAATTTTGATTCTGTAGCTCATATTATTGCACTAAAAGAAATTTTTAAATTCCATAAAGTTCAAAATAATAAAATGTACCAAAATCCTTGAGGGTGATTTAAAAGAAAAAGTCACGTAATTTTCTTCACACAAACCTATTTTAAAAACTTCCTCATTTCATTTGCTATTTACCGTGTAAATTTTATTGCGATATCTTTATGACATCATATCTAAAATTCGATTCAAACGTACTAGTTCTTCATTTAATCTATTCGAACTAGGGAACTAGATTTTTCGCACCTTAGATACTCCTACTGAAAGGCAAAACGCTTTTGAAATAAATAATAACTCGGTAGGGTTATGTTCGGTGTGAAAACAGGTTTCACTTTTCCCTTCAGCTCATTATCAGCTACAATTCGCGGAAGAATTGTTTTTCTCTGGATACTTTTAGGGTGGTAACTTGGGTGTATGTGACCCAAGTGCATTAAAAAGGATTCTCGGGAGATAAAAACATCCCGAGGAAATTTTCTGAATCAAGAAAAAAAGTATATGTACCACCCGATAGTATTTTGCGAGACCTATAATTTGATATGCAATTTGCCGTGTTGGAAACACCGCCCCCACCGGGGGTTCCTATCGCCTACTCTAAAAGTATCCAAAGAAAAATTTTCTTCTACGAATTGTGAGGTGAATAGTGAAACCCGTTTTCCGATCGGACATAACCTAACTGAGTTATTATTTATTTCAAAAGCTTTTTGCCTTTCAGTCGGAGGTTTTCAACGGCTAAATATTTTTTAAAAGTAGTTAGATTAAGGGTATTTTTTTTAATATAAGACTCATTGTTTTAGTTGTAGTTTTTATAGTGATTTTGAAGTTGTGGTATTCGGGCATTTCATTATGACAAGATGTTCCACATTTTTGTAATATTCCCTTTTCAGATTAAGTTCAACAGAATTCATTTATTTGAAACAGATTTCAAAAGGACTTCAACAATACTTAAAATAAATTCAACGAATTTCACAAATCAATTAAATTAAATTTAAAAAGTTTTGATTTAATTTTGTAAAACCCGTTGAATTATTTTTAAATATTGTTGAAGTACTTCTGAAATCTGCTTAAAATAAATAAAATCTGTTAAATTTAATCTGAAAAAAGTATATTTGTATAATAATAAATATTGTATATAGAAAAGCCCAGACTGTCTGTAACGAGAGTCCCAGCATGCTTTTTTCTTTTGTTTGATGAAAAATATATTTAAAAAATGAAAAAAAAAAGTTAGAAAAATAAACTAAATTGAAATAAAATAAAAACATAAAATAAAGTTAACAAAATTAGAAAGATTTAAATAAAATAAATAAATAAAAAAAATCACTAAAAATTCACTTAAAAGAGAATCCCGTTCTAAGAACGGGCAACTTTAGCTAGTTATTAATAAAATTATTAAAATATGAACATTTGCAATTTTGTGGTTGGTTAGTTCAAGTAGTGAGTTCAAATTATCTGGAAAGAGTTCCATTTAACGGTTTAAGCGCCATGTTAATAACATAACTCATATGACCAAGTACTGACTTCTTTTTGCAAATCAAAATGAATGTCGAGGATTGAAACCAAGCTAAATCCAACCTTTACAGTACATATAAGATGCTAGGATGTGGAAACTTTTTTTTATCTTTAACCAGAAGATCTTCTTGAGTTTATTGAAATGGAATGTGCCTAGACTAGATTCGTTGGTGCCCGGGACTTACAGAGATAATGCATGAGGGTCTCTTTCCTGACTGATTGCCCACAGCTATGGCAATATGTTTTAAAATTCATTCCCATCCTGTCCGCATATTGTTGCATATCTGTAACTTTGTATGTACTAAATAATAATATTCATAAATACATACATAAGTAGGTATATAAAATTCTTTTCCTTTTTTTTTTTTAATTGCATTTTACATAAAAGCTGTGTTCATTTCTGGACCTTGTTCTAGAACTCCCATACACTAGAGAGAACAAATTGTTCTGTCGATTGAAGCGAACTATGTGTACTGTTCGCTTCATGTATAAATCTTCTATGAAAATGTATGAGGCATTCTTTTGTGTATCTTTTGTTCTGCCCTGTTCTGCGGACACAACAGAACATAGCTAATATACACACATAAACTTACTTGGAAGAATTTCAGGTTCTTAGAAGTCGGATACATAAAATTATGTCAAAAATCATACTGTAGTGCAGCTTTCATTAAAATCCGCAGTAAATATTGGATATGGTATGAGAAAAGGTTTGTGGCATTTTTAAATAAAAATCACCGGTTTTCTTTTAGTGTGAAAATGAATTTATTTAAACTATTATTATCGACAACATTTTTCGGGTCCAGTCATGATGCCATTGGTAAAGAATTTCTATTATTTCTGATTGAAAAACTGAATCAAGTGATTTTCACAGGCTTTTTTTAAAGCTAGTTTAATTCAATTGAGAGATATCTGCAGAGGTCAGTGCAAAGTAATAGTTAAAGGGTGCTATGTTTGGGCAATGCGGTATAGATGCATCAAAACTTCTCAACCAAGCTCTTGGAATTTTTGACGGATGTGACCGGGCGTTTTCATGATGGAAGACAACACCTTTTCTATTATTTAATTCAAGCCGTTTTGTTTCAATTACCTGGCATAATCTCGCTAGTTGTCTGCAATAAAGTTGAGAATTAATCGTCTAACTAACTGGAAGTATCTCATGGTGGACAATTTCCTTCCAGTCCTACTACATACACGGCATCCTTTTTTTCAGAGTCAATCCTAATGCTATACTTTGGTTCTCGTCAGAGATTCATGATCTAATAAATGAACGCGAATATCTATATCGTCGTTACAAGAGGCTTAGAACGAATAATTCAAGATTGGCTTACAAAAAAGTACGAAACCTTGTAAATTCCAAGATCAATATTGCAAAATGCGCATATTTTGGTCAAATATTTAATAATAGTTTACCGCCTAAGACACTGTGGAAAAATCTTAAAACACACGGTGTTCATGCAAAAGCAGATTCTCGCTGTGATTTGGAGCCTGATTCTCTAAATCTGCACTTTAGTTCTGTTCAAAGCAATGCTATAGGTGGAACTCACTCTTTCTTATCCAATTTTAATTTTAATGAAAGTTCTGATGGATTTGCATTTCGCTGTGCTGATCAAAATGATATTCTGGTGGCGATGTGTAGCATAAAATCACATGCTGTTGGTCCTGATGGGATTCCACCCAAATTCATAAAATTACTATTGCCGAATGTTTTACCTGTCATATCCCACTTACTTAATCATATATTCATTTCCTCCACTTTCCCAGCTATGTGGAAACATGCCCTTGTTATTCCCGTTCCCAAAAAGCCCTGTCCTTCTACTCCCTCTGATTTTAGACCTATCAGCATATTATGTTACCTTTCAAAAGTTTTCGAAAAACTTTTAAGTAATCAACTTCTCAGTTATTTGAATCAGTACTCATACCTTACACAATGGCAGTCGAGATACCGCCGAAATCATTCATGCGAGACTGCCCTAGTAAAAGTCACTACAGATTTGAGATTCGCTTTGGACCGAAAAGAGATTTGTTACCTAGTTCTTCTTGATTTTTCTAAAGCTTTCGATAGTCTTAATCACGAAATGCTGCTAGATAAATTATATTCTAAATTTGGAATGTCATCATCTGCTATCAGGCTCATTCATAGTTTCCTTTCTGACAGGACACAACAAGTAAAATCTGCCGACCGATTATCAAAGACCGCCAGAATACTTTGCGGTGTTCCCCAGGGTTCGATCTTAGGACCATTGTTATTTGGGTTGTACATTAATGACTTGCCTTCTGTAGTAAGACACTCTTATATACACCTATATGCTGATGATTGTCAACTTTATATTAGCGCACCAACTAGCTTTATCAATACATATGTAAATAAACTAAATAGTGACTTAGCTCGCATTTATAAGTGGTCAATTGATAATTCTCTATCTCTTAATCCATCAAAATCATGCTATACCATTTTTTCGCGCACGGAGCTTGATGAAAATTTGTATTTACCTACAGTTTACCTTAATAATTTAATCCTAAGTCGTGTTGATAGAGCTAAAAATTTGGGTGTTGTTCTTAATAATAAAATGACCTGCTGTGATCATATCAACTCATCTCTGGCAAAGATTTATGCAACTTTAAGAAGGCTCAGGATAACTGCGCCGCTTCTACCAACTACAACACGTATAAGGTTAATTAAGGCACTTATCTTTCCATTTTTCTTGTACGGTCTCGTAATTTTTCCCTGTCTTGACTCTGTGTGTGCTAGTAAAATAAATGTTGCTTTTAATGACTGTGTTCGTTTTGTGCATGGCTTACGTCGTCATGATCATGTATCGCCGTATATATCCTCCATAGTTGGTTGCTCCCTTAAAATGTATTTCGATGTTAAATTATTGTGTTTTCTCCATAAAATAATTTATTGTAATGGTCCTGAGTATCTGTCGTCGTCTCTCACATTCCTTCCTAATTTTTGTTTACATATGTTTTTTTTCTCTCTCTCTCTTATTCTACTTAGAGTTATTTTATTTTTTATTATCTTTTTTATTTACTGGTTGTACTACTATTTGTTGTTTTATACGGTTATACTCTTATACTCCTTTCTTTTATCTTTTTCTTATTTTTAATATGTTCCGTTGCTTTAGGTACAAAACAAAAAGATGTAATTCTTGTTGCACCAAATCTAATTAATAATAAAACTAAAACTAAACTAATCCTGCCTACGCGAATGCTTATAACGCCTCACCTTTTCTTGTGCATGATCTTTGACACTTCCGATTGTCGCGATTGTCGTATGTGAACCAGTTATTAAACGTTTCGGAAATGGCTCGATTTCATTGCGCTTCAGTAGCGCATGTTTTTCGCGCTCAACACATGAGGAACCCATGAATCCAGCTGTATCCAGCTTTGTGTAAATGGTTCAAAACAGTTTTTTGGTCAACGCCTGGCTCCATACTAATATCGACATTGCCGATATGCTTATCTTACTGGACTTTTCCAAGAATTTAATTAGCTTTTTCAGTGATTGGATGACCAGTGCGTGACTCATTTTTGAAGTCAAAATTATCAGAAAAAAAAGCGAGCGAAACATTTCTGCGCAGTAAATTTGATAAAGTACCTTCAGCGTACACAGCACAAATTTTTTCACAAGACTGCACAGCGTTCTTCCCTTTGTCGTAATAATATGCCATAATATAGCGCAATTTTTTATTATTTTTCTTCATTTTCACTTTTACTTTCCAACTACTGTACCAATTTCGATATTTATACACTCAAAGTTATACGCCCAAAGTTTCACCTAGCGGTTAGTAGTGTCGCTGCAATCAGTGGTTCGTGAGTTATTTGCAAACATCGCTATCTATCGGGAAAAGTCAAGAACTTTATACCAGACCGAATACATATATTCTTCCAAACCCAAAAAGTAGAATTACATATACCAAAATAAAAGTGATTCTTATAGAGAAAAATGTTTAAAAATTTAATATTTTTGCCCTTGGCCCTAATTAGCGGGTATAGGTATTACGGAAAAACTATCTTCCAGTGATGTTAATCCATATCCGCTTGTCTTTCGATTTCCCTTTTTTGAAGCAAAACGCAATTGGGCGCGAAAAAAAAACAACATAAATGAACACTTTTCTTACGAACAGAGCAATATTTCCTAATAATTGCATATAACTTGTTTCATTTTTTTTTGTTTGGTTTATTTAAATGCTATTAGCTCATTTTCTAGCTACTAGTGTTGAAGTGTCAAGTGCTCGTGCTCTAACATAGACATTTGTATTAGTTGTATATCATGGAAACTAGTATAAGGACATGTTATCAGTTGTAGCTGTTGTGCATATAAAAATCACCTAGAACGATTATGGTATCATGTCTTAACTGAATTTTTTAATAATTATGAAAATTCAACGCAAATACTTGGTATTATTTGAAGTTTATTATTTTCGAATAGCTCACCAAATATGATTCATGAAAATAATTTTAATATTGATATCAACATAAATAAACAACTATATAAAAGCTGAATTTTTCCAAACACTTATGACATCATAATAAATACATATGAAGTTGAAGCTCGTGTAAATCATTATGATAACCTTTGATTATTTGTTGTACTTGAAGAAAACGGAGAATAGATATGTACAAGATTACAAGGGTTAGAGGCAATTATGTAATATGATTGCAAAAAAAAAATAAAAAAAAAATAAACACAATTTCCAACACAATCTGGGTTGTGGTTACGTCACTGTTCTGAAACAGTAAAGAAATGCGATTAGAAAATTTTATTGTGAATGGCAAACAGACACAAATTAATCAAAGAAAAAATATTTTAAAATTCAGCGATGAATATCGGTACAAGAAATATTTTCTAAAATTGGAGTTTTTTTGTGGATTATTTTTATTCCTTATATTTTTGTAATATTGGAAATTCATTAAATTTTAATAGATTGTTGTCCAGATGAAAATGAATGATGGTACAGAAATTACCAGACCGAGTTTGATAAGAAATAACTAATCGTAGACGTACCGCGCAAGCCCACTATCTTTAAATTTGTAGCTTCAACATAAACAAATTTTAAGATTTGATCTTATAACAAATCTCTGGAAACTACGCGTAAAAGAATAATTTTTAAAAACGGCTACCTAAATAACTTATTGCAGAACGTTTGTGCATTTAAATTGCTATAAACAAAGACTCTATAAGCAAACAGAGACAATTTTTGTGTGTGTGTTGTTAGTGCAATGAATTTAAAAAAAAGGCTATCAGTTATTTTGAAACAAGACAATTTTAAAGTCAGCATTTGAAAATTAAGGAAATATTCTGCCTTATTTTGATTTCCTTTTTTTTTATATGCATACATTTTCATGCACACGTTTTTGCAATAAATAAATAAAAAATTAATTATGTTAAAAATTATATTTAATGAAATCTGTGTTTTACTAGAAAAAAAACTAGATGGCGCGCAAACTTATAAAAGTTTTCTGTTCTTCTAAATTTGACTATTTTATCTCTTGTAAGGAGAACGAAGTTTTGTAAAAGATTTGAATTGTACATACTTATGAAAATAAAAATATATATTTACTAACCCAATAGATGGCGCACTAATGTCATTCTTACAATTTTAAATATGAGAGGAGGCGCCCATAAATTGTACCGAAAAAGTACACTTTTATAGCGTTTATATTTTCCTGTATAGTTTTGTTAAATGTGAACGGGCTTCCCGCATTTTCGTAATCAAAATTCAATTTATTACGCTCCTGTATGGATTTTTTCATCGTCTACAGTGATCTCTGCCATATAATTTTTAATGTTTTTCGGATACTGGAAGTGGAGCGTTACTATACCTGCCATTACAAAGTATTTGAAGATTTTTCTTCTTACAAATACTCCGATTTTATTATAACTCCAAAATTGTGTAGATCTGGCTAGTTAATAAAGAAATTGTTGAAATCGGTGGATTTCAAGATACAGTTAAGCCTCTAGAAATCAAAATCGCATCTGTCAGTGAAATCGATTAGAGTTAAGGTGAGTAAGACAATTTTAAGTTATGGAGTTTTCATAAAAAATCCACTGATTTTGGTAATGCTTTGCTTTGCTTTACATAATACACATGAGCGATGCGTTGCCAAAAAACCTCGCATATATTGAATTCGTGAATATTGGGGTTAACCTGCGAAGTAAAATGTAAGGATATATCCCAGAAATACAGATTACTGATATTTTTAGGACGTAATTTGCATTCAAAAAATAAATGCAATTGAAATCATAAATAAAATATTTCTTTTCAACTTAAAAAAATAATACTCATTTTTTCAAAAAAAATAAGATAACTTCTAAATAAAATATTTAAATAACTTAAGTTTTGGTAGATGTACAAGGTCCAGGTCTGCTGTTATCGTTTCAGGAGCTGATGAGCGGTTGGAAGAATTTTTTAAATTGTTGGTAGATTTATCTTCATTGAATTTATCTCCATTGGAGTCATGAGTGACATTGCAGAATTGAGGTAGGTCGGCCCAATAAGTCTCTAGGGGCTCTCGACACATTCTAGTATCTTCGAAATATACAGCTTGTATTCACAAAACATGTGTATCTTTATAGCTTCTGAAGAAAGTGAACTCAAACCCAGTTTCTGGGTTGCATGCGACGCTAATGCACAAAGTGGGAGTGGATTATAAAATTACCCAGAAATACTTTATTGGGTATTTCTAAAACTGACATGTATAGTACAGTGTAACTCTGAACGCACTTGGATTTCGAACTAGGTGTAACACTAACTTCTATTTAGCTCAAAAAGAGCTTTCCAACGATATATTACACGTGGCTATTGGAGGGGGGGGGGGGTATCAAAACTTGCATCATCCTTTAACTTTGAAAATGGGACAAATCGGGTAACTCCTTCGTAGGGTAGCCATACAAAATTTTGGTTTTTTACAATACACGGTGTCCAATATGTTTGAATACAAAAAAATATTGAGATATAGGAACAAGTATTTAATATTTTGCAAAACATTTTTACTGAAATTCAATGATACATGAATAGTTAAAAAACCTTTTACTTTTTTTACTAATATTTCTCTCTTTTTGAAAGAGTTACAGACGGCACGAACGTTTTCCATGGGCATTTCCTTCCAAGTTTTAGAGATAATTTGCTTGAATTGCTCTAAACGATTGATTTTTCGGTCCTTGAGTTTCGCTACCATATAGCCTTAAGCAAAGAAATCCAAAGGACTTAAATCTGGGCTACTTGGAGGCCATTCATCCTTCGGTAAAAAGTTTGTTAAGTTATCAGCGCATCACCTCTGAACTACATTCGCGGTGTATGAAGGCGCTCCGCATAATCATCTCCAAATAAATTTTTGCAACTTGGAAGAACAACTGCTTCAAGAACTTGCTTCTGGTAATATTCAGTGTTGATTTTCACATAGTTTTCAATAAAAACATGGAGAAATTAGCCTCTTCTACAAAAACCGCCCCACACCATGACTGAGGTAGAAATTTTTGATATCTGGGTACATAAAGTTCATTTTCGGAAATATCCTCCATTCTGACTGCACATGCACTCACGATCATTTTGTGGATTGGGTGGTTGCTCGAAAATGAATAGTTTTTCATCGGACCAACACATTTTGATTGCTTCCTCTAATTGATGTTTAGTTAGCACAATCACATTAATTTCTTCACTTTTTAGTATGTCGTCATCAAAATCCTCATCATTTATGGAATTAAAAGCATCCTCTTCAAGAAAATGATTTGTTAACATGTTTTCATCAACTTCAACATAATTCTTTCAGTTGCAATTGCCTGCACTAAATTTCTTGTTTATTGGTCCTCAAAGTTACATTACAAATGTAATGAGCTGAAAATCTTCTTCATTATCCAAATTCAATTAAGGAGCTTTAAAATTACATTTACGAAAGCAATATACTATAGTCTAGGATCCAACACCTTGAGTCCATACTTCGGATACCTCTTTTACACAATCTAACAAAGTTAATGTACTTAAAATTTTCTTTTTTTTACTTTTCTAAAAATTTTTCGTGAAATTCGTCGGTGAAAACGCTGCTTGAGATTTTGAATAATTCCCATATCCATCGCGTGCACTTTGGTAGTCATATTTGGTGGTAAATACTGCAGTTATGTAGATATATTGCTTCCAGATTAGAAGTAATTTCCTTAGGATGAACTGGAAAATTGTGTGTTAAGAACAATATCCATTATTTTTCTTTAAAAATTTGTTTATCGAGTCATCTAGGCCCGTTTATTTGCATGATTTTCAATTGAAAGTATTCTGATATGACGATAATAACGTGGTTTGGCACTTTCTCAATAGTTTTAATTCCTCAGAGTGCTTTATTTACTGTGTTTACCACCATAATACTTTTCGCTCTTCAATGCTAATGTCGGGTATGGTAAATACTTATAAATCGCCATGTTTCATCTGTCCACTTTTACACCATACCTACCTACACTACAAATCACCTTTTTGACTAAACAGTGCGCCAGTTTAAATCTATAAGAGTCATCCTTCATTACCTTTAAAATCCTGATAAGTTTTTTTTCCTAGAAAATCCCAGTGCTTTTTCTTACAGATACGTTGTTTGAACTAATAACAGTAGGTAAACCATTCATATACAGTCACACCAATGCAACTCTATCTCGTTTCATGTGCCCACTAATGCAACAGATTGGCATTTTTTCACAGTTCTTGTGTTTTGTTCCATATTTTTGATAACAAAATAGAAGGATGCCAAATTTAGAGAGGTTTGATTGTATCTGTAGATGTTGAATACTGGTTAAGAGGAATGAATCATTAACTTTATCGAGATCTTTTGGGCTTCCTCCACCTTTATGCAATTGGACAGAGATGACTGAAACAAATACAGCTGTAGGATTGCTAGGATGTCCATTAAATGAAAGAGAAATACCCACTTTTCATACAACTTTAGGCCCGACACCTCCAGACATGACAGATGTCTTAAACGATGCATTATGATACTCTGGACATATTTCTTCCTATGGGGTGTATATGACCCAAGTGCATAAAAATGGGGTTTCCGGCGGCAAAAACGATTTCTGAATTGGGGAAAAAGTACACCACACGATAGTATTCGCCGAGACTTTTAATTTGATATGCAACATGCCGTATTGGAACCACTCCCTGCCGGGGGTTCCAAACCCCCCACCCTAAAAGTATGCAGAGAAAAATGTTCTTTTGTGAATTATAACTGCTAATAAGCTGCGGCGAACAGTGAAACGCATTTTTAATCGGACATAATTGTACTAAGTTAGATCCGGTCGAAAGTGTGAAAAATCTAGTACCTCAGTTCGAATAAAAAAGAGCGAAGTATCTACTAAAAAAGGAGTATGGGAATGGCTATAAATAGCTATTTAAGCCTCCAAGTATAGAAGTGTGGGTATTCAAACTTTGCCTCAGGACCTAAGGAATACGGCTCTGTACTAGATTTTCCAAAATATACTAGATCAAACTTTGACCCCTCCCCCAAGCCTTCCCCCGCTTAATAGAAATAAACATTGCCAATAGAATATGTTCAGAGTATCATAATTCATCGTTTAAGACATCTCTCATTTATGGAGGTTTCGGTCATGAAATGGGGATTCCCCTTTGAATATTTTCAGGGAAATCTGAATGGAAGAGTCTAAATGATATGTTGAAAGAAGCTTTAGATGATCTTATCAGTAGGTACTGTCCGAAATAACGAATGTTAAGAAGGACTTAACGATATATAGTGAAAGTAGCTAATATACAAATATAGAAAAAGAAATATTAAGACATACACAACTGATAGTAATATTGTTATTTGCTCCGACACATTGGCATCGAACATAATTGCTCCAATATAAATAAAATTCAAGAGTATTTTTTACCTTAATTGAAATTTTAAAATAAATTATCTCGAATATAAACATATATTTAAGATTAATATAAAATAAATTAAATTTCATTTTCTATTTTTTTTTTTTCATTTCAGAAATTAATTTCTAAGGAAATACGGCGGGACAAAGAAGTTACTTAACAGTCTGCAAAAGGAAGACTTTAGATAAAGGCACAAATTATAATAAATTTATAGAATTTAAGTATTAAAACAAAAGTAATTAGGAATAATACAAATTACAAAATGACCAGACCAAGAAGTAGTTCAAAACTGAAAGGTTTTTTCCAAACTAATGCTCTTACAATATTGACGATTATCGGTGTATTCACCGGTATCGTCGTGGGATTAATCTTAAAATCATCAACAGGTCATTGGACCCAAAGAGATCTTATGTATATCTCGTTTCCGGGAGAATTATTTTTAAGGTAAAGAAAATTTTATAATTTTTTTTTTTTTTTATTAATTAATTTTTATTTCTTTATATATTTACAGAATGTTGAAATGTCTCATTGTGCCATTATTAGTTTCATCAATTACAAGTGCGATCGGATCATTAGATCTTAGCATGTCGGGAAGAATTGCAACTAGGTAAGAATTTTATATTTATTTATTTAAAATTACAACTTTTCTTAAAACTTTTCTATTGGAATTTAAGTTGGTGTATTATTAGTACTAACTCATTGTTTCTTAAATGCTGCAAAGCCTATTGGATGTTAGTTGAATTAGAGAGGCAATTGATATTTTGAATACGCAAAAATTTAAGGCCTTAGTTATGGTCCCTTTCTTGCATTAAATCTTGGATTTTTTTTTTTTAAATTGTGGATAATCCAGTTAGAGGAAATGTTTGAAGTACCACAATTAAGCAATTGGTTAAATAATAATGTGGGAACAGTGTAGACCGAAAAATATTTTAAGGCTCAATTAGAGCCAATTTAATGATTCCGACTAGTTTTCACTGTTCCATTATCGGGAATCTTGGCTCAAAACATAGCTTAAATCAGAATTAGAGTTCGAGTTGTTTGAAAGTGGTGTTAGGTTAAGCTACCACCAGTTCAACATCCATAGCTCTCACTATAGCGCGTCTTGGTGTCAATTTTATAACTTTTCAGCTAGTGAGCTATATCTAATCCGCCTCAGGTATAATTTTCTATCCTTAGAATTTTGAGTGCATCATACATATATTAAATTTGGCTCAACATTGTTAAAGGAACTCTCAATATCGAGGAAGCTCATGATAGTGTATTCCTTATTCTTTAGCAATATTTTGATGATATCCACTATTTCATGTAGCTCAATTTCCATCGACTCGCCTATGTATAATAATGTTCCTGTTTGTACACGGGTTCAAGTAGAAACGGGTACCCGGGTACTCGATTCCAAGATTTTCAATTCCAAGTTTACCGGGTACCCGATTTCGGATTAATCGGGTTTCTGGATATAATCGATTCTTGATTCCGAATATCCGGGTGTCCGGATACAATCGGTTCTTAGTTTTAATAAAATAATTTAATTCTGCTACCCGAATCGATTATTATTAACCAAATAAATTTTTCATTACCCGATTCCAAAGAATCGATTCCTCACTACCCGATTCTAAAGAATAGATTTCTAACAACTCGATTCCAAAGAATCGGGTACCAGGGTTGCTCGACTTTTAAGCGTGAAACACGGGTACCCGGATGAGAACCGGTTACTTGAAAGCCTGGGGTTTAAGGATTATTTATGTGTAAGCACGTTGAGATCAGTTTACTGCATCTCGAGATTTTTTGAGAAATTTTTTAGAAGAAACAAAACGTTAGGAAAGATTTATCTGAACTACTTAGCGAATGCTATCTTCTTCCTGTAAATATATCTCAAAGTAAGATGGAAATGTGACTTATTGTCATCACACATTAGAAGGAGCCACCCAATTATTATTAATCAATGTGGTTTTCAGTCTATCAGGTAGGTATGTACAAGGTCGGTAAGTTGGCTCTTCCCAAGGTGGATAGCGATACAGGTATGATGCGAATTTTTTTTTCTTTGTAGCCTTGATATATTTTTGCTATCCCATGATTTAGCATTTCAACTAGATCTGACTTTCTTTAGAATAACTTGTAACTACTAAAATGCAATAAAGGCGAGAAACCCACCTTTATAACACGCAATCGTAGGGATGTCCTAGACCTAAGTTTCGCAACCAGTCATATAGCGTTGTATGCTCGTAACTGGAGGGTTTCGACAGAGGTCTCACTCTCCGACCATTGTTACAAACGCTTTGATATGATGACTGAAACCCCGGTAATCTACAGAAATCCTGCCAAAACCAACTGGGAGGCCTTCAATAACTCTTTCACTGAGAGGTTCACCAATATCTCTGTCGCGCACTTATCCTCTAGAGTGGACATAGATAGGGGTGTCGGAATTTCCACCGCGTTGATCCAATCTTTCGAGGTTTCGGGCCCGGTCAGAAGAGCAGAGCCTAATTCTGCCCATCCCTACCTTACGCGAGATTAACGTAAAGAGGTGAGTAGGCTATATAAGAGATTGGCGCTAATGAGTGGTGGGCTTACCAGAACGCTCTACGTCATAACAAATATTCGATCCGCAGATCTAAAAGAAAATCGTGGAAACTCTTATGTAAGAATGTGGATGGTGTAAATGAGATGTCATCCAAGATACCCAACCAACCCAAGCTCCTAACTAATTGTGAGGGAATGTGGGACTCTTCGGTTGAGAAATCTTTGGAAATCTTATTAGACGAACACTTCCCTGATGCTCCAGATGACGGCTGCTCATATTTACGAACCGAAATTTTTCCTTGTGAAACTGTTCCTGGGGAGGAAAAAGTGGCTTTCAGCATAGAAGAGTCGGTAAAATGGGCAGTGAATTCGTTTAAGCCCTTTAAGTTCCCCGACAAGGACGGCATTTTACCAACTCTCCTTCAATACTCGAGCGACTCATTTATTAGAAACATAGTCTTCTTATTTGTGGCCTGCATTAAGACGGGCTATACTCCGAAATTATGGTAAAAAGTTCAAGTTGTGTTTATTCCCAAGGCTGGTCGCGTAAACTACTCAACAACCAAAGTTAGGTCAATTTGCTTGACTTCTTTCCTACTCAAAACATTTGAGCGTAACTGCGAGTGGAAATTGAGATGCTCCATATCCACATGTACGCTGGCTGTCTTCATCGATGTAAAAGGCACCTTTAACAATGTGCTTCTGCATAAGTTTACGGAAATGTGAGTGAGGAGTGAACTAGTCCCTAATATACTGGATCGCACACATATTGTACAACAGAACTGTCTTTTCCCGTTTTGAGCGATGTGAGCAGAGTGAAAAGTATCCAAAGGGGCACCCGTTAAGATGGTATTTTATCACCTTTATTATGGGGGCTCATTATGGATGACCTCTTGTCAATACTCACCCGGATGGGATATAAGACGGTTTGTTATCCACAGATAATCTGGTAATATTAGTCATTGGTAGTTAAGAATCTGTACTCTGTGGACTGGTGCGAAACGCAATCCGACTAGTCATAAACTGGGCTACGGATTTTGGATTATCCATCGATCCACTGAAAACAGATCTATGCCTTTTTACTAAGAAAAGGAATATCCCAAGTCTGAGCCTTCCCCACATTGGCTCTACATATTTGGAACTAAAGGATACCTCGATATTATATTAGGGGTCTATTCTCGTCGGCAACTGCAGTCGACTTTAGTCAAAAAGACTGCAGTCAAATTAACTCGGCCTGGAGAATGTGTGAGTAAACGTCAAAGAGGTAAAAAAGGAAATGGACGCCGGACGAGAAACTTGTGCCTCGATTATTAATTATTCGTTTAAGCTTCCTCTTACCCTAAAAAACTCTGAAATTAAAATCTTTTATGAGATTTGTTACATTTTTAGGTCTTATCTGATTCATCAAACACCATAAAATTTTTATCATCCATTTCCATTTTTAAAAACTCCTCTTTTCCGCGCGTCTATTACTTCCGGCCTTGGTGGATAAATTTCTTCAATTATGTATTGCTCGTAATCTACAAACAAAAAAAAAACCAAAATTAAAATCTTTTATGATATATATTGCAATTTTAGCTCTTACCTCTTTCATCAATAATCATAAAATCATTATCGCCCATTTCCATTTTGAAAAGCTTTTCTATTTCCCGCACGAGTTAACTTACTTCCACTCCAGGAGCTCGAAGTTAAATGACTCAAGTCGACTGCAGTCAAATTGACTTGACGACATGAACGCAATTTGGTGTATATGAACACTCCCTAAAATGCCCCGTCCGCCTACACATACAATTGAAAGAGCCGTGTCCATGGTACGACCAGAACGACATTTTCTGAGTCAAATTGACTAAAGTCGACTGCAGTCGACTGTAGTCGCCGACGTGAACACAGCATAGGTAAGAAGTTAAGCTAAGCTGAGCGTAAGTGGCGCTCTAAAGTCTATCCCCGGGGAGGGGGTGTATTCAACCTCTTTTCAACCAATCCATATCTGATTTGTCTATCTCGGCTAAGGCCTCGTAATTAGATCAAAATCATTCTTCGGTATTGCTAGCTTTTGCTGACCCTTCTATTTCGACATAATCTGGACACGTGGTCTACTTACACGGTATACTCTGACATTAATAAAGTATGCGCACTAGTTTTTGATAGGTGATGTAGTGACATCACGGCAAGAATTCATACGAAGCCTTCAGAATTTTATTTTATGTGTTTTTTTTATATAGCCATATAGGTATATAATGTCCTTAGCCCAGTCGTGTGATACCGTGACACTCAAGATGGCCGACCACGGTTCATAGCAGTCATACCTTGTCACTGTCAGTATACCGAGGTCTACTACTGAATAGTAGCAACCTGGACAGAACCGACCTTGGAATTGATAGATATTGTGTATTGTCCTAACATTTTCGTGACAAAATCCTTATACTACTGCCCACCAATGGTCTCATTTCTTCATCATAGTATTAGAAATTTAGGTGTCCAGTATGTCGTTTATGTCAATGACTTGTATAGGTCTTCGCTGTAGTTTCCTGATCTATCCCAACACTATCATAAGTGCTGATTTATCATCTACTTCAGACGTTAAATCTGACTTCTCTCCCTCTCCACATCTAGTCATTAACAATAGTCATACTTTTTTCATATAAGGTAAAATTAGTTTAATGGGGTCATCCTGTGTATTTTTTTCCCTACATAAATTTCATCCAAATATAGTGTAGAATATGTGGATAAAGTCACTTTGCAACCGATATTAGGAGTCGTTGAACAGGCCAGATGTTTGGCGCTCGAGCACTAGAAGAGGCGGAGCATTGGATCCCTTCTCTTGCACTTCGGTTTCTTACCTGAGCTCATTTATTACAGAGACAGGTATAAATGTACATTAGAGAAGCCATTGTACTTTCTAAACTGATTTCCTGTTTCGAAAGTCTTGTCTTAGCATCAAAAGCTTTCGAATTTTATTGGTGAAAATCGGTATTTGAACATTTAAACGCGTTCTTCTCAAAACTGTATTACCACGATATCTAGAAAACTATCGAACAAATTCATTTGAAATTTGATTCTCGTATTTAGTACTCATGTTGGCATCTCGCAAACTAGGATAATTGTGATTCATCAAGAAATTTTTTTTTCATGTTGAAGAAGTCGTGAAATAATACTAAAATTTAACGACAAAATGTTCAACAATATGCCAAAAATTTACCTTTCAATATTTTTAAATAATCCTAGTTCAGAAACTAGTTCATACTTCACCGATTAAAATGCCGTTTGATTTTTTTGTTTTCGATAAGTAGAATGACCCGCAATCGTGGTCACCACAAAAACCTTTTTTTGAAGATTAGTGTCTAAGTTGCGGTGTAATACAGCAACGAGCAACGATTTCGGTCTGAAAAATATCTAAAGTGTCCTCAAAATATGAATAAAGACGTGGTGCAAATTTCGCAGTTGTAAGTTTATTTATAGTTCATACAAAAAAAAAAAAAAAACAAAAAAAAGATGACCCTCCCAATCATACCACCGTAATTAGTTTTCTTAAATCTTACACTTTTCTCATGGTTTTTTGACTTAAATTTGAATTTAAATTTTAAGTTAAGATGGGGTTCTTATAGATATTTGAAGCTCCAATGGCTAATTTTACCTCTAGTTGAGGTTGTCAGGCACTTCGTTAATTTGGAGCCCCATATCGTTGGTACAATTTCATAAATATTTATTTTTTAACGGACGGGAATCGGTCCAAGATGGAGAATAGAAAAATTTTAAGAACTTTTTATTTTTAACGATTCAAAATCATATCATAAATACAAGAGAAAAAAACAACCGCTTCGTCTGAGATTTGAAGCCGCGACCTTCTGCTTTCCGGGCGACTGCTCTTACCACTGAGCTAACGAGACATAATAATGTCTTTACCACTTGCATTTATTAATTTGTGTCTATAGCCTATTAACGGTATGTTTTGCTTTCATCTGGCATTAACCAGTAACGATGAAAGCGCTTTTTTTCCTCTTGTATTTATGATTTGTTTTAGAATTGTTAAAAATAAAAGTTATTAAAATTCTTCTATTCGTCATTAATTAAATAATCAGTACCTAATTGATTTTTTTTACTAAAAGTATTGGAGCTAACACTATGACCCTATGGAACATATATATGTAGGTATATTAATTTTATTTTAAAAACTATTTTATATTATTATATAACTCTTCCTAGAATTTATGACTGTGTTCATCCATAAATTACATAATTTAACTTGGTGATTTATATTCACAGGGCAATTGTTTATTACTTCGTTACGACAATAAGTGCTGTAATTCTTGGTATAGTATTAGTAACAACAATAAAACCAGGAAAGGTCGGTAAAGTCGAAGAGATTTTTTCTGAAGATGTTGAAAATGCTAAACTACTGACAGCAGATACATTAATGGATTTATTGAGGTGAGTTTTTTTTAACTGTTTATATATATTTTTTTAAATTAATTTATTAACGTATAATCTAAAATAAAGATTATCATAAAAATTCAGGATATTTTAATGAAATTTTATTGAAATTTCTCTATGACACTGAGAGTGACAACAACAATATTATAAAGTTGTTATTTCGTCATTTAGAGATTGTCTGATTTTAAAGAGCACACAACTTTACATAACCTGCGGCTCTGTTAATAAATCAAATATCGTACACCAACAATAGAAAAATGTTTTCCTATTTTTTAAATATGTGTTCATACATGCAAATGTATGTATGCACATACATAATTGCATTGCAGTTAATTATTTTTGTTAATTAACTGAAGTAAGCTCGTTAAAAAAAAGCACAAGAGGCTTAGGATATAACAAATAATTAAGATAAAAAATAAAATAAAATAAAAATAAAAAAATGCACAATTTTCTGTACCTATATCTATATTTGCTTCTAATGATTGGTTACGATTTATGGTTTCTAAATATTTAAACATTTGCATGAAAATATTTAAATACAGTCGTATAAATTATGCTCATCAATTTATGTGTGCGAGACCGTTACATTTTGTTGTTGGCGATTTTCAAAAACACAATTACTAATTTTCGTGAATTAAGTTATATTGATTTGCTCCGCTTTGCCTAATGACCAAAGATGGTAGATCCCTCCTCTTGCCTCTTCCTCGAATACTGTTTACATATATAGTTATAGGTGTCAGCGCTCTCGGCTATGGCTCGGCTTGGACGCCTCTACCCCCAGTTGAGACGAACGCATCCCCTGAGTACTCTGTCATTGCTAATTAATGGATATTATAGTCTCTATAATATCTACAAAACTTACTTGCTGTATAGGAAAAGTGATCATCCTACGAGTAATCGGGGAGCACTCTTTTAGGATGACAGGAGCACTCGTTATCGGCTTCATCCATTTGACCTCATTTTAACATAGACATGTCATTAGATAGGATCACTTGTTTCAAACTCCGAAATGTTCAAAAATTGGATGATCTTAAAGGAATGACCCCTTTTTTGTATTGTATGATCATAACTAATGGCCTCAATTTTAGCTCTGAATGAGATCATTGATGATTGGTGATCATAGCTCACAGTATGATCATAAATGGAGGCCTACTTTTTATATTAAAATGATCATAAATGTAGCTCTTCTTTGTAATTGAAATCATTTCAGGGAAAATTCATTTTTAAAAACATTTCGGAAATTAAATTGTAACGAAAAAAAAAATCATTTTACCCACCTTTAGATAAAAGTAATTTTTGGAGTATGGTTTATTTTGCAAAATATTTTCAAAATTGCAGATTAATTGATTTCGCCATTCCTCAGTCTTTTGATAATTTTTGTTGGGACGCTGACTCTTGAATTGCACGCATAATTTAATCTATCTGACTCTTTTATTTCTGCTCTGGAATTCTTCGTTTTGGAATTCCCTTAGAGCAATAGTGAAATCTAACCAAAGATCTATGCTCGTTAATTGCTTCTATAAAGTGATCCTACTGGATATCTCTAGGTATTATACTAATAAAGGGTTTTCCAATAAGAGGTGTTATTTTGATATTCAAAGAAAAATGCCATTTTTTTTAGATAAATGATCGGATCTTTATTTCATTATAAAGAAGAAGGTATGCCGTTAATAATGGAAATAAACATCAGCCAAATGACCACCACGACCACGCCTACAGGACCATATCCTTTTCATGAAATTTTCCATAACCAAATCGCAAAGTGGCTGCCCTATGTCCTCGATAGCCTCACGAATTCCATCTTTGAGGTCTTGAATCGACGCTGCGCTGTTGCCGTAGACCTTTTCTTTCACGTGGCCCCAAAGGAAGAAGTCGCAAGGTGTTAAGTCACAAGATCTCGGTGGCCAATTGTGATCACCTCTTCGAGAGATAACACGGTCCGGAAACTTTTCCCGTAAAAGATCAATGGTTTCGTTGCTTGTATGGCACGTAGCGCCGTCTTGTTGAAAGTAAACGTTGTCCAGATCAATACCATCCAATTCCGGCCATAAAAAATCATTAATCATCTGTCGATAGCGCAATCCATTCACCGTAACTGCTGCTCCAGCCTCATTTTCGAAAAAGTAAGGTCCAATGACCCCGCGGGACCATAAACCGCACCAAACAGTCACACGTTGAGGATAGAGATGCTTTTCAACAATAACTCTTGGGTTTTCCGAGCCCCAGGTGCGACAATTTTGCTTGTTGACGAAGCCATCGAGGTGGAAATGAGTTTTCGAGTTTTCGATGGAAGACTCGACGTTGTTGATGATCGGCAGGCTTGAGTTCTTGTGTTAACTGAACTTTATAAGCCTTAAGACCCAAATCTTTATGCAAAATACGGTGTAATGACGTTTGTGGAATGCCTAATTCCAAAGAACGACGAGGAATGGACAAACCTGGGTTTTCTTCAACACTTTCGGCTACAGCAGCAATATTCTCAGCTGTTCTTGAGCGACGTGCACGGGTTTTATTCTTCACATCACTAACTTGTCCCGACAGCTTGCATTTTTCTACCAATTTCTGTATTGCGGTCCGACAAGGTGCTTCACGACGACTCAAAAATGTTCGAGTTTTACGAACCGTCTCTGCCACATTTTCACCATTTTTATAGTGAATTTTAATAATTTCAATGCGTTGTTGAATCGTGTATCGTTCCATTTTTATTAATGGCGTAGTTTCTACTTGTCAAATGTCAAAAAATGACAGCTCCAAAAGTGACATCTACCGAAATAGCGGGCTAATTAATAAAACACCTCTTATTGGAAAACCCTTTACTACAAACAAATGAATAAAAAAGCTAGAATTATTCTAAGACCAATTCTTATGATCCCCTAGATCAGCGGTTATCAACCTTTTTTGGTTTGCGTGCAATTCATTATTCTAAATTGTACCTCTTACATTAGAAAAATGTTTATAATTTAAATACTTGTAGTTGTTATTATTTTAAACTTATTGTAACACTAAATAAATAGCAGCAACGTTTCAAGGAGTATGCCCAGAATGTTTATTGATGAAAACTAAAAATTTTTTTTTATAGATATGTAACTTTTTAATAAAAAACAACATACTTAATAAATGTAAACTATTATAAACATAAAGTTAAATATTCACAATTTTACATTAATTTTAACTTAACTTATTATATTCAGTGAGATCCTTGAGCTTGTTTTGAGGTAGATAGTTTTTTCGAAATCAGGTTCGATTGATGCAAGGTATAATCTTAAATCTGGAGCTGTATTCAGCTTATTACGGTATTGGTTTTTGATAAAGAGATACGAAGAGAATGCTTTTCCCACTAGCACTGTACTTGTAAATGGCAACAAAACATTAAGCGCTTTAGCAGAAAGCTGTTCATATTCGGTGCTGATATGTGACCAAAATTTAATAAGACAGAGTCCTTTAAATTCGATTTTCAATGCAGAGTCATTTGAAAGTTCAATTTAAGTTCTCTTTTAGTTTGATAGATAATTTAGCTACTCGAAAGTATTCTTCATTTGAAATCCAATTGTTTCCTTCATCAGGTTGGTGAAAGTACTTCTCGAAACTTGATTTTAGCTCTTTTAAGTGTTGAGATATGTTGTTGCTCAATCCTTTGGAGAGGCAAAGCATATTCTCTGATAGAAAATTATGCAAAGTTTCAAATACCTCCAGTTGATCATTTCCAATACATGTCCTCCAAAAATCAATTTTTTTAATCATTGCTTCAATTTTATCTGAAACATTGAAGATCGTCATGGAGTTATTTTGAAGAGCTAAATTTAGATTGTTTATACGTCGGAAAATATCTGATAAATATGCAAGCGTCTGAAGCCAATTACAGTCGAGTAACTTGGAAGTAAGTTGGAAAGGATGTTCTTTGAAGAAAACCTGTACTTCATGTCTAAGTTCGAACAATCGGGTGAGGACCTTGCCTCGAGATTGCCATCTTAATTCTGTACGAAAGAGTAGAATAAAATGAACACTATTCAAACCTCCACAAAGAGTTTTAAAAATTCTCCAGTTGATTGACCTGGACTGTATAAAATTAACCACTTTCGTAGCTTCGTCAAGAACAAGTTTTATTTGCACCTCACCTGTTGTGTGTTCTGACAGAGCAATGCAAAGTAAAAGGTTTTCTTCGGCTTCATTGTCCTTTAAATACCTCGTAATAAGAAGCAAAATAGCAAAATTAGCAATATCTGTTCTTTCACCAACTTGTATAGCGAAAATCTTACTTTTTTTAATTCGATCATTCACTGTTGCTTCAACATCATCAGATATATCCAAAATTCTTCGAGATATTGTACTGTTTGAAAGAGGATTTATTTTTCATTTTTTGCATAATCTATTATACAGGGTTCAATTAGATTCTCAGAAATTATATGATTTTTACCGCATGTAGCAATTCGGTAACTAATGCGGTAACTAGCTTCAACGGCACACATTGTATCTGAAAGTAACTCGAGTCGGCCATCATTCTGAATAAAAATTCTGCCGAAACATTTGCTGTAAATTTCTAAAAAGAAATGAATGCTTATTGCTCATCTACGCGTACGCGTCTATGCTCATAAAAATTGTAAGTGGCCCAAGCATTTGTCGACCTCCAATAATCCATAGCAATTCTAAGGAAAAAATTTCCAGTAAATTTCTAAGAAAAAATTGCGGCTTTTCCTACATTAGGTCGAGGCATCGTTGGATTTTATATTGCAGTGAAGTATTGCTGGCTTGTTACGGCATCATCACGTTGAGGAATCGTTGATTTTATATTCTAGCGTGGCGTTCCTCCGACGAGAGGAGATTAGTATATTTAGTATATTTTTAACATCCGCCATTACTAAATTTTTTTCACGTACCCCTAAGCCATCAAACGCGTACCCCTAGGGGTACGCTTACCACAGATTGAGAATCGCTACCCGAGATGAATACTCGTATGAAATTTCGTATGGTCACCCATCTGTGAAAGTTTGATTCTTGAAGTGCTTTTTCGTATATAAAGGGTTTTCCAATAAGAGGTGTTATTTTAATTAGCCCGCTATTTCGGTAGATGTCACTTTTGGAGTTGTCATTTTTTGACATTTGACAAGTAGAAACTACGCCATTAATAAAAATGGAACGATACACGATTCAACAACGCATTGAAATTATGTGAAAATGTAGCAGAGACGGTTCGTAAAACTCGAACATTTTTAGGTCGTCGTGAAGCACCTTGTCGGACCGCAATACAGAAATTGGTAGAAAAATTCGGGCTCTCGGGACAAGTTAGTGATGTGAAGAATAAAACCCGTGCACGTCGCTCAAGAACAGCCGAGAATATTGCTGCTGTAGCCGAAAGTGTTGAAGAAAACCCAGGTTTGTCCAATCCTCGTCGTTCTTTGGAATTAGGCATTCCACAATCGTCATTACACCGTATTTTGCGTGGTCGTGGTGGTCATTTGGCTGATGTTACTTTCCATTATTAACGGCATACCTTCCTCTTTATAACGAAATAAAGATCCGATCATTTATCTAAAAAAAAATGGCATTTTTCTTTGAATATCAAAATAACACCTCTTATTGGAAAACCCTGTATTTCTATAACTTTTCGGCACATTAAAATAGTGTAGGTCTTATGGAGACTTACGGGCCAGCTGGTCGGTGATGATGCCAGCCACAGTTGTACATGGATTCCTACCGAACTCCATGAAAAAATGGAAGATATTCTCATTGGGCCCATCAAGAAACAGTTTTGTACACCTGAAAGTATTCAGGTTCGCTCATCTAACAAGAATGAGAGTTGTTGACAGCCCTAAGTGTCAGTCCTGCCTGGAGGGAGAGCATGAGACAACCAAAGACTTTTTGTGTGCGTGTTCGGCCTTCGCCCAGAGCAGACTGGATACTCTCGGGTCTGCCCTTCTATCTGTGGATGAGCTGAAAAATCTTCCTCACCAAGACCTGATGCGCTTCATTAAGAGGACAGGAAGGTTTTGGTGAATGGGCTTCTAGGAGGACAGCCGCTATGGGCTTCGTGCTTGGGATGGGGTCTCATGTTACTCTGACTAAACAAAAAATTGTAATGACCAGGTCATCTGTATAGTCCTGATTATCATATCCAAAGTTGGTCAGCTTCTGTAGTAGGAGATCTCCGACAACCAGCGATAATCAAAAATTATAATCTTTGATCAAAACTTTAAAATTTATTTATAAAAACCTTGAACCTTGAACAGTAGTAGAATATAAACTTTGAATTACATACTCAGAATTTCTAAAATATAATAAAAGAAGATTATTTTTTGTTTTAGATAGGTTCACATATGTTGTATATTCCTATATCTCTAGTTTAATCTATAATTAGCATGGATAAATTACGCAACACGTGTCAAAATGTTTGAAAAAAAAAAAACAAAAAAATAAAGTAAAACAGTTCAGGCATTTTCTTATCAATTCTCCTCGACCTTAAAATTGTTGAATTCTAATCAAGTCGACAGAAACGAGTTTTGTTTAGTATTTATAGATATGAAAAAAAATATATATATTTTAAGCCTACGTACACACACATGTACGTATGTACTTCTGGAATATTAATTCAGAAATATTCCCTCTCAATGTTCCTATTGTCATAGTAGACTCGGATTCGGTATGTGAAAACATAGAAGTTCATAAAAAAGTGTTTATTTTGACGGTAGCATAACTCACAACATTATACTACTTCCATAGATAAATCTAGTCTTTGTTTGAACTTATTATCTTTTCCATCTCATACTACCGTCTCGTTTTGAGTATCCATCTCAGTTCCCCCTCAGACTAGCTTGATTATACAAATTTACGATCTAGAATAAGCCTAGAAGATTAATCTGAATTAGTGAAAAGATATGGATCATGAGAATGGTATCATTGGTGACGAGGTCATCTCTGCGAGTATCACACTCTACCAACAATATTAATCGGGACTGGGACAACAATGACAGACTTCTATAGGTTCAGTTGACCCTATCGGATGTCGAAAGATTTGTCTTCATTAAGCATTCGGATTAGCCTCTGTTCCCCTTCCAGAATTGTATTTTGAATATTGTAGTAGAGGCAGGCACCACAATTTTCTCACTGATGTAATCGTAGAAGGCAAATTAATTGCTTTCGCGATGTAATACAAATTATTTTATTTTACTCAAACTCTTCGTGAAAATGTTAAGCATTCTATAGGCGTGTAAGTCACTGGAAAATATTTTAATTGAAATTAATTGTGATCGTGTGCCGGCGCGTATATTTTATCTTATGGTGCTATGAAATGTGAGCTTAAGAGAAATCAATGTAACATCATCATCCGCCGATTGTTGTTGTCGTCGTCGTCGTCCGGAAGTATGGAATTTGCAGAATTTTGTTTATAGACAAGAAAAGCATTGGGTGGCATGGTCTGTCGACATCGAACAAATTAGTCTGATTTAGCTTTCGATAAGATACTTTATTAGAGAACACTTTGAAATCTCCATGTGGGTTATGATTTACCATGGAAACTATATCAATTGAGAATAAAAAAAAACATTCAAAATGAAACAATCAATATTAATTTGAATTTATTAAACTGTTTTCTTGGAGATGATGAAATAAAATGATAAATGTAAATTTAGTCCTTTAAGTTATACAGAGGGAGGAAAAAAAGTAGGGAAATATCGTCAGGGTTCGTCACTTTTTTGACTTTTGCGCATAACTGTCGTTTAATGCAGAACTAGATTAATCTAAGCACACATCTGTGGAAAGTTCTAGGAAAAAGGATCAGGTTTACTCAACATTGCAGATTGATTGGGTGAAAAATGAAAAAAAGAAATATATAGGCATTTAAAAAAAAGTGAAATCCTGTCAAGGTTGGCCAATCGACAAAATATGTGCTGAAATTATTTAGAATGATCTGAAAAATTAATTGAATGAAATAAAAAGCCGAATTTGTTACATTTTTCTGTTTCTTACCAAAATTTGAATAGAACATTATTCGGAATCGTATTTCCAGCAAATGGTTCGTCGTACTTTGCGCTCACGCTCCAAACCTGTAATGTCACGAAAAGTTCGCTATTATTTTCCGCGCATTTTCGACAAATATAATAGGTTGTCGTTATATTGGCGCATTTCAAATGCACTTTTTTTAATACATTGTCCGAAAAGAGCTTTTTCTGGTCTTTTTTTTCTATGGGCATATTCCTTTAGCTGGTGTTTTATTGGCCGACTTCGTTGGGATTAGTGCTGGACAGTTTTTGGGCGTTTTCGAAGCACACAATCACACTAGGCCAACCCTGACTACACAAAGTGGCCAAACTGGATGACGAGCGGCATTGCTGTATCGCGTGACACTACAACCAAACTTATTACAGGATTGAGTTTTCCTCTTGGTTTGTTTTCAAGCATGAACCACACAACACATTCATAATGCTTACCTTGACGATTGCATATTTTCTCATAACTTTCTGGTCGTATTCACTGCTTGTAAAACAACTTTTTTTTTCGAATCTTAAACAATAGTCGACAGCACACATTTTGCGTTCACGCTCCAAATCTGTAATGTCACGAAAAGTTCGATCTCACTGAGAGAAATTTTTTCTCACTTGAACATTGGTGGCGCTAGTGGTCAAAACTAAAAAATCGCTGTTGGCCAACATAGACTGCAGGCGAACCCTGACGAGATTCCCCTACATAGTAAGATTCCATGGACTTTCCTGAGCCTGATATTTCAAATGGAATACTCCCTTGAAGGACACACCACTGTCTTCTAGGCTGAAGTTTTCGCGATATTAATGAGAGCGAAATTAGCCCTTGATATGCGAATCAAGAGGAAGGACAATCCTATACTTTCGGATAGTCAGGCAGCCTTGATGACTCTTAGTGGCCCTCGGATAACATCTAAGTTACTGGGGGATTGCAGTTAGTCTTTGGATAAGTTGTGTATTCACAAAGAGGTGCGTTCCTGGTCACATGGGGTTTATGGGGAATGAAACGGCTGACTTTTAGCTAGGGTTGCCTCTGATTTTCCGTCCCTTGGATCGGAACCCGCCGCAGGCGGTGCCACTTCCAATATCGGGTATCTCATCAAAGCTGATGTTCATAGAAAGCATCGCCAGAGATGGCCGAACCGGAGTACTTGCAGGTGTACAAAACTGTTCTTGATGGGTCTAATGGGAATATCTCCGATTTTCTCATGGTACTCAAAAGGAAACAATATAGAACTGTGGTTGGCATCATCACCGACAACAGCTCACTTCATGCTTATTTAACAAGGATGGGAGTTGTTGACAATCCTGAGTATCTGTCCTGCCTGGAGGAAGAGCCTGAAACAACCCGAACCGCTTTTTATGTGCGTGTCCGGCTTTCCCGGAGCAGACTGGATACTCTAGGGTCTGCCCTTCTATCTGTGGATGAGCTGAAAAGCTTTTCTAACCAAGATCTGATGTGCTTCATGAAGAGGACAGGAAGGTTTTATTAAATGAGCTTCTAGCAGGACAGCGCAATGGGCGGCCGCTATGTCCTCTGAGCTTGGGATAGGGTCTCCTGTCCCCTGCCTGAAAAAAAGAAAAAGATTCCATGGAATCAATGAGACCCACTTTTATAACCATCCGTTTTTTTTTAATAACGTTATCTCCCCAGTATCGACCTCCTGGACGAGAGGTCCGAAAATGGTGAGTTGACAAACATAGAAAGAAAAAAACAGAAAAATAGAGAAAAAGCCAACATTCTCTCACTTATGGAAAAATGGCGACAGCATTAATAAGATATTGTGCTGTGCAATAACAAAGATCATGTATTACTTTTTCGATCTTCTTCCCGTATCCTTTTCATATTTTGGGTAGATTTACCTGAGTGATAATTTTCCAGTTCCTTCATTCTTCTGCCCATTGGATGATCGACCAAAAATCGATTGTGCTGGTAGTTTCACCAAGCAAAAATATTTAAAGTTAAGTATTTTGGTGCGATGATCTTCATTATGGAGAAGAGCTTCTGAGCTTATTTTAAGATGTTTGAGTTTATCCACTATTTCGTTTTCACTGCTATAAATGTGATCTATCGACCATAGAACTAGTACCTCACTAGACCAATTTGGTTGTTTGATCAAAGCTTTGACAAAAAAAGCTTAATTTGGTATCTGAGCAGATGAGTATTTTCTTTATTTCTCATTTCCAAAATAGTTTTTACTTCAGCATGAAAGATTATGGGATGTGCTTTTGAAAACTTATATGTTTATTTTTGTTCTAATGTTATCACCCGATTTGGAGACATCTGGATGAAGTGTGTCTGAATTCTGATTCTGGCCTAGATGATGTTGCCTCTATAAAGTTGTATTAACAAGATAAATCCAGATCTAATGGAGGTGTAATCTATGAGACGCAGTAGTCACCTCCTTCTTAATATAATTTTTTGGGGGATGTAACTTTTCAGGATAATTTCAAAAACTGGTAGACCTGAATGCGCCACGTATCTAAAGGCGCCACATTTACTACATTTTATCCAATAACTTTCGATGATTGGAAAAATTCATATAGTCTTTTACTACACTATAGCATCATAGGTCATGATGGTTTGGATCTTGGATGATATTTAACTAGACTGATCTCAGATAAGATATATTTGCGTACTAGTTTAGAACGCACCGCCATACACAATTATGAATAAGTTTGTCATACAGATTAGTACATCAAACAAACAAGTGGGCTGTTCAAAATAATCTGTTATAAATACCTATATAGAAGCTTCGATAGCCTTCATTACTGTAACAATACTAAAAGTACCGAAACATTGTATTTCAATATTGAAGTTAACTTGAATTAAATCTGCCTCTTTCTATTAAACATCTACAGAAGTTGCAGAAGAGGTTGCAGCAAAGAAATCAGAGTTTTTTAACTGGTGACAGTTCGCAACGTAATTTATGTTTGTGTGTATAATGTTATCAAATCATTGTCTATAAAACTTTATAGGGGTTTAAAATTGATTTGACGAATTCCTAGTAAATGTCCAACCTTGGAGTTGACATTTCTTTTATTGGACAGAATTGGGTTTTGATGCAACTAAGCTGACTTTAACACATCTTAACATCTCAGTGGTAAAAGGGACGGTTGGAAGCCATCTGAGGATCTGTAGTTCTTGAAGGTAGACAAAGTCATTGAGTAGCTTGTTGAATTTCTTGCTTAGCTATCCGCTGTTATCATCCCAACCATATTTTTTCAATCAAAGCTGTTGTAGTATTTTTTTGAACTTGAAAAAAACTGAGAAAACGAACCTCAATGGGTTAAATATTCAGCTCGATTCTGACATTATTTTTCTTTTGGTTGGAACAGAACAGTTTGGTAATGGAACGTCAAACGTATAAAGATTTTCGCTGAGCACATCCATTTAATCCCCACGACCTTAAGACTGTCAGGATTCTCATCGATTTTCATAGGCACCATAAGAGCTTTGTCCGACGATATTGTATATAAAAACTGTTTCAAGTTGGAATCCCATTTTTGTAATGTAAACGCTCTTAGTTGAAGCAAGGTTATTAGTTCATTATAAAGCTTTAACGCTTCGCTGTCATTACCTGTTATTCCAAGCAAGTCATCTATATAAAAGTCAATTTCAGTGTTTCTTCTGCTTGTGAATATTGCCCCTTAAACTCGATGGCTAAACACAATACTGTCAGTTAAGAATTCTTCGTCTTAGTTTTCCACTCACTTAAAAAATACCGGAGAATTTCAGCAAGTAGAGTTAGAGAATTCGGTAATTCACAAAATAAATTCCCAGAGTTAAAAAATTCCCAGTGGAGAATGAAATATGTAAAAATGAGACAATTACATAGAATGCATATACGCAAGAAGGACCAAACAATTTCTGGCTTGGCGACATCTATTAGTGAAATTGGTAAAAACTGTCCAATATATGTAAAATATCGAAGACGCTTCTTTAGTTCTGCCTTGTATACCTGAACTTTTGTCATGTTATATTTTTATATGAAGAAATGAAGTCAGAAGTCATCTTATAGAATTAATTGCGAAGGTACTTACAATAATGTGAACACACTATTTAGAGCCTTAGCTGTATATTATGTGCTAAATTAAAACTTAAATTATTAAAATTGAACGGAATTTCTGTAACTACACCTTGTATTATGGCAGAATTACAGTGAACGTTGTTCGTTTATCGCTGTTACGTTTATGTGGGGAAAAAAAAAACAATATCAGGGCAACGAAGCTATATCAATGCATATGTTGTGTTCACTGTAATTCTAATTTTAAATACATATATTACAAATTCATACGAAGACTAGTCTTAAAACATTTATAAAGACAAATATTTAGTACAAACGTAGTCAGCGCCATCTAGTTTTGAAAAAAAAAATAGAAAAAGGCAGAGTTAAGACATGTCCTAAGGACAGAAGTGGACATGCCATATGCAATTGTCTTTTGAATTCCCTGGCAGCTGCAAAAGGAGTCAATGCTGCGCAATGCTGCCAAGGAAAAGTACAAGCAAGCGAATGGTTGTATATAACATAAGTTGTCACGGTCACTGTGATAATACAACGATACAACTTAATAGTCTTGTTTTGTAACTAGTACTTTGATGTAGCCAAAAGATTACTGGCTGTAATCTCAAGCCTCTCCTAACTTGAAGGGTGGATCATAACCTTCACACGTGGTCCACTTATATGGCAATATGATTAAGACCGAACAGAGCTAACAGTCTCGTATAAGGATTCTGCATGGATAATTCACTGGTAGTAATTATGGCTATATAAGGTCATGTATTACGAAACCACACCAACTGAGTAACATTATTTCTAACTTAGTACCACTGGGTATAGGAGCCCTGGAAAGCTTGGTTTCCACCTCTACATGGTGAGGCCCTTTGATGGGAGTAAGGTGGAGGTTGTGGTAGCCCATATGAGGACAAATTGAGAATGTCTGAGTGTTACATATCTTAGGCGGATATTCTTCTTTGCACAGAGAAGTATGTCTTTTATATAAATTGCATACAGCGTCCGAAGATCTGATGGATGGTCGCTTATGAACGAGTGCTTAGATATTTGGTTTCCGGCGTGTACACCATGTATAGTGAAAAACCAAAGTTTTGTATGCCAACACCAAGAAAAAGTTCCCCAATTTAGTCCATTTTTGATTTTTTTTTACTCTTGCTATGAAAACATCATGTACCAAATTTCAACTCCCTACGTCAACTCGTTCTCAGGCAATACCCAAATATATAGCGAAAAACTGAAATTTTTGTATGGCTATCCTACGAAGTAGTTGCCCGATCTGTCCCATTTTCGAACTTAATGCCGTAACCCATAGATAGGCAGAGATTTTAAATGGGTCTCACTTCGATCAGTACGTTAATGTAAAACATGTACTGGCATAACTGTTATTCATTGGGGTTTAGGATATACTCTGCCTCATGGGGCACTGATTGTTGCATTGTTACTAATCCGAATTAAGGCTTCATAGCTATAGGTGTCCATTTTAAACCACTGACATAATCTGTCTTCTGAATTCATTTTTAATACTAGTCTTGAAAATTTTATTGGTATGAGTCTTTGGTATCATTGTCACTGGGAACTGTCATCTCCCAAATTCTTAAATTCTCTTAAATTTTCCTTGTTACAGAATCTGGCCTTTGGCCGCTAAACTCGGATCGGTATAATGCTGTATTCTTTTTAAGAAAAGCTCATATAATACAAACACATATACCTAACTAATTACACGTCAAAATCAAATCAAATAAACTAAATGGAATTTTATTCACAGTGCATCGTATTGTTGCAGATAAAATCTTTTAAAACAAGATCGCAATAAAAATAAAAATAAAAGAATTAACTTTAAATTACCATAAACGTACATGCAGGCACCTGTTTAGGATTGTTAAGCTCACTTGATATTCTGAATAATAATGAGTAAATTTTCGCATTAAATTACTTGGCATTGTTTATGGCACACCAATTTACCTGTAATTTTTGTCCGTGTATTGGTATACAGTAAGATTTAATTAATATGCACAAGAGGCCAACAACTACCATAATAATATTTTGTATATGCGTATTTCGTGGACTTATGTTCGGAAGATGCTTACGCTAGGAAACAAGTGTGAAGTCCAGTCATGGCTGGTGCGGTTGGTATAACATTATTAAAGACAATCTTTGAAAAAAAAAAATGGCCAAAAATAGAATCTAATGAGAAGGTAAAAATTATTCTGATTGATCTTCAATGTAAGGCTGCGTCCTAGGATTAATAAAATAATAATTATTATGGCAGGTGGGCAAGACGCACCCATTTATAGACATACCCATATTACGTAAGTCTAAGGTGCTTTACAATTTAGTTAGAAAACTTCTTTTAGTTTTTGCTCTTTCGATTTATTAATGGATTTTTTTTTTATATTATATTTTATTATATTTATGTCACTCAAATCTATGATAGATCTACGTCTTAAATGAATTATTTTTATACCTTTTCAGAAACATGTTCGCAGATAACATCATTCAAGCCACAATGTTTCAGGTAAGTAAAGAGAAGTTTTTTTTTGTTTTTTGTTGGCGAATATCACACGAGTACCACATTTTTTTTACATTTAATTTGCGATGACTCTTCTAGTTTGGATTAAAAATTTTTTTTTGTTCATGCGTCTAATGAGCTAAAAAAAAGATCATTGTCAGGTCGGATCAAGTTAAAAATTTTTTTTTCTGTATTCAATGTAAGTACAGCAGAGCAGCCAATAATTATAAAAAACAAAAAACCAGCAATTCTTACATTAATTTAGTTTTAACTAGTTATTAGTTGTTAAGGTTTTATGGTAGAGGAATATTGACTGAACATAGTTAATTATGCAAAACTGGTTTTAATTGATCTTGATCCGTTTTTCATTGTTTTTCCTTCATGGAACATAGAATTGTAAGTTGTGCTCTTGGGCACTTAACTAGCGTTCTATTTTCATTACGACATTTTCATAATTTAATTGTTAGGGGCTCTTACATCATAGCTAATGGTAATAAATGGTACTCATTTAATTATTTTTTGTTTTTAAAAAAATTCAAGTATGCCTAGACCATTATGGCACATCTAGAGAAAAGGGTGAATTGGATAAGAGACCTCTTAATTTAAGAGATTACATAAGTAGAAGTATAAGCGACATTAATGACTACTATATAGGCCTAGTTATAGCCCATTGTATGTTCCCAGTGGCAAACGGAAGGCTGACTTATGCACACCGAAAACATTATATGAAAGGTATGGAAGCAATACATTTAGATACCCATTTCTTTTAATGAATTGATGTCCTACGACGGGAAGGTATATAAGGTGGCTATATATTAACTTGTACACCTTACATCTGCATGACCTGTAAGGTGAAAAGGTGAAAAGAAGACTTCCTTATTAATTCTTGAGAAGGTGAGGGAAGCATTCCCTTTCAATTCTGCCTTCTCAGGAAATGATTAAGATTTCTCTTTTAGAATAAGCTCGCCGATACTGAGGTTGCGAACTAAAGTCAGCCACAGGGAAATCACTCTCAAACATGCAGATGGTAGTATGCCACTAATTATTTAATCGGCCTACTTTCCTTAGGACACCTTTCAAGCTGTCTCATATAACTGGTTGAGTTTGCGAAGACTTGCAAAGCTTTCAAATATTAGTTAGTATGATGCTAATGCTCAGCAAATAGTCTGACAATGTTCTGTTGTTAACCGCAGATAGAAGCCACGGTTAGAAATCAATTCTTAATCTTTTCATGTATTGAAGTCTCTCTCTTGTTGAGCGCTATACAGAGGTATTTATAGGAGATGGTCAAATAGAGATTCCACATGAAACTAGTCTGCAGAATTCTTTTTAAGGCTGTGTGTATGAAATGGTGGGCTCGCTTGAAGTTTCCTGTCCCTTTTCGATTTGGATATTCGAATGATAGGAGTCCCGTAGTGGTAAGGAAGTTTCAATAAACTTTCCCGAGATTCTATAAGAGTAAAGCCATAGTTACATTGGATCCGATCCGAATTTCTGGAATCACGCGCGCTGCTACATTGAAAAATAAAACAAGCCAGACTTATTTCATTCGAGCTCGAACTGATCGATTTGGTCTAGTTCGGATACAATATATGTATAATGACACGCACTTGGCTTTATTGAGTTTTTTAGGTTTTATTCGGTTTGAACCCAGTATACTCACGGTCTTGTTCAATAAGGCCTGGAAGATTGCCTTATTAAAAAAAAAAAATCTAAAAACTTGGGCCCATTATCCAGAGGGAAACTTTTTTTTTACCAGAATATTAGATAAAGAATCTTGGCAAGCCGCAAAGGTAGCAATGGTTTCTGGTCTCTCGTCAAAACTATCAGGAACAACTTCACCAGTTACTCTATACCTTCACTAGATACTTAATAATGGTGAACTGATTGTCGACTCCCTGGGTAAGGCTAGTATTTTCGCTGTTCGATTCGCTTCAAATTCTCATCGTCCACCCACTTCATAAACACCTGTATACAAGAGCCAATAAACATTCATACGAGAGATGTGTTCAAAGTCCTTAAGGGGATCAACATCTCCAAAGCCGCAAGGTCCTGGTGATTTCTCGCCCCTGGTTCATTAAAAGCTGTGCCATATCCTTGGCTAAACCTCTGCGTAAACAGTTCTACTTGCCTTATTCACGTTTAACCTATTCCCAAGAAAGGAAAGGGCAGCGATCCCTCAAATTATCGACAAATTGAATCACTTCGATTCTTTCAAAGGTTTTCGAAATTATCTTTACTACAAACTAATGAAGTATCTAGAAACTAATTAACTCATCTACGATCGTCAGTATGGCTTCCGAGCTGGACGCTTATCTGAAGACTTGCTGAATTTTCTTACGGAAGGTTGGAACCGTAGTTTTCAAAATTTTGGTGAGTCTAAAATCGTTGTCTTGCTCTTTACTCTCCTCTTCTATTATGGATTGAAAGTTTCTTATCTAGTCGCCAAATACGTATTGTATTAGATGGCGTTACATCTGAACCTCATCCCATAAATTCCGGTGTGCCTCAAGGCTCTGTTATCTCTCCAACTCTCTTTTTAATTTTCATTAATGATCTGTTTTCCCTTACTTTCAATCCCATCTATAGCTTCGCTGATGACAGTACCCTTGATTTTACTTACTCCTTTGACACTCTTGCGGACTCTAGGGGGAATGCCGCATGTGTTAAGTGAGATTGCATGATTAGATCATTGAACAACGATGTTAACAATATCCTCGATTTGGGAAAACCGAATTGTGTCGGATTCAATGGATCTAAGAACCAAGCTGTCTCATTTCATTAAAATAAGACCATAACTTAACCACTCCCGTTTTTTTTTATGGAGTATTAATTTCTGATTCACCGTCACTAAGCATTCTTGACATTAATATTTCCAGTAAGCTAAACTGGATAGATCAAATCTTCTCTGTTGTCAAAGAAGCATCGAAATGTCTTGGATTTCTGAAAAGTTGTTAGAAATTTTTCAGCATGTAAAATCAAGTGCTCCTCTACAAGTCCTACATTAGTCCTAGAATGAAATAAAATTCCCATATATGGGCTGGAGCTGGTCCCACAGTCTTAGCTTCATTGGATATTGTCCAAAAGAGAGCCACCGAGCTCATTGGCGATTTGGTAATAACTAGTGTTATCGACTCACTCAAGCACCGCCACAATGTTGGATACCTTTCGCTCCTTTATCGCTACATGCATGGTCAATGTTCTGATGAAATATCTAGTCTGATCCCTTGTAGAATTATTCCTGCATGCAATACTCACTCTGCAAACCGCGCACATCCTTTTACCTTTCAAATTACTTTCGGCCGTACAGTAAAATTCCGTGATGCTTTTTAATTCCTTTATTCTATAATCTTATCAAAAATATCTAAATTTAGTGGGACAAATTGTTGCCACTTACTTTAGCGAAAACATTTTTACAGTGTACATAGCTCGTACACGAGATTATAGCCTTGCAAGTTTCTGAGATCTATTCACTTCTCTAACTTTAGATTGCAAATAGTTTCTTATGTGTTCATTTTCTAAGGCTAGTTTGCCTAGGTATCTTTTTTTTTAAAATGGACTCCGTTGATAATCCGAAGTGAATATCCTGTCTGAAAAGAATGGCTGAAATGATCGATCATTCCCTATGCATTTGTCCGATCTTAGCCAGGTTCATGATGGATATTTTTGGATCTACTTTTCTTTTATTATTCTGTCATAATCAACTTTTCCATTTGGGAAGATCGTCGTACGTTAAAAGATCTCAACTCCTAATATCTGCCGATCTACTTACAAAGGAAAATAATTTTTTTTTAAAAGACAGGTTGAATCACAACTAGTGAAAGTGTTCTTTACTATGTAGAAATCTTTGATAGACACTGTGAAGACTTTCTCTTCGTTAGCTACTTAGTCTAGCAATCATTCACTTTTAAAGCATTCGATTCGAGTAAGAATATATTCCAAATTTTTTTTATTCGAATCGTATTTATAAAGTTAGTTATAGTAAGTTATAAGGATCTGGCAATAAGGAAATTCGTTCTCTTAAGAAATCCTTAGTATATTGTTCCTTCCCGTGAGTTCAGTTCACCTGAGAAGTCTTTTACATAGCCAAGCCAACCAACTTTAAAATTGGGGGGTTGAAATCCATGACGGTGTGAGAGCCGTGTAATTTCTGGCCTGCCATAGTTGAAATTAAAACTTAATTTTTTTTTTAATTAAGTTAGTTAAGCATACAAAGATAGCAAAAATATTGAAAACCTCTCCCTTTCTTATTTCAGTACGGTACTGATTTGGAAAATTCAAACGTTTCGAATCCTGATTGTAAGTTTTTCCTTCTCCGCTTGCTTAAGTGCATTCTTTACTAAAAGTCTTTTCATTTTTTAAAGTGCCCTTGGAATTGTGGAAAATTAAAGGAAAGCACAAAGACGGCTCAAATGTCCTTGGTCTTGTTATGTTCAGTATCATCCTTGGAACAACAATTGGTCGCATGCGAGAAAAAGGAAAAGTTCTACAAGATTTCTTCCAAGTTTTAAGTGAAGCTATGATGATCATTACATCTTGGGTTATCTGGTAAGTATTTTTTTTAATAAATGTAGACACTTTTAAGAATTTCATAATCATTCTTATAAAAAAAAAAAAAAAAACAAAAAAATCCAGGTTATCTCCGATTGGTGTTGGATTTTTGATAACTGGAAAAATTTTAGAAATGTCTTCACTTGCAGCGGTCGCTACTCAGTTAGGATGGTACTTCATGACAGTCATGTTGGGTTTAATTATTCACGGTTTTGGTATGCATAAAAAATAATGAATGTCGACATTACAGTTAAATTAATTTTAAAGTATAATTTATGATTTCATTTTTGTTTTCTTCTACAAATTTTTAGGAACGATTGCTGTAATCTTTTTCCTTTGTACACGACGAGTACCATACGGGTATATTGCAAGATTGAGTCAGGTTCTAGCAACAGCTTTTGGTACTGGCTCTAGTTCAGCTACAATGCCTGTCACAATAAAATGCTTAGATGGAATGGGTATTGATCCACGTGTAACGAGATTTGTAATTCCTGTTGGTGCTACAATCAATATGGATGGTACTGCCCTATATGAAGCTGTTGCTGCATTATTTATAGCTCAATATCGTGACAAGCAATATTCATTTGGAACAATTGTTGCTGTCAGGTAAAAATAAAATTCTTTACTTTATTTTTTATTTATTTTTTTTATTAATTTTGTATTTATTATTATTATTATTTTTTTTTAGTATCACTGCCACTGCTGCTTCTATTGGTGCAGCTGGTATACCCCAGGCGGGTTTGGTGACAATGGTAATGGTGCTGGACACTGTGGGATTGCCAGCAAAAGATGTTTCTCTAATTATTGCTGTCGATTGGTTGTTGTAAGTAATTTTATACTTATTATTACAAGTTTTTGGAATATAGTAAGAAAACGAAGAAATTTACTTGAATTTCCTCATTATTTCACAGAATTTAAAAATTAAAAAAAAAAACACTTCATAAATCGCAACCGCTTCGAAGAAGTAAGTGTTTTAAGGTCAACTAAATTTGCTATGAAGTTAGTATCCTAGTAGCTACATTTAGTCTACGAACAATTAGCGCCTAGCAATTGTCTTCTCGATTCCTTGGCTAAGTTTATCCTTCATTAACATATTGGAATGGCTATAATATATCATTTCCTTCTTTTGATTTCGTCATCAAATTTGTTCTGTCCCCCTAGAGTCTTCATAGTGTTTCGTTTGAAACTCGATCTATTCAGTGAATACTTCGGATAAAGAATAGACATCTACCGAGTTATAGATTGGATGATCTTCAATATTTCACAAGCATATTTATGTATGTAGTTATACTGCCGTCACACTGGAGTTTAATATCCTTAGCTTTGTTTCGGTTCAGAACTGTTGAGTTCCATATTCAGGCTAGCTATAGTAGGAATGGCATTAAGAACATATGAAAAACTATTTTGCAAAAAGTTCTTAGTTTTCGTGAATATTTTTATATTCAAACAATTTTCGCAAAATAAGGGAGGTGATTGAACAACAATTTTAAATTTAAAACGCGCTCTCTGTAATTATTGAGTGAGGATGGATTCAGTGGTGGTTGTGTGTGGCTTTCTTGTATCTACAAAACAGTTATACAGAATAGGCTCAACTCCTCCTATTAAATTTTTTGTTTAGATGACTATTTACCATAATTAATTGTTTCATTATTTTCAATTTTATTTCGTAATACCGTGTGCAACTGTTTGTCATTGCAATGTAATACAGGGTGTATCACTTATGTGATAGCTAACAGTTAAGACAAACAAGAAAATTGAATATAGAGAGGAGAGTGATGGGTGGTTGTGGTACAAAATGTGCCATTTTGTAGTATAGAGTAACAGAGGCTAACGATTTTTTTTTCCATATTTTATCTATCACCCTATAACTACTGAATTAAATAATTGAAATTTTATTAGATAGTTAATCATGGGAACATTATCTTATATAAAACTACAATACATATCTAAATTTTAGCAATTTTCTTCTGTGAATGAATTTTTAATTTTAATTTTCTCTAGATATGAGAAAATGGTAGCGAGTTGGGCATTTTAAACTAAGGGACTATATTAGAAAATATTGCACCATTTTTGATTTGAAAAACGATATTTTAATACCTAGTTATTCACTTCATCTAGTCTCAAGAACTATCAGCAAAACTCCCCTTTATGAGATCATTCTGATCATTAGTTTAAAGTAATTTCGTGATAAGATAAAAAATCCAAAAAAGTCTCATTATAGTGAAGCAAAAGCAAAAATTGCTTTTATAACTAAAGCAGGTAACACACACAGGGAGACAAAATCATACAGGCCTATTAGTCTGACATCATTTTCCTGAAAACTCTAGAGAAAATTATAGACAACCATATTCGAATGACATTCCTCAAAGGCAATGCCAATCAACATGCCTAACAATCCGGAAAATCCACCGAGGACGCTTTCAGTAGTCTAGTATAGACTTTGAAGAAAGCCTTATAGAACAAGGAAGGACTGTTATGCTTTTGATCGACATACAAGATGCCTTCGACAACACCCTATTTGACTCGATCAAGAGACTAACTGTAGTTATAGCAGCATCGATACCTGCTTCGTCATACACTTAGATCCAATAGCGATTGCCCACAAGGTGCAGTTTTATCACCATTACTATTGCTTTTAGTTGTGGATGTGCTATTAAACCTACTCTAAGAGACCGGCGTTATGGCGCAGGAATACGCAGATGACATTGTCATTAAGTGTTCAAGGGAAACTTAAATCAGCTTTACTGGAGCTTATGCAAACTGCCTTTACCATAGTCACTCGATGGTGTCAGAATATATGACTATCCAGAAATCCTAGTAGAATGGTGTTAGTCCCTTTAATCAGAAAAAGGACCTGGGGCCGCAGGTCCTGATTAAATGGACTTACACTAAAATAAAGAAGCAAAATATTTAGAAATAATTCTGGATAGCAAGATTACCTGGAATCTCAGCCTTAAAATGATAACCAACAAAGCTATGTGGGCATTTGGATATACCAAAGGCTTTTCGGGAAAAGGTGGGATCTAAAAGCCGAAAAAGAATTTATGGATCTTTCGGGGCATAATAAGACTTATACTATATTAAGGAGCACATGTTTGATGGCCTGGAGGATAGCATGTCTAGGCTCCACTGACCAATTCACATCGTATCCTTAACCAGCACTTGAAGCCAGTTTTGGCTTACAGTCACTCTATCTCTTTATCGGTCCACAAGTAGAGCTCTCCATTCCATCTGGTACATCACCATCCATTTTTCAGAAGGAAGTCTATGCTATATAGGTTGGAGTTCAGAAAAGTTTAACAGACGCTGCAAGAACTCCAACATCTACATTTGCGCAGACAGTTAAGCTACGCTCCTAGTTCTATTCTCCAAAACTTTGAGTCAAAACTATTCTGGATCTTCCAGGTGCTGTCCAGGGACAACAAAGTATTGTCAACGGTAGTAAAAAAAGCGGACGATCTGGCTAAAATCGGAGTCGACAGTCCACATATACAAAAAAGTCACTTTAGGGGGAAACTGCAAAAATTACAAAACAGCCAACTGTATTTCCTGTGGGATAGTGCGCCTGTTACGCGGCAGGCGAAGCAATTCTTCAGACGCGCAAAATAAATTTTCTTAGTAGATCGTTTACTAACGTAGTCACTGGACATGGCCCCTTTCGTAATTTTTTTTAAGAAGATAGGCAAAAATATCAGCGAATTGTGTCGATTGTGTGAATAGGGACCTGAAACCTCGAAACATATTATATGTGGGACACTCACACTTGCAGTATTAAGTTTGAAAATCACTGGAGAAATTCTCAACTCTCAAAGTAAAGTTTACAATCTAACGCCACGGGCAATAGCCGAGCTCGTTAAAAGACTAGATTTTGCCTAACCACTTTCTGGGAAAACGGAATAGATTAACCCAGATTGCGGTGTCCGCATGGTCCTAGGGCCCACTCCACTCTTAAACTAATCTAACCTAGTGAACTAAAAAAACTTAAACTTGTGCAATACGTTTCGAGACAGTTTTGCTTTTGGGAATCGAAAATCTATAAAGAAAAAAAAAAAACTGAGATAAAATTCCGAAATGTTGTCTTTTGTTATAATATGTAAATTTTGAAACAGTTGAACAGGAACTTGATTCTTCATTTCTAATGAGGTCAAGGACTTGCAACGACATACTTTATTTATTGGCCCTACACTCATTTCAGATATTTCAAAAGATAGCGTTATTTTGTAAAAAAAAAACATTTTTTATCAACAATAAGTAAAGCGTTTCGTATCAGCAGAAACCAATACTGCATCAGTACGGTTAGTTCCTGCCTGCCGTAGACGCCAGAAGTAAAATGCCAATATAATCTCAGTTTAAGTTCTGAGTATGGAGCATATGAGGCGAATTACTATGTATTTACTTTAGCGCCCCCTCTCTACCCACTCACCCATACAAATTCCTGCTTATCTCAATTCTTGGAGTCCATTCAACTGCGAGTTTCTTATATTTATTATTTGTAATTTTCCAATTTTTAATTTGTCTAAAACTATCAACAAATTTCCCAATTTCAGAGATCGATTTAGAACAACAATCAACGTCATGTGTGATGCTTTGGGTACAATTCTAGTCAATCATCTTTCTAAAAAGGAACTAGGAGATATTCCAGATAAAGTAAATAGCCTTAATGATAAAAAAAAATATGTAAATTTAATATATTGTTTTTAATATTCTATTCCATCAGATGAATGCTGAACCACATGAACTTCTCGAATTGGGTGCATCCAATGGCACAGAGAAGGACTAAACATAAAACAACTGAAATATTCCACCCTTATACTTTCTATCTATGTAAAATGTAAACAGAAGTGTAAACTTATTTATGTTAAAAATAGACACAAACGTAAAAAACAAGTATATAATGTTACATGGATAGTATTAAAAAAAATAATATAATAAAAGAAAGAAACAAATGAAAAATAATACAAAAACAGTCGTTCAGATGTTTTTGAAAGTCAAAAATAATAAGAATAAGGTAAAAAGTGAAAAATTGCATTTCGGTGATTCCCCCAATGTTTGTGTTCCATTCAAACGTATTGTTTTTTTTTTTTTTTATGTTTGTAAATTTACCTTTTGCTTTTTTTCTTGTTTATTTTTTCTTTGTGTGTTTTCCCTCAAAATTATCTTTTGTATAAAGAATATTTTAAGTTCTTCAGTATATGTACAATACTTAATAGTATAAGTGAGAAAGAAAAAAATAATAGTTAATTGTTTTTTGAGTTAAATATAATATTTACGATAATAACGCGATTGTCATAAATAGTGCACCAGGTTAACGTATAAATTCATATTATTTTTAATCTTTAGTTATATAATTATTATGCTTTTATTAGGATCCGTATTCATAGTTAAGACTTAAGTTTATATGATATAATCATGAATTAAACTTAAGTTTCTAATATGAATATGGCATTTAAAGTGCGCTTCTAAACGATGTTGTTTAGGTTTTTCTGTGCGTTTTTTAAATGCAAGCAAATTTTAAAGAATTTAATCCGACTACTGGACTCTTAAGTAGTTAAGCAGAGTAGACGAGACATAAATTTGTACCTACAAATGAAACAACGAATAGATTTCAACTGTTTTTTTTATGCTAAATTGAAACCGAAAAATAATGCTTTTCCATATTGTTCTGTTTGCTGTACAATATTGATTTCATTTTTAAAATCTTTACGCATGCGTGAACGTCTCTACAATATAAATACTTTCGATCCATACATTCTTTCAATGATTTAGAATTCGGAGCTTAGTGCTGCTGTGGTTGTTTTCATACTACCCTGAATTGATTTTGTTTAAAAAAACAAAAAAAAAAAAACATGGAGAAATGATTTTTAATATGGCAACAACTTATCGAATTGCTATGACTTGAATCATCTCACAACATCAAAATAGAACTGGAAAAATATTTGATACAATTTTTCCTCTAATCCAAATCAGTATAAAAAAAGCGAGTTATATATTGATTTGTATAAGTTCATGGATTTTTTAAAGAAAATATAAATCAAATGTTGAGACTAATACGAAATTGTACGGAACGGAAAGCAGGATATACTATAATGAAAAACGCTGCAATGGTGCATGATACACCATTAAATAAAAAAAAAAAATCCTTTGCTCTTTAAATAAGAAGCTGCAAATTAGAGGCAAGTCATAGTTCATAAATTGAACAAAACGAAGAGAAATTAAATCTAAAAAAAAATAATTGAAAAGCTTTGCAGAAAAACTCTCGAAGTCGATGTCGAAGTTATGACAGTACATTTCTTTTGAATCCGGGGATCTAGTCAAGATTACAGCGCTGCTTTTTTCTGGTTTGGTCGCAAAAGAGCTATTTCCACTTTGTGGTCTTTCTTTGACATTTGCCGTGTTAAAAATTTGGAGGGCAGAGTTGGTCTCAGAGTTGATTCAAGTTGGTCGATGTCTGGAGCTCATAGTAGAAGGAGAATATTCACTGCTATTAATAGTTGTAAATGCTTAAAAATGGACTCTTTTAGAGAAATATTTAAAGCAGCCGAATTTAATAATAAATAGTAAATAACATAGTAGTAAATAGTAGATTGTCAATTTAAACAAATCGTATATGTTGCTTATTATATTAAAATTAAAAATAATTTTTTGGATAACGTTTAGGTCTGCCAGATTTTCTTTGCCAAATAAAATGCATAACCCCAAAGTTAAAAAAATTGATTGTTTCTCACATAAGTAAAACATGCTGTATTGAAGAAGAGCAGCACTTTTGTATCTAGTATTTTGAGCAGGTATTATTTGCTTCTTTATAGTTTAGCAGATTATGACAGATTTACTCTGCTCTACTTCTGAAACAGCTTGGACAAAAATTTTGAACATACCGCGGATGTCTTTTTTCCTTGCTGAATATGTTATCTGTTATCACTCAAATGTATCTACCTTAACACCCGTTCAAACCATTTACGTCGATATAGTAGATATTTCGAACTCGCCATTCGTAAACATCTAGGTATTGAAATATTCAACAATGGAAAGTTGGTTCGAGCACATTTTTGGTATTCTTGCCTGGACTTCTTGCAAAGATGCAAGAAATATTTTACTCCATCAGATTTTGCACAAATTTACAAGTTTCATATCAGGCCTAGATTAGAATATAATTCCAATATTTGGGCAGGGACTGAACGTACTGCATTGTCCGCATTAGACAAATTGCAATAGAAGGCCTTCCGGATTATTCAATCCAAAACTATTGATTTCCTGGAGCACCGGCATAATGTCGGATGTTTAATTCTCTTTTAATCGTTACTTCAATGGTTATTGCTCTAACGAAACCTGTAGCCTGATCATTTGAAGAATTCTCAGTAAACGTATCACACGAGCTGTAACCAGAGCTGATCCTCAGATCGTTAAAGCCAAATTAGCCCGAACGGCTAACCATCCTTTGTTTTTCCCAGCAAATTAAATACACACCTTCGCCATCATAAAAAAAATAAAAATAAAAATTGTCGTTATTTTTCTGCCTACCTGATTTCTAGCTTCTAACTTTACTCACTTAGTTGAGTTACTTAGGGAGAGAACGGGAAGTAGGAATGAGTTGGTTCGGCATATGGGAAACTTCGAAACTAGTTTGATTATTTAAAACCACATGAAGAATTTGTATAAATAAACTCAATGGAGAGGCTTGCAATTTGCTCTTAAAGATCGAAGAAAATATTTATGAAAAATCAACAAAACAGTTTTTCTAATGGCTATCAGATCCGCTATTGTAAAAATATTCTGTTTGTTTTTATTTCTTCTAATTGTGCACATTTGCTATGAGTAAATGAGAGTAAACACTCAGCTATTTCCGTTTCACTTAGTTCCTGAAGTATTGCGAATTTCAGAACCTTTTTAGCCATTTCATCCTCCAAAAAATCAGTTGTAATACCGTGAAATATGATAAGGGGAAATAAGGTTATTTGACCATCTTCTGTCTTCTTTCAGGCTTCCAATGTGCAAAAGTTCATGAAGGACATACATCAACGAACCCCTTTACAATTCTCCTCATGACCCTTTAACCTTTCCATATTTCCTTCCTGCCATGCTCTGCTTCGCCACATATATGGTATCCTCTGGGCTTAATAATAATTTAAAACAAAAATAGGAGACACCGGGGTAGATTGATATACTGTTGTTTTTTTTTTTTTTTTTTGTAATTATTTTTCAGATAAAAATTTTGTATTACCCTTTTACTGCCATCGCTCGTACGCTCTTTACGTAAAACTTTTCTGTACGAATTACGATCTTTAATTTTTTTCTTTCACGACTTTTCTGTGTCTTTGTATGTGCTCTGGGGAAAAGTCTTTTAAGTTATACAGAAAATTCAATTTTCAAGGATTCTCCCCAGTTCAGTTTGTGTTAAATTTTCTTGAAATTCTGCTCTTACAATTTTAACTTTATTGACAACTTCTGGGATTTCGTCCGATCCAATCCAAAAATTAGAATATTCATGGTTTTGAAATATATGCTAATGCAGTCTGAGAATGACTTTTTCAATATTATAATTTTCAAAATTTTCTTACTCTTCTGATGTGTGGCATGCTTCAGTTAGTTAAATCTATATAGATTTTGTTCATTAGTAAAAGTAGTATTTTCTGTAGATTTCCGGTAGTGTTAAAACAGAGAAGTTGACAGAAATAGAAATAGTCTGAAAATATGTTCATATATGTCTTGGATGAAAGCTAAATTTTTCAAAAATCATATCAACAATAATAATTATATTCTATTAAATTTCATTCATCGGCCTAAGACTGTCTAAACTTTCCTCGGTTGGACTATGAAAGGTTTTGTTTTTAATATCAACAACCATAGTCTTTTTCGGCCATTTTTTTTTCTTGCCATCTTCGATGGTGGAATTTCTAATTTGAAACTGTTTGGGACACATTCGAAGAGGGAACTTTCTAAATTCTAAAGGGCTCCTCAATCTAAGATATTATTTTTGTGAAGAAATATTAAATACTCTCAACAAATATTACGCCTTGTAGCTTTATCTCGATAGAGGTTCGTGCGCTTTTATATAAGTCGTATGAGCACTTAAAAGGATTAAAGTGTTAAAACTCTTTATCTGCGCTTATCACATTTATAAATTTAAATTAATATGATGCTACTTTTCGCGGAAATGCCTACCTTCATACATGTTGAATTAGGAAATTTAATATAAAAATTTATCAATATATTTCCTTAAGTGATAAATAGCATGCATTTCTTGGGAGAATTCTTAAGGAGGCGGTAATTCCCGCGACACGTTTGGTTTCTTTATAATCGCTCACTTGACTTTATTTTTCTATGTAAGTCTCCATTTTCTGTGCCCAACTTTGCAATCCAAGAATTTTATTTCTGGGTCCATTTGAGGAGCGTTTCAGAAAAATTTCTAGCTTATCCTAAGACCTCTTGTTTTTTGTTCTTATTACATAGGGCACTGGAGTAAGTAATCCCACGAGAAATCTCCTTTTATTTTACGAACGTCACTATTCAGCTCACAATAGTTCCTGGCTTTCAACGATGTTACGATGGCGGAAAATTTTAATTTGAGCATGGCGGGAAAATGTAATTTTTGATTAAGCTCGGTCTGGCAGAAAACTCAAGCTCCCATGATTTGAGCTGCTACAGCCTTCAGTAGTTTCTTTATAGAAAGATTTTTTTCTTTGTAATTTTTCTTGCAATATAAAAACAATAATTTTAGTTCATTTCTATAGAAATAAGAAAACCGCGTTTTTTATAATTTTCTACAATAAACCGTTTAAGGGGTAACATTACTGTAGCGGTAGAAAATAAGGCCGAACTTTGATAATTTATTTTGGGAGTACGAGAAAAGGAATAGATTTTCTTTTGAGAGGATTAATTTAACACATATTAAAGTATAAACCATTTTTTTTTCTAATTTTCATACAAAATGGCGACGACAGAGCACATCTTGAAAAACGGATTTTTTTACAAATGGCTTCACGGTAGAGCGGTTTTCTTGTAAAGTATACGATCTGGAACATGAAAAAAAATATAATCTATATATTATTAGCTATGGGACTATGTAGGGATTTGTTTTATCACTTTTGAAGAAATGTCTCAATTTTTTGCCCAAAATATAAACAGTAAATAGTTTATAAAACAAAAACGGCTACGTACTCCCATCGAGATTGTAATTGTGAAGCTACTATCAAAATATCAAATCGATCCATATGCAAAGTTGTGTCGATTAATCCATTCTCCCAGTTTGATAAAGTAGTACGAGCACTTAAATCCGTTTTTTTACCTTTAATCTGCAATCACTGCATCATACATTGCAGCGTTTATTATTGCTTATTTATTATAGAATTTGCGCACTCTGGTGAATGGTGGTGAGTTCAGCATAGGCTTTGAGGCGCTGCAGCAAAATCGATAATTGTGCTACCAACTACATGTATTTTCTCATTTTAGAGTGGTGTTCCCTTAAATTATGTACTTCAAAACGAGTGTTATACTTGATTATTTCATTAAAACAAATTAGATTAGTGGCATTTTTGTGATGTTTTCTACCTTTGTAGTTAGTTATCATTATTGGTCTACATATACTAATACTCCGTGCTCCCCTATTCATTTTATTCCTCGTTTCTCTTTATTGACACTTATTTTAATTTTGAATATGAATAACGACATTTGACATTATTATCCATTGAAGACACTTTCTTTCAATTGATATAGAAACATTTATCGGTAGTTAGATTTAAGGCAGTTTGCACATCGAGAAACATTTTTTTGTTACGAGGAGTCAGTATTCAGCAAAAGTTTCAATTCAGATGCCAGCGAAATCTGTAGGCTATAGAATTTACTATACGCAGATTTGTTGTCCTCTCTCTATCAAAAGTGAGAAAATTCATGTAAAATTAGCCTAGACCTAGACCTCAGTCCTTATTAGAGACATCTAGCGTAAATAACATAAGCTCAGCTTTATTAAAATAATTTCTGACATTTCAATAAGAATTTTGTTCTAGCCAGGTAAAAGTAAAGTGCCTAGGTAATTCGGTTATCATCGATGTGCATACTGCTTTAATCTCAATTTCGAATAGCAATAATGCCATTTGACGTTAATTATTATTTTTGTATTAGAAAATAATATCAAATTGAAATTATTTCTATTTTCTTTTAGAATGTTTAAATTTTTTTTTTTTATTTTCGTTGTAAATTACAACATTCCCAAGTTTTTGGTATTTTCTTAAGTCTACTTTAAGGATTATACTTAAAACTAATCACAAAATTAAAAAAAAATATATATATAAAAAATAAGAAAAGATTTAACACTTGAAGATGCATGCGCAACCAATTTCTAGAATAGAAAACAAAAGTTACGCAAAAAATGCATGTTAAAAAATCACGCATCGTTTGAACGCATATTAAGAATTTAGTTTTTGTTTTGCCCTTTTACAATGTAGAAAATCGATATAGATCCATATACATACATATATACGTATACATACACGTCAATAGTGTTGTAAGTCTCTCATATGTAAGAAGTAATTTATGTGAAATTAAGAAGAAAACATGAAAAAAAATCGTTTCAAAAACGAGAGTAGTCTTTAGCTTTAATCATATGCTTGGGCAGTCGTTAGCGTTGTTTTGAACAATGGTTTGAAATGTGCTCCCAAGTAAAAACATGTTATATGTGACATTATTGATATTTTTTTCGTTTTTACATTTTTGTGCTATTACAAAACCACGCACATACTTTTTGTTCAAAAATTATTTTCTATATTTAATATAGAATTTTTCATTCAATGAATATTTTTTGGAGAAATTTTTCGATTTGTTTTTGTTATTTTTTTATTTATAATTTTTTCAATTTCTTATTTATTTAAATTTTTTTTCTGTTTGTTTAAATAATCTAAATAGTAAAATAGAATTCAAATTATTTTTTATTGTATAAAAGTGAACGAAAAGCACTTGTTTATTAAAAATATAATATGTATTAAAAAAAAAAAAAAAAACAATTTTTTGAATTATTTCGATTTGTGCGATTTAATGGCATATTCACATTGTACAACCCTGTTATAAAAAAAAACGGAAAAATTAAGCGATATAGGAATTATGTGAAAATATTTAGAAATTACTCGGATTTTAGTAAATAACTGCTAAAACTTCCAAAATATTTTTCAAATAGCTTAAAGTTACTAAGATAATTAATTATTTATGTTTGCTTATCCCCACCATACGAAACGACTTTGTTAAACGATAAACCTACTGAAGTTACGATCGGTAAGCTTATTCTAACAAGAGAAAATTCTTTCTACCAGGCAATGAAAAACTGCTGTTGATCTTGAAAGAGGCACCATTCCTTTTAATAAGAATGACAAAACTAGAAAACTTAATAAATTATTGTGTGACTTTCCATTTCTATATTTTATTAAAAAAAAAAAAAACTGACGCCTAACAATTGTTAATTAACGAAATTTTAATTGAATTTGTAAATACGAAACTTATTTATGACTCATCTGGTAGAGACTCAACACTAATTTTGATCGTGATAGCAAGATTAAAATCTTGCCGGAAACTTGCTAGTTTCAAAAATATGCCACAAAAATCCTTCGTGTGTGGCTTGATTTCAGGTGGCCCTTCTTATGCAGTTTTTTTGCTCTATTTTAAAAACTAGACATTTATTTAGCAAAATTTCTTTTAACAGCGTTTTGTATTCCTTTCCCCGTTAAAATAAGCCCTCATTCGTCAAGATCGGTGACAATATATTTTTTGAATGAAAAAAGTGCCAAGGCTATAGTCCATGCTTTTTTTGCGAAATTTCGTTTAAAATTTTTTGTCACCGGTTTTGACAAATGAGCACTCGTTGGACGCGGAATAATGAGAGGAATATAACTGTAAAATATTTCTGCCCGAAACTTGCTAGTTTCAAAAATATGCCACAAAAACCCTTCGTGTGTGGCTTGATTTCAGGTGGCCCTTCTTATGCAGTTTTTTTGCTCTATTTTAAAAACTAGACATTTATTTAGCAAAATTCCTTTTAACAGCGTTTTGTATTCCTTTCCCCGTTAAAATAAGCCCTCATTCGTCAAGATCGGTGACAATATATTTTTTGAATGAAAAAAGTGCCAAGGCGAAATTTCGTTTAAATTTTTTTGTCACCGATTTTGACAAATGAGCACTCGTTGGACGCGGAATAATGAGAGGAATATAACTGTAAAATATTTCTGCCCGAAACTTGCTAGTTTAAAAAATATGCCACAAAAACCCTTCGTGTGTGGCTTGATTCCAGGTGGCCTTTCTTATGCAGTTTTTTTGCTCTATTTTAAAAACTAGACATTTATTTAGCAATATTCCTTTTAACAGCGTTTTGTATTCCTTTCCCCGTTAAAATAAGCCCTCATTCGTCAAGATCGGTGACAATATATTTTTTGAATGAAAAAAGTGCCAAGGCTATAGTCCATGCTTTTTTTGCGAAATTTCGTTTAAAATTTTTTGTCACCGATTTTGACAAATGAGCACTCTTTGGACGCGGAATAATGAGAGGAATATAACTGTAAAATATTTCTGCCCGAAACTAGCTAGTTTCAAAAATATGCCACAAAAACCCTTCGTGTGTGGCTTGATTTCAGGTGGCCCTTCTTATGCAGTTTTTTTGCTCTATTTTAAAAACTAGACATTTATTTAGCAAAATTCCTTTTAACAGCGTTTTGTATTCCTTTCCCCGTTAAAATAAGCCCTCATTCGTCAAGATCGGTGGCAATATATTTTTGAATGAAAAAAGTGCCAAGGCTTTTTTTGCGAAATTTCGTTTAAAATTTTTTGTCACCGATTTTGACAAATGAGCACTCGTTGGACGCGGAATAATGAGAGGAATATAACTGTAAAATATTTCTGCCCGAAACTTGCTAGTTTCAAAAATATGCCACAAAAACCCTTCGTGTGTGGCTTGATTTCAGGTGGCCCTTCTTATGCAGTTTTTTTGCTCTATTTTAAAAACTAGACATTTATTTAGCAAAATTCCTTCTAACAGCGTTTTGTATTCCTTTCCCCGTTAAAATAAGCCCTCATTCGTCAAGATCGGTGACAATATATTTTTTGAATGAAAAAAGTGCCAAGGCTATAGTCCATGCTTTTTTTGCGAAATTTCGTTTAAAATTTTTTGTCACCGATTTTGGCAAATGAGCACTCGTTGGACGCGGAATAATGAGAGGAATATAACTGTAAAATATTTCTGCCCGAAACTTGCTAGTTTCAAAAATATGCCACAAAAACCCTTCGTGTGTGGCTTGATTTCAGGTGGCCCTTCTTATGCAGTTTTTTTGCTCTATTTTAAAAACTAGACATTTATTTAGCAAAAATTCCTTCTAACAGCGTTTTGTATTCCTTTCCCCGTTAAAATAAGCCCTCATTCGTCAAGATCGGTGGCAATATATTTTTTGAATGAAAAAAGTGCCAAGGCTATAGTCCATGCTTTTTTGGCGAAATTTCGTTTAAAATTTTTTGTCACCGATTTTGGCAAATGAGCACTCGTTGGACGCGGAATAATGAGAGGAATATAACTGTAAAATATTTCTGCCCGAAACTTGCTAGTTTCAAAAATATGCCACAAAAACCCTTCGTGTGTGGCTTGATTTCAGGTGGCCCTTCTTATGCAGTTTTTTTGCTCTATTTTAAAAACTAGACATTTATTTAGCAAAAATTCCTTCTAACAGCGTTTTGTATTCCTTTCCCCGTTAAAATAAGCCCTCATTCGTCAAGATCGGTGGCAATATATTTTTTGAATGAAAAAAGTGCCAAGGCTATAGTCCATGCTTTTTTTGCGAAATTTCGGTTAAAATTTTTTGTCACCGATTTTGACAAATGAGCACTCGTTGGACGCGGAATAATGAGAGGAATATAACTGTAAAATATTTCTGCCCGAAACTTGCTAGTTTCAAAAATATGCCACAAAAACCCTTCGTGTGTGCCTTGATTTCAGGTGGCCCTTCTTATGCAGTTTTTTTGCTCTATTTTAAAAACTAGACATTTATTTAGCAAAATTCCTTTTAACAGCGTTTTGTATTCCTTTCCCCGTTAAAATAAGCCCTCATTCGTCAAGATCGGTGACAATATATTTTTTGAATGAAAAAAGTGCCAAGGCTATAGTCCATGCTTTTTTTGCGAAATTTCGTTTAAAATTTTTTGTCACCGATTTTGACAAATGAGCACTCGTTGGACGCGGAATAATGAGAGGAATATAACTGTAAAATATTTCTGCCCGAAACTTGCTAGTTTCAAAAATATGCCACAAAAACCCTTCGTGTGTGCCTTGATTTCAGGTGGCACTTCTTATGCAGTTTTTTTGCTCTATTTTAAAAACTAGACATTTATTTGGCAAAATTCCTTTTAACAGCGTTTTGTATTCCTTTCCCCGTTAAAATAAGCCCTCATTCGTCAAGATCGGTGACAATATATTTTTTGAATGAAAAAAGTGCCAAGGCATGCTTTTTTTGCGAAAATTCGTTTAAAATTTTTTGTCACCGATTTTGACAAATGAGCACTCGTTGGACGCGGAATAATGAGAGGAATATAACTGTAAAATATTTCTGCCCGAAACTAGCTAGTTTCAAAAATATGCCACAAAAACCCTTCGTGTGTGCCTTGATTTCAGGTGGCCCTTCTTATGCAGTTTTTTTGCTCTATTTTAAAAACTAGACATTTATTTAGCAAAATTTCTTTTAACAGCGTTTTGTATTCCTTTCCCCGTTAAAATAAGCCCTCATTCGTCAAGATCGGTGACAATATATTTTTTGAATGAAAAAGTGCCAAGGCATAGTCCATGCTTTTTTGCGAAATTTCGTTTAAAATTTTTTGTCACCGATTTTGGCAAATGAGCACTCGTTGGACGCGGAATAATGAGAGGAATATAACTGTAAAATATTTCTGCCCGAAACTTGCTAGTTTCAAAAATATGCCACAAAAACCCTTCGTGTGTGCCTTGATTTCAGGTGGCCCTTCTTATGCAGTTTTTTTGCTCTATTTTAAAAACTAGACATTTATTTGGCAAAATTCCTTTTAACAGCGTTTTGTATTCCTTTCCCCGTTAAAATAAGCCCTCATTCGTCAAGATCGGTGACAATATATTTTTTGAATGAAAAAAGTGCCAAGGCTATAGTCCATGCTTTTTTTGCGAAATTTCGTTTAAAATTTTTTGTCACCGATTTTGACAAATGAGCACTCGTTGGACGCGGAATAATGAGAGGAATATAACTGTAAAATATTTCTGCCCGAAACTTGCTAGTTTCAAAAATATGCCACAAAAACCCTTCGTGTGTGCCTTGATTTCAGGTGGCCCTTCTTATGCAGTTTTTTTGCTCTATTTTAAAAACTAGACATTTATTTAGCAAAATTTCTTTTAACAGCGTTTTGTATTCCTTTCCCCGTTAAAATAAGCCCTCATTCGTCAAGATCGGTGACAATATATTTTTTGAATGAAAAAGTGCCAAGGCTATAGTCCATGCTTTTTTTGCGAAATTTCGTTTAAAATTTTTTGTCACCGATTTTGGCAAATGAGCACTCGTTGGACGCGGAATAATGAGAGGAATATAACTGTAAAATATTTCTGCTCGAAACTTGCTAGTTTCAAAAATATGCCACAAAAACCCTTCGTGTGTGGCTTGATTTCAGGTGGCCCTTCTCATGCAGTTTTTTTGCTCTATTTTAAAAACTAGACATTTATTTAGCAAAATTCCTTTTAACAGCGTTTTGTATTCCTTTTCCCGTTAAAATAAGCCCTCATTCGTCAAGATCGGTGACAATATATTTTTTGAATGAAAAAAGTGCCAAGGCTATAGTCCATGCTGTTTTTGCGAAATTTCGTTTAACATTTTTTGTCACCGATTTTGACAAATGAGCACTCGTTGGACGCGGAATAATGAGAGGAATATAACTGTAAAATATTTCTGCCCGAAACTTGCTAGTTTCAAAAATATGCCACAAAAACCCTTCGTGTGTGGCTTGATTTCAGGTGGCCCTTCTTATGCAGTTTTTTTGCTCTATTTTAAAAACTAGACATTTATTTAGCAAAATTCCTTTTAACAGCGTTTTGTATTCCTTTCCCCGTTAAAATAAGCCCTCATTCGTCAAGATCGGTGACAACATATTTTTTGAATGAAAAAAGTGCCAAGGCTATAGTCCATGCTTTTTTTGCGAAATTTCGTTTAAAATTTTTTGTCACCAATTTTGACAAATGAGCACTCGTTGGACGCGGAATAATGAGAGGAATATAACTGTAAAATATTTCTGCTCGAAACTTGCTAGTTTCAAAAATATGCCACAAAAACCCTTCGTGTGTGGCTTGATTTCAGGTGGCCCTTCTCATGCAGTTTTTTTGCTCTATTTTAAAAACTAGACATTTATTTAGCAAAATTCCTTTTAACAGCGTTTTGTATTCCTTTCCCCGTTAAAATAAGCCCTCATTCGTCAAGATCGGTGACAATATATTTTTTGAATGAAAAAAGTGCCAAGGCTATAGTCCATGCTGTTTTTGCGAAATTTCGTTTAACATTTTTTGTCACCGATTTTGACAAATGAGCACTCGTTGGACGCGGAATAATGAGAGGAATATAACTGTAAAATATTTCTGCCCGAAACTTGCTAGTTTCAAAAATATGCCACAAAAACCCTTCGTGTGTGGCTTGATTTCAGGTGGCCCTTCTTATGCAGTTTTTTTGCTCTATTTTAAAAACTAGACATTTATTTAGCAAAATTCCTTTTAACAGCGTTTTGTATTCCTTTCCCCGTTAAAATAAGCCCTCATTCGTCAAGATCGGTGACAACATATTTTTTGAATGAAAAAAGTGCCAAGGCTATAGTCCATGCTTTTTTTGCGAAATTTCGTTTAAAATTTTTTGTCACCAATTTTGACAAATGAGCACTCGTTGGACGCGGAATAATGAGAGGAATATAACTGTAAAATATTTCTGCTCGAAACTTGCTAGTTTCAAAAATATGCCACAAAAACCCTTCGTGTGTGGCTTGATTTCAGGTGGCCCTTCTCATGCAGTTTTTTTGCTCTATTTTAAAAACTAGACATTTATTTAGCAAAATTCCTTTTAACAGCGTTTTGTATTCCTTTCCCCGTTAAAATAAGCCCTCATTCGTCAAGATCGGTGACAATATATTTTTTGAATGAAAAAAGTGCCAAGGCTATAGTCCATGCTTTTTTTGCGAAAATTCGTTTAAAATTTTTTTGTCACCGATTTTGACAAATGAGCACTCGTTGGACGCGGAATAATGAGAGGAATACAACTGTAAAATATTTCTGCCCGAAACTTGCTAGTTTCAAAAATATGCCACAAAAACCCTTCGTGTGTGGCTTGATTTCAGGTGGCCCTTCTTATGCAGTTTTTTTGCTCTATTTTAAAAACTAGACATTTATTTAGCAAAATTCCTTTTAACAGCGTTTTGTATTCCTTTCCCCGTTAAAATAAGCCCTCATTCGTCAAGATCGGTGACAACATATTTTTTGAATGAAAAAAGTGCCAAGGCTATAGTCCATGCTTTTTTTGCGAAATTTCGTTTAAAATTTTTTGTCACCAATTTTGACAAATGAGCACTCGTTGGACGCGGAATAATGAGAGGAATATAACTGTAAAATATTTCTGCTCGAAACTTGCTAGTTTCAAAAATATGCCACAAAAACCCTTCGTGTGTGGCTTGATTTCAGGTGGCCCTTCTCATGCAGTTTTTTTGCTCTATTTTAAAAACTAGACATTTATTTAGCAAAATTCCTTTTAACAGCGTTTTGTATTCCTTTCCCCGTTAAAATAAGCCCTCATTCGTCAAGATCGGTGACAATATATTTTTTGAATGAAAAAAGTGCCAAGGCTATAGTCCATGCTGTTTTTGCGAAATTTCGTTTAACATTTTTTGTCACCGATTTTGACAAATGAGCACTCGTTGGACGCGGAATAATGAGAGGAATATAACTGTAAAATATTTCTGCCCGAAACTTGCTAGTTTCAAAAATATGCCACAAAAACCCTTCGTGTGTGGCTTGATTTCAGGTGGCCCTTCTTATGCAGTTTTTTTGCTCTATTTTAAAAACTAGACATTTATTTAGCAAAATTCCTTTTAACAGCGTTTTGTATTCCTTTCCCCGTTAAAATAAGCCCTCATTCGTCAAGATCGGTGACAACATATTTTTTGAATGAAAAAAGTGCCAAGGCTATAGTCCATGCTTTTTTTGCGAAATTTCGTTTAAAATTTTTTGTCACCAATTTTGACAAATGAGCACTCGTTGGACGCGGAATAATGAGAGGAATATAACTGTAAAATATTTCTGCTCGAAACTTGCTAGTTTCAAAAATATGCCACAAAAACCCTTCGTGTGTGGCTTGATTTCAGGTGGCCCTTCTCATGCAGTTTTTTTGCTCTATTTTAAAAACTAGACATTTATTTAGCAAAATTCCTTTTAACAGCGTTTTGTATTCCTTTCCCCGTTAAAATAAGCCCTCATTCGTCAAGATCGGTGACAATATATTTTTTGAATGAAAAAAGTGCCAAGGCTATAGTCCATGCTTTTTTTGCGAAATTTCGTTTAAAATTTTTTGTCACCGATTTTGGCAAATGAGCACTCGTTGGACGCGGAATAATGAGAGGAATATAACGGTAAAATATTTCTGCCCGAAACTTGCTAGTTTCAAAAATATGCCACAAAAACCCTTCGTGTGTGCCTTGATTTCAGGTGGCCCTTCTTATGCAGTTTTTTTGCTCTATTTTAAAAACTAGACATTTATTTAGCAAAATTCCTTTTAACAGCGTTTTGTATTCCTTTCCCCGTTAAAATAAGCCCTCATTCGTCAAGATCGGTGACAATATATTTTTTGAATGAAAAAAGTGCCAAGGCTAAGTCCATGCTTTTTTTGCGAAATTTCGTTTAAAATTTTTTGTCACCGATTTTGACAAATGAGCACTCGTTGGACGCGGAATAATGAGAGGAGTATAACTGTAAAATATTTCTGCTCGAAACTTGCTAGTTTCAAAAATATGCCACAAAAACCCTTCGTGTGTGGCTTGATTTCAGGTGGCCCTTCTTATGCAGTTTTTTTGCTCTATTTTAAAAACTAGACATTTATTTAGCAAAATTCCTTTTAACAGCGTTTTGTATTCCTTTCCCCGTTAAAATAAGCCCTCATTCGTCAAGATCGGTGACAACATATTTTTTGAATGAAAAAAGTGCCAAGGCTATAGTCCATGCTTTTTTTGCGAAAATTCGTTTAAAATTTTTTGTCACCGATTTTGACAAATGAGCACTCGTTGGACGCGGAATAATGAGAGGAATATAACTGTAAAATATTTCTGCCCGAAACTTGCTAGTTTCAAAAATATGCCACAAAAACCCTTCGTGTGTGGCTTGATTTCAGGTGGCCCTTCTTATGCAGTTTTTTTGCTCTATTTTAAAAACTAGACATTTATTTAGCAAAATTCCTTTTAACAGCGTTTTGTATTCCTTTCCCCGTTAAAATAAGCCCTCATTCGTCAAGATCGGTGACAATATATTTTTTGAATGAAAAAAGTGCCAAGGCTATAGTCCATGCTTTTTTTGCGAAATTTCGTTTAAAATTTTTTGTCACCGATTTTGGCAAATGAGCACTCGTTGGACGCGGAATAATGAGAGGAATATAACGGTAAAATATTTCTGCCCGAAACTTGCTAGTTTCAAAAATATGCCACAAAAACCCTTCGTGTGTGCCTTGATTTCAGGTGGCCCTTCTTATGCAGTTTTTTTGCTCTATTTTAAAAACTAGACATTTATTTAGCAAAATTCCTTTTAACAGCGTTTTGTATTCCTTTCCCCGTTAAAATAAGCCCTCATTCGTCAAGATCGGTGACAACATATTTTTTGAATGAAAAAAGTGCCAAGGCTATAGTCCATGCTGTTTTTGCGAAATTTCGTTTAAAATTTTTTGTCACCGATTTTGACAAATGAGCACTCGTTGGACGCGGAATAATGAGAGGAATATAACTGTAAAATATTTCTGCCCGAAACTTGCTTGTTTCAAAAATATGCCACAAAAACCCTTCGTGTGTGGCTTGATTTCAGGTGGCCCTTCTTATGCAGTTTTTTTGCTCTATTTTAAAAACTAGACATTTATTTAGCAAAATTCCTTTTAACAGCGTTTTGTATTCCTTTCCCCATTAAAATAAGCCCTCATTCGTCAAGATCGGTGACAATATATTTTTTGAATGAAAAAAGTGCCAAGGCTAAGTCCATGCTTTTTTTGCGAAATTTCGTTTAAAATTTTTTGTCACCGATTTTGACAAATGAGCACTCGTTGGACGCAGAATAATGAGAGGAATATAACTGTAAAATATTTCTGCTCGAAACTTGCTAGTTTCAAAAATATGCCACAAAAACCCTTCGTGTGTGGCTTGATTTCAGGTGGCCCTTCTTATGCAGTTTTTTTGCTCTATTTTAAAAACTAGACATTTATTTAGCAAAATTCCTTTTAACAGCGTTTTGTATTCCTTTCCCCGTTAAAATAAGCCCTCATTCGTCAAGATCGGTGACAACATATTTTTTGAATGAAAAAAGTGCCAAGGCTATAGTCCATGCTTTTTTTGCGAAATTTCGTTTAAAATTTTTTGTCACCGATTTTGACAAATGAGTACTCGTTGGACGCGGAATAATGAGAGGAATATAACTGTAAAATATTTCTGCCCGAAACTTGCTAGTTTCAAAAATATGCCACAAAAACCCTTCGTGTGTGGCTTGATTTCAGGTGGCCCTTCTTATGCAGTTTTTTTTGCTCTATTTTAAAAACTAGACATTTATTTAGCAAAATTCCTTTTAACAGCGTTTTGTATTCCTTTCTCCGTTAAAATAAGCCCTCATTCGTCAAGATCGGTGACAATATATTTTTTGAATGAAAAAAGTGCCAAGGCTATATAGTCCATGCTTTTTTTGCGAAATTTCGTTTAAAATTTTTTGTCACCGATTTTGACAAATGAGCACTCGTTGGACGCGGAATAATGAGAGGAATATAACTGTAAAATATTTCTGCCCGAAACTTGCTAGTTTCAAAAATATGCCACAAAAACCCTTCGTGTGTGGCTTGATTTCAGGTGGCCCTTCTTATGCAGTTTTTTTTGCTCTATTTTAAAAACTAGACATTTATTTAGCACAATTTCTTTTAACAGCGTTTTGTATTCCTTTCCCCGTTAAAATAAGCCCTCATTCGTCAAGATCGGTGACAATATATTTTTTGAATGAAAAAAGTGCCAAGGCTATAGTCCATGCTTTTTTTGCGAAATTTCGTTTAAAATTTTTTGTCACCGATTTTGACAAATGAGCACTCGTTGGACGCGGAATAATGAGAGGAATATAACTGTAAAATATTTCTGCCCGAAACTTGCTAGTTTCAAAAATATGCCACAAAAACCCTTCGTGTGTGCCTTGATTTCAGGTGGCCCTTCTTATGCAGTTTTTTTGCTCTATTTTAAAAACTAGACATTTATTTAGCAAAATTCCTTTTAACAGCGTTTTGTATTCCTTTCCCCGTTAAAATAAGCCCTCATTCGTCAAGATCGGTGACAGTATATTTTTTGAATGAAAAAAGTGCCAAGGCTATAGTCCATGCTTTTTTTGCGAAATTTCGTTTAAAATTTTTTGTCACCGATTTTGACAAATGAGCACTCGTTGGACGCGGAATAATGAGAGGAATATAACTGTAAAATATTTCTGCCCGAAACTTGCTAGTTTCAAAAATATGCCACAAAAACCCATCGTGTGTGGCTTGATTTCAGGTGGCCCTTCTTATGCAGTTTTTTTGCTCTATTTTAAAAACTAGACATTTATTTAGCAAAATTCCTTTTAACAGCGTTTTGTATTCCTTTCCCCGTTAAAATAAGCCCTCATTCGTCAAGATCGGTGACAATATATTTTTTGAATGAAAAAAGTGCCAAGGCTATAGTCCATGCTTTTTTTGCGAAATTTCGTTTAAAATTTTTTGTCACCGATTTTGACAAATGAGCACTCGTTGGACGCGGAATAATGAGAGGATTATAAATGTAAAATATTTCTGCCCGAAACTTGCTAGTTTCAAAAATATGCCACAAAAACCCTTCGTGTGTGCCTTGATTTCAGGTGGCCCTTCTTATGCAGTTTTTTTGCTCTATTTTAAAAACTAGACATTTATTTAGCAAAATTCCTTTTAACAGGGTTTTGTATTCCTTTCCCCGTTAAAATAAGCCCTCATTCGTCAAGATCGGTGACAATATATTTTTTGAATGAAAAAAGTGCCAAGGCTATAGTCCATGCTTTTTTTGCGAAATTTCGTTTAAAATTTTTTGTCACCGATTTTGACAAATGAGCACTCGTTGGACGCGGAATAATGAGAGGAATATAACTGTAAAATATTTCTGCCCGAAACTTGCTAGTTTCAAAAATATGCCACAAAAACCCTTCGTGTGTGCCTTGATTTCAGGTGGCCCTTCTTATGCAGTTTTTTTGCTCTATTTTAAAAACTAGACATTTATTTAGCAAAATTCCTTTTAACAGCGTTTTGTATTCCTTTCCCCGTTAAAATAAGCCCTCATTCGTCAAGATCGGTGACAATATATTTTTTGAATGAAAAAAGTGCCAAGGCTATATAGTCCATGCTTTTTTTGCGAAATTTCGTTTAAAACTTTTTGTCACCGATTTTGACAAATGAGCACTCGTTGGACGCGGAATAATGAGAGGAATATAACTGTAAAATATTTCTGCCCGAAACTTGCTAGTTTCAAAAATATGCCACAAAAACCCTTCGTGTGTGGCTTGATTTCAGGTGGCCCTTCTTATGCAGTTTTTTTGCTCTATTTTAAAAACTAGACATTTATTTAGCAAAATTCCTTTTAACAGCGTTTTGTATTCCTTTCCCCGTTAAAATAAGCCCTCATTCGTCAAGAACGGTGACAATATATTTTTTGAATGAAAAAAGTGCCAATGCTATAGTCCATGCTTTTTTTGCGAAATTTCGTTTAAAATTTTTTGTCACCGATTTTGACAAATGAGCACTCGTTGGACGCGGAATAATGAGAGGAATATAACTGTAAAATATTTATGCCCGAAACTTGCTAGTTTCAAAAATATGCCACAAAAACCCTTCGTGTGTGGCTTGATTTCAGGTGGCCCTTCTTATGCAGTTTTTTTGCTCTATTTTAAAAACTAGACATTTATTTAGCAAAATTCCTTTTAACAGCGTTTTGTATTCCTTTCCCCGTTAAAATAAGCCCTCATTCGTCAAGATCGGTGACAGTATATTTTTTGAATGAAAAAAGTGCCAAGGCTATAGTCCATGCTTTTTTTGCGAAATTTCGTTTAAAATTTTTTGTCACCGATTTTGACAAATGAGCACTCGTTGGACGCGGAATAATGAGAGGAATATAACTGTAAAATATTTCTGCCCGAAACTTGCTAGTTTCAAAAATATGCCACAAAAACCCATCGTGTGTGGCTTGATTTCAGGTGGCCCTTCTTATGCAGTTTTTTTGCTCTATTTTAAAAACTAGACATTTATTTAGCAAAATTCCTTTTAACAGCGTTTTGTATTCCTTTCCCCGTTAAAATAAGCCCTCATTCGTCAAGATCGGTGACAATATATTTTTTGAATGAAAAAAGTGCCAAGGCTAGTCCATGCTTTTTTTGCGAAATTTCGTTTAAAATTTTTTGTCACCGATTTTGACAAATGAGCACTCGTTGGACGCGGAATAATGAGAGGAATATAACTGTAAAATATTTCTGCCCGAAACTTGCTAGTTTCAAAAATATGCCACAAAAACCCTGCGTGTGTGCCTTGATTTCAGGTGGCCCTTCTTATGCAGTTTTTTTGCTCTATTTTAAAAACTAGACCTTTATTTAGCAAAATTCCTTTTAACAGCGTTTTGTATTCCTTTCCCCGTTAAAATAAGCCCTCATTCGTCAAGATCGGTGACAATATATTTTTTGAATGAAAAAAGTGCCAAGGCTATATGGTCCATGCTTTTTTTGCGAAATTTCGTTTAAAACTTTTTGTCACCGATTTTGACAAATGAGCACTCGTTGGACGCGGAATAATGAGAGGAATATAACAGTAAAATATTTCTGCCCGAAACTTGCTAGTTTCAAAAATATGCCACAAAAACCCTTCGTGTGTGGCTTGATTTCAGGTGGCCCTTCTTATGCAGTTTTTTTGCTCTATTTTAAAAACTAGACATTTATTTAGCAAAATTCCTTTTAACAGCGTTTTGTATTCCTTTCCCCGTTAAAATAAACCCTCATTCGTCAAGAACGGTGACAATATATTTTTTGAATGAAAAAAGTACCAATGCTATAGTCCATGCTTTTTTTGCGAAATTTCGTTTAAAATTTTTTGTCACCGATTTTGACAAATGAGCACTCGTTGGACGCGGAATAATGAGAGGAATATAACTGTAAAATATTTATGCCCGAAACTTGCTAGTTTCAAAAATATGCCACAAAAACCCTTCGTGTGTGGCTTGATTTCAGGTGGCCCTTCTTATGCAGTTTTTTTGCTCTATTTTAAAAACTAGACATTTATTTAGCAAAATTCCTTTTAACAGCGTTTTGTATTCCTTTCCCCGTTAAAATAAGCCCTCATTCGTCAAGATCGGTGACAGTATATTTTTTGAATGAAAAAAGTGCCAAGGCTATAGTCCATGCTTTTTTTGCGAAATTTCGTTTAAAATTTTTTGTCACCGATTTTGACAAATGAGCACTCGTTGGACGCGGAATAATGAGAGGAATATAACTGTAAAATATTTCTGCCCGAAACTTGCTAGTTTCAAAAATATGCCACAAAAACCCATCGTGTGTGGCTTGATTTCAGGTGGCCCTTCTTATGCAGTTTTTTTGCTCTATTTTAAAAACTAGACATTTATTTAGCAAAATTCCTTTTAACAGCGTTTTGTATTCCTTTCCCCGTTAAAATAAGCCCTCATTCGTCAAGATCGGTGACAATATATTTTTTGAATGAAAAAAGTGCCAAGGCTATAGTCCATGCTTTTTTTGCGAAATTTCGTTTAAAATTTTTTGTCACCGATTTTGACAAATGAGCACTCGTTGGACGCGGAATAATGAGAGGATTATAACTGTAAAATATTTCTGCCCGAAACTTGCTAGTTTCAAAAATATGCCACAAAAACCCTTCGTGTGTGGCTTGATTTCAGGTGGCCCTTCTTATGCAGTTTTTTTGCTCTATTTTAAAAACTAGACATTTATTTAGCAAAATTCCTTTTAACAGCGTTTTGTATTCCTTTCCCCGTTAAAATAAGCCCTCATTCGTCAAGATCGGTGACAATATATTTTTTGAATGAAAAAAAATGAATGAAAAATTTCGTTTAAAATTTTTTGTCACCGATTTTGACAAATGAGCACTCGTTGGACGCGGAATAATGAGAGGAATATAACTGTAAAATATTTATGCCCGAAACTTGCTAGTTTCAAAAATATGCCACAAAAACCCTTCGTGTGTGGCTTGATTTCAGGTGGCCCTTCTTATGCAGTTTTTTTGCTCTATTTTAAAAACTAGACATTTATTTAGCAAAATTCCTTTTAACAGCGTTTTGTATTCCTTTCCCCGTTAAAATAAGCCCTCATTCGTCAAGATCGGTGACAATATATTTTTTGAATGAAAAAAGTGCCAAGGCGAAATTTCGTTTAAAATTTTTTGTCACCGATTTTGACAAATGAGCACTCGTTGGACGCGGAATAATGAGAGGAATATAACTGTAAAATATTTCTGCTCGAAACTTGCTAGTTTCAAAAATATGCCACAAAAACCCTTCGTGTGTGGCTTGATTTCAGGTGGCCCTTCTCATGCAGTTTTTTTGCTCTATTTTAAAAACTAGACATTTATTTAGCAAAATTCCTTTTAACAGCGTTTTGTATTCCTTTCCCCGTTAAAATAAGCCCTCATTCGTCAAGATCGGTGACAATATATTTTTTGAATGAAAAAAGTGCCAAGGCTATAGTCCATGCTTTTTTTGCGAAATTTCGTTTAAAATTTTTTGTCACCCATTTTGACAAATGAGCACTCGTTGGACGCGGAATAATGACAGGAATATAACTGTAAAATATTTCTGCCCGAAACTTGCTAGTTTCAAAAATATGCCACAAAAACCCTTCGTGTGTGGCTTGATTTCAGGTGGCCCTTCTTATGCAGTTTTTTTGCTCTATTTTAAAAACTAGACATTTATTTAGCAAAATTCCTTTTAACAGCGTTTTGTATTCCTTTCCCCGTTAAAATAAGCCCTCATTCGTCAAGATCGGTGACAATATATTTTTTGAATGAAAAAAGTGCCAAGGCTATAGTCCATGCTTTTTTTGCGAAATTTCGTTTAAAATTTTTTGTCACCGATTTTGACAAATGAGCACTCGTTGGACGCGGAATAATGAGAGGAATATAACTGTAAAATATTTCTGCCCGAAACTTGCTAGTTTTAAAAATATGCCACAAAAACCCTTCGTGTGTGGCTTGATTTCAGGTGGCCCTTCTTATGCAGTTTTTTTGCTCTATTTTAAAAACTAGATATATATTTAGCAAAATTCCTTTTAACAGCGTTTTGTATTCCTTTCCCCGTTAAAATAAGCCCCCATTCGTCAAGATCGGTGACAATATATTTTTTGAATGAAAAAAGTGCCAAGGCTAGTCCATGCTTTTTTTGCGAAATTTCGTTTAGAATTTTTTGTCACCGATTTTGGCAAATGAGCACTCGTTGGACGCGGAATAATGAGAGGATTATAACTGTAAAATATTTCTGCCCGAAACTTGCTAGTTTCAAAAATATGCCACAAAAACCCTTCGTGTGTGGCTTGATTTCAGGTGGCCCTTCTTATGCAGTTTTTTTGCTCTATTTTAAAAACTAGACATTTATTTAGCAAAATTCCTTTTAACAGCGTTTTGTATTCCTTTCCCCGTTAAAATAAGCCCTCATTCGTCAAGACCGGTGACAATATATTTTTTGAATGAAAAAAGTGCCAAGGTATAGTCCATGCTTTTTTTGCGAAATTTCGTTTAAAATTTTTTGTCACCGATTTTGACAAATGAGCACTCGTTGGACGCGGAATAATGAGAGGAATATAACTGTAAAATATTTCTGCCCGAAACTTGCTAGTTTCAAAAATATGCCACAAAAACCCTTCGTGTGTGCCTTGATTTCAGGTGGCCCTTCTTATGCAGTTTTTTTGCTCTATTTTAAAAACTAGATATATATTTAGCAAAATTCCTTTTAACAGCGTTTTGTATTCCTTTCCCCGTTAAAATAAGCCCCCATTCGTCAAGATCGGTGACAATATATTTTTTGAATGAAAAAAGTGCCAAGGCTAGTCCATGCTTTTTTTGCGAAATTTCGTTTAAAATTTTTTGTCACCGATTTTGGCAAATGAGCACGCGTTGGACGCGAAATAATGAGAGGAATATAACTGTAAAATATTTCTGCTCGAAACTTGCTAGTTTCAAAAATATGCCACAAAAACCCTTCGTGTGTGGCTTGATTTCAGGTGGCCCTTCTTATGCAGTTTTTTTGCTCTATTTTAAAAACTAGACATTTATTTAGCAAAATTCCTTTTAACAGCGTTTTGTATTCCTTTCCCCGTTAAAATAAGCCCTCATTCGTCAAGATCGGTGCCAATATATTTTTTGAATGAAAAAAGTGCCAAGGCTATAGTCCATGCTTTTTTTGCGAAATTTCGTTTAAAATTTTTTGTCACCGATTTTGACAAATGAGCACTCGTTGGACGCGGAATAATGAGAGGAATATAACTGTAAAATATTTCTGCCCGAAACTTGCTAGTTTCAAAAATATGCCACAAAAACCCTTCGTGTGTGCCTTGATTTCAGGTGGCCCTTCTTATGCAGTTTTTTTGCTCTATTTTAAAAACTAGATATTTATTTAGCAAAATTCCTTTTAACAGCGTTTTGTATTCCTTTCCCCGTTAAAATAAGCCCTCATTCGTCAAGATCGGTGACAATATATTTTTTGAATGAAAAAAGTGCCAAGGCTAGTCCATGCTTTTTTTGCGAAATTTCGTTTAAAATTTTTTGTCACCGATTTTGGCAAATGAGCACTCGTTGGACGCGAAATAATGAGAGGAATATAACTGTAAAATATTTCTGCTCGAAACTTGCTAGTTTCAAAAATATGCCACAAAAACCCTTCGTGTGTGGCTTGATTTCAGGTGGCCCTTCTCATGCAGTTTTTTTGCTCTATTTTAAAAACTAGACATTTATTTAGCAAAATTCCTTTTAACAGCGTTTTGTATTCCTTTCCCCGTTAAAATAAGCCCTCATTCGTCAAGATCGGTGACAATATATTTTTTGAATGAAAAAAGTGCCAAGGCTATAGTCCATGCTTTTTTTGCGAAATTTCGTTTAAAATTTTTTGTCACCGATTTTGACAAATGAGCACTCGTTGGACGCGGAATAATGAGAGGATTATAACTGTAAAATATTTCTGCCGAAACTTGCTAGTTTCAAAAATATGCCACAAAAACCCTTCGTGTGTGGCTTGATTTCAGGTGGCCCTTCTTATGCAGTTTTTTTGCTCTATTTTAAAAACTAGACATTTATTTATCACAATTCCTTTTAACAGCGTTTTGTATTCCTTTCCCCGTTAAAATAAGCCCTCATTCGTCAAGATCGGTGACAACATATTTTTTGAATGAAAAAAGTGCCAAGGCTATAGTCCATGCTTTTTTTGCGAAATTTCGTTTAAAATTTTTTGTCACCGATTTTGACAAATGAGCACTCGTTGGACGCGGAATAATGAGAGGAATATAACTGTAAAATATTTCTGCCCGAAACTTGCTAGTTTCAAAAATATGCCACAAAAACCCTTCGTGTGTGCCTTGATTTCAGGTGGCCCTTCTTATGCAGTTTTTTTGCTCTATTTTAAAAACTAGATATTTATTTAGCAAAATTCCTTTTAACAGCGTTTTGTATTCCTTTCCCCGTTAAAATAAGCCCTCATTCGTCAAGATCGGTGACAATATATTTTTTGAATGAAAAAAGTGCCAAGGCTATAGTCCATGCTTTTTTTGCGAAATTTCGTTTAAAATTTTTTGTCACCGATTTTGGCAAATGAGCACTCGTTGGACGCGGAATAATGAGAGGAATATAACTGTAAAATATTTCTGCCCGAAACTTGCTAGTTTCAAAAATATGCCACAAAAACCCTTCGTGTGTGGCTTGATTTCAGGTGGCCCTTCTTATGCAGTTTTTTTGCTCTATTTTAAAAACTAGACATTTATTTAGCAAAATTCCTTTTAACAGCGTTTTGTATTCCTTTCCCCGTTAAAATAAGCCCTCATTCGTCAAGATCGGTGACAATATATTTTTTGAATGAAAAAAGTGCCAAGGCTATAGTCCATGCTTTTTTTGCGAAATTTCGTTTAAAATTTTTTGTCACCGATTTTGACAAATGAGCACTCGTTGGACGCGGAATAATGAGAGGATTATAACTGTAAAATATTTCTGCCGAAACTTGCTAGTTTCAAAAATATGCCACAAAAACCCTTCGTGTGTGGCTTGATTTCAGGTGGCCCTTCTTATGCAGTTTTTTTGCTCTATTTTAAAAACTAGACATTTATTTATCACAATTCCTTTTAACAGCGTTTTGTATTCCTTTCCCCGTTAAAACCCCGTTTAAAATAAGCCCTCATTCGTCAAGATCGGTGACAATATATTTTTTGAATGAAAAAAGTGCCAAGGCTATAGTCCATGCTTTTTTTGCGAAATTTCGTTTAAAATTTTTTGTCACCGATTTTGGCAAATGAGCACTCGTTGGACGCGGAATAATGAGAGGAATATAACTGTAAAATATTTCTGCCCGAAACTTGCTAGTTTCAAAAATATGCCACAAAAACCCTTCGTGTGTGGCTTGATTTCAGGTGGCCCTTCTCATGCAGTTTTTTTGCTCTATTTTAAAAACTAGACATTTATTTAGCAAAATTCCTTTTAACAGCGTTTTGTATTCCTTTACCCGTTAAAATAAGCCCTCATTCGTCAAGATCGGTGACAATATATTTTTTGAATGAAAAAAGTGCCAAGGCTATATATAGTCCATGCTTTTTTTGCGAAATTTCGTTTAAAATATTTTGTCACCGATTTTGGCAAATGAGCACTCGTTGGACGCGGAATAATGAGAGGAATATAACTGTAATAAAATATTTCTGCCCGAAACTTGCTAGTTTCAAAAATATGCCACAAAAACCCTTCGTGTGTGCCTTGATTTCAGGTGGCCCTTCTTATGCAGTTTTTTTGCTCTATTTTAAAAACTAGATATTTATTTAGCAAAATTCCTTTTAACAGCGTTTTGTATTCCTTTCCCCGTTAAAATAAGCCCTCATTCGTCAAGATCGGTGACAATATATTTTTTGAATGAAAAAAGTGCAAGGTTTTTGCGAAATTTCGTTTAAAATTTTTTGTCACCGATTTTGACAAATGAGCACTCGTTGGACGCGGAATAATGAGGAATATAACTGTAAAATATTTCTGCTCGAACTTGCTAGTTTCAAAAATATGCCACAAAAACCCTTCGTGTGTGGCTTGATTTCAGGTGGCCCTTCTCATGCAGTTTTTTTGCTCTATTTTAAAAACTAGACATTTATTTAGCAAAATTCCTTTTAACAGCGTTTTGTATTCCTTTCCCCGTTAAAATAAGCCCTCATTCGTCAAGATCGGTGACAATATATTTTTTGAATGAAAAAAGTGCCAAGGCTAGTCCATGCTTTTTTTGCGAAATTTCGTTTAAAATTTTTTGTCACCGATTTTGGCAAATGAGCACTCGTTGGACGCGAAATAATGAGAGGAATATAACTGTAAAATATTTCTGCTCGAAACTTGCTAGTTTCAAAAATATGCCACAAAAACCCTTCGTGTGTGGCTTGATTTCAGGTGGCCCTTCTCATGCAGTTTTTTTGCTCTATTTTAAAAACTAGACATTTATTTAGCAAAATTCCTTTTAACAGCGTTTTGTATTCCTTTCCCCGTTAAAATAAGCCCTCATTCGTCAAGATCGGTGACAATATATTTTTTGAATGAAAAAAGTGCCAAGGCTATAGTCCATGCTTTTTTTGCGAAATTTCGTTTAAAATTTTTTGTCACCGATTTTGTCAAATGAGCACTCGTTGGACGCGGAATAATGAGAGGAATATAACTGTAAAATATTTCTGCCCGAAACTTGCTAGTTTCAAAAATATGCCACAAAAACCCTTCGTGTGTGCCTTGACTTCAGGTGGCCCTTCTTATGCAGTTTTTTTGCTCTATTTTAAAAACTAGATATTTATTTAGCAAAATTCCTTTTAACAGCGTTTTGTATTCCTTTCCCCGTTAAAATAAGCCCTCATTCGTCAAGATCGGTGACAATATATTTTTTGAATGAAAAAAGTGCCAAGGCTATAGTCCATGCTTTTTTTGCGAAATTTCGTTTAAAATTTTTTGTCACCGATTTTGACAAATGAGCACTCGTTGGACGCGGAATAATGAGAGGATTATAACTGTAAAATATTTCTGCCCGAAACTTGCTAGTTTCAAAAATATGCCACAAAAACCCTTCGTGTGTGGCTTGATTTCAGGTGGCCCTTCTTATGCAGTTTTTTTGCTCTATTTTAAAAACTAGACATTTATTTAGCAAAATTCCTTTTAACAGCGTTTTGTATTCCTTTCCCCGTTAAAATAAGCCCTCATTCGTCAAGATCGGTGACAATATATTTTTTGAATGAAAAAAGTGCCAAGGCTATAGTCCATGCTTTTTTTGCGAAATTTCGTTTAAAATTTTTTGTCACCGATTTTGGCAAATGAGCACTCGTTGGACGCGGAATAATGAGAGGAATATAACTGTAAAATATTTCTGCCCGAAACTTGCTAGTTTCAAAAATATGCCACAAAAACCCTTCGTGTGTGCCTTGACTTCAGGTGGCCCTTCTTATGCAGTTTTTTTGCTCTATTTTAAAAACTAGATATTTATTTAGCAAAATTCCTTTTAACAGCGTTTTGTATTCCTTTCCCCGTTAAAATAAGCCCTCATTCGTCAAGATCGGTGACAATATATTTTTTGAATGAAAAAAGTGCCAAGGCTATAGTCCATGCTTTTTTTGCGAAATTTCGTTTAAAATTTTTTGTCACCGATTTTGACAAATGAGCACTCGTTGGACGCGGAATAATGAGAGGAATATAGCTGTAAAATATTTCTGCCCGAAACTTGCTAGTTTCAAAAATATGCCACAAAAACCCTTCGTGTGTGCCTTGATTTCAGGTGGCCCTTCTTATGCAGTTTTTTGCTCTATTTTAAAAACTAGATATTTATTTAGCAAAATTCCTTTTAACAGCGTTTTGTATTCCTTTCCCCGTTAAAATATGCCCTCATTCGTCAAGATCGGTGACAACATATTTTTTGAATGAAAAAAGTGCCAAGGCTATAGTCCATGCCTTTTTTGCGAAATTTCGTTTAACATTTTTTGTCACCGATTTTGGCAAATGAGCACTCGTTGGACGCGGAATAATGAGAGGAATATAACTGTAAAATATTTCTGCCGGAAACTTGCTAGTTTCAAAAATATGCCACAAAAACCCTTCGTGTGTGGCTTGATTTCAGGTGGCCCTTCTTATGCAGTTTTTTTGCTCTATTTTAAAAACTAGACATTTATTTAGCAAAATTCCTTTTAACAGCGTTTTGTATTCCTTTCCCCGTTAAAATAAGCCCTCATTCGTCAAGATCGGTGACAATATATTTTTTGAATGAAAAAAGTGCCAAGGCTTATAGACCATGCTTTTTTTGCGAAATTTCGTTTAAAATTTTTTGTCACCGATTTTGGCAAATGAGCACTCGTTGGACGCGGAATATAGAGAGAAATATAACTGTAAAATATTTCTGCCCGAAACTTGCTAGTTTCAAAAATATGCCACAAAAACCATTCGTGTGTGGCTTGATTTCAGGTGGCCTTTCTTATGCAGTTTTTTTGCTCTATTTTAAAAACTAGACATTTATTTAGCAAAATTCCTTTTAACAGCGTTTTGTATTCCTTTCGCCGTTAAAATAAGCCCTCATTCGTCAAGATCGGTGACAATATATTTTTTGAATGAAAAAAGTGCCAAGGCTATAGTCCATGCTTTTTTTGCGAAATTTCGTTTAAAATTTTTTGTCACCGCTTTTGGCAAATGAGCACTCGTTGGACGCGAAATAATGAGAGGAATATAACTGTAAAATATTTCTGCCCGAAACTTGCTAGTTTCAAAAATATGCCACAAAAACCCTTCGTGTGTGGCTTGATTTCAGGTGGCCCTTCTTATGCAGTTTTTTTGCTCTATTTTAAAAACTAGACATTTATTTAGCAAAATTCCATTTAACAGCGTTTTGTATTCCTTTCCCCGTTAAAATAAGCCCACATTCGTCAAGATCGGTGACAATATATTTTTTGAATGAAAAAAGTGCCAAGGCTTATAGTCCATGCTTTTTTTGCGAAATTTCGTTTAAAATTTTTTGTCACCGATTTTGGCAAATGAGCACTCGTTGGACGCGGAATAATGAGAGGAATATAACTGTAAAATATTTCTGCCCGAAACTTGCCAGTTTCAAAAATATGCCACAAAAACCCTTCGTGTGTGGCTTGATTTCAGGTGGCCCTTCTTATGCAGTTTTTTTTCTCTATTTTAAAAACTAGACCTTTATTTAGCAAAATTCCTTTTAACAGCGTTTTGTATTCCTTTCCCCGTTAAAATAAGCCCTCATTCGTCAAGATCGGTGACAATATATTTTTTGAATGAAAAAAGTGCCAAGGCTATAGTCCATGCTTTTTTTCTTTTTTTGCGAAATTTCGTTTAAAATTTTTTGTTACCGATTTTGGCAAATGAGCACTCGTTGGACGCGAAATAATGAGAGGAATATAACTGTAAAATATTTCTGCCCGAAACTTGCTAGTTTCAAAAATATGCCACAAAAACCCTTCGTGTGTGGCTTGATTTCAGGTGGCCCTTCTTATGCAGTTTTTTTGCTCTATTTTAAAAACTAGACATATATTTAGCAAAATTCCTTTTAACAGCGTTTTGTATTCCTTTCCCCGTTAAAATAAGCCCTCATTCGTCAAGATCGGTGACAATATATTTTTTGAATGAAAAAAGTGCCAAGGCTATAGTCCATGCTTTTTTTGCGAAATTTCGTTTAAAATTTTTTGTCACCGATTTTGGCAAATGAGCACTCGTTGGACGCGGAATAATGAGAGGAATATAACTGTAAAATATTTCTGCCCGAAACTTGCTAGTTTCAAAAATATGCCACAAAAACCCTTCGTGTGTGGCTTGATTTCAGGTGGCCCTTCTTATGCAGTTTTTTTGCTCTATTTTAAAAACTAGACATTTATTTAGCAAAATTCCTTTTAACAGCGTTTTGTATTCCTTTCCCCGTTAAAATAAGCCCTCATTCGTCAAGATCGGTGACAATATATTTTTTGAATGAAAAAAGTGTCAAGGCTATAGTCCATGCTTTTTTTGCGAAATTTCGTTTAAAATTTTTTGTTACCGATTTTGGCAAATGAGCACTCGTTGGACGCGAAATAATGAGAGGAATATAACTGTAAAATATTTCTGCCCGAAACTTGCTAGTTTCAAAAATATGCCACAAAAACCCTTCGTGTGTGGCTTGATTTCAGGTGGCCCTTCTTATGCAGTTTTTTTGCTCTATTTTAAAAACTAGACATATATTTAGCAAAATTCCTTTTAACAGCGTTTTGTATTCCTTTCCCCGTTAAAATAAGCCCTCATTCGTCAAGATCGGTGACAATATATTTTTTGAATGAAAAAAGTGCCAAGGCTATAGTCCATGCTTTTTTTGCGAAATTTCGTTTAAAATTTTTTGTCACCGATTTTGGCAAATGAGCACTCGTTGGACGCGGAATAATGAGAGGAATATAACTGTAAAATATTTCTGCCCGAAACTTGCTAGTTTCAAAAATATGCCACAAAAACCCTTCGTGTGTGCCTTGACTTCAGGTGGCCCTTCTTATGCAGTTTTTTTGCTCTATTTTAAAAACTAGATATTTATTTAGCAAAATTCCTTTTAACAGCGTTTTGTATTCCTTTCCCCGTTAAAATAAGCCCTCATTCGTCAAGATCGGTGACAATATATTTTTTGAATGAAAAAAGTGCCAAGGCTATAGTCCATGCTTTTTTTGCGAAATTTCGTTTAAAATTTTTTGTCACCGATTTTGACAAATGAGCACTCGTTGGACGCGGAATAATGAGAGGATTATAACTGTAAAATATTTCTGCCCGAAACTTGCTAGTTTCAAAAATATGCCACAAAAACCCTTCGTGTGTGGCTTGATTTCAGGTGGCCCTTCTTATGCAGTTTTTTTGCTCTATTTTAAAAACTAGACATTTATTTAGCAAAATTCCTTTTAACAGCGTTTTGTATTCCTTTCCCCGTTAAAATAAGCCCTCATTCGTCAAGATCGGTGACAATATATTTTTTGAATGAAAAAAGTGCCAAGGCTATAGTCCATGCTTTTTTTCTTTTTTTGCGAAATTTCGTTTAAAATTTTTTGTTACCGATTTTGGCAAATGAGCACTCGTTGGACGCGAAATAATGAGAGGAATATAACTGTAAAATATTTCTGCCCGAAACTTGCTAGTTTCAAAAATATGCCACAAAAACCCTTCGTGTGTGGCTTGATTTCAGGTGGCCCTTCTTATGCAGTTTTTTTGCTCTATTTTAAAAACTAGACATATATTTAGCAAAATTCCTTTTAACAGCGTTTTGTATTCCTTTCCCCGTTAAAATAAGCCCTCATTCGTCAAGATCGGTGACAATATATTTTTTGAATGAAAAAAGTGCCAAGGCTATAGTCCATGCTTTTTTTGCGAAATTTCGTTTAAAATTTTTTGTCACCGATTTTGGCAAATGAGCACTCGTTGGACGCGGAATAATGAGAGGAATATAACTGTAAAATATTTCTGCCCGAAACTTGCTAGTTTCAAAAATATGCCACAAAAACCCTTCGTGTGTGCCTTTACTTCAGGTGGCCCTTCTTATGCAGTTTTTTTGCTCTATTTTAAAAACTAGATATTTATTTAGCAAAATTCCTTTTAACAGCGTTTTGTATTCCTTTCCCCGTTAAAATAAGCCCTCATTCGTCAAGATCGGTGACAATATATTTTTTGAATGAAAAAAGTGCCAAGGCTATAGTCCATGCTTTTTTTGCGAAATTTCGTTTAAAAGTTTTTGTCACCGATTTTGGCAAATGAGCACTCGTTGGACGCGGAATAATGAGAGGAATATAACTGTAAAATATTTCTGCCCGAAACTTGCTAGTTTCAAAAATATGCCACAAAAACCCTTCGTGTGTGCCTTGACTTCAGGTGGCCCTTCTTATGCAGTTTTTTTGCTCTATTTTAAAAACTAGATATTTATTTAGCAAAATTCCTTTTAACAGCGTTTTGTATTCCTTTCCCCGTTAAAATAAGCCCTCATTCGTCAAGATCGGTGACAATATATTTTTTGAATGAAAAAGTGCCAAGGCTATAGTCCATGCTTTTTTTGCGAAATTTCGTTTAAAATTTTTTGTCACCGATTTTGACAAATGAGCACTCGTTGGACGCGGAATAATGAGAGGAATATAACTGTAAAATATTTCTGCCCGAAACTTGCTAGTTTCAAAAATATGCCACAAAAACCCTTCGTGTGTGCCTTGATTTCAGGTGGCCCTTCTTATGCAGTTTTTTGCTCTATTTTAAAAACTAGATATTTGTTTAGCAAAATTCCTTTTAACAGCGTTTTGTATTCCTTTCCCCGTTAAAATAAGCCCTCATTCGTCAAGATCGGTGACAGTATATTTTTTGAATGAAAAAAGTGCCAAGGCTATAGTCCATGCATTTTTTGCGAAATTTCGTTTAACATTTTTTGTCACCGATTTTGGCAAATGAGCACTCGTTGGACGCGGAATAATGAGAGGAATATAACTGTAAAATATTTCTGCCCGAAACTTGCTAGTTTCAAAAATATGCCACAAAAACCCTTCGTGTGTGGCTTGATTTCAGGTGGCCCTTCTTATGCAGTTTTTTTTCTCTATTTTAAAAACTAGACCTTTATTTAGCAAAATTCCTTTTAACAGCGTTTTGTATTCCTTTCCCCGTTAAAATAAGCCCTCATTCGTCAAGATCGGTGACAATATATTTTTTGAATGAAAAAAGTGCCAAGGCTATAGTCCATGCTTTTTTTCTTTTTTTGCGAAATTTCGTTTAAAATTTTTTGTTACCGATTTTGGCAAATGAGCACTCGTTGGACGCGAAATAATGAGAGGAATATAACTGTAAAATATTTCTGCCCGAAACTTGCTAGTTTCAAAAATATGCCACAAAAACCCTTCGTGTGTGGCTTGATTTCAGGTGGCCCTTCTTATGCAGTTTTTTTGCTCTATTTTAAAAACTAGACATATATTTAGCAAAATTCCTTTTAACAGCGTTTTGTATTCCTTTCCCCGTTAAAATAAGCCCTCATTCGTCAAGATCGGTGACAATATATTTTTTGAATGAAAAAAGTGCCAAGGCTATAGTCCATGCATTTTTTGCGAAATTTCGTTTAACATTTTTTGTCACCGATTTTGGCAAATGAGCACTCGTTGGACGCGGAATAATGAGAGGAATATAACTGTAAAATATTTCTGCCCGAAACTTGCTAGTTTCAAAAATATGCCACAAAAACCCTTCGTGTGTGGCTTGATTTCAGGTGGCCCTTCTTATGCAGTTTTTTTTCTCTATTTTAAAAACTAGACCTTTATTTAGCAAAATTCCTTTTAACAGCGTTTTGTATTCCTTTCCCCGTTAAAATAAGCCCTCATTCGTCAAGATCGGTGACAATATATTTTTTGAATGAAAAAAGTGCCAAGGCTATAGTCCATGCTTTTTTTCTTTTTTTGCGAAATTTCGTTTAAAATTTTTTGTTACCGATTTTGGCAAATGAGCACTCGTTGGACGCGAAATAATGAGAGGAATATAACTGTAAAATATTTCTGCCCGAAACTTGCTAGTTTCAAAAATATGCCACAAAAACCCTTCGTGTGTGGCTTGATTTCAGGTGGCCCTTCTTATGCAGTTTTTTTGCTCTATTTTAAAAACTAGACATATATTTAGCAAAATTCCTTTTAACAGCGTTTTGTATTCCTTTCCCCGTTAAAATAAGCCCTCATTCGTCAAGATCGGTGACAATATATTTTTTGAATGAAAAAAGTGCCAAGGCTATAGTCCATGCTTTTTTTGCGAAATTTCGTTTAAAATTTTTTGTCACCGATTTTGGCAAATGAGCACTCGTTGGACGCGGAATAATGAGAGGAATATAACTGTAAAATATTTCTGCCCGAAACTTGCTAGTTTCAAAAATATGCCACAAAAACCCTTCTTGTGTGCCTTGACTTCAGGTGGCCCTTCTTATGCAGTTTTTTTGCTCTATTTTAAAAACTAGATATTTATTTAGCAAAATTCCTTTTAACAGCGTTTTGTATTCCTTTCCCCGTTAAAATAAGCCCTCATTCGTCAAGATCGGTGACAATATATTTTTTGAATGAAAAAAGTGCCAAGGCTATAGTCCATGCTTTTTTTGCGAAATTTCGTTTAAAATTTTTTGTCACCGATTTTGACAAATGAGCACTCGTTGGACGCGGAATAATGAGAAGAATATAACTGTAAAATATTTCTGCCCGAAACTTGCTAGTTTCAAAAATATGCCACAAAAACCCTTCGTGTGTGGCTTGATTTCAGGTGGCCCTTCTTATGCAGTTTTTTTGCTCTATTTTAAAAACTAGACATTTATTTAGCAAAATTCCTTTTAACAGCGTTTTGTATTCCTTTCCCCGTTAAAATAAGCCCTCATTCGTCAAGATCGGTGACAATATATTTTTTGAATGAAAAAAGTACCAAGGCTATAGTCCATGCTTTTTTTGCGAAATTTCGTTTAACATTTTTTGTCACCGATTTTGGCAAATGAGCACTCTTTGGACGCGGAATAATGAGAGGAATATAACTGTAAAATATTTCTGCCGGAAACTTGCTAGTTTCAAAAATATGCCACAAAAACCCTTCGTGTGTGGCTTGATTTCAGGTGGCCCTTCTTATGCAGTTTTTTTGCTCTATTTTAAAAACTAGACATTTATTTAGCAAAATTCCTTTTAACAGCGTTTTGTATTCCTTTCCCCGTTAAAATAAGCCCTCATTCGTCAAGATCGGTGACAATATATTTTTTGAATGAAAAAAGTGCCAAGGCTATAGTCCATGCTTTTTTTGCGAAATTTCGTTTAAAATTTTTTGTCACCGATTTTGACAAATGAGCACTCGTTGGACGCGGAATAATGAGAGGAATATAACTGTAAAATATTTCTGCCCGAAACTTGCTAGTTTCAAAAATATGCCACAAAAACCCTTCTTGTGTGCCTTGACTTCAGGTGGCCCTTCTTATGCAGTTTTTTTGTTCTATTTTAAAAACTAGATATTTATTTAGCAAAATTCCTTTTAACAGCGTTTTGTATTCCTTTCCCCGTTAAAATAAGCCCTCATTCGTCAAGATCGGTGACAATATATTTTTTGAATGAAAAAAGTGCCAAGGCTATAGTCCATGCTTTTTTTGCGAAATTTCGTTTAAAATTTTTTGTCACCGATTTTGACAAATGAGCACTCGTTGGACGCGGAATAATGAGAAGAATATAACTGTAAAATATTTCTGCCCGAAACTTGCTAGTTTCAAAAATATGCCACAAAAACCCTTCGTGTGTGGCTTGATTTCAGGTGGCCCTTCTTATGCAGTTTTTTTGCTCTATTTTAAAAACTAGACATTTATTTAGCAAAATTCCTTTTAACAGCGTTTTGTATTCCTTTCCCCGTTAAAATAAGCCCTCATTCGTCAAGATCGGTGACAATATATTTTTTGAATGAAAAAAGTACCAAGGCTATAGTCCATGCTTTTTTTGCGAAATTTCGTTTAACATTTTTTGTCGCCGATTTTGGCAAATGAGCACTCGTTGGACGCGGAATAATGAGAGGAATATAACTGTAAAATATTTCTGCCGGAAACTTGCTAGTTTCAAAAATATGCCACAAAAACCCTTCGTGTGTGGCTTGATTTCAGGTGGCCCTTCTTATGCAGTTTTTTTGCTCTATTTTAAAAACTAGACATTTATTTAGCAAAATTCCTTTTAACAGCGTTTTGTATTCCTTTCCCCGTTAAAATAAGCCCTCATTCGTCAAGATCGGTGACAATATATTTTTTGAATGAAAAAAGTGCCAAGGCTTTTTTTGCGAAATTTCGTTTAAAATTTTTTGTCACCGATTTTGGCAAATGAGCACTCGTTGGACGCGGAATAATGAGAGGAATATAACTGTAAAATATTTCTGCCCGAAACTTGCTAGTTTCAAAAATATGCCACAAAAACCCTTCGTGTGTGCCTTGACTTCAGGTGGCCCTTCTTATGCAGTTTTTTTGCTCTATTTTAAAAACTAGATATTTATTTAGCAAAATTCCTTTTAACAGCGTTTTGTATTCCTTTCCCCGTTAAAATAAGCCCTCATTCGTCAAGATCGGTGACAATATATTTTTTGAATGAAAAAAGTGCCAAGGCTATAGTCCATGCTTTTTTTGCGAAATTTCGTTTAAAATTTTTTGTCACCGATTTTGACAAATGAGCACTCGTTGGACGCGGAATAATGAGAGGATTATAACTGTAAAATATTTCTGCCCGAAACTTGCTAGTTTCAAAAATATGCCACAAAAACCCTTCGTGTGTGGCTTGATTTCAGGTGGCCCTTCTTATGCAGTTTTTTTGCTCTATTTTAAAAACTAGACATTTATTTAGCAAAATTCCTTTTAACAGCGTTTTGTATTCCTTTCCCCGTTAAAATAAGCCCTCATTCGTCAAGATCGGTGACAATATATTTTTTGAATGAAAAAAGTGCCAAGGCTATAGTCCATGCTTTTTTTGCGAAATTTCGTTTAAAATTTTTTGTCACCGATTTTGACAAATGAGCACTCGTTGGACGCGGAATAATGAGAAGAATATAACTGTAAAATATTTCTGCCCGAAACTTGCTAGTTTCAAAAATATGCCACAAAAACCCTTCGTGTGTGCCTTGATTTCAGGTGGCCCTTCTTATGCAGTTTTTTGCTCTATTTTAAAAACTAGATATTTATTTAGCAAAATTCCTTTTAACAGCGTTTTGTATTCCTTTCCCCGTTAAAATAAGCCCTCATTCGTCAAGATCGGTGACAATATATTTTTTGAATGAAAAAAGTGCCAAGGCTATAGTCCATGCTTTTTTTGCGAAATTTCGTTTAACATTTTTTGTCACCGATTTTGGCAAATGAGCACTCGTTGGACGCGGAATAATGAGAGGAATATAACTGTAAAATATTTCTGCCGGAAACTTGCTAGTTTCAAAAATATGCCACAAAAACCCTTCGTGTGTGGCTTGATTTCAGGTGGCCCTTCTTATGCAGTTTTTTTGCTCTATTTTAAAAACTAGACATTTATTTAGCAAAATTCCTTTTAACAGCGTTTTGTATTCCTTTCCCCGTTAAAATAAGCCCTCATTCGTCAAGATCGGTGACAATATATTTTTTGAATGAAAAAAGTGCCAAGGCTTTTTTTGCGAAATTTCGTTTAAAATTTTTTGTCACCGATTTTGGCAAATGAGCACTCGTTGGACGCGGAATAATGAGAGGAATATAACTGTAAAATATTTCTGCCCGAAACTTGCTAGTTTCAAAAATATGCCACAAAAACCCTTCGTGTGTGGCTTGATTTCAGGTGGCCCTTCTTATGCAGTTTTTTTTCTCTATTTTAAAAACTAGACCTTTATTTAGCAAAATTCCTTTTAACAGCGTTTTGTATTCCTTTCCCCGTTAAAATAAGCCCTCATTCGTCAAGATCGGTGACAATATATTTTTTGAATGAAAAAAGTGCCAAGGCTATAGTCCATGCTTTTTTTGCGAAATTTCGTTTAAAATGTTTTGTCACCGATTTTGACAAATGAGCACTCGTTGGACGCGGAATAATGAGAGGAATATAACTGTAAAATATTTCTGCCCGAAACTTGCTAGTTTCAAAAATATGCCACAAAACCCTTCGTGTGTGCCTTGATTTCAGGTGGCCCTTCTTATGCAGTTTTTTTGCTCTATTTTAAAAACTAGACATTTATTTAGCAAAATTCCTTTTAACAGCGTTTTGTATTCCTTTCGCCGTTAAAATAAGCCCTCATTCGTCAAGATCGGTGACAATATATTTTTTGAATGAAAAAAGTGCATGCTTTTTTTGCGAAATTTCGTTTAAAATTTTTTGTCACCGCTTTTGGCAAATGAGCACTCGTTGGACGCGGAATAATGAGAGGAATATAACTGTAAAATATTTCTGCCCGGAACTTGCTAGTTTCAAAAATATGCCACAAAAACCCTTCGTGTGTGCCTTGATTTCAGGTGGCCCTTCTTATGCAGTTTTTTTGCTCTATTTTAAAAACTAGACATTTATTTAGCAAAATTCCTTTTAACTCCTTTCGCCGTTAAAATAAGTCCTCATTCGTCAAGATCGGTGACAATATATTTTTTGAATGAAAAAAGTGCCAAGTATAGTCCATGCTTTTTTTGCGAAATTTCGTTTAAAATTTTTTGTCACCGATTTTGGCAAATGAGCACTCGTTGGACGCGGAATAATGAGAGGAATATAACTGTGAAATATTTCTGCCCGAAACTTGCTAGTTTCAAAAATATGCCACAAAAACCCTTCGTGTGTGGCTTGATTTCAGGTGGCCCTTCTTATGCAGTTTTTTTGCTCTATTTTAAAAACTAGACATTTATTTAGCAAAATTCCTTTTAACAGCGTTTTGTATTCCTTTCCCCGTTAAAATAAGCCCTCATTCGTCAAGATCGGTGACAATATATTTTTTGAATAAAAAAAGTGCCAAGGCTATAGTCCATGCTTTTTTTGCGAAATTTCGTTTAAAATTTTTTGTCACCGATTTTGGCAAATGAGCACTCGTTGGACGCGGAATAATGAGAGGAATATAACTGTAAAATATTTCTGCCCGAAACTTGCTAGTTTCAAAAATATGCCACAAAAACCCTTCGTGTGTGCCTTGATTTCAGGTGGCCCTTCTTATGCAGTTTTTTTGCTCTATTTTAAAAACTAGACATTTATTTAGCAAAATTCCTTTTAACAGCGTTTTGTATTCCTTTCCCCGTTAAAATAAGCCCTCATTCGTCAAGATCGGTGACAATATATTTTTTGAATGAAAAAAGTGCCAAGGTTTTTGCGAAATTTCGTTTAAAATTTTTTGTCACCGATTTTGACAAATGAGCACTCGTTGGACGCGGAATAATGAGAGGAATATAACTGTAAAATATTTCTGCCCGAAACTTGCTAGTTTCAAAAATATGCCACAAAAACCCTTCGTGTGTGGCTTGATTTCAGGTGGCCCTTCTTATGCAGTTTTTTTGCTCTATTTTAAAAACTAGACATTTATTTAGCAAAATTCCTTTTAACAGCGTTTTGTATTCCTTTCCCCGTTAAAATAAGCCCTCATTCGTCAAGATCGGTGACAATATATTTTTTGAATGAAAAAAGTGCCAAGGCTATAGTCCATGCTTTTTTTGCGAAATTTCGTTTAAAATTTTTTGTCACCGATTTTGGCAAATGAGCACTCGTTGGACGCGGAATAATGAGAGGAATATAACTGTAAAATATTTCTGCCCGAAACTTGCTAGTTTCAAAAATATGCCACAAAAACCCTTCGTGTGTGGCTTGATTTCAGGTGGCCCTTCTTATGCAGTTTTTTTTCTCTATTTTAAAAACTAGACCTTTATTTAGCAAAATTCCTTTTAACAGCGTTTTGTATTCCTTTCCCCGTTAAAATAAGCCCTCATTCGTCAAGATCGGTGACAATATATTTTTTGAATGAAAAAAGTGCCAAGGCTATAGTCCATGCCTTTTTTCTTTTTTTGCGAAATTTCGTTTAAAATTTTTTGTTACCGATTTTGGCAAATGAGCACTCGTTGGACGCGAAATAATGACAGGAATATAACTGTAAAATATTTCTGCCCGAAACTTGCTAGTTTCAAAAATATGCCACAATAACCCTTCGTGTGTGGCTTGATTTCAGGTGGCCCTTCTTATGCAGTTTTTTTGCTCTATTTTAAAAACTAGACATTTATTTAGCAAAATTCCTTTAAACAGCGTTTTGTATTCCTTTCCCCGTTAAAATAAGCCCTCATTCGTCAAGATCGGTGACAATATATTTTTTGAATGAAAAAGTGCCAAGGCTATAGTCCATGCTTTTTTTGCGAAATTTCGTTTAAAATGTTTTGTCACCGATTTTGACAAATGAGCACTCGTTGGACGCGGAATAATGAGAGGAATATAACTGTAAAATATTTCTGCCCGAAACTTGCTAGTTTCAAAAATATGCCACAAAACCCTTCGTGTGTGCCTTGATTTCAGGTGGCCCTTCTTATGCAGTTTTTTTGCTCTATTTTAAAAACTAGACATTTATTTAGCAAAATTCCTTTTAACAGCGTTTTGTATTCCTTTCGCCGTTAAAATAAGCCCTCATTCGTCAAGATCGGTGACAATATATTTTTTGAGTGAAAAAAGTGCATGCTTTTTTTGCGAAATTTCGTTTAAAATTTTTTGTCACCGCTTTTGGCAAATGAGCACTCGTTGGACGCGGAATAATGAGAGGAATATAACTGTAAAATATTTCTGCCCGGAACTTGCTAGTTTCAAAAATATGCCACAAAAACCCTTCGTGTGTGCCTTGATTTCAGGTGGCCCTTCTTATGCAGTTTTTTTGCTCTATTTTAAAAACTAGACATTTATTTAGCAAAATTCCTTTAAACAGCGTTTCCCCGTTAAAATAAGCCCTCATTCGTCAAGATCGGTGACAATATATTTTTTGAATGAAAAAGTGCCAAGGCTTATAGTCCATGCTTTTTTTGCGAAATTTCGTTTAAAATGTTTTGTCACCGATTTTGACAAATGAGCACTCGTTGGACGCGGAATAATGAGAGGAATATAACTGTAAAATATTTCTGCCCGAAACTTGCTAGTTTCAAAAATATGCCACAAAAACCCTTCGTGTGTGCCTTGATTTCAGGTGGCCCTTCTTATGCAGTTTTTTTGCTCTATTTTAAAAACTAGACATTTATTTAGCAAAATTCCTTTTAACAGCGTTTTGTATTCCTTTCCCCGTTAAAATAAGCCCTCATTCGTCAAGATCGGTGACAATATATTTTTTGAATAAAAAAAGTGCCAAGGCTATAGTCCATGCTTTTTTTGCGAAATTTCGTTTAAAATTTTTTGTCACCGATTTTGGCAAATGAGCACTCGTTGGACGCGGAATAATGAGAGGAATATAACTGTAAAATATTTCTGCCCGAAACTTGCTAGTTTCAAAAATATGCCACAAAAACCCTTCGTGTGTGCCTTGATTTCAGGTGGCCCTTCTTATGCAGTTTTTTTGCTCTATTTTAAAAACTAGACATTTATTTAGCAAAATTCCTTTTAACAGCGTTTTGTATTCCTTTCCCCGTTAAAATAAGCCCTCATTCGTCAAGATCGGTGACAATGTATTTTTTGAATAAAAAAAGTGCCAAGGCTATAGTCCATGCTTTTTTTGCGAAATTTCGTTTAAAATTTTTTGTCACCGATTTTGGCAAATGAGCACTCGTTGGACGCGGAATAATGAGAGGAATATAACTGTAAAATATTTCTGCCCGAAACTTGCTAGTTTCAAAAATATGCCACAATAACCCTTCGTGTGTGGCTTGATTTCAGGTGGCCCTTCTTATGCAGTTTTTTTGCTCTATTTTAAAAACTAGACATTTATTTAGCAAAATTCCTTTTAACAGCGTTTTGTATTCCTTTCCCCGTTAAAATAAGCCCTCATTCGTCAAGATCGGTGACAATATATTTTTTGAATAAAAAAAGTGCCAAGGCTATAGTCCATGCTTTTTTTGCGAAATTTCGTTTAACATTTTTTGTCACCGATTTTGGCAAATGAGCACTCGTTGGACGCGGAATAATGAGAGGAATATAACTGTAAAATATTTCTGCCGGAAACTTGCTAGTTTCAAAAATATGCCACAAAAACCCTTCGTGTGTGGCTTGATTTCAGGTGGCCCTTCTTATGCAGTTTTTTTGCTCTATTTTAAAAACTAGACATTTATTTAGCGAAATTCCTTTTAACAGCGTTTTGTATTCCTTTCCCCGTTAAAATAAGCCCTCATTCGTCAAGATCGGTGACAATATATTTTCTGAATGTAAAAAGTGCCAAGGCTATAGTCCATGCTTTTTTTGCGAAATTTCGTTTAAAATTTTTTGTCACCGATTTTGGCAAATGAGCACTCGTTGGACGCGGAATAATGAGAGAAATATAACTGTAAAATATTTCTGCCCGAAACTTGCTAGTTTCAAAAATATGCCACAAAAACCCTTCGTGTGTGGCTTGATTTCAGGTGGCCCTTCTTATGCAGTTTTTTGCTCTATTTTAAAAACTAGATATTTATTTAGCAAAATTCCTTTTAACAGCGTTTTGTATTCCTTTCCCCGTTAAAATAAGCCCTCATTCGTCAAGATCGGTGACAATATATTTTTTGAATGAAAAAAGTGCCAAGGCTATAGTCCATGCTTTTTTTGCGAAATTTCGTTTAACATTTTTTGGCACCGATTTTGGCAAATGAGCACTCGTTGGACGCGGAATAATGAGAGGAATATAACTGTAAAATATTTCTGCCGGAAACTTGCTAGTTTCAAAAATATGCCACAAAAACCCTTCGTGTGTGGCTTGATTTCAGGTGGCCCTTCTTATGCAGTTTTTTTGCTCTATTTTAAAAACTAGACATTTATTTAGCAAAATTCCTTTTAACAGCGTTTTGTATTCCTTCCCCCGTTAAAATAAGCCCTCATTCGTCAAGATCGGTGACAATATATTTTTTGAATGAAAAAAGTGCCAAGGCTATAGTCCATGCTTTTTTTGCGAAATTTCGTTTAAAATTTTTTGTCACCGATTTTGGCAAATGAGCACTCGTTGGACGCGGAATAATGAGAGGAATATAACTGTAAAATATTTCTGCCCGAAACTTGCTAGTTTCAAAAATATGCCACCAAAAACCCTTCGTGTGTGCCTTGATTTCAGGTGGCCCTTCTTATGCAGTTTTTTTGCTCTATTTTAAAAACTAGACATTCATTTAGCAAAATTCCTTTTAACAGCGTTTTGTATTCCTTCCCCCGTTAAAATAAGCCCTCATTCGTCAAGATCGGTGACAATATATTTTTTGAATGAAAAAAGTGCCAAGGCTATAGTCCATGCTTTTTTTGCGAAATTTCGTTTAAAATTTTTTGTCACCGATTTTGGCAAATGAGCACTCGTTGGACGCGGAATAATGAGAGAAATATAACTGTAAAATATTTCTGACCGAAACTTGCTAGTTTCAAAAATATGCCACAAAAACCCTTCGTGTGTGGCTTGATTTCAGGTGGCCCTTCTTATGCAGTTTTTTTGCAAAAAGTGCCAAGGCTATAGTCCATGCTTTTTTTCTTTTTTTGCGAAATTTCGTTTAAAATTTTTTGTTACCGATTTTAGCAAATGAGCACTCGTTGGACGCGGAATAATGACAGGAATATAACTGTAAAATATTTCTGCCCGAAACTTGCTAGTTTCAAAAATATGCCACAAAAACCCTTCGTGTGTGGCTTGATTTCAGGTGGCCCTTCTTATGCAGTTTTTTTGCTCTATTTTAAAAACTAGACCTTTATTTAGCAAAATTCCTTTTAACAGCGTTTTGTATTCCTTTCCCCGTTAAAATAAGCCCCCATTCGTCAAGATCGGTGACAATATATTTTTTGAATGAAAAAAGTGCCAAGGCTATAGTCCATGCTTTTTTTGCGAAATTTCGTTTAACATTTTTTGTCACCGATTTTGGCAAATGAGCACTCGTTGGACGCGGAATAATGAGAGGAATATAACTGTAAAATATTTCTGCCCGAAACTTGCTAGTTTCAAAAATATGCCACAAAAACCCTTCGTGTGTGGCTTGATTTCAGGTGGCCCTTCTTATGCAGTTTTTTTGCTCTATTTTAAAAACTAGACATTTATTTAGCAAAATTCCTTTTAACAGCGTTTTGTATTCCTTTCCCCGTTAAAATAAGCCCTCATTCGTCGAGATCGGTGACAATATATTTTTTGAACGAAAAAGTGCCAAGGCTATAGTCCATGCTTTTTTTGCGAAATTTCGTTTAACATTTTTTGTCACCGATTTTGGCAAATGAGCACTCGTTGGACGCGGAATAATGAGAGGAATATAACTGTAAAATATTTCTGCCGGAAACTTGCTAGTTTCAAAAATATGCCACAAAAACCCTTCGTGTGTGGCTTGATTTCAGGTGGCCCTTCTTATGCAGTTTTTTTGCTCTATTTTAAAAACTAGACATTTATTTAGCAAAATTCCTTTTAACAGCGTTTTGTATTCCTTTTCCCGTTAAAATAAGCCCTCATTCGTCAAGATCGGTGACAATATATTTTTTGAATGAAAAAAGTGCCAAGGCTTATAGTCCATGCTTTTTTTGCGAAATTTCGTGTAAAATTTTTTGTCACCGATTTTGGCAAATGAGCACTCGTTGGACGCGGAATAATGAGAGAAATATAACTGTAAAATATTTCTGCCAGAAACTTGCTAGTTTCAAAAAGATGCCACAAAAACCCTTCGTGTGTGGCTTGATTTCAGGTGGCCCTTCTTATGCAGTTTTTTTGCTCTATTTTAAAAACTAGACATTTATTTAGCAAAATTCCTTTTAACAGCGTTTTGTATTCCTTTTCCCGTTAAAATAAGCCCTCATTCGTCAAGATCGGTGACAATATATTTTTTGAATGAAAAAAGTGCCAAGGCTTATATCCATGCTTTTTTTGCGAAATTTCGTGTAAAATTTTTTGTCACCGATTTTGGCAAATGAGCACTCGTTGGACGCGGAATAATGAGAGGAATATAACTGTAAAATATTTCTGCCCGAAACTTGCTAGTTTCAAAAATATGCCACAAAAACCCTTCGTGTGTGCCTTGATTTCAGGTGGCCCTTCTTATGCAGTTTTTTTGCTCTATTTTAAAAACTAGACATTTATTTAGCAAAATTCCTTTTAACAGCGTTTTGTATTCCTTTCCCCGTTAAAATAAGCCCTCATTCGTCAAGATCGGTGACAATATATTTTTTGAATGAAAAAAGTGCCAAGGCTATAGTCCATGCTTTTTTTCTTTTTTTGCGAAATTTCGTTTAAAATTTTTTGTCACCGATTTTGGCAAATGAGCACTCGTTGGACGCGGAATAATGAGAGAAATATAACTGTAAAATATTTCTGCCCGAAACTTGCTAGTTTCAAAAATATGCCACAAAAACCCTTCGTGTGTGGCTTGATTTCAGGTGGCCCTTCTTATGCAGTTTTTTTGCTCTATTTTAAAAGCTAGACATTTATTTAGCAAAATTCCTTTTAACAGCGTTTTGTATTCCTTTCCCCGTTAAAATAAGCCCCCATTCGTCAAGATCGGTGACAATATATTTTTTGAATGAAAAAAGTGCCAAGGCTATAGTCCATGCTTTTTTTCTTTTTTTGCGAAATTTCGTTTAAAATTTTTTGTTACCGATTTTGGCAAATGAGCACTCGTTGGACGCGGAATAATGACAGGAATATAACTGTAAAATATTTCTGCCCGAAACTTGCTAGTTTCAAAAATATGCCACAAAAACCCTTCGTGTGTGGCTTGATTTCAGGTGGCCCTTCTTATGCAGTTTTTTTGCTCTATTTTAAAAACTAGACATTTATTTAGCAAAATTCCTTTTAACAGCGTTTTGTATTCCTTTCCCCGTTAAAATAAGCCCCCATTCGTCAAGATCGGTGACAATATATTTTTTGAATGAAAAAAGTGCCAAGGCTATAGTCCATGCTTTTTTTCTTTTTTTGCGAAATTTCGTTTAAAATTTTTTGTCACCGATTTTGGCAAATGAGCACTCGTTGGACGCGGAATAATGAGAGAAATATAACTGTAAAATATTTCTGCCCGAAACTTGCTAGTTTCAAAAATATGCCACAAAAACCCTTCGTGTGTGGCTTGATTTCAGGTGGCCCTTCTTATGCAGTTTTTTTGCTCTATTTTAAAAACTAGACATTTATTTAGCAAAATTCCTTTTAACAGCGTTTTGTATTCCTTTCCCCGTTAAAATAAGCCCCCATTCGTCAAGATCGGTGACAATATATTTTTTGAATGAAAAAAGTGCCAAGGCTATAGTCCATGCTTTTTTTCTTTTTTTGCGAAATTTCGTTTAAAATTTTTTGTTACCGATTTTGGCAAATGAGCACTCGTTGGACGCGGAATAATGACAGGAATATAACTGTAAAATATTTCTGCCCGAAACTTGCTAGTTTCAAAAATATGTCACAAAAACCCTTCGTGTGTGGCTTGATTTCAGGTGGCCCTTCTTATGCAGTTTTTTTGCTCTATTTTAAAAACTAGACCTTTATTTAGCAAAATTCCTTTTAACAGCGTTTTGTATTCCTTTCCCCGTTAAAATAAGCCCCCATTCGTCAAGATCGGTGACAATATATTTTTTGAATGAAAAAAGTGCCAAGGCTATAGTCCATGCTTTTTTTCTTTTTTTGCGAAATTTCGTTTAAAATTTTTTGTCACCGATTTTGGCAAATGAGCACTCGTTGGACGCGGAATAATGAGAGAAATATAACTGTAAAATATTTCTGCCCGAAACTTGCTAGTTTCAAAAATATGCCACAAAAACCCTTCGTGTGTGGCTTGATTTCAGGTGGCCCTTCTTATGCAGTTTTTTTGCTCTATTTTAAAAACTAGACCTTTATTTAGCAAAATTACTTTTAACAGCGTTTTGTATTCCTTTCCCCGTTAAAATAAGCCCTCATTCGTCAAGATCGGTGACAATATATTTTTTGAATGAAAAAAGTGCTAAGGCTATAGTCCATGCTTTTTTTGCGAAATTTCGTTTAAAATTTTTTGTCACCGATTTTGACAAATGAGCACTCGTTGGACGCGGAATAATGAGAGGATTATAACTGTAAAATATTTCTGCCCGAAACTTGCTAGTTTCAAAAATATGCCACAAAAACCCTTCGTGTGTGGCTTGATTTCAGGTGGCCCTTCTTATGCAGTTTTTTTGCTCTATTTTAAAAACTAGACATTTATTTAGAAAAATTCCTTTTAACAGCGTTTTGTATTCCTTTCCCAGTTAAAATAAGCCCTCATTCGTCAAGATCGGTGACAATATATTTTTTGAATGAAAAAAGTGCCAATGCCATGCTTTTTTTGCGAAATTTCGTTTAAAATTTTTTGTCACCGATTTTGACAAATGAGCACTCGTTAGACGCGGAATAATGAGAGGAATATAACTGTAAAATATTTCTGCCCGAAACTTGCTAGTTTCAAAAATATGCCACAAAAACCCTTCGTGTGTGGCTTGATTTCAGGTGGCCCTTCTTATGCAGTTTTTTTGCTCTATTTTAAAACTAGACATTTATTTAGGAAAATTCCTTTTAACAGCGTTTTGTATTCCTTTCCCCGTTAAAATAAGCCCTCATTCGTCAAGATCGGTGACAATATATTTTTTGAATGAAAAAAGTGCCAAGGCTATAGTCCATGCTTTTTTTGTGAAATTTCGTTTAAAATTTTTTGTCACCGATTTTGACAAATGAGCACTCGTTGGACGCGGAATAATGAGAGGATTATAACTGTAAAATATTTCTGCCCGAAACTTGCTAGTTTCAAAAATATGCCACAAAAACCCTTCGTGTGTGGCTTGATTTCAGGTGGCCCTTCTTATGCAGTTTTTTTGCTCTATTTTAAAAACTAGACATTTATTTAGAAAAATTCCTTTTAACAGCGTTTTGTATTCCTTTCCCAGTTAAAATAAGCCCTCATTCGTCAAGATCGGTGACAATATATTTTTTGAATGAAAAAAGTGCCAATGCCATGCTTTTTTTGCGAAATTTCGTATAAAATTTTTTGTCACCGATTTTGACAAATGAGCACTCGTTAGACGCGGAATAATGAGAGGAATATAACTGTAAAATATTTCTGCCCGAAACTTGCTAGTTTCAAAAATATGCCACAAAAACCCTTCGTGTGTGGCTTGATTTCAGGTGGCCCTTCTTATGCAGTTTTTTTGCTCTATTTTAAAACTAGACATTTATTTAGGAAAATTCCTTTTAACAGCGTTTTGTATTCCTTTCCCCGTTAAAATAAGCCCTCATTCGTCAAGATCGGTGACAATATATTTTTTGAATGAAAAAAGTGCCAAGGCTATAGTCCATGCTTTTTTTGTGAAATTTCGTTTAAAATTTTTTGTCACCGATTTTGACAAATGAGCACTCGTTGGACGCGGAATAATGAGAGGATTATAACTGTAAAATATTTCTGCCCGAAACTTGCTAGTTTCAAAAATATGCCACAAAAACCCTTCGTGTGTGGCTTGATTTCAGGTGGCCCTTCTTATGCAGTTTTTTTGCTCTATTTTAAAAACTAGACATTTATTTAGCAAAATTCCTTTTAACAGCGTTTTGTATTCCTTTCCCCGTTAAAATAAGCCCTCATTCGTCAAGATCGGTGACAATATATTTTTTGAATGAAAAAAGTGTCCATGCTTTTTTTGCGAAATTTCGTTTAAAATTTTTTGTCACCGATTTTGGCAAATGAGCACTCGTTGGACGCGGAATAATGAGAGGAATATAACTGTAAAATATTTCTACCCGAAACTTGCTAGTTTCAAAAATATGCCACAAAAACCCTTCGTGTGTGGCTTGATTTCAGGTGGCCCTTCTTATGCAGTTTTTTTGCTCTATTTTAAAAACTAGACATTTATTTAGCAAAATTCCTTTTAACAGCGTTTTGTATTCCTTTCCCCGTTAAAATAAGCCCTCATTCGTCAAGATCGGTGACAATATATTTTTTGAATGAAAAAAGTGCCAAGGCTATAGTCCATGCTTTTTTTGCGAAATTTCGTTTAAAATTTTTTGTCACCGATTTTGGCAAATGAGGACACGTTGGACGCGGAATAATGAGAGGAATATAACTGTAAAATATTTCTGCCCGAAACTTGCTAGTTTCAAAAATATGCCACAAAAACCCTTCGTGTGTGCCTTGATTTCAGGTGGCCCTTCTTATGCAGTTTTTTTGCTCTATTTTAAAACTAGACATTTATTTAGGAAAATTCCTTTTAACAGCGTTTTGTATTCCTTTCCCCGTTAAAATAAGCCCTCATTCGTCAAGATCGGTGACAATATATTTTTTGAATGAAAAAAGTGCCAAGGCTATAGTCCATGCTTTTTTTCTTTTTTTGCGAAATTTCGTTTAAAATTTTTTGTCACCGATTTTGGCAAATGAGCACTCGTTGGACGCGGAATAATGAGAGAAATATAACTGTAAAATATTTCTGCCCGAAACTTGCTAGTTTCAAAAATATGCCACAAAAACCCTTCGTGTGTGGCTTGATTTCAGGTGGCCCTTCTTATGCAGTTTTTTTGCTCTATTTTAAAAACTAGACATTTATTTAGCAAAATTCCTTTTAACAGCGTTTTGTATTCCTTTCCCCGATAAAATAAGCCCCCATTCGTCAAGATCGGTGACAATATATTTTTTGAATGAAAAAAGTGCCAAGGCTATAGTCCATGCTTTTTTTCTTTTTTTGCGAAATTTCGTTTAAAATTTTTTGTTACCGATTTTGGCAAATGAGCACTCGTTGGACGCGGAATAATGACAGGAATATAACTGTAAAATATTTCTGCCCGAAACTTGCTAGTTTCAAAAATATGCCACAAAAACCCTTCGTGTGTGGCTTGATTTCAGGTGGCCCTTCTTATGCAGTTTTTTTGCTCTATTTTAAAAACTAGACCTTTATTTAGCAAAATTCCTTTTAACAGCGTTTTGTATTCCTTTCCCCGTTAAAATAAGCCCCCATTCGTCAAGATCGGTGACAATATATTTTTTGAATGAAAAAAGTGCCAAGGCTATAGTCCATGCTTTTTTTCTTTTTTTGCGAAATTTCGTTTAAAATTTTTTGTCACCGATTTTGGCAAATGAGCACTCGTTGGACGCGGAATAATGAGAGAAATATAACTGTAAAATATTTCTGCCCGAAACTTGCTAGTTTCAAAAATATGCCACAAAAACCCTTCGTGTGTGGCTTGATTTCAGGTGGCCCTTCTTATGCAGTTTTTTTGCTCTATTTTAAAAACTAGACCTTTATTTAGCAAAATTACTTTTAACAGCGTTTTGTATTCCTTTCCCCGTTAAAATAAGCCCTCATTCGTCAAGATCGGTGACAATATATTTTTTGAATGAAAAAAGTGCTAAGGCTATAGTCCATGCTTTTTTTGCGAAATTTCGTTTAAAATTTTTTGTCACCGATTTTGACAAATGAGCACTCGTTGGACGCGGAATAATGAGAGGATTATAACTGTAAAATATTTCTGCCCGAAACTTGCTAGTTTCAAAAATATGCCACAAAAACCCTTCGTGTGTGGCTTGATTTCAGGTGGCCCTTCTTATGCAGTTTTTTTGCTCTATTTTAAAAACTAGACATTTATTTAGCAAAATTCCTTTTAACAGCGTTTTGTATTCCTTTCCCAGTTAAAATAAGCCCTCATTCGTCAAGATCGGTGACAATATATTTTTTGAATGAAAAAAGTGCCAATGCCATGCTTTTTTTGCGAAATTTCGTTTAAAATTTTTTGTCACCGATTTTGACAAATGAGCACTCGTTAGACGCGGAATAATGAGAGGAATATAACTGTAAAATATTTCTGCCCGAAACTTGCTAGTTTCAAAAATATGCCACAAAAACCCTTCGTGTGTGGCTTGATTTCAGGTGGCCCTTCTTATGCAGTTTTTTTGCTCTATTTTAAAACTAGACATTTATTTAGGAAAATTCCTTTTAACAGCGTTTTGTATTCCTTTCCCCGTTAAAATAAGCCCTCATTCGTCAAGATCGGTGACAATATATTTTTTCCATGCTTTTTTTGCGAAATTTCGTTTAAAATTTTTTGTCACCGATTTTGGCAAATGAGCACTCGTTGGACGCGGAATAATGAGAGGAATATAACTGTAAAATATTTCTGCCCGAAACTTGCTAGTTTCAAAAATATGCCACAAAAACCCTTCGTGTGTGGCTTGATTTCAGGTGGCCCTTCTTATGCAGTTTTTTTGCTCTATTTTAAAAACTAGACATTTATTTAGCAAAATTCCTTTTAACAGCGTTTTGTATTCCTTTCCCCGTTAAAATAAGCCCTCATTCGTCAAGATCGGTGACAATATATTTTTTGAATGAAAAAAGTGCCAAGGCTATAGTCCATGCTTTTTTTGCGAAATTTCGTTTAAAATTTTTTGTCACCGATTTTGGCAAATGAGCCCTCGTTGGACGCGGAATAATGAGAGGAATATAACTGTAAAATATTTCTGCCCGAAACTTGCTAGTTTCAAAAATATGCCACAAAAACCCTTCGTGTGTGCCTTGATTTCAGGTGGCCCTTCTTATGCAGTTTTTTTGCTCTATTTTAAAAACTAGACATTTATTTAGCAAAATTCCTTTTAACAGCGTTTTGTATTCCTTTCCCCGTTAAAATAAGCCCTCATTCGTCAAGATCGGTGACAATATATTTTTTGAATGAAAAAAGTGCCAAGGCTATAGTCCATGCTTTTTTTGCGAAATTTCGTTTAAAATTTTTTGTCACCGATTTTGACAAATGAGCACTCGTTGGACGCGGAATAATGAGAGGAATATAACTGTAAAATATTTCTGCCCGAAACTTGCTAGTTTCAAAAATATGCCACAAAAACCCTTCGTGTGTGCCTTGATTTCAGGTGGCCCTTCTTATGCAGTTTTTTTGCTCTATTTTAAAAACTAGACATTTATTTAGCAAAATTCCTTTTAACAGCGTTTTGTATTCCTTTCCCCGTTAAAATAAGCCCTCATTCGTCAAGATCGGTGACAATATATTTTTTGAATGAAAAAAGTGCCAAGGCTATAGTCCATGCTTTTTTTGCGAAATTTCGTTTAAAATTTTTTGTCACCGATTTTGGCAAATGAGCACTCGTTGGACGCGGAATAATGAGAGGAATATAACTGTAAAATATTTCTGCCCGAAACTTGCTAGTTTCAAAAATATGCCACAAAAACCCTTCGTGTGTGCCTTGATTTCAGGTGGCCCTTCTTATGCAGTTTTTTTGCTCTATTTTAAAAACTAGACATTTATTTAGCAAAATTCCTTTTAACAGCGTTTTGTATTCCTTTCCCCGTTAAAATAAGCCCTCATTCGTCAAGATCGGTGACAATATATTTTTTGAATGAAAAAAGTGCCAAGGCTATAGTCCATGCTTTTTTTGCGAAATTTCGTTTAAAATTTTTTGTCACCGATTTTGGCAAATGAGCACTCGTTGGACGCGGAATAATGAGAGGAATATAACTGTAAAATATTTCTGCCCGAAACTTGCTAGTTTCAAAAATATGCCACAAAAACCCTTCGTGTGTGGCTTGATTTCAGGTGGCCCTTCTTATGCAGTTTTTTTGCTCTATTTTAAAAACTAGACATTTATTTAGCAAAATTCCTTTTAACAGCGTTTTGTATTCCTTTCCCCGTTAAAATAAGCCCTCATTCGTCAAGATCGGTGACAATATATTTTTTGAATGAAAAAAGTGCCAAGGCTATAGTCCATGCTTTTTTTGGGAAATTTCGTTTAAAATTTTTTGTCACCGATTTTGGCAAATGAGGACACGTTGGACGCGGAATAATGAGAGGAATATAACTGTAAAATATTTCTGCCCGAAACTTGCTAGTTTCAAAAATATGCCACAAAAACCCTTCGTGTGTGCCTTGATTTCAGGTGGCCCTTCTTATGCAGTTTTTTTGCTCTATTTTAAAAACTAGACATTTATTTAGCAAAATTCCTTTTAACAGCGTTTTGTATTCCTTTCCCCGTTAAAATAAGCCCTCATTCGTCAAGATCGGTGACAATATATTTTTTGAACGAAAAAAGTGCCAAGGCTATAGTCCATGCTTTTTTTGCGAAATTTCGTTTAAAATTTTTTGTCACCGATTTTGGCAAATGAGGACTCGTTGGACGCGGAAAAATGAGAGGAATATAACTGTAAAATATTTCTGCCCGAAACTTGCTAGTTTCAAAAATATGCCACAAAAACCCTTCGTGTGTGCCTTGATTTCAGGTGGCCCTTCTTATGCAGTTTTTTTGCTCTATTTTAAAAACTAGACATTTATTTAGCAAAATTCCTTTTCACAGCGTTTTGTATTCCTTTCCCCGTTAAAATAAGCCCTCATTCGTCAAGATCGGTGACAATATATTTTTTGAATGAAAAAAGTGCCAAGGCTATAGTCCATGCTTTTTTTCTTTTTTTGCGAAATTTCGTTTAAAATTTTTTGTTACCGATTTTGGCAAATGAGCACTCGTTGGACGCGGAATAATGACAGGAATATAACTGTAAAATATTTCTGCCCGAAACTTGCTAGTTTCAAAAATATGCCACAAAAACCCTTCGTGTGTGGCTTGATTTCAGGTGGCCCTTCTTATGCAGTTTTTTTGCTCTATTTTAAAAACTAGACCTTTATTTAGCAAAATTCCTTTTAACAGCGTTTTGTATTCCTTTCCCCGTTAAAATAAGCCCTCATTCGTCAAGATCGGTGACAATATATTTTTTGAATGAAAAAAGTGCCAAGGCTATAGTCCATGCTTTTTTTCTTTTTTTGCGAAATTTCGTTTAAAATTTTTTGTTACCGATTTTGGCAAATGAGCACTCGTTGGACGCGGAATAATGACAGGAATATAACTGTAAAATATTTCTGCCCGAAACTTGCTAGTTTCAAAAATATGCCACAAAAACCCTTCGTGTGTGGCTTGATTTCAGGTGGCCCTTCTTATGCAGTTTTTTTGCTCTATTTGAAAAACTAGACCTTTATTTAGCAAAATTCCTTTTAACAGCTTTTTGTATTCCTTTCCCCGTTAAAATAAGCCCTCATTCGTCAAGATCGGTGACAATATATTTTTTGAATGAAAAAAGTGCCAAGGCTATAGTCCATGCTTTTTTTCTTTTTTTGCGAAATTTCGTTTAAAATTTTTTGTTACCGATTTTGGCAAATGAGCACTCGTTGGACGCGGAATAATGACAGGAATATAACTGTAAAATATTTCTGCCCGAAACTTGCTAGTTTCAAAAATATGCCACAAAAACCCTTCGTGTGTGGCTTGATTTCAGGTGGCCCTTCTTATGCAGTTTTTTTGCTCTATTTTAAAAACTAGACCTTTATTTAGCAAAATTCCTTTTAACAGCTTTTTGTATTCCTTTCCCCGTTAAAATAAGCCCTCATTCGTCAAGATCGGTGACAATATATTTTTTGAATGAAAAAAGTGCCAAGGCTATAGTCCATGCTTTTTTTCTTTTTTTGCGAAATTTCGTTTAAAATTTTTTGTTACCGATTTTGGCAAATGAGCACTCGTTGGACGCGGAATAATGACAGGAATATAACTGTAAAATATTTCTGCCCGAAACTTGCTAGTTTCAAAAATATGCCACAAAAACCCTTCGTGTGTGGCTTGATTTCAGGTGGCCCTTCTTATGCAGTTTTTTTGCTCTATTTTAAAAACTAGACATTTATTTAGCAAAATTCCTTTTAACAGCGTTTTGTATTCCTTTCCCCGTTAAAATAAGCCCTCATTCGTCAAGATCGGTGACAATATATTTTTTGAACGAAAAAAGTGCCAAGGCTATAGTCCATGCTTTTTTTGCGAAATTTCGTTTAAAATTTTTTGTCACCGATTTTGGCAAATGAGGACTCGTTGGACGCGGAAAAATGAGAGGAATATAACTGTAAAATATTTCTGCCCGAAACTTGCTAGTTTCAAAAATATGCCACAAAAACCCTTCGTGTGTGCCTTGATTTCAGGTGGCCCTTCTTATGCAGTTTTTTTGCTCTATTTTAAAAACTAGACATTTATTTACCAAAATTCCTTTTAACAGCGTTTTGTATTCCTTTCCCCGTTAAAATAAGCCCTCATTCGTCAAGATCGGTGACAATATATTTTTTGAATGAAAAAAGTGCCAAGGCTATAGTCCATGCTTTTTTTGCGAAATTTCGTTTAAAATTTTTTGTCACCGATTTTGGCAAATGAGCACTCGTTGGACGCGGAATAATGAGAGGAATATAACTGTAAAATATTTCTGCCCGAAACTTGCTAGTTTCAAAAATATGCCACAAAAACCCTTCGTGTGTGCCTTGATTTCAGGTGGCCCTTCTTATGCAGTTTTTTTGCTCTATTTTAAAAACTAGACATTTATTTAGCAAAATTCCTTTTAACAGCGTTTTGTATTCCTTTCCCCGTTAAAATAAGCCCTCATTCGTCAAGATCGGTGACAATATATTTTTTGAATGAAAAAAGTGCCAAGGCTATAGTCCATGCTTTTTTTGCGAAATTTCGTTTAAAATTTTTTGTCACCGATTTTGACAAATGAGCACTCGTTGGACGCGGAATAATGAGAGGAATATAACTGTAAAATATTTCTGCCCGAAACTTGCTAGTTTCAAAAATATGCCACAAAAACCCTTCGTGTGTGCCTTGATTTCAGGTGGCCCTTCTTATGCAGTTTTTTTGCTCTATTTTAAAAACTAGACATTTATTTAGCAAAATTCCTTTTAACAGCGTTTTGTATTCCTTTCCCCGTTAAAATAAGCCCTCATTCGTCAAGATCGGTGACAATATATTTTTTGAATGAAAAAAGTGCCAAGGCTATAGTCCATGCTTTTTTTGCGAAATTTCGTTTAAAATTTTTTGTCACCGATTTTGGCAAATGAGCACTCGTTGGACGCGGAATAATGAGAGGAATATAACTGTAAAATATTTCTGCCCGAAACTTGCTAGTTTCAAAAATATGCCACAAAAACCCTTCGTGTGTGGCTTGATTTCAGGTGGCCCTTCTTATGCAGTTTTTTTGCTCTATTTTAAAAACTAGACCTTTATTTAGCAAAATTCCTTTTAACAGCTTTTTGTATTCCTTTCCCCGTTAAAATAAGCCCTCATTCGTCAAGATCGGTGACAATATATTTTTTGAATGAAAAAAGTGCCAAGGCTATAGTCCATGCTTTTTTTCTTTTTTTGCGAAATTTCGTTTAAAATTTTTTGTTACCGATTTTGGCAAATGAGCACTCGTTGGACGCGGAATAATGACAGGAATATAACTGTAAAATATTTCTGCCCGAAACTTGCTAGTTTCAAAAATATGCCACAAAAACCCTTCGTGTGTGGCTTGATTTCAGGTGGCCCTTCTTATGCAGTTTTTTTGCTCTATTTTAAAAACTAGACCTTTATTTAGCAAAATTCCTTTTAACAGCTTTTTGTATTCCTTTCCCCGTTAAAATAAGCCCTCATTCGTCAAGATCGGTGACAATATATTTTTTGAATGAAAAAAGTGCCAAGGCTATAGTCCATGCTTTTTTTCTTTTTTTGCGAAGTTTCGTTTAAAATTTTTTGTTACCGATTTTGGCAAATGAGCACTCGTTGGACGCGGAATAATGACAGGAATATAACTGTAAAATATTTCTGCCCGAAACTTGCTAGTTTCAAAAATATGCCACAAAAACCCTTCGTGTGTGGCTTGATTTCAGGTGGCCCTTCTTATGCAGTTTTTTTGCTCTATTTTAAAAACTAGACCTTTATTTAGCAAAATTCCTTTTAACAGCTTTTTGTATTCCTTTCCCCGTTAAAATAAGCCCTCATTCGTCAAGATCGGTGACAATATATTTTTTGAATGAAAAAAGTGCCAAGGCTATAGTCCATGCTTTTTTTCTTTTTTTGCGAAATTTCGTTTAAAATTTTTTGTTACCGATTTTGGCAAATGAGCACTCGTTGGACGCGGAATAATGAGAGGAATATAACTGTAAAATATTTCTGCCCGAAACTTGCTAGTTTCAAAAATATGCCACAAAAACCCTTCGTGTGTGGCTTGATTTCAGGTGGCCCTTCTTATGCAGTTTTTTTGCTCTATTTGAAAAACTAGACCTTTATTTAGCAAAATTCCTTTTAACAGCTTTTTGTATTCCTTTCCCCGTTAAAATAAGCCCTCATTCGTCAAGATCGGTGACAATATATTTTTTGAATGAAAAAAGTGCCAAGTCCATGCTTTTTTTCTTTTTTTGCGAAATTTCGTTTAAAATTTTTTGTTACCGATTTTGGCAAATGAGCACTCGTTGGACGCGGAATAATGACAGGAATATAACTGTAAAATATTTCTGCCCGAAACTTGCTAGTTTCAAAAATATGCCACAAAAACCCTTCGTGTGTGGCTTGATTTCAGGTGGCCCTTCTTATGCAGTTTTTTTGCTCTATTTTAAAAACTAGACCTTTATTTAGCAAAATTCCTTTTAACAGCTTTTTGTATTCCTTTCCCCGTTAAAATAAGCCCTCATTCGTCAAGATCGGTGACAATATATTTTTTGAATGAAAAAAGTGCCAAGGCAAAGTCCATGCTTTTTTTGCGAAATTTCGTTTAAAATTTTTTGTCACCGATTTTGGCAAATGAGCACTCGTTGGACGCGGAATAATGAGAGGAATATAACTGTAAAATATTTCTGCCCGAAACTTGCTAGTTTCAAAAATATGCCACAAAAACCCTTCGTGTGTGGCTTGATTTCAGGTGGCCCTTCTTATGCAGTTTTTTTGCTCTATTTTAAAAACTAGACCTTTATTTAGCAAAATTCCTTTTAACAGCGTTTTGTATTCCTTTCCCCGTTAAAATAAGCCCTCATTCGTCAAGATCGGTGACAACATATTTTTTGAATGAAAAAAGTGCCAAGGCTATAGTCCATGCTTTTTTTGCGAAATTTCGTTTAAAATTTTTTGTTACCGATTTTGGCAAATGAGCACTCGTTGGACGCGGAATAATGACAGGAATATAACTGTAAAATATTTCTGCCCGAAACTTGCTAGTTTCAAAAATATGCCACAAAAACCCTTCGTGTGTGGCTTGATTTCAGGTGGCCCTTCTTATGCAGTTTTTTTGCTCTATTTTAAAAACTAGACCTTTATTTAGCAAAATTCCTTTTAACAGCGTTTTGTATTCCTTTCCCCGTTAAAATAAGCCCTCATTCGTCAAGATCGGTGACAATATATTTTTTGAATGAAAATAGTGCCAAGGCTATAGTCCATGCTTTTTTTCTTTTTTTGCGAAATTTCGTTTAAAATTTTTTGTTACCGATTTTGGCAAATGAGCACTCGTTGGACGCGGAATAATGACAGAAATATAACTGTAAAATATTTCTGCCCGAAACTTGCTAGTTTCAAAAATATGCCACAAAAACCCTTCGTGTGTGGCTTGATTTCAGGTGGCCCTTCTTATGCAGTTTTTTTGCTCTATTTTAAAAACTAGACATTTATTTAGCAAAATTCCTTTTAACAGCGTTTTGTATTCCTTTCCCCGTTAAAATAAGCCCTCATTCGTCAAGATCGGTGACAATATATTTTTTGAATGAAAAAAGTGCCAAGGCTTTTTTTGCGAAATTTCGTTTAAAATTTTTTGTCACCGATTTTGGCAAATGAGCACTCGTTGGACGCGGAATAATGAGAGGAATATAACTGTAAAATATTTCTGCCCGAAACTTGCTAGTTTCAAAAATATGCCACAAAAACCCTTCGTGTGTGGCTTGATTTCAGGTGGCCCTTCTTATGCAGTTTTTTTGCTCTATTTTAAAAACTAGACCTTTATTTAGCAAAATTCCTTTTAACAGCGTTTTGTATTCCTTTTCCCGTTAAAATAAGCCCTCATTCGTCAAGATCGGTGACAATATATTTTTTGAATGAAAAAAGTGCCAAGGCTATAGTCCATGCTTTTTTTGCGAAATTTCGTTTAAAATTTTTTGTCACCGATTTTGACAAATGAGCACTCGTTGGACGCGGAATAATGAGAGGAATATAACTGTAAAATATTTATGCCCGAAACTTGCTAGTTTCAAAAATATGCCACAAAAACCCTTCGTGTGTGGCTTGATTTCAGGTGGCCCTTCTTATGCAGTTTTTTTGCTCTATTTTAAAAACTAGACATTTATTTAGCAAAATTCCTTTTAACAGCGTTTTGTATTCCTTTCCCCGTTAAAATAAGCCCTCATTCGTCAAGATCGGTGACAACATATTTTTTGAATGAAAAAAGTGCCAAGGCTTTTTTTGCGAAATTTCGTTTAAAATTTTTTGTCACCGATTTTGGCAAATGAGCACTCGTTGGACGCGGAATAATGAGGGGAATATAACTGTAAAATATTTCTGCCCGAAACTTGCTAGTTTCAAAAATATGCCACAAAAACCCTTCGTGTGTGGCTTGATTTCAGGTGGCCCTTCTTATGCAGTTTTTTTGCTCTATTTTAAAAACTAGACCTTTATTTAGCAAAATTCCTTTTAACAGCGTTTTGTATTCCTTTCCCCGTTAAAATAAGCCCTCATTCGTCAAGATCGGTGACAACATATTTTTTGAATGAAAAAAGTGCCAAGGCTATAGTCCATGCTTTTTTTGCGAAATTTCGTTTAAAATTTTTTGTCACCGATTTTGACAAATGAGCACTCGTTGGACGCGGAATAATGAGAGGAATATAACTGTAAAATATTTATGCCCGAAACTTGCTCGTTTCAAAAATATGCCACAAAAACCCTTCGTGTGTGGCTTGATTTCAGGTGGCCCTTCTTATGCAGTTTTTTTGCTCTATTTTAAAAACTAGACATTTATTTAGCAAAATTCCTTTTAACAGCGTTTTGTATTCCTTTCCCCGTTAAAATAAGCCCTCATTCGTCAAGATCGGTGACAATATATTTTTTGAATGAAAAAAGTGCCAAGGCTATAGTCCATGCTTTTTTTGCGAAATTTCGTTTAAAATTTTTTGTCACCGATTTTGACAAATGAGCACTCGTTGGACGCGGAATAATGAGAGGAATATAACTGTAAAATATTTCTGCCCGAAACTTGCTAGTTTCAAAAATATGCCACAAAAACCCTTCGTGTGTGGCTTGATTTCAGGTGGCCCTTCTTATGCAGTTTTTTTGCTCTATTTTAAAAACTAGACCTTTATTTAGCAAAATTCCTTTTAACAGCGTTTTGTATTCCTTTCCCCGTTAAAATAAGCCCTCATTCGTCAAGATCGGTGACAACATATTTTTTGAATGAAAAAAGTGCCAAGGCTTTTTTTGCGAAATTTCGTTTAAAATTTTTTGTCACCGATTTTGGCAAATGAGCACTCGTTGGACGCGGAATAATGAGAGGAATATAACTGTAAAATATTTCTGCCCGAAACTTGCTAGTTTCAAAAATATGCCACAAAAACCCTTCGTGTGTGGCTTGATTTCAGGTGGCCCTTCTTATGCAGTTTTTTTGCTCTATTTTAAAACTAGACATTTATTTAGCAAAATTCCTTTTAACAGCGTTTTGTATTCCTTTCCCCGTTAAAATAAGCCCTCATTCGTCAAGATCGGTGACAATATATTTTTTGAACGAAAAAAGTGCCAAGGCTATAGTCCATGCTTTTTTTGCGAAATTTCGTTTAAAATTTTTTGTCACCGATTTTGGCAAATGAGCACTCGTTGGACGCGGAATAATGAGAGGAATATAACTGTAAAATATTTCTGCCCGAAACTTGCTAGTTTCAAAAATATGCCACAAAAACCCTTCGTGTTGTGGCTTGATTTCAGGTGGCCCTTCTTATGCAGTTTTTTTGCTCTATTTTAAAAACTAGACATTTATTTAGCAAAATTCCTTTTAACAGCGTTTTGTATTCCTTTCCCCGTTAAAATAAGCCCTCATTCGTCAAGATCGGTGACAATATATTTTTTGAATGAAAAAAGTGCCAAGGCTATAGTCCATGCTTTTTTTGCGAAATTTCGTTTAAAATTTTTTGTCACCGATTTTGGCAAATGAGCACTCGTTGGACGCGGAATAATGAGAGGAATATAACTGTAAAATATTTCTGCCCGAAACTTACTAGTTTCAAAAATATGCCACAAAAACCCTTCGTGTGTGGCTTGATTTCAGGTGGCCCTTCTTATGCAGTTTTTTTTGCTCTATTTTAAAAACTAGACATTTATTTAGCAAAATTCCTTTTAACAGCGTTTTGTATTCCTTTCCCCGTTAAAATAAGCCCTCATTCGTCAAGATCGGTGACAATATATTTTTTGAATGAAAAAAGTGCCAAGGCTATAGTCCATGCTTTTTTTGCGAAATTTCGTTTAAAATTTTTTGTCACCGATTTTGGCAAATGAGCACTCGTTGGACGCGGAATAATGAGAGGAATATAACTGTAAAATATTTCTGCCCGAAACTTGCTAGTTTCAAAAATATGCCACAAAAACCCTTCGTGTGTGGCTTGATTTCAGGTGGCCCTTCTTATGCAGTTTTTTTGCTCTATTTTAAAACTAGACATTTATTTAGCAAAATTCCTTTTAACAGCGTTTTGTATTCCTTTCCCCGTTAAAATAAGCCCTCATTCGTCAAGATCGGTGACAATATATTTTTTGAATGAAAAAAGTGCCAAGGCTATAGTCCATGCTTTTTTTGCGAAATTTCGTTTAAAATTTTTTGTCACCGATTTTGGCAAATGAGCACTCGTTGGACGCGGAATAATGAGAGGAATATAACTGTAAAATATTTCTGCCCGAAACTTGCTAGTTTCAAAAATATGCCACAAAAACCCTTCGTGTTGTGGCTTGATTTCAGGTGGCCCTTCTTATGCAGTTTTTTTGCTCTATTTTAAAAACTAGACATTTATTTAGCAAAATTCCTTTTAACAGCGTTTTGTATTCCTTTCCCCGTTAAAATAAGCCCTCATTCGTCAAGATCGGTGACAATATATTTTTTGAACGAAAAAAGTGCCAAGGCTATAGTCCATGCTTTTTTTGCGAAATTTCGTTTAAAATTTTTTGTCACCGATTTTGGCAAATGAGCACTCGTTGGACGCGGAATAATGAGAGGAATATAACTGTAAAATATTTCTGCCCGAAACTTACTAGTTTCAAAAATATGCCACAAAAACCCTTCGTGTGTGGCTTGATTTCAGGTGGCCCTTCTTATGCAGTTTTTTTTGCTCTATTTTAAAAACTAGACATTTATTTAGCAAAATTCCTTTTAACAGCGTTTTGTATTCCTTTCCCCGTTAAAATAAGCCCTCATTCGTCAAGATCGGTGACAATATATTTTTTGAATGAAAAAAGTGCCAAGGCTATAGTCCATGCTTTTTTTCCGAAATTTCGTTTAAAATTTTTTGTCACCGATTTTGACAAATGAGCACTCGTTGAACGCGGAATAATGAGGGGAATATAACTGTAAAATATTTCTGCCCCAAAACTTGCTAGTTTCAAAAATATGCCACAAAAACCCTTCGTGTGTGGCTTGATTTCAGGTGGCCCTTCTTATGCAGTTTTTTTGCTCTATTTTAAAAACTAGACATTTATTTAGCAAAATTCCTTTTAACAGCGTTTTGTATTCCTTTCCCCGTTTAAATAAGCCCTCATTCGTCAAGATCGGTGACAATATATTTTTTGAATGAAAAAAGTGCCAAGGCTATAGTCCATGCTTTTTTTGCGAAATTTCGTTTAAAATTTTTTGTCACCGATTTTGACAAATGAGCACTCGTTGGACGCGGAATAATGAGAGGAATATAACTGTAAAATATTTCTGCCCCAAAACTTGCTAGTTTAAAAAATATGCCACAAAAACCCTTCGTGCGTGGCTTGATTTCAGGCGGCCCTTCTTATGCAGTTTTTTTGCTCTATTTTAAAAACTAGACATATATTTAGCAAAATTCCTTTTAACAGCGTTTTGTATTCCTTTCCCCGTTAAAATAAGCCCTCATTCGTCAAGATCGGTGACAATATATTTTTTGAATGAAAAAAGTGCCAAGGCTATAGTCCATGCTTTTTTTGCGAAATTTCGTTTAAAAGTTTTTGTCACCGATTTTGACAAATGAGCACTTATTGGACGCGGAATAATGAGAGGAATATAACTGTAAAATATTTCTGCCCCAAAACTTGCTAGTTTAAAAAATATGCCACAAAAACCCTTCGTGTGTGGCTTGATTTCAGGTGGCCCTTCTTATGCAGTTTTTTTGCTCTATTTTAAAAACTAGACATTTATTTAGCAAAATTCCTTTTAACAGCGTTTTGTATTCCTTTCCCCGTTAAAATAAGCCCTCATTCGTCAAGATCGGTGACAATATATTTTTTGAATGAAAAAAGTGCCAAGGCTATAGTCCATGCTTTTTTTGCGAAATTTCGTTTAAAATTTTTTGTCACCGATTTTGACAAATGAGCACTCGTTGGACGCGGAATAATGAGAGGAATATAACCGTAAAATATTTCTGCCCGAAACTTGCTAGTTTCAAAAATATGCCACAAAAACCCTTCGTGTGTGGCTCGATTTCAGGTGGCCCTTCTTATGCAGTTTTTTTGCTCTATTTTAAATACTAGACATTTATTTAGCAAAATTCCTTTTAACAGCGTTTTGTATTCCTTTCCCCGTTAAAATAAGCCCTCATTCGTCAAGATCGGTGACAATATATTTTTTGAATGAAAAAAGTGCCAAGGCGCGAAATTTCGTTTAAACTTTTTTGTCTCCGATTTTGACAGATGAGCACTCGTTGGACGCGGAATAATGAGAAGAATATAACTGCAAAATATTTCTGCCCGAAACTTGCTAGTTTCAAAAATGTGCCACAAAACCCTTCGTTTAAATGAGTTTACGGCCCATTTAAGTGAGTGTGTTGTTAAGATTTTAGCAGCTACCCGCCACTTCTCTCTCTTAGTACGACATTCGTCCGACAGTATTTTCTGGCACATACAATCCGTTCTGTGAATTTCCGCCATGATCCCCCAAGAATGTTACTCCTATAAATTAGAGGGTGTTAAATACATATATAAAAAAAAAATAAGTGAACTGAATCTCTTAAATTACAAAATATTTTGAAATTGTTTAATTTTGAATTTAATAAAAATTACTAAAATGATTTATAACAAAAAATTTCACGATAAATTTTAAATAAATTTACTTACAACAAGAGCGTATCCTACGTGTTACGTACCACAGACTGTTCAACATAGTGACAGAAAAAAAAGTGACTAAAACGTTAAGAACAAAAACATTTTTTTTTAATTATTATTATTATTAAAAATATCTTGCGATTTGCGACGACCCTTAAGAGGTATTAAACAAAAAAAAAAAAACTCTTAAACTGGCAGCATAAAGAGAATATTTCACTCCTTTTTTCTCTTAACTACGTATAATATGGCAAATGTGATCAGTGTCCACGATCAGAGTAGTATTACTATTAAATTGTTGAGCATTTGTACGGGAATTATTTACAATGAAAGCTTAGCGATTAGTTAGTGTGTCTTTTCGGAGAGAGAGTTCATTCCTGACGTTACATGTTCTCATCTACTTCGACTCTTTGTCTTAAATTCGGTGGCAGATCATTGTAAATCTTAATTGGAACACGATCTGGAAAGAAAAAAAAATATTAATTAATTTTATAAAGACATAGGTGTAGAATCCAGAGTAGATAAGCAATTTAGGGTTTTTATATAATTATTTCTAAGAATGGATGTGCAAGAATTGCTTGAGAAGGATCAAACGTTATCCAGTGTGGATTTGTGAATTTTTTATTTATTTTATTTATTTAGAACTTCATCAAAGATCTGATTACTAAGTTTACAAAAATATACATAACAATAATAATGAAAAGAAAAGTAACTTGAACCATAGATGGCACAAGAACTAGATGTCGCATGGCATACTAAAACAGAGTATACAGATTGTGAAATGGGTAGTGTATTCTGGAATGGACCATAACATATTGTAGAGCATGCCAAAAGCAAATATTTTTATAATAGCAGTTTTGTATACATTTAACCGACTTCTTCCATACTTCAGATACGAAAAAATATGAATCACTCGACGCATACATCATTTTAAATCTTGTGGTCCATTCCGGAATGGACCACCCCGCCATATAAATTTTGTATACTTTTTTGGTACTGTATGCGACATCTAGTTCTTGTGCCATCTATGCTTGAACTAAGCTGATCTCTTATTTGACTTTCTGAAAGATGAAAGTCAGTGCAATCTAACTACAGGTTTGACGAGACATTGATAAAATCGGCAAACTACAGTTCGCGTACAATGCTGACGAACAACGAAGAAGTCGTAGTTCCTCAAGCAGCGCACAGGAACAGATATATTTAACGCATTTAAGAGCTCCGAGGAATCTATCGTTTCTTATATACACTGAAATGCAAAAACAACTCTGGAAACTTTTTGCCTATTCAAGAAGTCAATGGAAAGAGTTTAAGTCTATCAGGAGGTAGAATAACAGGGTAATCCCAATGAAGTCCATGCTGGGTAAAACGAACGAATCTCCTCTGTACAGCCTCGATGCGATACGATTTATGTATACAGCATAATACCCTAGACAGACTGTCTCCATAATGACTTAATTTTTAATTAAATGGTGTCAAATGTGCAGTGTGTCACACAAATGAAGTCCATCAAAGACCCAATTGCAACATTTTGCTTCATTTTCAAATGAACCAAATTTTACTCCATTTAGTGAAATTGCAGTAAAAGTGCCATCTACCGTCATTAAAATGAGCTGAATTTATTGGAAAGTGGAAAGTTTTTCCACTAAGTTTAGCAGTGACAGACATCAGCTGATCATGAAAGAAATTTCTTTCCCGCTTTTTTTTATCTTTTTTGTCTCTTTCAATAACAAAAATCGTCTTCTACTAAATACTTTGCAACTACAGTAAATACTTGACAGCATTTAATTAAATTATTGAACTTTGTCATGATCTTTACTCACATCGAGAGGAACTGTCAATGATATTCCAAATGAAATAATTTTCGTCCATAGTGTGTCAATTCTTCATTTCCTTGAAATGACTGAATTTCAAATTAAGTCATTAGGGTATAAAGGGGAGGCCAGACCAAACTGGCCTACTCCAAAATAGGACTAACGAATGTGCGGTAAGGGAGCTTCGTTATGAATGGATCATTGAACTCTTTTGACCATCTCTTTACAAATCCCAGAGTAGCATTAGTCCTGGCAACGATTGTAATAATATGATCCTGGAAGGAAGGAAGAGTATTAAGGAAGACACCCGAATGTTTGGTTTGGTAAGTCTAGTTAATAAGCATCCATCTAAAGTATAACTGAAGTTCAAAACTTCATTTTATGATAAAAGGACATAGCAGTACATTGGTTGATGTTGAGAGGAAGACAGTTAATAGCACACCATTTATGAAAGCTGTCTAAGTCCAAATTTAGAATTCCACACTCGTTTTTATTAGAAACAATGCGGAAGACTTTGGCATCGTCAGCATAGTAAAGTATTCTTGAATTAGTCAAAATCAGAGATACATCATTGACGTAAATTATAAAAAGGAATGGTCCGAGATGGCTACCTTGAGGAACACCAGAAGTATTATCTATTTCGTCAGAAAGACCTGCGAAGAATATAACTGGCTGCATGCGATCGAACGAAGCCAACTGACAAAGACAGAAGAAAAATCAAGAATTAAGATTTTATGAATAATTTGGGCAAAAGCTTTACTGAAATTCGTGAAAATGTAATCGACTTACTTACCGTTTTCGTTAGCAGAAATGGAGAAATTAGTAAACTCTAACAAATTAGCCGTAGTGGATTTACCTTTCATAAAGAACGTAGGAAGGGACAGTACAAAGGGACAGTTCAAATATCTTACCAATACAACTTAAAATAGCGGCAGGTCTGTAGTTAGAAATGTCGCACTTGTTGCCATTCTTGTGCAAAGGAATAATCAAAGAAAGCTTCCACTGTTCATGGAAAAATACTAAAGAAACAGAAACGATGGACGTAGCACAATGTTTTATGAGCTTGAAAGGAAGGCCAACTGGGCCTCTAGAAAAACTATCAATTATGCTTGAAATATACTTGGAGATAGACGTTTCGTCGAACAACACATCTTTAGGTTGAAGAGAAGTCGTCGAAAGCTTCGCCAAATGGGTAAAATCGTTATAACTAATATCACAGTGGTTATCATAGAAGGCAGTTAGTAACCAAAAAGATTGGCAGTCTCCAAGGGATCAAGACTATTTATATTTCCGACGCGCAACGATGAAGGGTATCCATCAGAGTTGCACATAAAGTTCACAGACTTCCAAAATTGCTTAGGTTCAGTACGCAAGGTAGACCTCATTCTATGTACATAATCGTTATACGAGTCAGTCAAGCACGAAATGTATTGAGTACGCAAATCAGAATAAGTAGATACGTAATCAGCATCAATCCTTGAGGAACCATTAACCATTGTATTGGACTATTAAAGGCAAGGCCCATTCATACTACAGGCACATATCGTGGCAGACGCGTATCGTGGCAGGCACAGCCGGATGACATTCTCTCGAAGAATATTTTGTCTGTGCTGGTACGTGTCTGTCCGTCCTACGTCTTCATCTTAGAGGAATATGTGTAATTACGGACAGGTCCGCAACGGAAAGATTTCGAAATGTTTTCAATAACAAATTTTGGAACCGCCTACCACGATCTTTTTACAATAACCAACAAAAAAACGAGTGTCTTAACGTAATCCTTAATACTACCATTATTGGAATATACCAACGAATCTTCCTCATTGCTTGCATGTTGATGTTGTGTCTGCCACGTTACATGCCTGTCAGTGGGAATATTTTCTAAAATGCCGTGTCTGCTACGACACGTGTCTGTTCATATGAACGGACCTTAAGCGTTGATTACAAAAAAAGGCTTGGGTTTAAGATCATTGTTAATTATTATTACACTGTCTGAATGCAGAGAAATTCTTAATGTAATCTAAACCATCTTAGATGGGTCTCCAGAATTCAATCTGTAGCAGACGAAACTACATTGAAATCTTTAAGCTTTCGTTCCAAAAAACGCCGAGTGAGCCATTCTGCGGACGACAATCAAACGATGGGAGATTTTCATTCATGAAGAAAGCACAATGACACAAAAAAGGGCCCGTGAGGTTCAAGTGCAGAGAAAATAAAAAATACTAGGTGGAAAGGCTAGATTAGGTTAGGTTAGGTTAGAGAGTAGCGGCAATCATAATATGCATCTACGATCAGCCACACTTAGACCATCAATCAAATGTAATGTCTTTCAGGCAGAGCTCACAGTAATTTACCAGGCGGCAATATTGGTATTTATGTGCAGAGAATCCGCACGGTACATCTACATATACACTGATAGACAGGCAGATATTAAGGCGCTGGATGCTATGCTGGTAAAATCAAAATTGGTGAACTTATGCAAGACCAGTTTTGAGGAATTGGTAGGCCAAAAACGACTCAAAAATGGAAAGTTCCGCAGCGATAGCTTATGTGAGCATCCCGATTGGAACTTTAAAGGAAGAGATCATCAGGGGCGCTTATTAAAAGGCAATCCTCTGGTAGATCAGCAGAGAAACTTGACGTACTGTGAGGCAATTGTGGCCTACAGCATATGAGAGGAAGAGGACAAGAGAACTCCTTAATGGTACAATAACAAATACTAGTCATTACGGGTCACTGAATCATAGGAGACCATGCTAGAAGACTGCGAGTGCCCCGCTCTGATGGATAAAAGAGGTAGGCTATTATGTAGCTACTTGTTTTCATGTCTGTGGAGTTGTAAAGTAAAGAATTCAGAAATATCCTGAGAATCCTAAGAAAAGCAGGATGAATCTAGGGCGATCTTAAAGGTTATCCCATGGGGTCAAGGGGCATAATGGACCAACTGGAGCTCTAAGTAAAATAGGCTAGGCACCCCTTCTAGAAGCACCCCTCATACCTAAGCTAACCTAGCCTATGGTCCATTGTAATGCTACTTCATTAGGGACCCTGCCTAGAAGTGATTACCTAATTTAGGCAGTGCACTAAAACCATCCAACGCGCTCGACCTCCTCTTCATTCACACAGAAGTCATTGTATGGAGCTTGCATGTATTCTGCATGTTTTCCAAAGAGACAGTGTTCCATGATAGCTGCAGGGAGATTCCGCACATCCTTACAATTCCTCCTTAGCAGACTTTCTGTTTTCCTATAACATATCTTCGGACACAACTGCCTTGAAATCGCATATGTGTATAGTTCGTCCAATTTGCTATTAGCCAGCTTCCAGGCCTGTAGATCGAAAATCGCCCTTGCTGTTCTAGGGACTTCCTATGGATTCTTCCGTTAAGCTTATATTCATAGTTGAAACCTTTCTGGTCAGAGCATCACCTACCTTCATTCCCTGGTATATCGTTGTGACCCAGCATACAGCAGAGAATAACTCTGTGGTTCGTATCACGTTTCCTAAGCTCACTGCGACAATGCCGGACTAGCCTTGATCTTTCGAATATAGTGCTTTGATTGCAGTTTGGCTCTCAATGCAGATCCTGATATCACGATCACAAGGTACGTTATTATGCAATCTTACTGCATTATTTATAGCTAGAATCTCCGCTTGGAGAACACTACAGTAGTCTGGTAGACCGTACGATTCTGAACCATCTGTACAGACACTTATATCAGAGTTATTTGCCACGCGATTATCTTCCCACTCCTCTCTACTATAACTGCCAGCCGAGAAACCTTTCTCAAAGTCAAGCGTAGTCCGTAGCCCCCCGTATACAGTCCTCGAGACAAATCTTTAGTACTCTGCTGTGATCAAAGTTTGCAACAACCTCTCTTATTATCAGTGCACTCTTTGCAGCAATACATTTGCCCTGGATGTCATATGGAAGAAGCTGGAGCATAATTTCCATTCCTACCGTTGGTGTCGTTCGAAGAGCGCCTGTAAGACCTGAACAGGCAGATCTCCGGATTTTGGTAAGCACTCCACCATTAAAAGATTCCATAGGTAAGGATAGGTCTTATAATAGCTGTGTTAATGAGAGGATGGATACCCCATTTCCTGTCAAATACAGAAAAATGAGGGCATAGCTCTATAGTTGAAAATTTTTCCAAGAAGATTTCTTCCTATGGGTGTAAGAGTAAAATCTACGTATAGGATGTCCTATCTGTTGTAGAAAAAGCTAAACCGAAATATGTGAGGCAAAATAAGACAAGGTCTCCATGATTTTGCAGGAACATGAAAAGGAAGTTGTTGCAGATGATCCAATATTAAGGGAATATGAACTTTTATAGAAGCTTCTTCCTTGACTTCTCTTTGGCGGGAAGGAAAGCCCCTACATAAAAACTATTATTAGAAATTAAACTAATGGTCGAAAAAAGCAGATAAATTCCGTGTATCGGAGCGTTAACGCATTTAGGATTTAAACATAATTATATTCGTGTTCAGTCTCCACTGGAACGTGTTATATGTCTGAATAGAGGTGCCGCATTTATGGATCTGAAGAACTAATTAAGGGATTAAAAAAGAGAGATCTTCTTGAGATGCAGGAGATAAAATGATAGATGAAAGGTATATACTTAAAGGCCGTGACCATACTATGTTCTATTCATTTAGTGAGCTACGGCACGAATTCCAGATCGGTTCACTTGTGAATTATAGAATCAAAGATTTCGTCAGAAGATTTTTCTTTTCTTGTAACGTTGTGAACGAGAAATAAAACGTTTATTTATGTGTCTGCCGCGTCCACAGAAGGACGACGTTTTAAAGACTCGCAACAGTACTTAAAAAAAGTATAGAACAATGTCCCTAGAAATGATATCGTAAACTTTCTAATTTAGGTTAAGTGTGAGGTTAGAATTATGGCCACTAGACAAAAGACCAATCAGAATCATGTAGGTAGATCTTAAGTTGCATCTACGATCAGCAACTGGTACGCATAGTCTCCAAGGTACAACAATAAGAATGGCCAAAGCGGTGTTCACTTCTCTGACTCAAAAATGGATATAACGATAATTGAGGAGTAGGCGAATAGAAGGGCACATGTCCGGAGTCGGCCGATTGTCATTTTTTTACGGAATCGTGTCCGCTATACTGATGTTTCCTTATTTTCAATCACTGTTCCACCAAAAGTAGTGGGATAGTTTCGAAAGTCCACTGATTTATAGTAATGCTATTAGCTTTGTATGCCTATGGATGAAATGATCTCTCTTATATTGTTTGGGAGAAGTTATGATGTTGAATTTCCACATAGAGAACACTAGGGGAATCCTGGAGAAGTACTAGAAGTGTTGCGAAATATATTTTATACAGATGTCTGTAAGGCCCATCAATGGTACAAACTCTGTTTGCTATTTTGACGAGGAAACAAATATTTCATGTTCGAGATAAAATGGCAACGATTTTTTAAGTGAATCTTTTACCATGCTAAGAACAGCAGACTACTGATGGAATAGGAGAACTGGCATCTGTATTGACAAGCCAGCCTACACTCCACCATACTCAAGAAAGGTAAGAGAAATTTTAACTCTATTAGTAGTTAGTAGACCTTTCATGGGTTCCCAAACACCGGTTTGAGGCCGATAATCGATGTTGGTTCTACCCTAATGAATTATTGCAGACATAACAAATGATTTTCATAAGGATCTGAAGCAGAACTACAAAATACTTATGAAAGTTTGGTAGTAAATATTGTATAAGACTTTGGTAAAGTTAATTACAGAGCAAAACATATGCAGCCACTATGATCGTGTATCATCGATGATCCGATCTGCACTGGAGGTTAAGGACACTAATGATCGTGCGTACGTTGGGAACCGATATATTACGAATGTTCTTGCCCTTTGTGCGTTAGAGGAAGTGTTTAGACACGAGATTTAGTTTAATTACCTCTAGAGAGTCTGAGTGATTGGGATGGCCCTTTACCCCACTCCAATAACTATAATGCAATTGAGCAGCCTATTTATATTGTAAAATTATGAACATGGAACTTATTTAAAGGAAATTAGTAGCACAATAAGTACATTTAGCAGGCGAAAAGTTTTGCGCGACATTTTGATTACGATTACTACTGCCTCCTCTATTTCAAGGTCAAGGACGAAAGCTTGGTCTTGAACCAATAGCAGCTTACTAAGTTATCACTTGGTTTTATGCCTTATACTGCTTCCAGTAGAATTAATCTGATCATATACGCAGAAGTGACTGTTTGCATAATGTTTATGGTCAAGAGGACAAGCTCGATAGACAGATCTGTCCACCGAGCAATTGCATGTAGGTTCTAGAATGGAATAATTATATGTCACATGTAATATGTGTCAATCAGCGTTGGATTTTCTCAAACATCAGTGCGCATTTTCAAAGATGCCTTCATCATGAAAAACTAGGCCGCAGTTTTTTTAATTTTTTATGTTTTTTTAAAGGCACGGGACGAAAGATCTCAAGCATGGAGGTTAAGCCGGCCCATTGAGCTAACCTACTAAAAATAAGAAAAGATCAATCACCAAAACCATCCTGTCCTCTTAATCAGACGTAGGTGATGTAAACTTTTAAGCACCTCATCCCCAGATAAGAGGGCAGACTCAAGCGTATCCAGCTGGCTCCGGGCAAAGGTCGGACAAGCACACAGAACGTGTTCGGTGTCTCAGGCTCTCTCATTTCAGGAAGGACAAGCAATCAGGACTGTCAACTGCTCCCATCGTTATTAGATGGCCCGTGATAATGCCAGCCACAGGCTGCAGATAGTTTTTACTTTCTTTAGCCTATTAGTATTCAGTTCCCAGTGGTGTAATGGAAAACACTGGTTTATGATTTTATGAGTATGAATTTAAGCCCAATCGGCACTCATCAATAGTGGAGCCATGAAGTTATAGGTACCTAGTTACAATTGATGTATGAAATAAAAAGATTGATGTATAAATAAGGTATGACTCTAGTCCGTTACTTGCAACAGAGTTCAGGCCTCTCGAATAATCATCTAAACAATGATTGCGTCCCTTAGTAAGAATGATTTTTGAAGAAAGCAGATGCACTAGCCTAAAAAGAGGGTTCAATAATTTTTTTCTTGGAGTTCAATAGGACACAGAGTACCACAGGCTGATTTTTGCAAAATGATTGTAATTTTTAATCTGAAATTATTACCCGTAAGCACACAAAGAATTTCAAGGGAAAAGGTATTGTACCTACAGTTTTTTCTATTTTACGGAATATTTCATCCAGAAAGAATTAGTTTCTGAGCACAATTTTAAAACCTACAACTATAAGTTTTTAGATGGAATTTTCAATATTTACAAAATGACTTGTTTTGATGAAAAGATTTTGAAAATGCGACACGAATAATTAAATTCATAATCTCCTTTATAGACTATTCTTCTCCAAATAAATTATATTCTCTTACCATTGCACTTATATGCTAAATCAGACCAAACAACCATTTCCTGAGAGAAACAGAATACTCCCAGTCGTCCTCCTTTCAGTGTAGAATCATAAATATTATAAGAATCTGTTACAAGTTCTTCTCCATCAAATATTCTGTACAAAAAAAAAAAAATATGTTAAGAAAAATTTCAAATCAAACCCAACTTCAACTTACCTCAATCGAATTAAACCAATTTGTGGCCTATGCATTAAAGTCCATCGATATGCAGTTTTCTCCTTCCATCCAACATTTAATGGATCCTTCCAAAGCAACTTCACTTGATCCTGAGTATTTCCTGTATGCCATAAACTATTTCTGAGCATTTGTCCTGGTCCTGTAAGACTATCAACAAGTTTTATTTGAATTCCAGGCTCAGCTACAGCTCTAAATGGAACTGATTGCCAATATGTTTGTGTATGTTTTTTCCACATTACAACATAGAATTTTCGATTATTTTGATAACTAAAAATGAATCCAACATAATCATCATCAGTATCAGTGGCTACATAAAATGTTCCTTCAAAATCTACACCACCAAATGCATGATATCCAACCGCTAGTCCTGGATCACTATTTAATGTTTGAACAATTTCCGAACCATTCGAATTTATAACCCAGTTTGGATCATTTTGTGAGTCACCAACAGGATCAAGAATTACAGTTTGAAATGTACGGAAATCAGTTGAGTAGATTTTTGAATTATTTGGACAATTGTCGAATTGATTCGGTACATGATCTTCATCGAAATCATATTCGCATGCATCTCCAACTCCATCAACTATAAAAATTGTGTAGATATATAGTAAATATTCAAAAGTGTTATAATCCAAAAGAGAGAATCTTACGGTCAGAATCTAGTTGGTCGGGATTTTTTACTAATGCGCAATTATCAAGATAATTTGGTATTCCATCTCCATCGGAATCTTCATCACAAGCATCTCCTCTATAAAAAAAATAAATAAATATAAATTTAATAGAAAAAAAGAAAAATCACAAATCAATTCCTTACCTTCCATCACCATCTGTATCCAACTGATCTGGATTTGATATTCTCGGACAATTATCTTCATTATCCTGATGTCCGTCACCGTCTCCATCAATATTACTATCACAAGCATCACCAATTAGATCATTGTCTGCATCTTCTTGTGATGGATTCGGTGTAAGCCGACAATTATCGCACACATCTCCGATCCCATCATTATCGATATCTATTTGATTAGCATTCGCCACTGTCGGACAGTTATCATATTTATTTGGGATTCCATCTTTATCGATATCATCATCACACTCATCTCCGGTACCATCTCTGTCAGAATCTTTTTGTTTGATATTCGCGATAAATGGACAATTATCACAAACATCACCAATCTTATCACCATCAGCATCACTTTGATCTGGATTATATATGAATGGACAATTATCATCATTATTTGGTCGACCATCACCATCAGCATCCCAATCACAAGCATCACCGATTCCATCTTTATCAGCATCTTCTTGTCCTGAATTCGGATAATCTGGACAATTGTCTGCTTTACAACGTGGATCTCTACAATTCAATTGATTATCAGGCCATCTGTCCAAGTCAGCGTCACGTCCACAAAGGAAACCATCACCTGCCCAACCAACTTTACATACGCAACCATATTTATAGTCACCAAGAAGTCTACAATCTGCATTCGAATCACAAATGGTACCATCTGGACAGGTATCTTTCTCAGGGAAACATCCATAAGTGCTGTTTGCCACATATCCATGACGACATTTACAGTGATAAGAACCCTGTAAGTAAAGGCATTTTTAGTTTGTATTTTACTAGTTATTGTAGATTTTTTGTTTTTTTTTTTTGTTCGGTTTACTCACAACAGTGTTAACACAATCCGAATTTAGAGCACAATGTGACATCCCAGAGGAACATTCATCAATATCTTGACACGTTTGTTTTTGATATCCAGGCACTAAATATGTTGAAGAATATCCTTAAAAAAATAAAATTCTTGTTAAGTTTATTTAAATTCTATTTATTTATTTTTTTAGCAAAACTCTATTTCTACCATTTTCATGCTGTCCATGAAAACCAGGTGGACATGGATCACACTTAAAGCCGGGACTTAAATTCATGCAAATCGTTTTGGGATCACACGGTTCATAGAGATCACACTATAAAAATATTTTCCAAATTTGGTAAAATGTTAATAATTTTGTTAAAAACAAAAAACAATTTGAAAAAATACTTCATCAACATCGCGACAATTGCTTCCGTTTCCTACAAAACCTCTCGGACAGGAAACGCATTGATAGAATGGATGTGAGCTAGTCTGGATACATTCAATTCCTAAAAGTGGTAAAAAAAAAAACACGAATGATGTTATTTTCTAAAAAATTTGCATACCCTTAGGAGCTTATGAAGGAAATCTCATACAAACTCCTATGTATTTCAATCACAAAAGCTAAGTTACATGCGGCTATTCCATTCATTTCATTCACAATTGTTTATATACTTAATTCCCTTAAAATTTTGTAAAATTTTGATTAAACTAATTTCATGTATGGATAACGGATGGGGAAATATTTAGGGAAAAGGTTAAAAGTTAGATAAAAGCAAAAATTGTAACTGTTATTAGATTTATGATGGAATATTCATGAAAAGTATGAAAAGTGTATATAACTTCGAAGCTTCCGAAGAATATATTCGAACAACAAAATTTCGACCTTCAAACGAATGAAAATCGCAGCTTCGAAGTTACCGTTGTTGTTGTTTTTTAAACGCTATTCTACCCACTTTCCGTTAAGTTATTGAGTTAAAATTTCGCACACTTATAGACATAGCATAACAGTATATTTTTGCACTTTTATAAAATGACCGTTCTTAGAGCGGGACTCTCTCCTAAGTTTATAAGAGAAATAAAAAAAAACATGCTGGAATTCAAACGCATTACAGATAAACAGACCGACTTCGTCTGGGTTTTTCTGAAGCTTATCACATATAATACAAGGTGACTAAATATCAATATCTTTGGAGTTGTGGAATCGGAATTTACGAAGTTTTCCTGAATATTTAGAATTTCAAAATGTCGGCTAAGAGATGGCGCCCCAATTTCTGATTCGGCTCAAAATCGATATTTGGACCTTCTTCGTGGTTTGCAAATTACAAATTTGTGGTCAAAATTAAGAATTCAAATTTCTGGGTTAACGGATTAGAAATTTTTGGTCAAAATTTAGGAATTCAATATGGGAGACAAATTTAGCTATTTATGGTCCAATTCGATATCTTGATGTTTTGGGATTGAGGATTACGGATTTTTGGACACCAATTTTAAGATTTTTATTATTACCTTCACTTGTTACATAGTTATGGTCATTGTAATCCGTAAATATATAGTTCCGATGACAAGACAATATTTTAATAAGATTACACATTTCCGAAAATCTAGAAAGAACAAAAAAGGACTAAAAACTTCTCACCGTCGCGTGGTCGGGAGGTCTCATACATATGTGGACAAAATTTTACGTCGATAGGATACGTAGAAGTGGGTTAAATGTTAAATAAGCTTACAATATTTGATCGTATCTAACAAATGAAGTTAGAATAAAAGATGTTCATAATTTACGTACCCCAAACTCCCCCCCCCCCCCCCTCATATATCTATTTTTAGTCGAATTGGACCATAATGGCAAAATTTTTCCACCAATTTGTGGCGGCGACTTTTTTTATTCTTTTCTGATGTTGTTAAAGCTCAGGGGATACCCCATGATGCCGTTTCAAAGCCTTACCAGAAAATGAAGAAGGGGTAGGGAATTGAGGATAATTGGGTTTACTGAGTGCATTGAGCTTGAATGTTTGCGGTTCATAGCTGAGGAGGTAAATAGAGGATGGCAAACTGTTACACATTCCGAATGTTCTGCTTATGAAGGATTCGCGAAATTTTATGATACGGCCGAATCTTACTTCAAGGGTGTGAGGGTGAGCCTGATTACAGCTCGAGTGGTGCGCATATGAACAATTCTACAGGATCAGGCTAGAGATTTCGTCAGAACAATAGTCATAGAAGTACGGATAAAAAGAGATAGACATCTGACATTACTCTAGAGAATGAATAGTTGCTATTGATATGGCATCACTTATAAGCCGGAAGGCCTTCTTTTTGACATTGACTAACACGGACAATCAGGGTCAAGTAGGGGACTATGTCACATTAGGATAGGTGGGCTCCTTAACAAAAATTATTTCCTAAACTACTTTGGGTTATCATCAACAGGAATAATAACGATAAATACAATCACAAATCCAACACGGAAAACACATCGAATGCAAATTCAAAGTCGGCTAAACTGGTTTTTACTCCCAAGAAGAAAGCATCGTAAAGTGGCGTCCGACTGTCGTATTTAAAGTAAATTGAAAGCATATTTCCAGTAACCAACAGGTAAGCTAACTTTTAAAAGGGTTTTTTTACTAATTGAAAAGTTGGTCATCGGTTGGTCTACTACTGCAGAGGGTAGGATGTCCCATTGAATGTGGGGCCCGAGGCGTTTGCAGTGCGCTCGGCTCCTGCCCATATACAGGGTGTTTCCCCTTAGGAGGTCCATAGAGCGGGAGGTGATAGTACTCACCTAGACGAACCAAAAATTGTATGGCAGGTGGGGGGGCAATATCAACCGTTTAGGAGTTACAGGGTGATTCATAAAAAAAGCTAGGTTTTTACAAAACACCCTGTATGTTAAAAACTACAGGGCGTATGGTCACACTTAAGGGCTCACTGTATGCAGAACTTCATGGCCTTTCCAACGACAGCTCAACCAGCCCCGTGCCCCTCTCCCCTCAGATGTTATGAAGGTCTAAACTAAAAATTTCGGATTTTCTTTCCTTTTTTTTTACTTTGACCTCTATTATTTTTGCAAAAAGGTCGTTAACATAACTTTTTTTTATAAAAACTGTAAACTGTGGAGCCTCCTCTTTAATTTTACCTATTACACCCTATGTGTTAACTGTAGCCGTTAAACAGTTATTAACTCATAACCTATTCCGGTCACACCGAAATTAGACGATATTTTTTAAAATGACGTACTAAGGGAACAAATTATCGTTGAGGATAGGTTTGAAAATAGGTTTGAGAATAAGTTTAGAGCTAATAACTCTTTAACGGATACAGATAGCCCATAGGATATAATAGGTCAAATTAAAGAGGAGGCTCCACAGTTTACAGTATTTATAAAAAAAAGTTATGTTAACGACCTTTTTGCAAAAATAATAGAGGTCAAAGTAAAAAAAAAGGAAAGAAAATCCGAAATTTTTAGTTTAGACCTTCATAACATCTGAGGGGAGAGGGGCACGGGGCTGGTTGAGCAGTCGTTCGAAAGGCCATGAAGTTCTGCATACAGTGAGCCCTTAAGTGTGACCATACGCCCTGTAGTTTTTAAGATACGGGGTGTTTTATAAAAACCTAGCTTTTTGTATGAATCACCCTGTAACTCCTAAACGGTTGATATTGCCCCCCCACCTGCCATACAATTTTTAGTTTGTCTAGGTGAGTACTATCACCTCCCGCTCTATGGACCTCCTAAGGGGAAACACCCTGTATAGGAATTATATTCTAATCTAGCCCTGATATGAGACTTGTAGATTTGTCTGATGGAGTAAAATATTTGTTGAATCTTTGCATGAAGTCTAGGCTATTAATCGCGTTTTTGGCAATACCAAATTTATGATCGGACCAACTAATATTGTTGGATATTTTAATGACTAAGATGTTTAGGGTTGACGTGTTCGAGATATCTTCTCCATCTACAGAAATATGTTGAGCGGGTGTTGGAGTACGTTTGAGTAATAACAGACAACATTGCGTTTTGGAAGCATTAAACAAGAAAAAGAAAATTTGCTCATTAATGCAAATCATTAAAGTTCAATTTTTTTCCTTAGGCAGCCATAACCAAGCTTATTACTATTACACCAATCAATAGAGACAACTAAATTTCATAATTTAACATTAATTCCAAAAGTTTTCATACTTTGGTGGAATATTGGGCGAGGTAATATGACAAACTACCATTACTTTATCATTATATATCACATCGGACCGTAAATGGTCTAAGTGATGCTGATGACATAAGCTCGCGCAATGGCCGCCACTTAAATCTAACCTAACCTACCATTGCCGAGGTCCAGAATATGTACAAAATTAAAAAAAAAAAAAATGGTTTTAAAACTTTTTATATAAAAATTTCTAAAGTCCTTAAAGCAAAATATCGGAGTAATTTTCTAATTATTTCGGCCCTTGCAAAATAACTATTTATTGAAAGATAACCATTCTATTAGTTATAAATAAAAAATAAAATAATAAAATGCTGCAAAACGCACAATAACTTTTGCAATTTACCTGAATACCTGTACAACGTTTTATGTTGACCGCATATATATTTTATTGTTCGTATCAATAGAGCAACAATTGTTTATTTGATTGTGAGTTTGTAAAAACAAAATACAAAAATTCTCAAATTCAGTTGCAAATGCTTTGTTTGTTATTCATCACAGTCGCGTATAACTTTACAATCTCAAACTTAAATCTTGGGCAAAAATAAAGAGCAATTATATCCTACAATTTTTATAGTCGCAAAAATATTCCATCGATTGTCCACATTTTTGTACACACACAGTGTACTAATGAACAATTAGTTCTAATTAAACATTAGCGCGTGCTGTGTGTTTAGGATAAAATATTAATCATTCAAAACCAATTAAACACCAAAAAATAATACTAAATTAATTGAAATTTCTAGGATTTGATGACTCATTTATACGCTATTTTACAAATAATAATATTATTTACTGTTATCATATCCTATATAACCTAAAAGATAGTAGTACATGCAAAAAAATTATTAAAAATTATTTAATTTATATAAATATTATAAAAACCATAACCATAATGTCAGTAATATTTATGATGCGCTTCATATAAATTCATATTACAAAAAAAAAAAAAAAATTAACAGACAAATTATATGAAAATGAAGTTTCTACTGTTAACGAAAAAAAAAAAAAATAAAAACAACAAAACAATTAAGAAAAAACAAAACAAAACCGTAACACCAAAATTTAATACAAATTTTACTCTCAACAAACAAACTACTTGAAGAAAACAATAAATGTGTGTGGGTGGGAAATAAAACCCAAAATTGTGATTTTCTAAATATTTTTTTTTTATTTTCTTACTTTTAAAAAAGAAAAATATCTAAACTAAAAATATAATTTTTTGCTTTATGAATTTCCTTTTTCACTTATCTAAAACAAAAAACAAAACAAAATTATTAAAATTCTTAAAAGTAAACTATAAAAAATTGTGTGTTTAAGAAAACATTTGAAATCGAAATAAGAGGTGAACGGCTTTGAATAAATTTTGTTTTTAACATTAATAAAAATTTATAAAAAAATATGCATAAATATGAAGCACCTCATAAACAAAGTATCATTCTTCGTATGCACTTATTATAAGTAAAAGTATATACTTAAATGATACATATATATATATATATAAGTTAATACTATTTAGGCATAACTTAGAGTAGAAAAATTCAAAATAAAAAAAAAATCCCCAACCAGACGCCGTAATTTTTCACGGCAATCAAAATCATCTTAAAGCTGTCTTTGATATCAAAGATTTTTAGCGCGCTTTCAAACCGAAATATGATGCGAGAACACACACTTTACGCATGAGATAGGGCTTAAAAATTATCGCTATCGGCGCGCGCGCGCTCAAACAAGAAAATCCATAAATTATTTTGAATATTTTGCTGATTAGAGAAAATTTTCTATCTAAAGATGAGTATGGGTGCTTCAAGCACCCCAGACAAGGCACACATTCATTATTCAATCTAATCGGACGTAGAGGTAGGTACCCTACATAAAAGATGCCTTTAGTTAAGAAACCTGTTCAATTTTTCGATTCAATTAAATATTTCATTAAAATGATAATTTTCCTTAAGTTTTTCTCTATAGTTTATTTATGTAAATATTTGCGTAGCCTTTTTTCGTTAACGAATGCATGTATGTGTGTGTGTGTGTATGTGAATATACGAATAACAAACACAACTACCGTAATATGACTTTGATGGTAATATAGTATAAGCCGAATCGAAACGGCTTAGCTTAATTAGTTCTGGAGACGTGTATAATTCCAATTTTATACAGACATAAATAGATGAAAACGGTTACGGATGCTGTTATGGAATATTCAACATAACCCACTCAATTTAAGTTTTGTATGCGTTATTTTCTTACTGATTTTTCACGGCACTTAAGGTGACAACGAATTAATACTGGTGTGAGACTAAATCTCAATATTCAAGAGCACAGTGCTGGAATGAAGCTTATTTACGCACTGACGAGAATGTCACACCAACAAAACGAAACACTTTTAATTGACCGAAAAATATTGTGTCACCATATAACAGCCGCGCTTAAATTTTGAATTGAGCATGACAATGCGCATGTTAAGTGGTCTTTAAATGGACTATAAAATGGAATTGAAAAGATATGCATATTATAATGCTTTTGTATTTAGAATTTAGGTTAAAATGTTTTATATATATGTTTTTTTTAATAATAAAGAAAAAATGTATGTGAAATTTTTTTATTATTATTGATTGCCTCCTGTCTACTACCTACTTATGAAAAAATGCAAAAAATTGTGTGAATTACACGTCATATGGAGAAGTTACTATAGAACCAAGAAGAGATGCGGTCACATTGATCTACGTAAGAAGAAATTGACATTGAAAAAGTGAAAAACTACTAACTATTAAGGCGAAAAGTAATAAAACTTCATTTTTAACTTGTTTTATAATTTAATAGAGATTCTTATACGAATATGCATGAAGGTAGGTGGTGCACTGTCTGGAGGAGACTCTCATCTTAAGTCGTCTCCTCGAGTGATATCTATATTTTGCGGTGTAATGTAATCCTATGCAAATGAGCACGTGCCAATATTTATCCACCACCACACCACCGCAGTGCGCATAATCTGTGGGTTTTAAATGTAAAGTTTTGTTTTTGTGTTTTTTGTGTGAATATTACCTTTGAGGCATTAAAATGGTCGACTGTTTTAATTACATTAGATTTTGATGACTTCCTGTACATGATTTTTTTTATGAGGAGTCTTTTAATACAGTTTTAGATATATGTGTAGTTGGCATTACATTGTAGCCGTGCTCTGTTTTTTAGTTTTTTGATTCGAATCACAGGAGATTAACAATTGATTGATGTTAGGAAATAAATAAATTTCAGAATTTTGAAGCACAAAAAAAAATGTCCGAATATTGAAGCAATATGTAGAAGGAATTCCTGTTTCTATACAAAACTATATAAAAAAAGGTCAAGAAATGCTCAAGAAAATTTTTTCTGTACCGATTTTTTCAAGCAGTATGCTAGAGAAAAGAACTTCGAACAGGAAAACTTTAGTTCTGGATGATTGACAAAAAGAAGTCGTTCTTTTTCGAAAAATCAATTTATGCAATATTTTTTGGAGAAATAAATACCGATAAACAAAGTTGAATAATTAAAACAAAGTGGAATAATTAAAAAAATTGAAGGAAGGAACGGCGATTTTGCAAGAGGTGAATGAATTTTAAACTAATAAATGGAGGAACAAAAATTATTTTACGTGTGTATCTCCATTTTTCATTAGAAATTATCCATTTCTTCACTTTCTTTAATACTTCTTTATTGTCTGTGATACCACACAATTATCAAATCGAAATTGTTGAAAAATTCCTTGGCGCTAGCATATCGCACTTTAAATGGGAAAAAATTCACAAAATGTTAAGCAAAGTGACATCTACATGTGACATGCGAAATTAACATTCGGGTACATCTAGTCACCTTTATAATACTCTGTTCAAAATATTTATTATCGAATTGTGGTGGTATATGATGGTGGGGGTATATTGGTAAACGCAGTTTCGGAAGTTGCAATATGTAAACATCTAAATAGAAGATTGAAGGCGCAGTATAAAAATATTAGTTTGGTTGAAGCTTTTGCTGCGGTTATGCGTGCAGTTTTTTAAGATCTCGCTTAAGTTTGTGTGGTTAGCAACCGAATTTTAATGCGAAATTCTTCATAATCCATAGCTGCTGTGTTTATTATTATTTTAAGGAATGGATAAATTAATAGCTAACCGTTTAGTGGGAGGTATTACTTTCGTAATATAGGTATCGCTTTCCTTTATAAGATTTAGAATTTCCTCAAAACTGTCATGTGAAAAGGGGATGAAATTTTTACAAAAAATATCATCTCCAGTACGTAAAGTCTTTCATTAAATTATTTTACGGGCCCAGTAAACTCTTTATTAGCTATTTATTTTCTAATTTAACATCTCTTCCTTGTCAGCTTCTTATTGTGATTTTTTAGCAAAATTAATAACAAACAAGCGGCAGTTTGCACTTCTGGATCATCGAAATACATGAATTTTGTCTAACAAATGCTTCAGAGTTTAACTGGAAACTATTGACAACAAAAGCTGCGCACAACAAAAATCCGCAGCTTGTGTAAACACCTTTGCTACTTTTTCCAAAAAGTTGTAGCTTCAGAGCTGCATGCAGCAAAAACTGCGTGTTTGCGAACAACTTTATTCTACTACGTGTAAACCCCATTGCAACTTAAAAGCTGGACAGCAAAAGTTGCAACGTGTAACCGAACTTTTAGTTCTGTTCACGTATCGCTCTTGCAAATACTTTCTGGGTAAAAACTGTAAAAATGTAAGAAGTATGGAAAAGTTTGCGAACGCTTTTCCTACAATTTCGTTAAAAGCAAAGAGAAGAATCAGGGTCTAAACAGTAAACAAGAATTTGCATAAAAGAATCTCTGTTCTCTGTGGTTTTATCTGTGTCCCAAGAGAACACTGAATAGTTAATCTATTTTTATTCATAATTTTGATTGTGTTTTAAAAACTTAAAAGATTGAACTATTCTTATGACAGCTGTCAATTTTTCTTGCAAAAATGGCGAAGTAATTAGGTGTATTTAATGAGCTGCTCTAGGTTTTTCTAGAGCTGAAAGGGGCAGAAAAGAGCGCATGAAATTTGCTCCCCCTGGACGGAGAGTTAATGTTGATTATTATTGCGATATCTGCAAACATTTGAAAGGGTGCAATCAGAACCAGTATCTCTTCACAATGAATTCATTGATCAAAACTCGTACATTTCTGACATTAATGACTGGATTTAGTTCCATGTCAATTCGTCTTATTGAGAAGAATGAAGTTGATGCTAAAAACGCTACATTTTGAGACGGTTGAAGATATTGAAGCTGATCGCAGGCGATGCTTGATCAACTTATAAAGGAAGACTTTGTGGGTGCTTTTCGCAGCATGGCAGAAATACTGGATTAACTATATTAATGCAGGAGGATATTATTTCGAACGCAATGGAGATTGGATGGAAAACGAAGTACTGAGTACCATTCATAAAAAAAAAAACGACGAAATTTCACCTCTTTAACTCTAACTCCAGCGTAGGAAACTAGGATATTGTTTATGGTTGCGATACGCATAGGTTTACCCAAGTTATAATGTTCTACATGCAGACTTTTGTAAATAGGTGCTTGTTTTATATTCCAAAAATTCACTTGCACGTTCTATTCTTATGCAGACCTTCACATTTGGACTGGAGCGATAAGGATTTGTTTTCTATTATCTAGTTATTCGAGTGACATATAAGGTTACTTATCCACCGAGTCGAGATAGTTCAGTGATTAGCCAAGAAGTGTATCCAGTAAAAGATCTTCAACGGAATAACTTGGAAAAATTTCTTCACGGACTGGAATTCACTTTGTTGATCTCTCACATCAAAAAAAAAAAAATAAGTATAAAAACTTGTGCTAGCGTCTGGGGACCTCATTATCACTTTTTGGGCTGTTGTTAAGAAACAGATGAAGCTAATCTCCATATACCCCTCAGATGTTTTCAAAAATCAAGAAGTAGTTTCTGAAATAAGCTGTATTCTGCAAGTTGTATTATGCAAAAAAATTAGCATAAGCACCCTACTGGTCAAAAAAGTAAAACGGACTTGGATTTAAATTTTTTGACATTTACATAAACTACTCAGTATTTGTCGAAAGGCAGAAGAAATCCAGAAAAATATTCACAACAAAATTTATGCAATCTAGATTTTGTTAATTTTGGATTTTGCCCAATTTATGTTTTGTCTTTTTGAATTTTGTGCCCAACCTCAATTATAGTTAGAGCTCAAAGCTTATTTTGAATTTAAATCGGGATTTAGGCAATTATAGCTAACTATACTCAATGAGGATTAGTTGTGGATACCGCTCCTGATTGTCTGATTGTGTGATTTTTGCCCTATAGTTATAAAAAATGTTACTAAATAGAAATAAGAAAGTTGGAAAGTTTGGTTCGATGAATATAATTTTCTCGAATCTCCTAAGTTCCCCAAGTCTCAATGTTACAGAATTCAGCAACAAAAATAGCCACAAATATATATATATGGGAGTTTTTTAATATGGTCATACGAAAAATTCCATTAAATATATTTCGATATGTTCGAAAACAAGTCAAGCGAAAATCTATAGTGATCATTGGCTACCTATCTGAGACCTAATTCTAAAACCATTTAACAGTTCAGAAGTTAAAAGGTCAATCAATTTTATATTGTCTACTGAAAGCACTTTCACTTTCATCATCAATCTCTTGAAAATACAAGAAAAGAAGACATTAATAAATATAAAAATAAATAACGTTGGAGAAAGAACGGAGCCTAAAGGCACCCCGGAATTTATATTATTGTAATCAAACCAGAGGTAGTTAAATTACATGGCTGGTTAGATAGAAGACTTTTAGTCCATATTTGGCGGGGAATCTATGCTAAAATCTGTCATAGATGCATAAAACATCAAATGAAAATTTTTCTGATGCTCTTTGAAATAATGTGTAAAAATTTGATTTCGAGATCGAGTATCAAATTAGTTGTTTAGATAAAATTATCAACGATAAAGCAATTAAAACAGAAAGTCAAATAAATTAAGTATAAAAGCGAAAGCTGATTTAAGGTTGACCACGCTATTGAGACAAATATGATTACCTGGCTGCCTTTCAGAATACACACGTATAGATTTGCTTAAATGTGTGTTTAAATTATGCACTTAATTTATTTTATCTTATATAAAGTGTGTACAAAAATATGAAATCAATAAAATAATTAATTCTAAATAACTTTGACAATGTATAACAAAAAAACTAACCTACTTGACCTTATAAGGCAAAATTAAATATACAAAAAATCATAAATTAACAAAATTATTTAACATTAAAATAAGCGGTAGAATTAGGAGAGTATTATTAGAATTAAGAATCTTGGCATTTTCGCATTTGTTTTTTTTTTTTTTTGTTTTTTAAGTAAAAGCCAAAGTTGTTATTACGTTGTCGTTACCGAATATTTTCTTGACATATATTTTCTTTGGAAATGATGGACGTTATGTGTTGGTCCAACAAGATTCCCTAAAGATGAAATATATATTTTTGGGTAAAAACTTTTCGAAATATCAAAACCAAAATAGTAGAGAATTTTTAAAATCAGTGAAGAATGTGCAATTAAATGTAAATTTTGTTTGTTAAGGTATAAAACCACCACCACCACCACAATTTTATATATTAACTGTTAAAGTTAATTGCTAACTTAAATATGGTTTTAATTAATTTTTATATTATTCAATCCAGGTTAAAGTCGGTCCATGATCCGGACGCGATTCTAGACGCCTCATTTGTATACCCTCTCGAGGAGATACAATGAAATACATAAGATTAATTTAAGTAAAATAACTAAAGACTGGATGGATAAAGGTAGTATAATGGAAAATATATATCACAATAGAGATATCAAGCATATATAGACTGGTCACCAGATGAGCTGTAGATCTAGCCCTTAACTGTCAATTATTTATTTATTTCAGTGGATTGGAAGGCAAGGCGCACCATGAAACCAAAGTAGAGCAGCACGATTAACACAAAGTTGAGTACGTTTTTAACTACATTTTTACTGTACTAAGCCAGGTTACAACTAATCGTAGATCTAATGTTATTTTTGCTAAAGGATAAGGATGTAGAAAGGAGTTGTTAGATATTTGCCTTTATTCTCGTTCCACCACTGAGATGACTAATAAGGTATCAATGTAGACATCATGTTGCAATAATAAATAAACAAATTCTCATTTTCATCAGTATATTGAGCCTACGAATTTCAGTAACAATATCTGAGTTATTTCTGAAGAGACCAACCTAAGGAGTAGACGTAAGTTATATGTACCTAATCCTTGCCTCTGATGTGCCTCTTGTGTAAGGCAGCCAGGGACTAATGTTGGGGTTTCGAATAATTCAATTTGCCTTCGAATTGCCTATAAACGCGATAACACCATACTACCCCCCCCCCCCCCAACTCCCAGGGAAGGACGTGTTGTTTATAGATGTTACAATAAGAAATCGCTAGATTTCTATTATGGCTGGAATTACTTCTACCCAAAACAATGCTCTGCTCCCTTGTCCATGGATGTACACCTCTGTTTTTCAGAGTGAAGATTGCTCTATTTTAAATGACAGCAAAACAAACTGTAAATATCTCAGTATCAAGAACGAAATTGTCATTTTAGATAGTTAAGGTTCCACTAATAGGCTCGATGCTCTCTGTAATCTCTCAATATGTTGAATGAGTACAGAGAGGTATTGGACAGGCTCTGTATTTATAATACTATATCTCTGTGATGACGACCTCAGTGGTCCAGTGTAAGCATACTGGTCCACCACCGCAGAGATAGGTTATCATTCTAGACTTTTTTCATAGTTTCTAGATATTCTGAATCCCAATTCCTATAATCCATTACCTCAAACTCTTATAATCCATCAACAGCACCAAAATAACCGAAAGCAGAGAACAATTATAAATTTTTGTAATAAAATAAGCAAAGTTCTCAAACTGAAAATATCTGGGACAACAACCAATAGAATCCCCAATATCGTATGCTTTTCCTAATAACCGACAGATGGTAGATTTTTAGAATAACTACTGCGACTGGAATAGCAAAAATATACGATTTAAAGAAAGTGATACGGATAGCTAAAATATACAATAGATAAAGAGGATATCCAAAGGACCTACTCAAGGGAAGTAAAAAATGAAAATAATTCTGTGCAATGGACGTTTAGTTGCCTATTGTAAAGATTTGAATCCATAGAATTATAGACATTAATGGACGTCTAACTTCTTAGTCAAACTTTAAGACCAACATGTAGCTTATATCACATACAAAGTACAGTATAGTACAATGATACAGTGGAGACGACACCATTGGCACTTGCGTCAAGCCACTTTGCAAGGAGATCTTCAGTGAAGGCCAGTGATCTAAAGATGTAGTGGTAAAATTTCCCTAATTTCTCTCTCTCGACGCGTTCTTCGGCATCAGTATCATTCGTTCCGCTCAATCTAAATTCAGGAAACATTCCTAAAAAGATGCCCCGGAATATTCAAGGGATAGTGGAACTGGCCAGAGAAGAGGACTATAACACCAGATTCTCCTTGACAGAACAATAGTCAGTCTATGTTGACCACCTCCCTTCTCTTTCTTTTCTTTTCCACCTCTTTTACACATTCTATAATCTTTCCTTTCTAAACAGTAAAATTATAGCACACGGCATGAATTCTTCTTGTTATAAATACTGAGAAAACAGTTTTTTTAACCCACTCTCTGCAATTCACTTCAAAGCTGATTTGGGACTAGAGGAATGTTCTGATATTACTAGCAGAGGATAAAAAAATTATCCTTAGATGGGACACGAGGGACATGAAGGTAATGACATGGCTAACTAGTTAACCAGAAAAGTAGTGGAATCTCCATTAATTGGACCAAAAACCTTCTGCGGCCTTACAAAATGGCACCTAGCAATAGGAATAATGTCCAAAGTAGAAAAAGCTCACCAGATACACTGGCACAATCTTCCTGGATTAAGGGCAGGGTAAGGTATTAAAAAATTTTTTATTGCTGTTTTTTTTTATATTTTTAACTGAATGCATAATATCTCAAGAATATTGTGTCAAAATTTCAAGTCGATTGGAGCAAAATTGACGAAATTGTGAGTATTTTTATACCTGACGGATTTTTATACCTACCCGACCCGAGCGCGCTATTGTAACCTGGCAGATGGTTCGCTCTCTATACAATACCCTATCTTACCCTCCAGTTTTATTTCTAGAAATTTCAACACAAGTACAAACGTGCTTATACCTGTACTGTATATTTTGTCAGCGAAGAGTATAAAATTGAGTCTAGCAGTGAATGTTCTATCGAGCAGACGTACACGCGCGTTTTTATACCAGATTTTTTAGTGTTGGAAACTTTAAAGCGATTTCCCCACAACTCACGTTTTCAAAGTCGGTGCCCCTCATAACTGCAAAACTACTGCACCGATCCTTTTGAAATTTTGAACACTATTTCTGTACATAATTTACGAGGTAACGCTGGAGAGTTTTTTTCAAATTTGTTAATAATTTTTATTTTACAACAACAAATTAGACGATTTTTTCGCAAAAAATCGCGTTTTTCCCTTCAAAGTGTTCCAAAAAAGTGAAAAATTGAAATTTCGAAAAACCCTCCCAGCGTTACCTGGAGAAAACTATTATCTAACGAAAGAACTTTGATTTTTTGAGTTCATATGATCCAGCACCAAGTTATGAGGGGCACCGCAATTCTACTTTTTTTCGAGACACGTCCAAACAATTGCTGCCATTGCCGTATTTTTAAATATTTCTTCGTGAAAATTTTATACAATACTCTTCGAATGTCATACTTTAATGTACCATTAATTTTAATAATAAGATTTTAACTGTGTGGTCACAAAAAATTCACAAAAACATGCCTTTTTTTGTACGAATTAACCTTACCCTGCCCTTAAAGCACGCGAAGAAATTCATTAACTTTCTATACAAATACTTGCCATTACCCACTTGGGTGCATGTCTAAGAAAATGGCTAAGAAAATGGAAAAGACCACAGAGAACCGATTCTGTAATAAAGAGCACGTACTCTGTGATAAGAGGGGTGTCACTATAAGACTAGCCTGCATCACATAGACCTCCAGTGGGTCCATTGTGCCCCTTGACCTCATGGGATAACCTTTGAAACTGCCACAGTTCCAACCTGCTTCTCTTAGGAATCTTGGAATACATCTGAAGTCTTTACACTATTGCTCGTCAAAGAGTACAATGTCTAAGTAAGTGCTTTGTAGCCCCATCAGTCGTCCGAAAAACTGAGACTAATGAGGTAATAATCTTTCTAAAAAGGGCAAACATGGACTGAACCTAATACGGTAGGGGCATAGCACAAAAATTCTATTAGGTCACACCTCTCTTATATGTCAGCTCTCCAGATCCACCCCACATTTATAATAATAATAATAATACTTTCCGTAAATTAGCCTAGGAGCACTAGCATGCTGGCCAGTCGTTCCTGAGACAGGAGGAGCTGTTGTATAACTCACTACCGTACTTTCACAGCAGAAACTACTCAACAGAACAAAAAAGTTAGGGTGAATGAGAACACACATTCACTTTGCTTTGCTTACTTGGGACTCTGCTTCCCATACGTAGAAAAAAAACAAATCTAGACGACTCTACTCACGCTATTGAATTACTGATTTGCATAGTGAATAAAATTTCCTGCTTTACTTATTTTATGTAAGTACATATAAAACTTAATTTGATACTCTTCCTTCTTAACAAGTCATCAAGTAGGTGTCGAAATCACTAAAATAGCTATTAAGAGAGGAAAACATCTTCCCAATTAAATTCCAATCTACTTGAAGGCATACATTACAATTTTTAATTGCTCAATTTGTAATAAAATGCCTCCCGAACAAATTATAAAACTTAACTCAATCCTCATAAAAAACAACAATTTCATAACAAAAAAAAAATATTGTCGACCAAATTGTTGCTAATAAAAACAATCTTAAGAAATCCAAGCTCTCATAAACAATCGGACTCTGATTAGTTTACATTGAAACGTGCGCGCGCATCTAACAAATTCTTCTTCAGTTGAAAACGTTTCTTACAGAAAAAATAAAAATAAAATAAACATAAATAAATAAATTTACTTCTATCATCCCGATTGACTTCCCCCCGTCAGGTGCTGACATGGAGTAAGGTGAAACATCTCATTTTCGTCAGAAGATTGGAATTTTGTGTACGATTGAAGGAATCTACTTAAAACAAAAGTGCTCCGCCGAAACTGATATCAGGAGCTGTTACGGTTGTTTCGGTGGTCCCTAAATATTTCAAAACAAGATTTAAATTAAATTGCTGGAAATAAGATTCCCTTGGAAATTTTTCCTAATTTCTGGGATGAAGAACGGGCGGAGTAGCAAGCGGACGTATATACCCACAGTCAGCCAACACAAAACTAATATTGATCTTCTGCTGCCTACGATCTCAGTCAGCAAAGTATGCCTGGTGCAAGGTAAGATACAGTTCTAGCTGGGATCTGGGTGGGCATCTTCTGCCATTGCATAATCTCCAAGATTTATGGGTTCACGAAGGAGGAAGCATTTCGTGACAATATTTCTACAAAGTACCTAGATACAACAAATTTATTGGCCTTTTTGATAAATTAAGGTAAAAATTTGAATGTTTTCTTTTTCTCGGGATTTTATCTTACAATTTTGATGGTAATTTTTGCCTTAATCTTTGCGGGCTCGTTAGGGTAATTCATCAAAAGCTGAGGGATTTTATTGGATTTTCTAAGTGATGTTTTTAAGTCTATTAATTATAGCATGTGCGTAGTAAAATTAATCAAATTTTATGTGGTGTTACTAATGAGCTACTAAAAGGCATTTGGCGTATTCACCTAAAATTTTTTAGGCAGAGACTTACATTACAGAACTCTGCTCATGCATGGGGTGATCCTAACAGTTTTCGAGATAAAGGGACTATAAAATTTTTGGGTATGATTTTATAGATCACGCTGTAACATTTGTTGAACTTCTTCGCTGGATATCCTTAAGGAAAAAAGACGCAGAAAGGGTTACATTGTGGATACAGAGTGTGAAGGTCATTCTGCTGGGCATTCAAGTAAATACTTAGTAATTCGCCTCAAATATAATTTACACTCAAAAATTATTTTGAAGTTCATATGAGGTCAGCTTGCCTGTAAATTTGGCGTATATGGCAGGCAGAAATTAAGCCGTGCTGATGAGTATACAGTTTCTGCTGATATGAAACGCCCTCTTTTGCAAAAGTAATTTATTTTTCAAAGATTATTCGTTTGTAAAAATTTTTTTCCGTTTTTCAGCTTCTTCAATTCAATATGAAAAATTGATGTTAATGACGTATTTTTTCACTCATTTTTAAATAACAGAATAGAGAGTTAAATTCCAAAATTTTAATTTTGTTGAGCCATAACTTCAAAACAGAGAATATGAGGGGAAATTTTATAGACCATTGGAAAGCTTTAACGATTATCAATCTAAAAAATCATCATCATATGGTGTAACATTCAGAAGTTATATAGTGATCTATAAAAACATACCCAAATATCTTTAAGTCCCGTTATCTGAAACCGTTGGCCGTTGAGATTCCGCCCCCTCCCCTCCTATACATTTTGTTGCTTGCTTAAGCCTGACCTATCCACAGCCTTCGGGTATAGCACCACATACGGATCACCATGTAAAGCCAATCAATGCCTATCTCATCGGTTTCTTAGCAACTTAGATGAAATCCGAGGATCACTTAGAAATATAAAAGCAGCTTGGCCATTTCACAGAGACTAGCCTAGAAAAAGTAATGTACACTCACAAAGTCAGTACAATATTTCAACGTCAGAAGGCATTAGCATAGGACTCACACCGTCATCTGGGAGGAAACCATTTGTAAAAATATTCACAGTTGACCGGGGCCATTCAAAGGGGCTTCAGTCTTTCTTGTTAGGAAGGCTCACTGATAATCTACTCGCGGAGTGCACTTTTAACTTAACTAGGCAATAGTCCAGGGCCACACTCGCTATAGTCGTCCTTCTAATATCGTAATGAAAACATCCCGTAAACAGTGCTTTTAGTCTTCACCTGAATTAGCTGAGATAAACCGGTTAAGGAAAATCTCCATGTGGGGACGTTTTGATACGACCGTAGTCACAAAGCGAATAGAGTCAGTAATGCAAATTCCCTTTTGGATACCACGTACTAGCCAGTAGGCAGTCTTACAATCTTACTTACACTCTCATTAAGTATCACACTATTGAACTTTCCAGAGGCATGTCGGTAGCTTAAAAGCGTATTCTTCCGGATTGAAAGTACTTTTTTTTTAATAGTGTAACCAAGTTTGAGAGATATCTAAAGATGCAATGTACAGCTTTGAAATGGGAAGGAGGAAGGGTGCTGGTGTATATTCCACTACTTCCTCAGAGCGTGGAAAAAATCTTTGATGGCAAATGACTACGCATACAATTTCAAGACATGTTTAAAATTTATAAGAAGTCAGTTCAGTAAAGACTATATTAGAAATTATAATGCGAAATATATTCAGACAAGATGAGTGGAGATAAATAATCACGTCATTAATCAAATCAAGCTGTACGAGACATGACGATTTAATTGTAGCAAACAGCATTGGATTTAATTCGAGGGGATTCATCCTACTCAATTTATCAATTTTGTCTATAAATGATTTTAATCAAGAATTCTCGATTAATCTTTATAGTGTTCGCACGAGGTTGACTACAAAGCAGCCAAAATAAATAAATTATAAATACTAAGAAAATGTTGGGAGAAAAAGAATAGAGCCTTGAGGCACACCGACATTCATATTATGGGGATTGTGGATGGAGAATTTTGCTATGAAATTAAAATTAATTAATTAATTAATTAAAATTGACCAAGTTTGCTGTCAAATCCGCAGCTCGAGAATTGAGTGGAAAAAATTCTTTCACAAACGAAAAATATTTAAAGTAAAAAGAAATTTCTATGCAAAATCAGGTATCAACAGGAAACGTATACTCATCAATACGGGTTGGTTCCTGCCTACCGTATATGCCGAAGTGAATAGTCAAACTGAAAATTTTGAAGAGTTGTTTCTACGTTTTTTAGCTCTCCCCAGAGAATTAATAATAGGAAAGGGTTTTCCGGTGGGAGGAATAACATATTTGAGAAGAAAATTTTATTAGCAGTATACAACGAAACGAGCATGAACCCTGTAATTGAAATTTTTTAAAAGTTGATTCAATCGGAAGTTGTTCGTCATTAATCAACACATCGAGAGCATTGTGCATTGGAAATGAGATGAAGCAGAACCAACAATTTGATTTCAAAGCAATTCATCTATTAATTAAATATCATACTTGGGTGACAACTGGACAAAATGGCCCATTTTCGATTTTGATAAAGCCTTCAACTTCATCTGTGGAAAAGACCTGATTTTAAAAATGTTGAAATTCCAATTTAGCTTCTTCTGATAGGCAAGTCTTTGTAGAAATAAATAAATCTACATATGCACAAAGAAAAAAAAATATATTAGAGTAGACGTTCCACAAGGCTCTGTACTCGGGCCGTTACTGTTCAATCTCTTCATTTTCAACCACGCATAAAATATTTGTGGGGTCACAACTCTTCTCTACGTGGATGATTTACTTATTTATCTACCTACTTATGATCACTGAAAAACTCTCAAATTGGAGACGTATAAAGAAAAATTGATGATCTTAATAATGCCAAGCTTTACGAATACTATAATAAATGAGGCACCAAGGTGAACATCCACAAACCAAACTTTTACTCTGTTTTCGAACTGAACTTCAAAGTGTAAGGAACATTAAATGCACAATAAGCGATAAAGTGATATTATTTAACTTCAACCCTCATGCGACAGTTATAAATGCAAACCAATGCCATCAGCTTGGTCTGATTTACTAGTGATCTCTCAAAATGAAAAAAAAAACTACTTAGTGCATGAGCAGCTGCTTAGTTAATTTATCATATACAATCTTGCCAACTTAAATGGAAAGAGATACAAGAAGAAAATGCTCCTAGTCATGCAGACTACACTATTGAGTTCGCTAGTACCACAATCAGGTCCTGTACAAAAAAGCTATTTAGGTATAGATTTATGAATCACCCTGTAGGTATATGTATATACTTACATTTAAATTAACTTTCTCATAACTTCTCAAAAGAAAGAAATTCTATTTTATACAGTCTAAATCATGTTTACCTACGATTTTTAAACCCTAAACGTCTAAACCTTAAATGCCGATAACTATCTCATAAATCAGTTCTTCACAAAAGTTATTGTGACAGATTTCTGGGTTAAGTAGACACCAGTGTTTCTCATTCAGACGAAATGATCTCAAAGGAAGTCCCATTAAAATAAATTAGAATTTGACTTGTGATAAGTGGTTAAGGCCTGTTCCACACGCGCAGTCAGTTCATTCTAAAAAACCAAAAACATGAAAAAAAAATATATATATAAAAGTTACAGGAACCGCATTCTGATAAAACTTGAAGAACTGACCTGCTCAAACATAAAACAACCTACCGCTATCCACCTTAAAAAAGGACCTATACACAACTCTCCTTTAGTGATAAACCATCAAAATAAGTAGTAGAACCGGAAGGGTGGACAGACTGGACCAGACCCATCATTACAACAGTCTCAACTCTCAATTGATGTAAAAAAAAAAAAAAACACAAAAACTGTCCAAAACGAGTTATCATAGTGACGTTGTTTTGTGTATCGTTTGGTAGGGTGATAAAAATCATGGGACAATTGAGCCGAATGTTTTCCATTTGTTATGGTTTTACTCGTTTATTAGATGTTAATGGGATTTCCAAAGCATTTTTAGGGATTTTCTAGCATTCCATTTCTCTGTTCTGTCTTTTATAAAATAGGTCGTAAATTTACTGATTCATATCCCACTTAACTTCCAGACTAGTGAATTGTCATTGAACATTATTTTATAAGCACCGATGACAACGACCAATGTCTAATCGGATTAATTAGATTTTACCCTAGAAAAACTATGGATAATCTTAATTCAAGCGTTAAACAGAGTCACACGTTCAATGAAATACTCTGCATGCCGCGATAGTTCCCAAAGAATCTGATGTTTGCTTTCGGCTAACTAACTAACTATCATGTTATTGACTCTTGGACAATATTTGTAGACTAACATACATAAAGGCATACATATATCCCCATAGCCAACAGCATTCATCTCAGTAGCTAGAAATTAATGTTGATCTACTTTGCAAGCTTGTTTTAGACCGCTAACAAAAGGTAGGACTATATCCAGTGTATGTAGGCCTTGCTAAGTACATGCAAAATATCAGCTAACTTGACCACGAAGACGCTTTTTCACTGTACTTCACTTATGTACACTTCCGAATAGTTTATCTCCTCAAATGCGATGATGTGTGGGCGGTAGTGTAGTAGCTCTCCATCTAGGAATTCTATACGTGAATGAATGTTGAGTAGTGATACTCGGATGACTGAGTTAGACGCGCATGCGTGCAAATCCTATCAATTAGAATAGCTGTTAAAAGTGCACTTTGCAACTTTGCTTTGATATGGTTAGCTAGCAGCGGTTAGTAGACTTATCTCTTTGGTTATTTACACACTTGGAGTCATGATTTAGTTGGATTAGTTTCTTACCTTATTATAGTTATATATATATATATATCGGTATATGTACAGTACATTTATGTATGGATTATGTGTAAATGTTAAATTACATACCTGATGGGCATGGACTATCCAAGCAGGGGTTCCTGATGGTACATGTTTTTCCGTCGCCTTCATATCCAGGTGGGCATGGACCGCAACGTGCGCCATCTATGGTGTCATGACATTGAACGCCACTGTTGATTAGATATAAAATAAAAGAGGGGGGAATTACACACATATATTTAAAAATTTATAATTCATATGAAATGATTGTCTAAAGGATTTTAAGACAATTCAAAATTTGTTGTTATATTATGAAAATTCGAGGGAGAGGAATTTTGGAAATTTGGTTTTACCTACTAATAGTGACGAAATTTTCAATAAGTTTTAATTTTGTAATTTTTTATTTATTTACCGGCCTGCGGAGGTTCAGGTTCGTGAATTAAGGAAGTTTGTGTAAACAGGAAATATTCTAATATTGTGTGGTCAAGATTTCGCTTTTGACAGTGGTGTCATCTATTGGATTTTACTAAATATACATCGATTAAGATTCGTTTATTTATTTAGGTTTTTGTTATTTGTAATGCATTTTAAAAGTTCATGTTGTTTCTGGTTAATTGGTGAATTAGCCTTATCATGCCGAGTTCCAATTAGCCACTCACTTAAAAACACATTTTTATGGCCATACTTCTCATAACAACCCCCTCCCCCTTTTTCACGAGGTACAGTAACTAAGTTATATCTAACCTATCGAGCTCAAAAAGTCGGTCATCTGTGTCATCCTTTTCGTAGAGATTTCTGAATTTTTTAAGAGGAGTCAGTACCAAGATTTGCAAGTTTCATAATTTTTCAATGCGAATTTCTATCAAACTATTTGTGCCAGAATAATGATTTATATCTTAAATTAAAGGTAATGAAGAAGTCTAGTAAATAACGTCGAGAAAAATAAAAAAAAATTTATTGCAATGGAGATATTAACTCGGAAAATTGTAAAAAATGGTAAAAATTGATGTTTTTCAAATCAAATTCCTGTTAGTAGGTATTCTCATTTATTTAGATTGTGACTATTTTAGATAGATAAACCCTAAATCTAGCAAATAACGTCGAGTTTTTTCATTTTTAGTGGCGCTTTTTTTAATTATTTGACTCTAATAGTACTTGTTTTTCTCTCGATATTTCATTGTAATATTTCGTTGAAAGTTGTAGAAATATAAAGCAAAATAGTATATTTAAGAATTATGTGCAAAATAAAATTTAGGAGAGTTCATTCTCGTTAAAAAATTTCAATTTCTTTGAACTGCAAATTTTCATTTCCGTCTTAAATTGTCGCATGTTTGGTTTCTGCCTTTCACGCTAGATGTCTCTAATGTGACTTATGGTCTAGGTCTACGCTAATTTTATATGAATTATCATACTTTCAGGACACAAACCTACGTATAGTAAGTTTTATTGCCTACAGGCTCGCTGGTATCTAAATTGAAATTTTTGCTGAGTACTGACTCCTCTTAAGGTAATCGAAAAATTTACCAAGTGTTGGATATCTGACAAGTGCTGGACATTTGAAGAACATATAAATAATGGTCTCTGCGTATATTACAAAAAGACTCAAGTCCTTACACATGCTTTCCCAGTATATTGTGGTACGTATTGATTACCCTTAGTATGGTAATATAGCTTCTTTGTTCTACTCATGTTACATATAGGCCACATCGTTCTGTATATGGTACAGGTAACTAGGTTTTTCCATTTAGAATTCGCTATAGATAGACAATGTATCAGAAAAGCAAATATCAATAGCCCGCCGCAATTTATTCCTCTTAATGTTCTTAAGTATTACCATAGATGGCACAAGAACTAGATGTCGCATGCAGTATCAAAAAAGTATACAAAATTTATATGGCTGGGTGGTCCATTTCGGAATCGACCAGACATTTGAAATGATGTATACGTCGAGTTATTCATATTTTTTCATATATGAAGAATTGAGGAAGTCGCTCAATTGTATACGAAACTGATATTATACAAACATTTGTTTTCAGCACGCTCTGAAACATGTTATGGTCCATTTCAGAATGCAGTACCCATTTCACAATCTGTATACTCTACTCTAGTATGCCATGCGACATCTAGTTCTTATGCCATTTATGGTATTATCCAAAATCCAGTATGACCCAGTTAAGAGAATATAGTAACCGGTAGCTAGAATATCGGTGAAAGTACAATTACGTCGGATTTAAATCTTAATTGTTTCATCAGGAGTGCTTTTAAGATTGCAGATATCTCCGCCTAAAAGGAGATTGTGTTATTCAACAAAGAGAATTTTGATCTGTTACGTAACCCTGAGAAGATATCCACATCTTCACAGCTATCTATCTTGCAAACGTCACTGAACAGTACCGGGTCTGTATTTTAAGGCAGATCATTGTTCATACAGTAACTCCTGATTATTAGAAACAGTGAAGTCCTTGTTGAGGTCTAATTCAGGTATAATGTCAGTCAGTTAGTATAGTGATTCCAGCCCTCGACGTTAGTAGCAGGTTTAAGATATTCCGATGTGCCTTAGGTTTCCAGAAACCAATTTTTTCAAGTTTTACTTCACTAATTCAAGATCTGGCAGAAGTGTAAAAAAGTTAAGAATCATATTTAGAACGCCAATTAGGGTAAAGTACCCGAGGTACCTATAAGGGCAGTACATACTTTGGACCTGTCTCAATTAATCAATTGTAACGCTTATTCAGGATATGCCGACAAACCAATATTCCCTAGGTGAAAATCGGGCATACCAGCAGTGTGCACAAAGAATTATCTGTTTGAGATTGAATTTCCTACCAAACGTCTTCTTGCAGATCTAGAAAACTATATATGCCAACTTCGTGTTAAAAATTTTATCCGGATAATTTGAGCTGGAAGATAAACTGAGTATTTAATCACCTAGCTTAGCTACAAGATCAAGTTCCGCATCTTGGTTTTTGTAATAAACAACAATAGTTTTGTTTTACTCGTGTTCATATGAGTTTGGGAATTTCCTGATTCAGCTTAAAAGAATCTCTTTGGACCGGAATCCGCAGGTGCATAACATTTTTTCTTGATGGGCCCAATAGGAATTTCTCTGATTTTCTCTTGGGGCTCGGAAGATACGCTTCATTAAGAGGATAGGAAGATTTTGGCGATGGACTTTCTAGCAGATTAGCACAAGGTACCGCCCTGGTCTACGCGCTTGGGATCTGTCGTCCCCTGCCTTTGAAAAAAGAGACAGTCTCCATAATCTTGCTGATTACAAACGGGAACATCTACTATAGAATAATAATAATCTGCAAATGTAACCCCTCTTATACTTTCTCTATTAAACATAATCAGGATTTCATCCATGACTATTATCCAGAGTAAAGGAGGAAGGATACCGCCTTGAGGATTTTTATAAATATAAATTTAACAGAAGAAAGCTGTTGTAGTGAATTAAAGGTTCTATAGTAGGTACTCACTATATATATCTTATGAAGTGCACCGTTTTCACGATCTTCTTCTGAAGATCGAGTTTTGATATTTGGATATTCTAACCTTACTCTATTCTACTATCTGCAAAACATGCTCTAAGATTTTTAGTATAAAGAAATCTAGAAATTGTTTCTGACCGTTTGTGACAGCTTTAGCCGACTTTCGAGATATGTGTTAATAATTTAACACGTCTAGTATAGGAGGCTTCAACTGATTGTTAAAACATCTTCCGCATTTTGAGTCAATTTACATTTTTACTCAAAAAAAAAAAAAAAAAAAAAACATGTATTAAGAACAAAAGATTGTAATTTTACTTAATATCGGTGTAAAATTACATCCAGAAAGTGTAAATCTCCCTTCCTTCTTTGTAAATTTTTATATTTATAGAAAATATTTGTTTCTCTTCCCATCAGTAAAAGTTGATAGTTTTATATGCCTTGGCAAATGTATAGAATGCCGCCGGGGTTTGGCTTTCGTCTTGGTCGGTTATTTTCAATTTTTTTAGTTTTGACCACTAGCGCCACCAGTGTTTGAGCTAGCAGCGTGGAAAACTTATCTCAGCAACAGCGAACTTTTCGTGATATTACAGATTTGAATCGTGAACGAAAAGTACGTGTTGTGCTTTAAATTAAAAAAAAACAGTTTTTTTTTAGTTGAAGTGAATACGGTCATAAAGTGAGGAGAAAATATGCAATTGTCAAGGTAAGCATTGTAAATGTGCTGCGTTTATGCTTGAAAACAAACCCAGAGGAAAATTAAATCTTGTAACATGTTTGGTTGTGGTGTTAAATGATGCGGTAATGGCGCTTGTCGTCAAGATTGGCCATTTTGTGTAGTCAGGGTTGGCCCATTGTGACTGTGTACTTGAAAGATGCCCAAAAACCGTCAAGCACCATTACAACGAAGTCCGCCAATAAAACACCAGCTAAAGGAAGATGTCAGCCCAAAAATGAGCAAAAAAAGTCCACTTGGGACAATGCAAAGAGAGAAGTGCATTTGAAGTGCGTCAATATGACGAGAACCTATTACATTTGCCGGAAATACGATTCCCAATAATCTGCCATTCAAATTTAAATACAAAACAGAAAAATGCAACAAATTCGGGTTTTTATTTCATTCAGTTAATTTTCCAGGTCATTTTGCAATCATTTCAGCACATGTTCCATCGATTAGCCAACCTAGACAGGAGTGGCCGACCTTGACAGCATTGCACTTTCTTTTTAAATGCCTATATTTTTTCCAGTTTTCACCCAATCAATCTGCAATATTCAGCAAAAGTGTTCTTTTTTCTCACACCTTTCCAAAGATGTGCTTGGATTTACCAAATTCTTCCTTAAAAGGAAGTTATGGGGAAAAGTAAAAAAGGTGGCCAACCCTGACAACATTCCCCTACTACGATAAATAATAATAATTTTCTAACAACGAATCGTGGTAAAATTATTTAAGAGTCGAAACCAGAGATAGATAGGTTTGGATTAACTCGATATAAAAACTTCATCCTATACTTATAGACCGATTTAATGTGACTTTATACTATCATAGATATTACAAACAGAGAACATTTCAAACCCTTTGAACTTTTTTAGTTTTTGAATCATTTGACCAATGATCAGAATGTTCACAAAAGAAGGCTTCACAAAACAAAAATTAAGAGATTCTTATAAAAATAAAACTGTCATGACGGATTGCAGAGAGAACTTGCAACTACACCGAATATAGTTAGTAGCTCCAAAGTATCAAAAATCAAGTTGTCGATGCGGAAAAAATGCTGTCACAGCAGATTATACCCGTATCTGAACCATATCTATAATAAACTTTAAGGAAATCCATGACCTCGTTGACCATTTAGAAATTGATTGCACTAACCATTCCCACAATATAAGTGAAGGTTCTCACGAATTGCATATATATACCCCGAAGGCTTTACACATTTTTCTGCCATCATCATCAAAACAACTATAAAGTCCTCGCCATCTCTACCAGCAGTGCGTGTTGCTTCCCCCGTCAAGCTTAGGGAATATACAATCATCAAAAGCGCAATGCTGCCCATACAAAAAGTATTCCCGCTGATTGCACCTCCAAGATCATACATACATACATACATACATACATACATATGTATATACTACATACAATACTACAATTCGTATCGTAGGGGCCTCGAACATTTAATGCCATCAAGAGTTAACATATCGTGATGGCCATCTGGATGGTTGGACCGCCAATTATAGGTGATCTGGACCACCTAATGTACTTTTGGGGACATAAATAAATTCTATAGAACGTTGGAGTCCAATTATATGTTTAGGCAAGAATGTCGTGCTGGAAGTCTTCGAGTAATTTGGTATTTGGTAAGATGACATAAGAAACATGTCTAAGATTTTTCCCGTTTGTCACTTCACACTAACACTGTTGGGGTTTTGTGCAGAGCTGGGCTTAGCATATGAAACATATAAACAAGAAAACATCAGAGACCAACATAAACATAACACGATCACCTGAGTGGGTTGACTATGGTGGTGCGGCTAACCGGCTTTCAAGTATATTGGATCGAGCCCAGGCGTGCGCCTTGATCTTTTCTACCATGTCGAAATGCGTTCGCTGCAATTTAAGTTGCGCGCGCAGCCTTTTTCTTTAGAGCATAGATATATGTATATACTCGTATGTATATATATATATATATATATAGTTACAAAGGGGGGTATTTATGCATGTGTACGGCATAGTATGTTGATGCGCACTGCACGGACGGTATCTTTGCGTAGGCGAACTTGACTTTTCGGTTTAGTCTTCTTGGGCGACTCTAGATTTACTATACGAACAGCTCAACGGCCTTGTTTTCTTTTGTATCGCAGCTGAATTCAGTATGTATATCTGTATGTCTATATATGTATATATGAAATGATATTTTCTGATACAATATATGATCAGGGGTTCTGGGATCGTATCTAACTGATAATTTTGAACTCAAGTCATTTTGATATGACGACGCATAGTAATCTTGAAAGTTGGGCTCCGAAATCACCACATGATTCCTTCAAAATGTTTATGCTTAATAGCAAAATGTGCTTGATTAATTCAATGCTGTTGTTGTTGTTGTCTGTTCTCCTCTGGATGGGTTAAAGAAGAAAGGAAAGAGCTATGAATGTGATGAGATGGAACCCTCTTATTGTCTCATATTAATTTTATACATAATATTATTTTTCCTTGTAAGATATTTTCACTTTTGCATTCAGGGGCAAGAGGACATCTTAGGGTGCGGTAGTACCTAGTACCTATTCTTTATGCGTTCGTAGGTGTGTTTCCGTTTATTTACTCAATCGCGACAAGATAATTTCAAAATGGACTCGTGCGCGAGACTGACCCCTATCTCTCTATCTTATGTCGAGCTATTGTCAACGAATCAATTTTCGATTGACATTATTGTCATGGCCGCAAGAATTTATTCATTTCTGCGGGTGATAAAAATCATGTTTAGGGCTGTTCGGAAATTCATTTATCGATATATGTTTGTAGGTGTGTTGTTGAATGACTAGGGAACGTTGGTTTGTTATTGAATTCTATATGGAATTATATTTTGAGATAGCTACATATACCGATGTTGGTACATTCCAGAAAAAAATAAATAAATAAATAAATGGAGATAGTATTTTGAGGTGTATTTATGATTTCTTTTTTGAATTTTTTGTAGTATTTATTAAATTGAATTGTGGGTGGTTTGAGAAGTTTTGGTTTTAGGAATAAATTTTATTTTGTTGTTTAACTTTAAAATGTAGAAGAATTCATGTTAAAATATGCTCATAAGTTGTAATTTTATAAACTCCCTTTCACTCTTTGAGAATGTTTCTGATTTAAAAATATTTTAAATCCAGAAAACACTTTCAAAGCTCGAAAAATATGGTGGTCATGTTTATAATTGAGGGGTATAAAATCAAACTCAGCAATCTCCAAATTTGAAAAAAAAATGACGTAAAAGCGTATTCTAGGTAACAACGTTTATCTAAGCTCATCAGATTAAAAATTAAAATTAAATTTCAGAACTCTATTTCGTGATAAAATTTAAAGGAAAAGATTGTATATGAAATCAAAAACAGTAATATTTTTATGTGTGCGTAAAACAAAAATAGCAGCCTTCATAGAAAGGGAGATTGCTCTAAAAAAGCCAGGAAAAGGGTTGCGCAACCTGACAAGTGAAAAGTTAATGTCGCGAAAAAGGAAAGGTAAAAGGGCCTAAATTACCAAGCTGTGGACATACTTCAGAAGAATTTCTGTGCTCTTCCCTTACGGAGCGAAGTTGCTCATGCTTCATTTTATCAAATTCCGAACAAAATTAGCCAATATTATTATTATTAAAATTTTGCTCACCTGGATTGGTGATAAGAAGATGACCCACTAATGGAAGTAATTCTGCAAAAAAAGTTGCACACAAGGTACTGTGTTAGAACAGCTGGAGGGCATTTAGTACCGGTTATCCAAAAATCTATCCTCAACATTTTAAATATTAAGAGACACCGAGTAGGTAATGTTTTAACAAAAATTTTCGGAAACAGGAAGTTCATCCTCTGAAGGTTGTGGTGGCAATTGAAAGGAAGCTGTTTTTTTAAACAAAAAACAAAGGGGTTTTAAGTTTTATCAAGAAGTTGTCATGCTGATGCTCATTACTGACGAAGTACACGAAAATAATATATATTTATATAGCACTTTTACTAAATACTATAAAATTTTATTTAACTATATACAAATAATTACCGTCAGAACTAAGCTTCAACTAGCTTTTTGAAATGTACAATGCTCAAGTACCTTCCGAATGTAAGGTCAAGCCATGTCTGTTTCGACTAATATTTAATCGAAGTTTCAACTTGGGATTTGGATCACCACGGGCGGATGTTTGCTAGAAATGTCAAGAATATGGAAAAAGATTACGAGAGAGGAAGATGAAGTCAAGCAATCGGAAATAAGCACTGCATTAGAAATTCATAAAACTCGGACCAGAGTATTTTTTTTTTCCATATTAAAACGTAACAATCCTGAAATTGCACTACTTTCATTCGACTGTCCAAACAATTTTTCTATGCTAAAAATAACCGACCGGCAGGTCTACTATAGTAGACAACTATATTTATACAACTTTACCATCGTGGAAGGGCCATCTGGATTAAATCTTAATAAGGATAATTTTACATCCTTTTTGTGGAAAGAAAATGAATTTCAGAAGAGTTCAAACGAGATCGCATCGGCTGTATTTCACAAGTTAACCAGCCTTGATTTGACTGAGAAAATTAGAATAAGATTAATGGCCGACGGATACAGACGCCAAAATAAAAATTCAAAGATGATTGAAACGTGAAAGTGCAAAAAGCGTTTCGTATCAGCAAGAATTTAATACTCTTCAGTACGGCTCGTTCTTGTTTGCCGTATACGTCTGGAAAAGTCTACGAAAAGTCATAATGATTTTTCTGCATGATTGGAATATGTTGGTTGTGGCTGTTGAAAAAAGCTCCCTCGCATATGTTTGAACTGGAGTTATTTTTCGATCGCGGGTCATTCCTTCCTCCTTGCTGACAGGTTGTTTAGGAATATCGAAAAAGAATTAAAGAAGAGGGAAATTATTGAAAATCCTGATAAGAGATCCAATCGTGAACTGAACTTCTTCCAGCGTATCATAGACTATGAAGCTTCTGCCAGTGATATTGCTGATACTAACGAAATTTGTGTTTATCTTTTTATCCTACTATTTCCTGGATTATTTCACTTACCATTGTCATAACAAAGTCAGAAACTTCCGTCAGATTTAATTTCAAAGTCTTCAAAATCCACCCATAAATTTCAAATCCAGCAAAATACAAAAATAAAACATTTCTAGTATTTAATTTTTCGAATTTTTAGGTACAAATTTTTAATAAAACTCATTCTACTATGTGTACTACTATGTTGACTAGGAATCAATAAAAAGTTTAAAAAATGCTGTCAGTATTCTTCTACACTTTTTTGCTAAATAACTCGAAACCTAAAAAGTGGAGTTTGCTGGGTTTGAAATTAAACCCCTCAATTATACCCGCACTAAATTGGCTATCTTCGAAGTTGACTGAAAGGTTCGTTTTGCTACATTTAATTTTACGTTTGTAAACGCAAGATTTTTCTTTTTTTTTTAATTTTTACTTTTATCAAACTACCCAGATAACACTGAACGAGTTTTAACCATCTTCTCGATATGTTCCATAGAATATGAGAAAATATTTTCTGCCTACATGAACTGATATTAAGATATGCATATATTCTTTCAAAATGCTTTTTATAACACTCATGTCCACTCTGCCGAGTGATCTTCGGACGTCGGTCAGAAATGATCGTGGATAATTGGTGGTAATAGTGCGTATCTGAATGACCATATTCAGAATGTATTCCAGAGGATATAGAATTTATATAGATCAGTATCCACAGAAACATATTCAAAACGTATTCAAAACATATTCAAAAGGTATTCAAAACGATATTGAATAGATATGAATGAAACACATATTCTGATCGTTTTTAAGGGAATACAAAATTGAAAGAATCATAAAATGGGAAATATGTATATTTTGCTGGTTTAAATAAAATAATAATTTATTCAATAAACGAAAAGTAATTAATAAAAAAATCTTTTAACAAAAAATAAGACTTACATATAAAATGAAATTGAATTCAAGTATATCAGAAAAACTTTAAAAAAAAATTTTTATGTCCGAGGGTATACACAAACACAAAATACCGAAACTGTTGTACCAAGCCGGGAACGATAACTCGGTTTGGCAAAATGAATGTTAAAAATATATTCTATTCACATCCAGTGGAATACTTTTACCGAAAGTAAATGAAGTTGACCGATCTGCAGCCGATCGTTTGTGTCAAAAAAGAATCTTTTCAGAACATATTCCATTTTGTTATCTGGGTAACAACATTGAAAAGTAACAAGTAAAAAAGCTAGAATTGCTATAAGACCAATTCTTATGATACCCAAGATGAACGCCCGTATAAAATTTCATATGGTCACCGATCTATGCAATTTCGATTTTTGAAGTGGTTTTTCGCATATATTTCTAGAATGGTTTGCCGAATAGAAAAAATGATTATAACCAATTTTATAGGATTTCGTATTCTGAAGAAGTTTTTAGTACAATAAAAATGTCTAGGACTGCTCGTTTTTACAGTATATGTAAAAAACCTAAATTTTTATATGGCAACAACAAGAAGAGGTTGCCCGATTTATTCCATTTTTGAAATTTTATTTATACTATAAAAACATCATGTACCAAATTTCAGCTCTCTATGTCGAGCTAAATTTTTATATGGCATCCACACGAAGGAGTTGCATGATTTGTCTCATTTTCGAACTTAATTTTACTTTTTTTAAAGTCTGTGTACAAAATTTCAGTTTTCTAAATCAACGTGTTCTCTAGTCATCGTGCGCATGGACTGATGGACAGACGAACGGACAGACGGACGGACATGCAAGAATCAAAGTAACTTTTAATATTATACGTGGGTGTCCAATCCATTTTGCTCTACACAATTGTTCCTATGTGATACAAACAGAATGACAAGCTTAGTATACCCTTTAGATTTCATCTAGGGTATAAAAACAGAGGTGGGAGTATACTTTCCCCTCGTCCCTTAGTAGTATATCCTGACATTTCGAAAGTTGAATTTGAAAAAACATATTCGAATTCGAATATGGAATAAAGCAATTTTTCATTTGAAAGATTCATGAATTTTAAGAAAGAATGCGATATAAAGGTAATGTGTCCAATACGAGTATGAGTATGAGACAGTTTATAGGTTTTCTTATAAGACCTTTTTTCACCCAGTATCATTAAGGTCTTCTCTTATGGCTTGTTAGACTTATGGATGGATTGGATGGATTGAAAGAGGATGATAATTCAAAGATTCTTTAGAACATGGCCACTAATTTAGAATTGAGGCTCAACCCACCCTACCCGCTTCATATAGTTAATCTAGGAGGTATTAATCAAGGAATCTGTAACGCCTACCGGAGAAGACCGGACAGGGACAGAGAAAATGAGTCACAGTTTCGGATTCCTCTCCGTATCTTCTGCATACAGAGTTGTAAATAAGTCCCATCCTACGTAGGTGACCCCTGATAATTGAATGTCCAGAAAAGAATCCCCAGGAGGGTTTTCTGGAGGGTTGGCTTATTAAGTCCCAGTAGCTGCTTTGTTATTAAGTTTGGGTTATATTTCTTCCACAGTTCGTTTGAAATTCTAACTGAGGGGTCATCTAATCAAAGAAGACTGTGCTGTTGGTAGTCGGCTTAATCCGAAATATTGGATGTGAGGTGTTGTAGAGGGTGAAGCCTCCGTTCCCCTTTTCATTTCCGCTTAATAATTGTTAGGGATAGCCGACTTAACCACCAAATTATCGCTAATAATCCAACCCTTATGAACGCTACTAGGGCACAGGTTCTATATCTAACCAGCAATGCTATTGCGTTAAAAAAGAACACCAGAAAACACAGATAATATCGAATAGGTTATCTTCTTATATATACATACATATGTCGAGAAAATCGAAGAGAAGTATAGATTCAATTCAAAAAGGGAGCACAATATATATCGAGAGCTATGAAGAAATGCCAAACTTTTGCTGTCATTCTTCTGACATTACATACAAAACCGAAGAGAACCAACAGCCCATGACACAATTAAAGCTCTTCACTCCCAACAAAATATGTCATATTCAAGCTTGATCAGTCTGTAGGAGGTGATGGTGTTTTGGTTAGCATAATATAGTAAGAGGTTGAAGAAATACTCCCTTTCCAGAGGAATGTTGTTGTTCTCATATTTAAGGTAGGAAAAAAGCAGAGCATTCAAGACAAACAATTTCGAACTATATTTCTCTCTTATTTTGTTTTTAAATCTCATGTCTGTGCCTATTTGCAGGACATAGAAAAATCTATTGACAAAAACAGTTTTGAGCGCCCTTAAACTCAACTGGATAAATTTCATTGATGGTTCGAAACAAGACCCAACATTAGGTAACTGTTTCGATACAAACACAAGAGCTAAAAGCTATCGGCAAGCAGGCAACCTATAGACGATCTAATAATAAAACCAATCAGCTTAGGGTTTACTGGTTACCATTCGAGCATTATGTTTGGAAATGTAGTAATATATAAGCTTTTCCAAAAGACCATTTCTAATAAATGGTTTGGCGGTGAATAGATGCATTTAAATGCTGGATAGGATGAAAGGCTGGGTAGAAAGCTGGTTATTTGTATGGACAAAAGTGATGGATGGATGATCTAGATATATTAGATAGGATAGCTAGCCTGCAACAATGAAGTTGTTTTGGCTGGATGTATTTCTATAAATGAATGACTAAATAGATCTTTGTGACTAAATAGATTGGATGCGATGAATCGATGGATGCCTAGATGAATTCGATGGAATAATGCGAGGGCGGTTTAATCGAGTGAATTGTAGGATGAACAATTTGCGGAATCGCTGAATGGATTACGGATATGATGATTAGATTGATGAGATGGATGAAATAAATATTTTTAGTGTCCTAGAACTAATAAGTACAACTCGTTTGGATAGTTATTAATCCCCAATAGTTCATATAAAGTCTGAAGAAAAATCTTTGAATAAGTTTTTAAAAAAAAATTAATGTTTCGGTATCTTGTTTTTAAACTGCAGCCAGCTCGGCCAACAATAAAACAGATATACATCTATACAGAACAAAATGGATGTACATAAGTGATCAACAATATTTTCTCCATTTATCATTGATACTTAATGAAAAAATTTTACTCCATAATGGAGTACACACTATGAAATTTTTTGTTTTTTCATAATGCTCTATAATGCTGTCAATCTATCTTCTGCTATTGTAATAATATCTATTATATTGCCTGAATGCGTGAAGGCCATTCAAAAAAATATAATCATGGACTGACGCGATTTGCTATAGAAAATAATGGCACGAATTTCGAAGTGTTCTCCTTCCCCTAAGACAAGTGCCCCTCTATTGATGTGCTGATGTAGTTATGGTGAAATTTTAAAATAATCAGCAGCTGATAAAGGGTTTTCCAATAAGAGGTGTTATTTTAATTAGCCCGCTATTTCGGTAGATGTCACTTTTGGAGCTGTTATTTTTTTACATTTGACAAGTAGAAACTAAGCCATTAATAAAAATGGAACGATACACGATTCAACAACGCATTGAAATTATTAAAATTCACTATAAAAATGGTGAAAATGTGGCAGAGACGGTTCGTAAAACTCGAACATTTTTGGGTCGTCGTGAAGCACCTTGTCGGACCGCAATACAGAAATTGGTAGAAAAATTCGAGCTGTCGGGACAAGTTAGTGATGTAAAGAATAAAACCCGTGCACGTCGCTCAAGAACAGTCGAGAATATTGCTGCTGTAGCCGAAAGTGTTGAAGAAAACCCAGGTTTGTCCATTCCTCGTCGTTCTTTGGAATTAGGCATTCCACAAACGTCATTACACCGTATTTTGCATAAAGATTTGGGTCTTAAGGCTTATAAAGTTCAGTTAACACAAGAACTCAAGCCGGCCGATCATCAACAACGTCGAGTCTTTGCTGATTGGGTCCATGAAATGCATGAAAATGATCCGGAATTCCATCGAAAACTCATCATCAAGCAAAATTGTCAACAAGCAAAATTGACGCATCTGGGGCTCGGAAAACCCAAGAGTTATTGTTAAAAAGCCTCTCTATCATCAACGTGTGACTGTTTGATGCGGTTTATGGTCCCGCGGGTTCATTGGACCTTACTTTTTCGAAAATGAGGCTGGAGCAACAGTTACGGTGAATGGATTGCGCTATCGACAGATGATTAATGATTGATTTTTTATGGCCGGAATTAGATGGTATTCATCTGGACAACGTTTACTTTCAACAAGACGGCGCTACGTGTAATACAAGCAACGAAACCATTGATCTTTTACGGGAAAGGCTTCCGGACCGTGTTATCTCTCGAAGAGGTGATCACAATTGGCCACCGAGATCTTGTGACTTAACACCTTGCGACTTCTTCTTTTGAGGCCACGTGAAAGAGAAGGTCTATGCCAACAGCCCAGCGTCGATTCAAGACTTCAAAGATGGAATTCGTGAGGCTATCGAGGACATAGGGCAGCCACTTTGCGATTTGGTTATGGAAAATTTCATGAAAAGGATATGGTCCTGTAGGCGTGGTCGTGGTGGTCATTTGGCTGATGTTATTTTCCGATCATTTATCTCAAAAAATGGCATTTTTCTTTGAATATCAAAATAACACCTCTTATTGGAAAACCCTATATATTGCGAGGACATCATATCAGTTGATAATGCTACATCTACTTAAAATGATCTGATTTTTATGTCAAAATCTCAAGCACTTAAAATAGAATTTAGCGAGGAGGAAGATCTTTTGATGCTTAATTATTAAAGAATGGAAGAAAAAAGCAAAATAAACGCAAATATACACTTATTAATCTAGTCGGGATTTTTTTATGCCACTTACGTCTGAAGGAAAAGTAACTATATCATTCATGATAAGTGATAAAATCTAGGAAGCCCAACGCCTCCTGGAAAGTGAGTTATATTCCATGTATAGAGGAAACAAGACATGCTAATGACGACTGTAAATTGCAAATTTGAGCTTCAGAAATTGATTGGATGAAGCGTTTCGTATTGACAGACAGAAACCCTAATACTCTTCAGTATGGAGAGTAATTTAATAAAAAATACCATCTTTTCCAATTTACGACGATCTTTCTCTTCAAGCTTTTTCCAATTTATCCCTTTTCCAAGTATATTATATTATTATTATTCTGGTAAAGTACACAAAATTTTACAATCTTTTTAGCACAAAAACTTTGAGAATTACATTTAGTACATTTTATAAAAATAAATGAAAATATCGAAAAAATATAAAAACTAAAATAAAATTAAAAATAAAAACCTACTGAAATAAAGCAAAAATTGAATATAAATATAAAAATAACAGAAAAAGTATAAGTACTGCTAAAATAAAAAAAACATAGGCAGAAAAAAGTAAAAAACGATGAAAGCGCACGTTACTGGTTAAAGCCAGCTGAAAGCAAATCGTGGCTTAGTAGGCTAGTATTAAATTGATGAATGCAAGAGGGAAAATCATCTGTCTCTTTAGCTCAGTGGTAAGAGCAGTCGCCCGGCAAGCAGAAGGTCCAGGTTTCAAACCCCGGATGAGGCGGTTGTTTGTTCTTCTTGTATTTATCAATTTGATTTGGAATTGTTAAAAATAAAAAGTTCTTAAAATTCTTCTTTATCCATAATACAATCTACTTTTACCACTTGCTTTCGATCGGTCAGAAAGTTGCGGATAAGAGCGACGGCGGAGGGACTGAAACTGAAACGAAAGCAACAATTGAGTTTCCGAAGCAAGATCCCAAGATCAACGCTGTCGAGCAGTGCCAGGCAACCAAGGTCTAGGGCAACTCTGATATCAGTGGATACTTTCAGTACTGTAGTTTCGCAGCAATGGTCCCGACAAAAACCAGACTGCCATTTGCTTAGGAATCTCTCGAATCGAGATGCTCAAATAATTACCTATTCATTAACTTTTCCATTAATTTCGATAAAAAGCATAGGATGCTTATAGTTCTAAAATCTGAAAGGGACTGAGGAGAAGATTTTTTGGGTATTGGCAACACACGAAGTCATAAGACACGTGTTTACGATATGGAGGATGTTCATGTCTATGAAAGGGAGCAAGAGCTTAACAAACCGCGGAGATATGTTATTTAGACCGATAGCACAAGACTTTATAGAAAAAATTGCATCAATTAATTGGCGGCGGTCAATTTCGCGGAAAGAAAAAGATGAAATATTACCTCTTGTAATATTGGAAGTCATTGGACTTGAATTATCAAGCATTTCATCCACAAGTCTACAGCAGGGATATTGAGAGGAGACGTGAAGAAAGCATTGAGCACATCCGGGTCAAATTATAAAAGTTGTTTTGTCCTTATCAAAAACTACCATAAGTTATGCCAAAGCAGGTAGATGGCAATTAAATTTGGAGCTAAAGTAGTCAGCACACGTTGATTCCCACAGGTACCTTCGTTTATTAACACTTTGCAATAATTTTGAAAAAATGTCTTTCACCCATTTTTAATATTTTAAACTAACCTGACTTATAATTAGTTTGAAAATAAAATATTGACTGATGTCAGTAAAACTCAGCAACTTGCACATAACTCAGTATCACATCAGTACATTACTAGCTAAAATTCATGGGCTAACATTGTCCCCCAAGGTACCAAGAACCATGTTTTAAGAGCAATTCAGTTTTATAATTGATTTAATTTTTTAAATATTCAATAAATAGAAATTATGCCAATTCAGATAAAGGAAAACTCAAATGATCCAATTGTACAGTGGTTGCGTTCGTAAATGAATATCGAACTGATACTATTCACTGAAAGTTTTGTCACAGTAAGCCAAATCTAAAAAAATATTTCTTCTCTCACTGAGACAAGGATAACCGAACATACTCCACATAGAAACAGTGAAAAAAAATAATTAAGAAAAAATTAAAAAAACTTACGTAAAACAAGGTCGATCAGCACATGTTAATCCAATTTTACACGTCTTTCCATCACCAATAAGTCCAGACGGACAACGTCCACCCAGACGGACAACGTCCACATCTCATTCCTGTCGAAGTATCATGACATTCAACACCTATTAAAACATTACAAAAATAAAAAAAAAAACCAATAAATAATTTCAACTACATAAATAACAAAAACAAAATAAATAATTTTTCTTCTGAAAACAAAAATCTACACTTACCAGGATAGCAAGGATTGGCTGTTCTACATGTTGTCGGTAAAATAGCAATTTCATGTGCTTTACAGCCGGCACAGTTTTCAATCAAAGATCTCAAGTGGCCGATCTCCTGTCTTTGGTGGGCGATATCATCACGAAGTAGCTTCACTAGTGCAGTCAGATCAGCCAGAGATTTTGCGAGGGCGTCTATGGTCGTGCAGAGTTTTTTATGTTGTTCGAAGGTTCATTATTGGAAATTATAGTATATGAAACGAGAGAAAAAGAAAAAAAAAAGGTGCAAACTGCTCATTAGACGCCATTAAGAAGTTGACTTTACATGAGAATGCAATGATTGTAAAATGGAAAAATATCACGTGCGTAGAATTTTATAGCTTCTAAAGCGTAGAAGATTTTAGACAATTTATTGTGTGAAATTGATTATTAGTTATTGAAAAATTGATATTAAATAATAAGCTATGTATTTTAGGTATAAGTACTTACCTTCACAATCTGCATGAATGACTGGAATGTCTCCACGTCTTTGGACATCATTTACTGTCTCAACCGGTGGTAGCTCATGTTGATAACGATCATTTCCTTGATTATACCAATCACGAATGTCACGTTTCTTGTTTTTCTCTGGTTATGGTTAATATGAAAATCGAAACAAAATGAAAAACGATTATTATTTGAACGAAAAAAGACAAAAAAAAAAATATTTACATGGATTTTATGAACAATGTTAGAATATGTATTGTATTTTATTGAAATGCGTATTCAGAGAGAAGGGAAAGAACTACAACAGTTTCCAGTAAAATTATTATTTTATTTTTCTTAAAGTAAAAAAAATAAATTTTATGAGTGAAATTGCCTTGAATATGTAGATGGCGTTCGACTTCATCATAATTAAAGACTTATTCTCTCAGGGATAGAATATGTAGTAGTCATAGAGCTAGAAATATTAGAAGTATTGGAATCAGAAGCGTACCTAGGGTAGGACCAGGCGGAGCGATCGTTCTCCATAGATCACATTATCAAAATGTGGCGCCCTCAAAACAACAATATTTAGCTGAATCGAATTTAAGCAATTCCTTATTTTTGTGCGAGGTAGTTTATTTCTAATAAATACTTAACTGTAACTCTACAATTATTTCATTATAATCGAAACTGTATTTGTCCCGGGAACGTGGATTTGCGACGCTGAAGAATTTATGTAGGTTATATATGTAATACAATAAATTTACTAAAAGAATACAAAATACTTTAGACAAAGTGCTCCTAATAAATTATTAACTAATGACTAATTAGATTCTAATGAACGCAAATGCATTAGTCGCTGTCAAACCGGTTTTTAACAAATTACAACAGTGAAAGAACGAAATTGATCGAATCGACATGATGAACTTAGTTTTTACTTATTTTATTTTTCAAATTAACGATTTGGAAATGAAAAAACATTATATTAAAAAGTATTTTGATAATAAAGTTAGTGCTTTGCACTTCTTCTTCTTATTCTTCAAATGGACAGATACACAGCTTCTGATTTATATTATATTAGAAAATATATTTTAGTTTTAGTACATTTTTCCTATTTAGTCCTTTAATAAAGGAAGAGAAAAAACACTTCATTATAGCCATAATTATGAATAGAATGTGACACACGGCATCTTAATGAATAATAAGTGCTAATGATTCATTAAACCGTGCTGCGTGTTTAAGGTTTGAAGGAGCAAACAACATAACGAAATATTGACCGTTTTTAGTTTGCTTGTCCTAGAGATTGCATCCATACTTCATGGATAAGAAATCCTCATCGGAAAGATGTATTACTTTGCTGTGGTTTTTATTTACAATAATTTGCCGTCGAATTTTCTTCGAAATTTTTTTTCAGAACTTTTATGGACTGTTGGTGGCCAACATCAATTCGGTTCTCTGGTCCACCAACTATTTTAATTTACTACTAAAATGAGCACTTTCTGTGGAACTTTTTTCGAAACTTTTCCGCTATCACTTAGTCGGCAATATTTCGGGAAACAGAAAATTACACAGAAATTGAAAGTGGAATCGATTTTGCTACTACTAATAGACACACTGTTTCCATAATGACTTTAATTGAAGTTCAGTCATTTGAAAAAAATGAAGATGTGACAGACTGGGGATAAATTAAAATGTCATTGATATTTAAATATCACATGATATTTCCTCACTGAGTTCAATATGTAATTTGATTAAATGCTATCAAGAAAATTTTGGAATGTTGGTTGCAGTAGTTGCAAAGCAGAAGAAAATTTTTGTGTTTAAGCAGGCCAAAAAGAGACTTTATTGGAAAATATTTGTACTTTCCAATAAATACAGTTCATATTAATGACAGTAGGTGGCACTTTTACAGTAATTTCTTTGAAATATAGGTATAGCAAACAGTAATGGGTGAAATATGTACATATAATTCATGTACATGAGTGTAATTTTTCAAGTGAAAAAACATCGAATACATCGAAGTAAGTGAGATATCTGGTGAACTTCATTGTCAAATTTGTTTATTGTTTTGAAGGGAAGAATTTTCAATTTGTGATAAGTTATTGGAATACTCGAGTCTTCTAGGAATTGGATATCAGATAATTTTTTGAGTGGGACATTTTTTGAAATGAAATTCACAAATATAAAAGTTTTCCTGTTGAATTAAACAAAAGTATTGCACAAAACTAAATACATTTATTAATCGTTTAAAAATTACTTTTGGCCCATCTCTGGATTTATCATTTATGTCAGCCTATACTGATCTCTCAACCACTAAAACATGGACCACCAACGCAATAAGAATTTATTACGCTGTTTGCTAATGCAATTTCACTAATGTGGAGTAAAATTTTGTCCATATGAAATTGGACTGAAATGTTGCAAAAGGGTCTTTGATGCTCCTCATTTGTATGAAACACTGCCCATTTGACTCAATTTAATAAAGAATTAAGTCATTATGGCGACAGTCTGTCTACGGTATTAAGCCAACCACTTTCAACAATTTTTTATTCAGAAGATGGAATAAATTTCCGGTATGTTGGCAGTGACCCTTTTTTTTAAAAAAATGCTCGCTCCCCCAAGTGTTTTGACCTAAACACGCCACTGATTGGAATAACGTGTAGTGAAAATCTAACAGAACGTAGTGTGCTGAGACAAAAACTCAATACACATTGGACTACTTGAAATCTTAGGTGGTACATTTCCTTTATGCATTTATAAATTTACACTTATTATTAGAATTTGTTATTATGTTCTATATTAGGAGTAATTTAAGTTACGGGGTGACCTTACGGTATGGTATCGTAAACTAAAACAAAAAACATGTCTAATTTAAGAATTGAGCAAGTATGGACCCGAGGGAATCTTTCAGGATAACTAGCAGCTAAGATGTCGAGTTTTAATTACTCTTTTTCTAGTAACGATGTCCCAGACTTGTGATCGATACATGCAATTGGAATCACTCTTTTTTTTTTACCTCTAACTTCTGATTCGACGATACGAAGTACTAAGCTCTAGTCGTCCGGACAATAAATACCAGATTTTTAAAAGGTGGTTACTGATAGATTTTCAGGATTTAGATGATTTCTTAGGGAAGACATCATTATAGATGGCAAGTGACTATTCCAGCTCTTAAAATAAACAGCATACTAGAATTAATTTGGACTTGTTCACCACTTTAGAAGCCTATGCAATTTCTAACGTAACAATTGCTAATCAACTGTTTGTAGCAAATGTTATAGAAATTGTTGCAGCATACAGTAAGAGACTTTTGAAACTCAACATAGTTATTTATTTCCGTCTATATGAAAATGCTATTAATGGTGCAGAACTGTAGCATTCATACTTTCAACCTACTTGTCTATGCCAATGGCCTTATCAAGGTATTGCAATATATATTCGAACAACTGATCTCCCGATTTATGCCAAATCAAGATGGCTGCCAATAGAGCATCTAAAGTTTGCTTAAGAAGAATTTCACTACATCATTAACAATATCCGCAGGTCTTTGAAAAAACGATTTTTCCGTCTTTCTTCACATGAATCATAGAGCAACGATCACTGGCGATCATTTGGGAGCTCCAGATGACTTAATGTATGCATAGTTCCATATTTCTAACCAATACTACACATAGAGAATTTTTCAGAGATGTTGAAACGAAAATATTTAATGGAGTTATTTTGCCGAACTCCAGTATTTTTTTGTTAAAAAAAATGAGCTGGAAATTACTTTCGCTGATGTTAGATAGTATTGCCCAAGAAATCTTCTATGTACCAACACTTCATAATTGCATAAAGTAGAGGAGTAGTTCTACATAACCTTTCACATCCAAACATTTGAGAAGCCAGCAAGTTTACAAAGACCGATTTGCATAGCAGAGTGTCAAAGAAGATAGTCAAAAAAGCTTCAATTTTTGACATGAATTTAAGGTGCAATGACATAATCCCAATGGCTGATACAGTTTACTAGATAAGAAGACCAACGACATACACGCTTACGGGAAGGCTTAGAACTGACTTCATGCCACAAGATTCCCTAATCATACAAACTGCATTACCATTAATACCCAAACTCTCATTAAAAACTTAGACATCTTCAGGATCAACACAATTAATTATAATGTTCCAGGCATATGGCTGATAATGTTAAGATTACATGCATACAGTTTGAGAACTTTCAGCGAAGAACTATTAGCAACAATGAATTGACAGCTCTTGGTTTTCAGTAGCGAATATTTACAAACCCAAGACAAATGAAATCGATTACTTCATTAAAATTTATAATAATTGCCATCTTAAAAAAAGATAATAAAAAATACTACTTGTTTTTTTTCCCCAACGTACATGTATATTTTAAATTTACATATAATGTAACAGCCAACGCGTTTCGTCTTATCAGGACATCATCAGGGCTTTACAACAAAAGTAGTATTTTTTATTATCTTTTTTTAAGATGGCAATTAAAATAAACTTATTCCACCAAGTGTTATCCATAAAATCAGTGAAAATTTATAAATTTAAATTTTTATTACTTTTTTACAATATCTATGCAGAGAATGGTAATGCGGTAATGTAGGAAGATGATTACAAGCAAACGCAGCCTAATGCAAAATGGTAATGGTGCTGAGAGTTGAATATGATGCATACGGACATAATGTATGTACATAACAATGTGCATTATGACGAAAGAAAAGAGAAAAGTAGAAAATAGAACTACTTACGGAATTGCTTCAGTAATCGAGTCCTTCCGGTATTGTGGATAAATACAATATATTGAATAATTCATGCAAGAATTTTCTAAAGTTCTTTGAAAAATTATATCATGTAATCAATGAGGGAATTTTTTATAGATAATGAAAAAGGGGCAGTTATTGAATCCCGCTTATGACACCGAAAAAAGTATTGGAGGAAATTTAAGTCAAATATAGTTTCGCTTAATACATAGATTAGTTACGGAATTTATTGGATAATATAACAAAATTCATTGCATAAAATGATCATTTTACGTGAAGAATTCATACTTTATAAGAAACATTGTTACACGAAATTGCATGCCTTCTTTTTACTGAGGTGGCTTAATTTTTTCTTAACGAAATCAATTTCTTCCTTGAATTCCATATTTCATCTTCCACGTTCCCTCTTATGACACTAAATAAAAATTTAAAAAAGAGGAAATACTAGAACATTTGTGAGGCCTGAAACACAATTGGAGCTTTTCAGCCAGTTTGAGAATTGTTGACAATGTAAATAAATGTAGACGAACACAATTTGAGCTTTAACTTTTTTGCCAGCTTCAAGCAGGCTTGAGATTTGATCAAATTGCAAATTTCAAGCTCAATGACTACCAACTTGAGAGAATTTTTAATGTTGCCAACTCTGCGAATGCCGAAAATCAGATGAGAATGACTTCTGTTGACATTCATTTAAGATGTAAACAGCTACCAAAAATATTAAAATGGAAGAAAACTTATATAGTGTGTAAAAGATAAGCAGTTCCGTGGACTACCCAAAAAAGAATGAATATATCGTAATTTTGGAAAATCGGATGCATTAACTGTCGTTCCTAAATAAAAGTTCTCAACGAACAAACAAGTTAAAGTTGCAAATGTCAAAAACGCCAGATGTGTTCAATTCGGCTTTTTCGGACAGCTTTAGCAGAAATCTGGCGATAAAGTTGGCTGAAAAGCTCCAATTGTGTTTTAGGCCTGAGCCTAATAAATAATTTCTCTGTACAGATATGCAATACTCCCAAGAAAATGTGAAAACTTATTGACAGATTTTTCTCCTAGATGAATTCCCAAGGCCCAACCGGAACAAATTTCAGAGAGTGAAAACTAAGGTTGAGATAAGTTCAAAATTATGGTGATATGGATGTAAGTGGTGGAGAGGGGTGCTGTAAGCAAAAGAAAATCAAACATTTTGGTGGTAGAATGGCTTTCGTGATTTTGGAAACATATTTTCCTTCCCACTTCTCATTAATGAAATAAAAATGGTGGCAAGCTTTTTTAGCTCTCCTAAATATACTCGGCCGCAAAGGCTCTTTTTGGTAATATGAAAGCTTGTCCTCACAAGTACTTTATCTACTATAATAACGTCTACTTTAACTTGCCTATAAATTTCAGTGGGGAAACCTTATTTAAAAATCAGTGAATATATTGTCTTTAACAACTTAAAACTATCAAAGAATAGGGAAGGAAACGAAAGCATTATGGATAATTTTTTTTTTAAATAAACGATTAGATGCTTGTCATTCCAGTTCTAAGTATTCATATAGCGAATATAAAAATTGACGCTGATGGTGTTATCGAAACACTACCCAACATCTGATACCCTTTGATATGTAACCTTGCCCTAAAATGGGCAACTAGATTATGGCAGATTTCAGATAGATCACTTTTATTTGCTGTTAATGCGCAATAGTGGAAAAGTGGTAGTGAGAGTCAATGAAAATAAAATCAAGTCAATTTTGCAAATTTGTTGCTCTAGGACTAGGAAACTTGGCAATAGAAACGAAAATATCATAAAAATAGTATGCAGATAAGTTCGTATACGTAGTTTCTACCATTAAGAATAAGAATAAGGACATAGAAGTAATCGACAGATGAATTATATTTGCAAATAGACAGAAAATTCTGCAATAAAAGTGAGAAAAAATTGCTATAAATATTTGTGGTGGTGCGCCTGTGCCCGGTCGTGCATTTCCAAACACTTGACCAACCACTTGGTAAATCTAGCAAAATTAATTTTCAAAATCGGGTCTAGTAACACTTTGTTGAACGTAGATAGGCTTAGCTAGATAGGCTTTTGCTTGCATGAAAATAGCAAAAAAAATAGCAAAACAATTATTAGGCTTAGTCTTAGATGTCAACCGGCAATTCAGCCACACGGTAAAGAACGTTTAAATGAAAAATGAAAAAGAAAATAATGAGGTCCAAAGCAATATCAAATTTTAAAAAAGAGTAGGATAGGACCACGCAACTGTTGTTTTTGTTTAATGGTTGCCACACAAGCTTCTTTTCAGAGTCCACATATTCTTAGGCTCATCACAAACGAACTGTCAACTTGGTACGGCAGAAAGGGATCCAGCCAGCAGTAACATCATCGTAACTGCTGTTTCCAATGCCGACAAGTCGACATAGAGTAGACTTGGGATAAGGCTTCGACTCACTAACGTTATAGCCATCCGTCAAGTCGACATAGGATCAGCATGATTCCAGCAACACTGTCTCCGTGATGGATTAGCCCCCGTTCAGGCAGACGTAGGCATGGCCTGGACTGAAGAAGTGGACTTCAAGTTGCCGTTCAGATGACTTGATTTTCTTGTAAAATATAAAAATATTTCAGGACAGGAAGTTGACGCACCTCAAGCTGTTCATATAGTTAGGGGTTGACCAGTAACCAGGTTAATTCGTCGTAACCAATTCCTGCGGCGCCACCCGAAGTCGGCCTTTGCCCGGAGCATGCTGAATACTCTTGGTTCTGCCCCCTTATCTGAGGATTAGCTGAAAAACTTACCTCATCAAGTCCTGATACGCTTCATTAAGAGGACATGAAGGTTTTGGTGAGAGGGTTTCGAGCACAATGGGCCGCTCTAGTGTCCGTGCTTGGGATCTCTTGTCTCCCTGCCTATGAAAAAAAACCACTTCAAAACAGAGCAAGGCCTGCTAGCAAAGTTACACCGACCATTGCAACTTCTGAATTTAAGCAAGTCTAAGAAAACCACAAGACATCAGTTCTTGCGCCAAGTACGTGCTCAAGACCGTAATGTCCTGGCCTTCCAAGATAGTAGTAGTTTCCTGCGTCAAGCAGTAGTTCAATACATCGAAGTTCTCCACTTTATGCCGGCCTTCTAACAACCGCCGATCCGCTTCAAGCAGATAACGATATAATTGTCTCATCTCCTCGACGAAATTTGGTATCACGCCACATATTTAATAGAAAACAATGCGAAAGTGCATAATAAGATCAACAAAGTAATGTATGGAGAAAAATGATAATGGAGAAGATGGTGAAATGTTATATATAATATTCAATCATACCCCAAAAAATGTGCACTAAATATTTGAAAAAATTCATGGTGACATGTGAGTAGACCTAGGAAAATTTACTTCAAAAGACATAGCTGAAAGACGGAAGTAGAGGAAGACAAGTTTGTTACTTCACTTAAACTATATCATTTTTACATTCCATTGGCACAATCATGTTCTATTTCGTGTGTTACAGTGTTATTCACCCATATTCAAGGAACTACTTTTGGTTTTTGAATCATATATTTCTTATTACCTCAGTTGACTAACCTCCAGTAGAGTAGCCATCTTAATAATGAGGAGCTGCCATCTGTCGCATATTAGGAGAAGCCCACATATGTGTGATTGTGATCCCAGATTGCTTCAGATTCTTCATTTTTTTTTAAACATTACAAATGTCATCCATTTCTTACAGCTTATTCTGGTATGTTGGACAAGACGGAAAAGCAGAAGGGTTCAATGGAGCTGGCTAGATAATGGAAAATGTAAGGAAATTCAAAAGACATCTGCATAGAGAAAAAAGCGTAGTCTTATCAACTGGACCACGGAACCTACTAAAGTTTGAAAAACAGAACAGTTTGCGTATAATAAAGTTTCACCTCAAGCTTATATACCAAGTTCGTATTATCAAGTGTATTAGAATCATCACCTTTATATTATTACTGGCAATACTAAATACGTGTCAATCATATGTGTAGGTACCTAATTCAGAGAAATTTAACTACTTCATCTCATACATATATCTACATATATAAAAATTTAGTCACAAAACTTGGTGTCCATCTAAGAAAAGATCTAATGAACCAAAATTCTCAACTCAACAAACAAAATATTGTCTGAATGAGAAATAATCATTTTAGTCATTGGAAGTCGATTTTGTTTTTCTAGCATAATGTCAAAAATAGATTAAGCAGTAATCCTAGAACTCGAAAAACAAGAAGTCAAACTGAAATCAACCACAATCAACCAAAAATTTATGGATTTACAAGTATACGTAAATTTTCTTTTCGATTGTAATCTCTTATTTTATCTGACACTCCAGCGTTAATTAACTGCTATACGATCAGATCAAGATTAAATTCAAAATTCTTTCTATTCTTGCTTCGCTTTTTATTAGTATCATACGACGCCTACCTTAATTAAAAGTAGAAGTGTAAAATAAACAGCCCCAAAATTGCATCTTCGCACCTCCCAATTTAATCAGAAGACATGCTGTTAATGGTATTGGACGTTTTACCACAAATCAAATAAAGAAAAACAAAAACAATAAATAAGCAACAAAAAATTAATTAAGTAACATGGAATTAACCAAAAAAAAAAAAAAACATTATCAGTCATCGTTTTTGGCGTGGGCCATACACGTATCTTTGGAGGTAGCTTCTTTTATTTAAGTCGCTTGCGCTTCTGAATTTTTAACTTCACATTTTTAACTACATATTACCACGCAAAAGCAAACGAATTTAATAGCCCGTGTGTGTGTGTGTGTACTTTAATTTTTTATTTTTTTTTAGAAAGAGAAATGATCGTCATCGACTCAATCAAATGAAATTACTTTAACGGACACACCAGAGAGAGAGAGAGAGAGAGAACAGCGCAAAATATTATGCAGATAATATATGACCATATGAGGTGCAATTTCGATTACCTGGCACGGATTGAGGTGTTAAAGATGAAATTAACAAGAAGCATGCAAGCAACACTGTACTCACCTTTATCACTTTGCTTATTTCTTAGCATTCTTCGATTCCCACGCCGATGTAAACCCTTCTGGCAATTGGCTCGTGAAAGTGCTCCTTCAACTGTGGCATCAAAATGAAGTGGATACTTGCGTTCACGGAACTAATTTTTGTTTTTTTTGTTTTTTTGTTTTTATACAAAAGTAAAACCAAAAGAAAAATATAAGAAATGCATTTTGACTAATTACACACTCATTAGCACCTACCAACTTAACGACTGGATCATCCATTTGAGTGTAGAGCTTCGACAGGCTTACATCAATTTCCAGTTTTGAGGCCTCTTTGCAATCAACCAGTAAAGTGAGCTGATCCTTATGAAATAGTATCGCCAGACTTCTTATTGTGCTCGTTTCATTCATGTTTGGTATGTCGAGATTTTTCGATGTTGTTATCGAATTCGTATTGATATCGAGCGTTACTCGTTGCTTCTTTCGATCCAAGAAGAAGGACAACTTATGCTTCAAGGAGGGAAAATCAATCATGAACAATGCTTCAATGGATATATGAAATTTTCGTCGTGGCCTGGAGAAGGAAGAAAAAGTATTTTTTTTTTCGTGTTAAAGATATTTTTAATATGGAATAATAAACATAAACTTAATCAGAATATAAATTTGAGTTGCCTAAGGGTAGCTACGTAAATAATATCAGAAATGAAAAATTATGCGGCATTGATCTGTGGTAATTTTATTGATATTGGATTTACGGGATATTTTTCAAAGTGAATTTTTTTTTTTAGCTTTTATTTTTGTTTGAAGTATACAGTCTGAATGCTTTCAATCTATAATCTTCTACAGAGGTGTTGTGAGAATAGAGTAGGTTTGAGTAACATGTGTGAACTTGAAATTATAAACGAGAGCCTCATTTTTGTATTCTCCAAGGTCATCCTAGTTGTAATAATTAGAAGAGACGTGAGTATACGGAATTTATTATAAGCCGATATTAATGAAGTTATACCAATTATAAATAAATTAGTAATTACTATTCGAACTAATATTATCATTATTATCGCGCCAATATAATTTCATTCGGAAACATTTATTCAAAATGGAACAAGTTTCTGCGCCGCGCATATATTTCCAAAATGACACTATAAGGCTGTGGGAAAATAAAGAAAATAAAAAGCCGATTGCACACATGATCCCAACGGCACCGGAACGGGAATATAAAAATTGTAGTGGCACGGCACAGGTTTTGCCGTCGTGTGTGTAAACGGCTTAAAATTTATTTTATCATCTATTGAACAGGCGGCCAAATTAAAATCAAAATTAAAGAGATCAAAATCAAAACCAAAATCGAAACTAAAATCAAGATCAAAACCAAAGTTAAAATTAAAAACAAAATAAAAGAAGAGAAGAAAAACAGCTAATACGTGAGTGTTACAGAAAAAAAAGACGCCATCCCAGGAACCCAATGAGAGGACATCTGAATATTCTAAACGAATTTGCCTATTGAATGTTACTGGGGGCAAGAATGAATTGCCTGAACAATGTAAGAACTCTCAAAGACACTGATATTTGGAATCTGGGTATTAAAAACTTACGCCATATGGCAGAGTTAAGAGGACGACGATGGATCAAGTTGGTTAGATTAGAGGTTTGGCTGTAATAGGATAGGTTAGGTAAGAGGGGTACAGCTTCAAGACTAGCATGCTGGACTTAGACCTCCAGTGATTCCGTTGGGCCGCTTGAGCTCATGACATAACCATTAAAAGCACTCTAGATCCATCCTGCTTTACTTAAGAATCTCAGAATACATTTGAACTCTTTACCTGGAAAAGAAGTAGCTACCCAAACCTACATCTTTTATTCATCAGAGCGGGGCACTCACAAAGTACGTACTGGACGGATTCGATTTCCTCCGAGTCCTTGCATTTCCTGTAGAAATCGTTCGCCGCTATACTCAGCCTTATACCATGTTCTGCTATCGCCCAGTGACCCGTAATCACCCCTACTATATTCCTAGTATTTGTTCTACTGCCATTAAGGAGTCCTTTTATTCTTTTCCTGTCATACCCGTAATCATCCCTACTATATTCCTAGTATTTGTTCTACTGCCATTAAGGAGTTCTTTTATTCTTTTGCTGTCATATGCAGTTCAAAATTGCATCGCAATACGGCAGGTTTCCCTGTTAATTCACCAGAGGCTTGCCTTCTGATAGGAGCCCCTGATGATCTCCTCTTCTAAAGCTCCGGTTGAGATCGTCACTGCAGTAGCAAGCTTGTACATAAAAAATAAAAATTTTCCACTTCAGATTTATTTTCAGTGTGAATTCAAGCAGAGCGAACTTATGATGGAGCCACATCCTTTAACTTTCGTAATACAAATATAAACGGACGCAGCCATTAAATGCGACATTTAAATCATATGCCAAGTGTTGAAGGACTAAATGCATTATTGGATGACAACGCGGGCAGACCTGAATATGGTCGAGACATTTCATATAAAAAACAATGTAACACAAATTGCGAATCCACAGTAACAATTTGTACCAATTTGTACCAGTTTGAACCAATCGAATCAGTAGAAAAGACAATACACTGAGACTTATTAGGATTTATATCTATATTGTTAGCAATCCACTACTAATTTCGAGTCTTTCATCAGTTCTATGAGGCGACTAAAATTATTTTGAATGTTATCGACTGAATGGTTATGTCATATATGTTATATACAGGATAAAGAGTATAGGTGCAAGAATGGATCCCTGTATAATGGAACCCCACAGGTTAAGAGAAGAAGATGGGGAAAATTATCGTTACCCAGTCATATACGTTGCAATCTGCCAGAAAGGAGGTTATTAATTAAGAGAGGTATGCTGTCAAATATACTTTTGAAAAATCAAGAGATTGTTCTCTAATATGAAACGTTGAATTTGCCAAACGCAGAGACTTTTCAAGTACTTTGGAAAGAAAACAGAGCAGGCTGATACGCCTGTAATTCTTACCACGGAGACATATCTCCTATTTGAAATCAGAACTGTGCATTACATGGAAGTCTTCCAGGACATTGGAAGCACTGCGTTAGAGATACATGTATTAAAGACATTTAGTAGTGGACTAAAGATAGTTAGAGCGATAATTTTCAAATATCCCGAAAAATTAAAACCATTTCTTTTTATATCTGCTTTGTTATTTTTTCTCATATGAATATTTGTTGCAAACCCATTATAAGTCAGTTTCTCTTATTAAAAATTATGGTTTTACAGGAGTCGTCTACAGCGAAACTAACTGCTATTCAATCTAATTTGAAATAGTGCTAATTAATCTACTTTACCACCTAGGTTCGTTAAGCTTTTTTTTTTGTTTTTTATTATCTGGAATATTATAAAAAAAATTTTCACTTCCTGTCAAAAAAATGGCAACAGTGATACCCATCTCAAAAAAATTTTTCTCCAGAATGCCTTGATGACTTCTGTCCAATAAGTTTATTACACATCTTATCCAAAGTTTTGAAAAAGCCATTATACTTACAAAAAAAAATACCAATCAAATCTGTCGAGATTGAACTTTAAACACACAGTTTTGAAGTTGTAGTTTTGAACTTATATTTTGGAAAAGGAATTCTTTTTTTTTTGCTCTGGGCTATTTTCTTGATATCTGCCCAAGTGTTTCTCGATGTAACTCTAGGCCTTCCCATCTTTCTTATTTTGCATATAATTCTCAGGCATTTGTTCAGGAATATATGGAATTTGTTCATGCTACTTTCCTTAACAAACCATGTTTCACTTCCATAGTAGCACTGACTTCACGCGATAGTTGAATATTCGGTTTTTTTGAGTACTTCCAGACTTCACATAGTCCTCTAAACGTCATTCTTGCTTTCCTAACCCTTTTGTCTATATCATCTTCTGTACCTCCGTTTGTAGTTAATGATACTACCGATGGACACTTCATCCATTAGGGTACTTCTATTGGTGAAACGGCTGGTATTAGTGGTCTTGGTTCTCATGCACCTATTTCCGTTTATAGCGTGTTTATTTTCAGATCAACTTCTCGTCCTTTTATCTGTAGAGTGTTGATTTTGTTCTGCATGTCGAATAATTAAGTCGGTTAGTAGGTCGATGTCATCTGCGTATTGTATATCTTCCAGTCGGATTGTTAATGTTCATATGATTCCAGTAGATCAGTACCTACATGCATGTTTGTTCTTCTCATCACTTAGTCTAATGTGGCGATAAACGGCAGGCGGGATCATGGACATCCTTGATTTACATCTATTTTAAGTCTGAATGGATCGCTCAGGTTTCCATTGTGGAGTATTGCTTATTTAACATCATGGTGAGAGACAGTGCCTTCCATATTACTCCACAATTTAATATGTCGAATGTTATTTCGAAGTCAGCGAATGTGATATACAAGGAAGTGTGCTGTTTCGATGATTATTCTACAATTAGCCATAAATCCAGCTTGCTCTTCTTGCATATTTTTCTCTACTTAACCTTTTATTCTGGAGACAATTATCAGAAATAATACCGAGTTCAGTAGGATGATCACACGCCAATTGATAAATCCTCTTAGATCACCCTTCTTATAAAGCTTTAGGATTATTGCTTCTTCCAGGAGGATGCTATGCTTTCGCTTGCTCCTATTTGCTCAAGGATAGACTGTATTCTCATTGTAAAGACTGTTCTGTTCGACTGGTTCTTGAGCTTCTCTTGCAATATTGTTATAGAAATTATCTTTCCTTGCAAACTTCTTTCAATCTTTGGATTTTTCATGGTAGTGTTTCATAGTTTCAAGTTCTGTTCTTTATTCAATTTTAGTACATACTGCTATAGATACCATAGTGATCAACTTTTATTGCAAAAGGTAATGAAAAATTTTGACTTTTAGAAGTACATGAAACTATTCTTTATTTCGGCGCTACTCAAGTAAGACTAAATCTTATAAATATGCGTAGGATATAGATAATAGAAAGATTTTGACAAAAAAAGATTTTAAATTACACTAAGCTAGGCTAAATTAATAATAATAATATGGTTGTCCCTGCTCCTTTTGAAGTGAAGAGGAAGGGAGTTCCTAAGTTCCGTGGATTGAACAACAAACTGACGACCACTTCAATGACAGCTTCACCAAGGAATGTTTAGACAATAAGTTCTTACATATTGGGAAAAATCCAATCTAGTATACAAATAGTCAGGTTGCTCATTGATTATTATATCAAAGAATAATATCGCACGAGAGATATTTAAAGAAAGTTTCTAACGTGCAGCCCAAGATTGAATTTAAATATTCGGAGGCGTAAGAATAAAAGTCAACATTGAGCTTACACAATGAAATCAAAACCATGGAAAACTTAGAGAGTTTTGCTATGAAATAAACTCATAGCGAATTTAGTCAATCTGAAATTGACCGGGTTTGCTGTCAAATCCACAGTTCGAAAATTGAGTGAAAAAAACTCTTTTACAAAAAAAAATCTTAGAAAAAAAAGTTCTATTCAAAAGCAGGCGTTTTGTATCAGCACGAACCGTATACTCATCAGTACGGCTTGGTTTCTGCCTGCCGTACACACCGAAATAAACAGCCAAGCTGACAGTTAGGCAAGAATCAAGCCGTACTGATTAATATGCTGATACAAAACGCCGGCTTTTGCATAGACATCTTTTTTTAAAGAGTTTTCGTTTGTAAAAGAGTTTTTTCCATCCAATGACTGATCAATTTCATATTGACTAAATTCGCTATGAATTTCTTTCATAGCAAAACTCTCTATGAAATGCTAATCGCGCATTAGGCTAATATTGCTAGGTAGTCAAGTAAGTATTTAGTATTTCGCTTCGTTTATAATTCACACATAAAAATTATTTTAAGTGCAGATATGAGGTCAGTTTGGCGAGTCATTTTGGCGTATAAGACGGGCAGGAACCAAGTCGTACTGATGAGTGTACGGTTCCTATACTGATACGAGAAAATTTCCTTATAAAAGATTTTTCGTTTGTAAGAGTATTTTCCACACGGAAAGCTTCGCAACCATATTATGTCATGAGATTGACAATTAACGATTTATCTAACATAATACGCGTGCCAACAAGGAGTAAAGGCTACAGTGACAGAAAGTTTACCTATCTTTCCCATACATCTTACAGATAAACGCATTTGTAATACGATCTAAGATTATTCTAGTCTTTACCATGTTCATCCTAAAAGAAAAACATTCGAAATCAAAATAGCCCAAAACGAGATATTTTTCTTCATTGGTTAAAACTGAGCTATCACCAAAAAAATTATGGAAAAACTTTCGTTCTGCCGTCGTAGTTTGTTTAACTAAAAATAATATTGACATCAATCCAGAAGAGTTTAACAAGAAATATTAATGTTACCTGCAATGGAGTTCACAAAGCAACCATGAATTGTCTAATCCTGGTGTTTCTTATGCAACTTTTCGCCATTCAATTTTGCCCGGGTAACAGACAATGAGTTCTCATGACTTTTTGTGAAATAAAATCTGACATCAGTAGATGTGATAATATAAACTCGAAACTTGTTAAAATGCTCCTGCCTTATATTCTTTTCCTGTAATTTGTAATACGTGCTTTACGACATCTCGGTTTCCGAAATAGAGTGGAAGTTCTCCAAGGTTATACCTGTTTTGGAAAATTCATCTAATTCCGATCGCAGACCTAATAATATCTTACGCTTTTTATCTAAAGTAATTGAAAAAATTATGTCTGGCCATAATAATTTACTAAATGAGGATCAATCAAGCCTTAGAGCTGAGTATAGCTGTATTACTGTTATTCTAAAAATAACCAATGATATATGGAACGGATTGCCATTGATAAGGATAGTTCAACATGTTATTACTCTTGCATTTCTCTAAGGCATTTGATTCGGTGAAAGGAGGGATAATGCAATTTAACTTCTCTATCCAGGCCGCAAACCTTACTTGAAGGATCGGTATCAATCTGTGTATTCTAAAAATATATATGTACTCCACTTTTCAAATGGTATCTTCTGGACTACCGCAAGGATATATCTTAGCTCCTCCGTTGTTCTCTCTTTTCAGAAATGATTTGTTTCATTGTATTAAGTACAGCAAATTGCAACTTTATGGTAGATGTTTAATTGTATATCTCAAGACCAATTAGATTAGCTGAATTTTTTTTTTTTTTTTGCATGAATGATGATCTCTATTCTATTTATTTGTGGACCATTGACAATATGCTATACTTGAACCCTATCATGACTAAGTGCTTAATTATATACAAAATAATCTTAGGTACTTCTTATATCTAACCGGTCGTAATCAATGGAAAGCAAATTTAAGTTGTAGATTCCACTTCTAACTTAGGAATTATTTTCAATAGAACTCTTTTCTCGTGGGGTCATCATATTAATGCTCTAATTAGAAACGTATATGCTGGTTAGTTAGTTAGGATGCTTCTCTACCTCTTTTTTCTATGGCTGCGAAATATTTTCTTGTTTTGATTATGAGTGTATTTGAATGCTAAATACTACATTTAACGCTACTATAAGGTATGTTTTTGGTCTCCGTAGTTTTGACCATGTCTCTCCTTACGCCAACACCATCCTTAGTTGCAACCTTATGATCTATTTCAAATATCTCGTTGTTATTTTATTGGCTAGGACTCTTAAGCCCCAGAACCCCAGCTACTTGTATGATATCCTTCAGATTGTGAAATCAAGTCAAGTTATAACATTAATAGTGCCTGAACATAATTGTTTAATATCGAAGTGTCAATTCCTTCATACAGTCCATTATTATTTGGAATTCTCTTCCAATAAATCTGAGATTGTTTTGTTTGAGACAGGTACATTTGGTAATTTTAAATGCAAGATTTTTGAGCACTTGAAATCAGTCTAATTTTTAGTTTTGCATTACAAATAAGTATAAGTTTAATTTTTTTTTCTTTGTATCTTAATTCTAATTATTTAATTTCTTATTAGTCTCGTTATACCTACACATTAATCTTGTACTAAAATATATATCTTATTATATCTTTTTGTACAATGCCACCTATGAGTAAATAACAATGAAAAAAAAAATTAAATGAAATATAGCATCCTATAACAATCCCAAAGACCTAGAAATATCATCTGTATACGTATGGTAGTCACAATTTCTCAAAACAAAACCCCATTGGAAGATCATTCATGAAGATAGTGACTAATAAGAGTCCCAGAATGGAGCCCTGTGGAGCTCCGTTCCATAAAGGTAGGAATCCAGAAGCATCATCTAAACAGAACACACTCTGTTGACGCCCACTAAGGTAAGACCAAATATCACTCGAAGACTTTATTTGACCTTAAAGACAATGTGACAGATTAGAATGATTCATATTGGTGAACAGAACATCCTAACACCCACAAAAATAAATTCCTAGCTGTTATGAAACTAAGAATATCGTCTACATACCTTTTAAGTACTTTCACAGCAGTTAAAAAATAATGACTACAAATGATTTTTTGTTTTGTCAAAAGACTTTTAAATTTCTTTTGGCTTGAATATTCAATAAATTAAAAACATTTCTAGAAAAATCTAATATTTGAGGTGACGATTAAATAAATTATTACTAAAATCGTGATCTGCCATCAATTGAGCTGGACGATTAACGTGAATTCGATTTATTTAGAATGAAATATTTCGCGAAACATTTAATTTGTGTGGGTGCTTCCGGGGGTACATATTTAAGTTAAAACCTGAGTGATTGCAAGGTGAACATACAAAACTCCTACACAGAAAAATTTGCATTTAAGTAGTATGCAAAAAAAAATAAAAAAAAAATTATAATAGCAGCCAAGACAAATTATCTTATTAATTTTAAAAAACAAAATAAACAAAAAAGATGGTAATTCATTAAACACTTACCTGATGTGGCGCATTGAAATGACGAAGTCATCTTTGATGAATTGCTCCAGCTCAGCAGACGCAACTATAGAAGAAGAAAAGAAGGCGCCTATTAGATTCACATCATCATCATAATCGCTACAGGTAATATATATATATGTACATAAAATGTAACAGGCATGTATGTATATACATATATACTCAAGTTATACATAGTTGAAGCATGTTTTGTTTATTCATACCGCGCGGTACATATAGGTACCCCCATATTACTACTGAAAATGTCCAAATGAGTTTTCTCCAAGTTTCAATAAAAATTGCAAATTTATGTTGTGACAGACACAAACTGGTTTAAATATCGCCTGGAGGGTCTTAAATTTGCACTCGGCGGCCAGGCTGTTAAGTTTCTCGCGGGATTAGTAATATCCGACGTATGTAGCAAATTTTACTTTAATTAAAAGTTCCACATGTGAAACAACCTCGTAAATAGATAAAATTTACTTCGTATCGTGTCGGTTGGGAGAAGTTTCAATAAACTGGAAAAAAAAAGCAAAAAGAAAAAATATAAAATTTAAATGAACGATTTCATTTCGTCCTTTTCGATTTCATTTTATCCATGAAGAGCTAAAGAGAATTTCTGATATATTTGGATTTGCATGAAGAAGTCTATAGAAGTGTGGACCGTGGAGATATTCTTGTTGTAATAATTGCTAAGTGCATAATAAGAAGTATCTCCCTTATAAAACGCCTCTGTAGATTTCTTTTATTTATTTATTTTTTTTTTTCACCGGTTGGGAGTTTTTTTATCTCAGTATTTTGGCGCCATTATTGTCAGATTATCTCATTTTTAGATCTCATTAGCACAATGATTTGCGATCAGATTAGCTTTGCATTGGCTTTATCCTTTGGTTTCATCTTGAGAGATTTTATATGAGGTGCAAAAAGTCTTATATTACGTAATATGAATTTATATTGCGTTCACATCAACTTGAAAAATTTATGATTCGATTTCAGAAAATCGCAATGAATATAAGGACTAAAAATGTCAATAAATTTGTAGATTACTGACACCTATAGTTATTAATGTTAGCAGATAGGATTGCCATCTGTTCCTATATATATTAGTCTAGCTCCTACGATATAATAACTCAAGCTTATACGTATTTTAATGTCTAGACTTAGCGGATGTAGTTAGATGGTATAATTTAAAAGATTTTTTTTAAGGATTGATCCAGTTGATAGGAGTTTATTTTTTTTAAGTTTATATATAAAGTTCATCACAATAATGTGAACTTTCTAATAAATTTTCGAGTTCGTCAATTATGCACTCAGTTATATTTTTTTGATGGTCGTCTTTCTTAGGATGTTATTAATAGTAATTATACGTTCAACAACTGCGTAATATAATGCGTATCGGACATACGAGTAGAAGTAATTTAGAACTTTTGAAACATGGTACTATTTTCATAATCTACGCAATTCAGTGACTAGTGAAATGCGAGAATTAAACGATCTAAGTTCAGTACGAAGTTACCTACAAAGGAGCTATGGCAGGATTTGAGAGTAATTGGAGTTGGGCGAACTTCAGAATGCAAGTGTTACGTTGATCCCTAATGAATTAAATTTAAATTTTCTTACTAGCAGTTCAGTTCTTTCCCTTTTACCCACTATCGAGGGATATACTTCGACGGCAGCTATCAATAATACATTTTCTTTTTGCTGTGTCATGCAGGAGAAAGTGTTTAACGTAGTTTAATTAATAAAGTCAAACTGATTAGGTATTGGTGGCATACATCTTAATCTCATAAAATTACTTATACCTATAATTTATGCTAATTTTTAACGGATATTCTACAAAAAGTTATTACCTATAATTTATGCCGATCTTTAATGCATGCTCTACATAATGTTATCGACGTTTCTATTTTGCTTCCTCTTGGAAGTCGACTAAGGTTATTCTCATATCAAAAAAATAGTCTCAATCGAACGCCATCGAATATCGACATATTACAATTTTACTGTTCATGTCCAAAGTTGCCGTTTGCAGATTGTGGACTATTTGGGATGTCATAACTATTTGAATAAGTTTCAATCTGGTTTCTGATGCAAACATAGCTATATAACAGCGCTACTGATGACTTTCGGTTGACACTAGATAGCGGCATAATAACTGTTCTTGTTCTGTTGAACTTACCAAAAGCATATGCTTCTACATAGATCCACTCAGTGCTTATCAAAAAATTAGTAACTAATTTCAATTTTTCAAGGTCGGCATTCAATTTCATTCAGATCTATGTTTTTTGTCAGTATTAGCAAGTCACGACACAGTTGTGGATCAACACGATTAAGATTCCCAACTGACACTCGCAAAGCGCTTGATAATGCCGATGTCAGCATTCTAGCCCTCCTAGATTTCTCTAAGGCCTTTCATAGCATCCGCCCTGATTTACTATCAAGAAGATTGGGTTCTTTTTATTATTTCTCTAGATCGGCCAGTAATTTAATTGAGAATTTCTTGTTTAACCGCGAGCAAAGAGTGAAAGTCAATAATGAAATTTCCAATGCTTTTCCTCTTCTTCGAGGCGTCCCTCAGGGTTCAGTCCTTGGAACTCTCCTATTCTGCATGTATAGTACATTAATTATCTTACTGATATTCTGCAGGATATTGAAATTCAACTATATGCGGATGACGTTCAACTTTACTGCAACAGGCTTATCGGACTTATAGAAGATTGTGTTGAGCGTATGAATTACAAAATAGGAGTATAACAATATATTAAATCTGCTAAAATCTCAGTGTATACTATTTAGCCAAAATATTTTTGACCCCGCGGATATCTCTCCTATAACGCTAAATGGGACCATCCTGCCTTTCATGAGTCAAGTGAAAAAGAATCTGGGAGTTCGCTTAGACAGACAAAAGAAGTGCTGCCGTTATGTCAAGGATTTAATGGGCAAGGTATACGTTGGGCTCCGTAGGCTCTGGCTCTCCGCTGGTATATTATCACTTTACCTTCGTTCAAAATTAGTCAAGGCTCTTCTATTACCGTATTTTACTTATAGCAGTATGCTTTTCCCCAAACTTGACTCCCTTTGTGCAAGACGGATTGAAGTTGCGTTCAACGACTGCATTAGGTTTATTTATAGACTGCGTCATTTTGATCATATGACTTCGTACAAGATGAACTTATTGGGATGTCCAGTTGATCTATACTTCAAGTGAAGGACAGTTATTTTTATTTATAAGCCCGAATATCTGTACTATCGAATACGAATTTTCTAATTAACTAGGAATAATAAATTACTGTTAATTCGCAGTAATAAAACAATACTTGAGAGTTCTTTCTTCGTTCAAATCCTATGTATTTGGAATACTTTGCCTTATAGCTTCAGGGAGATTACAGTGGGGGCAGCTTTCAAAAGGTTTTTAAAATTGCATTTAATCACTAAATAATTTTCCTTTATTATTTTTAATTTGGTTTCTTATTTCTGCTATTTAATTGCCTTTTTCTTAATATATTAATTAGGTTAAATTGATTTAAGTGCAGTTAATTAACAATGAAGTATTATTATTAAATATTAACTGTAGTTTCGTTAATTTTCCAACCGAATTTATATTTTGTACAATATACGATGTAATTCTTGAGTACTTCTCATGAATAAATAAATATTATTATTATTATTAAAAGTCACATGTAATAGAAATTTCTCTACCTTTTTACCAAACACTAGCGTGGTACCTCAAGGTTCAATACTAGCTGCACTATTATTTTCCCTATATATAAATGAACTGCCGAATATTATTATCAATACTCGATATCATCTATATGCTGATCACTTATAAATCTACATATATAAATCAGTTGGCAGTGTCAGTGTCGACTGTGCAAGGAGGAAGATGAATTTCGAATCATATTATATGAGTATCCCGCACTTGTTGCATTAAGGTTACAAATCACCGTAGAAACACTCTCATCAAATAAGGTTTACAATCTAACTCCAAGGGCAATACTCGAGCTCATTAACCCACTTTAGGGGAGAGCACAATAGAACATCTCTGATCGTAGTATCCCAATAGTCCTAGTAGCCTAGTCGCACGATTCTTTTATTTTGAAGTTTTAAAAATAAAACAGCAAGAAAAAATTGGCCTAAATTGCCACACACGCGATTTAAACTATACCATTTTTACGTGGAATTTCTTCCTACTTATGTGCTAAAAAATGACAAATTGTCCTCTCAGTCTGTTTATTTTTACTCAATTCGGTCCTCCGTGAGAATGGTTTGAAAAAAGGGAAAAGTTTGAAAACTGTCAAATTCAAGTACTGGGTGGTGCAAAAGTTATGGCACTATAGAAATTACTTATATTTTTTTTATATGACATCTCCTGTCATTCTGATATTGAAAATCGTGTAGTAAACAAATGTAAAATTACTAAAAATAAACACGGACCTCAAGAACGTGGAATAATCGTGTCAATGTTTTTACGTAATAATTCAGCAGTGATAAAATAGAACGTGAATTTCGTCAATGATTTTCACGCCGTCCGACACCGGTTGGTCTCACAATGCGACGCTTTGCCACAGCCCTCGAAGTAACTGCCGTAACATTGGATAGGCCTAAGTCTGGCAGAAATATCAATAAGGCGACGTGGCACGCAATTGGGCATTTCCAGGTGGACCCTGCAGCGTATTTTGATCAAAGACTTGAAGATGTTTCCGTATAAAACTCAGATGACTCTGCAACTACTGTCGACTGACCACCGAGCTCGTCTAGAGTATAACCAGCGCGTCATAAACCTCAATCTTGAAGAGGACGTTTTTTTTTTTCAAAATTGGTTATGAGTGACAAAGCTCATTTCCATCTCTCGGGTCATGTCAATAAACAGAATACTCACTTCTTGGACACTGAAAATCCGTGCATTATTCAAGAAACACCTTTACACCCACTAAAAGTTACTTTATGGTATGTCGTTTGTGCTGAAAGAGTGATCAGACCCTATTTTTTCAAAGACGCTGCAGGCAATGCGATAACTGTCACTGGCGAGCGTTACAGAACCATGTTACGTGAGTTCTTGATACCCAGTTTGGATGAATTGGGGCTGAAGCACATCTGTTTCCAACAAGATGGAGCCACGGCACACACAGCGCGCAATACTATGGACTTAGTGAGGGACGCTTTTCCAGGCCGTGTTATCTCTCGTTTTGGCGATTTGCCTTGGGCTGCAAGATCACCCGATCTAATCTGTGAAGACTTCTTTCTTTGGGGTTATTTGAAATCACTGGTGTATGTGAACAAGCCACAGAATCTCGTAGCCTTAAAAGAAAACATTCATCAAGAAATAAGGAACATATCGCTGGAAGTGTTACGGCAAGTTATGGAAAATGTCATAAATAGGGTTGAAATGTGCATCAAATCTGGAGGTCACTACTTAAGAGACATCATCATCATCAAATCTTAATGAGACGAAATTTCATGTCATAAAATTTACTTTTATATAAAAAACTAATTCTAGTTTTCTAATTTAGAAAAGAAGTTGTAGCTGAAGCAAATATGGTCATTACTTTTGCGCCACCCAGTACAGTGGGCTGCCAAATAATTAGAGACAGCTCGATTTTTCTGAACTTTCTACGTTTAAATATATTTAATGTCCAAATACATTTGTCCCTGTGTGTTTGCTTGTCTTCTTCTTTTTGCCGGTAGATATAAATATACATTTTTAAAACTGGCAAAACTTGTATCTGTCAAAAATTGAGGTTACTTTGCTATACGACCGTCATACTGGTGAAAACGTGTGTTCAAGTTAAATTATAAATATAATTTTAAAAGCAAATTTTGACAGTGTTAACAGTGGAAAATTATCTAAACGTCTTAATTTTGCTAATTTTTAAGTCAATTTTAATTTCTTTTTTATACATTATGCTTTAGTACTGTCATTGTTGGTTTTTTCAGTATGGGAAAAGGTGAAGAGATTTCTCCAATGAAATGTGTAGAAGACAGATAACATCAATTGCAGGTGCTTCGAAGTCGGTGCTTAGCAGAATAAAGAAAAATCCCAACGATGATCTAGCTCTGGAAGCGAGCCGTAATGGAAAATTTAGTAAAAAATGGATCACCACACCTCGTGAAGACCGTAAAATTAGGGACTTTGATGTTGAACATCGGAGAAAGGGTGTGGCTCGTGTAACCGCCATGATCACCAATGAGGGAATTAAGGTCTCTAAGAGGACAGTTCCGAGGCTGTGGGCTGAAGAGAACCTAATTGCCACGCCTGACTGATGTAATGAAAAAAAAGAGACTGGAATGGACTCAAGCATACAGGAATATGACTGTTAAGGACTGAAGTCGACTAAAGCTGATTTATTATTGTGTAATATTTCTGAATAATGACTTATTCATGATTTTGTTAATATTTCACAGGTCTGCTTCTCCGACGAGTCAACTTTCCAAATCTTTGATAATATAAGTTCATAACTCGGAAAATTTAATTTTTTTTTTCAAAGTGTCCCTAATAATTTGGCAACCCACTATAAGACTGTGCGGCAGGGCTCACGCTGTTTTTTTTTAACACTTGGAGTCGAGCCACTACCACGGCTCTTGTGTTTGATATTAGAAGAAAAACTATAATTTATCGACCATCTGATCAGAGTAGATCAGCTGTTTGTTTCTGTACTTTTTATATATGTTTTTATTTTATAGCAACTAATCATAAGTTCTGTATCATGATGATCAATTCATTTTTATTTGCAATAAATGTAGGTCCTTTTTCTTTGCATTGGGGCCGGCAAACGCTAGTTACGCTACTGCTTGGAGGCTTGGTTGAAAACAGTTCTCTTCATTACTTTTTGAATTATATGCAACACTTGAACCATTTAACTCATTCCAGGTGAGATTATATAATTTCCAAAATCGGAATTGAAAAAATATATAACCCTGAAAAACAAGCTAATAAGACTTCTATAAAATGTTCGCTTATAAGTTAACTTTATGAATTACTTTTTCTATCGCCCAGATTTCATCTATTTTCTTCTTTTTTAATTTTATTTATTTTTATTTATTTCCATTTGTTTTTTTATAATTTTTCCTTTCCTTTATTTTTATAATTAAAAATAAGTTCATACTTTGAATAAAAAGCAAGCATCAATTAAACTTCTATGAAAGCAATTATCACAAAAACACCACGATTTTCACTAACCAAAGTAGCAATTTCAGAAAATCCACTTTAAAATAATTTCAATCATTTAATTAACATCATTAATTTACCACTTAGGATAAAAACATCAACAGGCACTTAGTTTTTATGTGTGTTTACATCTTGTTCGCAAAAAATACACGGCGCCACAATTGAATTCATCTGATCGAGCGATCTCGTAACACCTGGTGTGGGGCAATTAAATACTCTTACTAAATGCCTTAATGTCTGTCTGGTTATATTACTCTCATCAGGGAATATTATCATTGATCCAGAAATTCTTGCAAATGCCCTCATCATAATTGTACAGAGACAAAAAAAAAATAAACACACACTAGGAGTAGTGAATAAGATATTACTGACTTTTACCTAATACATACCTCCGTGAAGGTGCAAACTCGGAACCGGTAGTATAAGAATAGAAGCTAAGGCATTTCTTGCCACAAAATAAGGCGAATCGAATCAGAGAAGCTGGTCAGCCGACAGCTGGTGGCACAGCAACAAACATCTTAGCCTTTTCTTACCATTTATCGTTTTTGTCAATAACTGTAATAAATAATTCTACTGCAGTCACACACATACAAAAACATATTTATGATTTATGGTTAATGAGTTTTGCGCCTGAAATTAATCACCGCAGTTAGGCATGGTGTTTTTAGCCACTAGTCGTTAACACGGCCAACTTTTTGTTGCATACCTGAGTGCACCACCTTCCACATTTCCAGATTATTGCTCGATTATGGGTTATTAGAATACAAATTGCTTCACGGCAGGATAACATTACAAAATCTCATAAGTGATTTCTTCCTGGAAGGAAGGCAGGCAAAACCTTTTTATTATATTTTCGGATTTCGACGACTAACGATCAGTGGGTGTTTTAAAATGGTTTCACAGCAGGGGATGAAACTACAAGGGATTTGTACTCATATGTGAACACTTTAGAATGGAGGTGGGCAAAAAAATAAGAACAATCGAATTAAATTAAAGAAATAATGAAAAAATAAAAACGGAATAGCCGCGAGATTTTTTGTTGTTCTTAGAAAGGTGATTTAAAAAATACACGCATTTGAAATTTTGAATATCAGATAGATTTGCTCCTTTTGAATTAACTTTTAGAAACATCATTAACAATGTTCTCTTAATAACGTGAGAAATTGCGCTATCATTGTCATATATTTTTTTTTATATAGGCAGGGGGACGACAAATTTCAAGCACGGAGGCCAAGGTGGCCCATTGTTTTCAGTTCATCTACAAATAAAAGGGCCCCAAGCGTATCCAACCTTCCCCTGACAAAACCCAGACAAGTACACATAATGTGCTCGGTTGTCTCAAGCTCTCCTTCCAGGGAGGACATATAATAAAGGCTATCAACAATTCCCATCCTTGTTAGATGAGCGTGAAGCGACCTGTGTGCAGTGATGATGTCAACCACAATTCTGCATTTTTTCTTCCGAGCTCCAAGAGTTAATCAGAGAAATTGCTATTAGGTCCAGCAAGAAAAAGTTTTGTAAACCAGCAAGTGCTCCGGTTCGCCCATCGCTGCTGATGTTTCATGCGAGCATCCGCTTTGATGAGAGATGAGAGATCATCGAGGTGAAACACCTGTAGTGGGTTCCGGTTCAAGGAAGTGAAAACCAGAGCCAGACCTGATTAGAAGGTCCACCCATTCATTCCCCATAATCCCAACGTATCGAGCAACCCACTGAAGAGACGCCTTGTGTACAGCTTATCCTGACGTCCTGCACCCTCCAGTAACATAGATGTTATCCGAGGGCCACTCAGAGCCATCAACGCTATCAAGCGATGTCTTCGCTGCCATTGGGGTAACGAAAAATTCAGCCTGGAAGATAGGCTTTCAAGTGAGTACTTCAACCCAATGTCAGGTTCAAGAAAGTAAACATTTGAACCATCGAACCAAGTGTCATACAGGCCAGACGTTTTCCATTTCCAGCTGACAGGCCAAAAAGCAATGGTCGAGCCGTTCTCTCAATACCCTTATGACCACAACTGCACACAGCTGTTCTGTTAGAGTTTTGCCTGAATGACCAGATCCTAATAGATTAAGTAAGACCTTAAGGCCAGCAGTACTCGTGGATCGCATGGAGTTATATGTATACCTACTATGTGGATTGCGACTACGAAAACTTAATAAATGCAAAATAATAAAGTTAACCAGTGACGGTGACGGTATTGCCAATGACTTGTAATAAAGACGAATTTGTCACGCTCAAAATACAATTACATATGGCATGTCCGCAAAACGTCTCTTAAAATCAACTTAGTTTTATTTTTTGTCAAAACTAGATGGCGCTAAATGCTAGTGTACCGTTCTTGAAGGTTAGGTGGTTAAGAGACTACCTTAAACCTTCTGGAAAATTGTTGGTTGTCTGCGAATAAGAAGACCTACAGTCGACCTCTGCGATCGATCTGCACATGCAGTTAGCATTTCAAATGGTCCTCGATTGAATGCTAAAATAGCTTGTAAGTATATTGACCCTTAACCGTTATAGCTAAAGTGACTTGAAAACTTCTTCGCTTATTTTTCCTCCGATAAGACTACACATTTTCTGAGCAGTTGAGAGGGATAGGAGTCGCTAAAGGACATTTCGGTTAGTACGTACGCACCTGCTTCAGATTCTATTTTTCACTACCGGACAATCTGGAAGTTAATGTTTCCTTCTATTTTTGGTATTTGTTGAGTATAGGCGGATCTTGTATAACGTCATTAACCACACGTATAACACCTTCGTCTAGAGCACTGACCACATGATAAAAAGGGAATGACCACTTTTCATACAACTTTAGGCCCGACATGAACGATGTAGCTTGAGCGACTTTCTTGGATGAAAAAGTGGACTTTTCTACTTCTCATGATTGTCCGGAATTAGTGCGTCGTGAAAAATGACTCACTATGAGAAAAATGTTCACAACAGAGTGGTAATGGTCATGGAAGAAAGAACTGCAAAAAAATATGCGAAATGTAGTAGCTGAGGTGTATGTGACCCAAGTATATGATAATGGGCTCTCCGGCTACAAAAATGTCCCGAGGAAGATTTCTTAATTGTAGACTAAGTACACTACCCGATAGTACTCGATGATACCTTTAATTTTATATACCACATGTTGTATTTAAAACACCCCCCCCCGCCGGGGGTTCCTACCCCCACCACAAAAGTATGCAGAGAAAAATTTTCTTCTACGAAATATAGCTGGTAATGATCTAAGGCGAACAGTGTAACTCGTTTTCCAATCGGACAAAATCCTACCGAGTTAGCGTTGATCTAAGGTGAGAAAAATCTGGTACCTCAGTTCGAATAAAAAAGAGGGAAATAATAAAAAAGTGAGTAAGGGGATGGCTATTTAAGCATCCGAGTATAGGAGTGTGGGTACTCAAACTTCTTCTCATGACCTAAGGAATTCGATTCTGTACTAAATTTTTAAAAATGTACTAGATCAAACTTTGACACACCCTCTCCCTCGCTCCAATTCAGAACAGCTTGTTTGAGTCAGACTTTTGCTTCACTCTGCACTCACTTTGGAAAGTTCTTTTATTATTTTCGTCTATATTAGGTGCCTACTACCAAAACGGTTTCTACACTTCTTAATTATATAATTTACGGCTTCTTTTTTCTTTGTTTTCTTCTGTACTGACAACTGTGATTTTTCAGTCAAAACTCTCGAATTTTTTTAAATCCGCGGAAAGTAATTTGTTAAACTTTCGTTGTCAGTCTTGATCAAACATAAAATTATTTTCATTTCCTGATTCACTTTCAGATATTATGATAATACTTTTACAAATAAGAAGGTGTTACAAGATGAAACTGATTAATATCGACTATAGGGTAAAAGTTTTGAGATTGATCGAACTGATCATGAACTTACTCAACTGTGTTTCATATCTCTTTTATTTGAATACCATTGTAAGAATGAGTTTGAGTAAATATTCCACTTACTGCTTCAACGTAAATTCAGGAGATCGAACTCTGTATATAAGACCCATTGTAAAAAAAATTTCTTGATATTTCTTTCAGTGAAGCTTGCAAACTGTTAACTTATAACAATTCCCTCACCACAGTTAACAATTGCGCAACACGATAGTAATTAAATCAATTTCTAACAATAAGTACAATATCCAGGTCGCCAAGAGATTTATTGCTAATATGTAGGCTTACCTTTTCTTATCAAAACAGTTTACCTACATCCTACTCCAGCTATCGTAATGTAGGTACATAATATGTACATATGTATGCCTGTAATTTATCCTAAAGGCTTTTTAATAGTGCCTGATGCATATACTTATCTTTTACTACTATTATACTCTTTTATGATGCACTCCCAAGTTGCAGGTTTCATTTTTCTCGAAATTCTTTTTCTATCAAGCAAAAAGGCAAAAAGGTAAGGTAAAATAGTAATCATAAATAGCTGGGAAACATAAAAACCACTTTTACCATATTCATTTCCCGGTGTGGCTCTCTATACGAGCTCTAATCACATCATCATCATTGGACAGACGTAAAGTAAAATGAGAACGCTGTCGTACGGCACGTGATGTTTTTGTTTGTGGACCAACAGTTTACTGTAGCAATGTTCAAAAGCCGCGATAAAAAACACGTCAAAACTAATCGCGCTCCTCTCTGACTTCATTTAATTATAAAATTAATAAATCAGCACCTACACACAATTGCCTTGACACTATATAGAGGTAAATGTTGCTCTCCTGATATTAGGTCTTGTAGGTGCGAGCACACACATAAATAAATCTCATGACATATAATTAATGATCTAACTAAACAGCTAGCACGCAGTGCACTAGGTGGTGGACTTCTAAGAAACGAAACAACAATTACGATGATAAGCACCTTGCGCTTGCGCAAGTGACAAACCATAGAAAAACCGCCATATGTATAGGGGAGAGAAGAAATAATGTTTTTCACTAGTACGTTGTTGTGTTGTGTTGTAGAAGAAGTAGATTGACTTTATGTTTGATAGTATGTAAGTATACCTCTACCTATAGATTGCTGCCATATTTCTTTGTTCGACTAAGAGATGGAGGTAAACGACGTTTCGTCTCGCTGATAGATGATCTGTTCTAACCGGCGCGCATCGAACACACGTTAGCGCTACATATAAGTCGGAAAATCACTCGCCACAAATTGAATGCTCCGATAAGGGAGTAATAAAGTGGTAATAAAGTGCCCATCGGAGGTAATCCAATCGCCGCCTATAAGTGCATTCCTCTGTGCTACAATCCTTACACGTACATATTTATATGCAAAGACTGGGTGCCTGTACGTACTTAAATTTTGTAAAATTTATGGAATCTTCGAATCTGATCAGGTCTTTATACGAAAGCAGCGCCACTTAAACTTTGAGCTTTGCGTATCCGGATTGTATTAGTAATAAATAGAGAGCCTTGAAGAAAGCTGATTTTATGTGCGGCTTCAAGAGGAGGCGGAGAAATTTTCAGCACACATTATTTATTATGAATTTAAGCACAAGAGTTTCTACTATATATCAAACCCTAGAAAAAGTGTTTTTTTTTTATTATTTGTAATTACCTGGATCCAATGACAGTGATAAAACATCGCCAAAAATGGCACAAGCAATCATTAAAATTCCAATCAGTCTCATGTTTGCTCTGAATTTTTAGTTTTTCTTATACCTCATATGAGTAATAAAACTAAATGTACTCCGTCCGTGGGAGTTTTTTGAATGAACCCCTCTGAAAAAGATATAAAGAAAAAAAATCATTTGTTAATTAATTCTATTCAAACAAACAAAAAAAAAATACTTATATTGTGTGATTCAACTATAATTAAGTCATTTAACTATGAAAGACTTGTTGAATTCGTAATGGAAGGAGAAGCAGAAGAGAATTTTTCGAACATTCATGCAAAAGATTTTAAAATCATCTACTTATAAAAGAATCTTGATTCTCAATATAAATTCCGAAATTTAAATACTTCTGGCGATTGTCTACAGATTAAAACTGATTTGTGTAATGAAATGGAAAATTTTCCATAATCTTGAATTAATAGTTAGGCGAGTAGCAATTGGTAGCAACATTGAATAGTAGTTGATTACAGGGAGTAGGTAGGTAGGTAAGTAGTTTTTGAACATTTTAAATTGCTGTCATCAGGTTTTGTTCTTGAGGTCGAGAATATTTTGTTTTTGGTTTTCTGGTTTTTTCTTTATATCATTTATATTTCATTTATAATTTGTGGAGGTAAAATTTTTTACAAAGTAATGGAAATATAAAAGCATCTATCTATGACTGAGGAGGTAAAAAAATTCTAGAATTTGTGTGGGTCTTTTTTAGACAACAAAAGTCTCCGGTTAATTGTGATTTTGTAAAAACACCTTAGACATTTAAGAAACCTAGGAATTTATATGAGGTTACATTTCATAAGATATGAACCTAGCAAGACTTGATCTAATAGGAGAAGTAACTTGTGGAAAACACTAGATACAATAAATATTTCAAAGAAGATGTGTTTTAATAACGCTATTAAATTTCTCCCCGGAAAAACTGCTCAAACAACCAAAAAAATTCCCATATTTGGACAGGGTTGTTCGCGTTATACAAAGTCAAAAAGAAGGCCTTCGGGCTTATTAGCGACGACATATCAATAACAACTATTGATTCTCTAAAGCATAGGCTTAATGTCGGATGCCTATCTCTTTTTTATTGGTACTTCTATGGCTATTGCTCTGACGAAATCTCTGGCCTGATCCCTTGTAGAATTCTTTTTATGTGCACCACACAAGTGTAACACAAGCTCAGTCTCATACTACTGAAGTCAGATTCGGCCATACCGTGAATTTCACGAATCCTTCATAAGCAGAACAGTACGAATGTGGCACAGTTTTCCATCCTTGTTTTCACCTCAGCTAGGAGCCACAAACATTCAGGCGCAATGCATACAGTTATCTCCTTGGATCAACCCAATAATCCTCAATTCCCTACCCCATCTTCTTTTCCTGACAAGGCTGCATTACGGCATCATAGGGTATCTCCTGAGCTTTGGCAACATCATAAAAAAAAGATGATCTATCAATAATAGACAATGTAAGGACAAATACCACTGTCAATATAAAGGGGATACTCGAAATCCCGTTGATAAAGGAGAGAAAGACGATATACACCAAGCTTACAGTATAACATATATTTTTCGATAGAAAAACAAAAGCACTATCGTTAAAAAATATACGTAATTATTAGGATAGAAAAACATTCTCGAGTTAATAAAAATTAGCGGCCCAATATAGCTACTTTGTGGCACACCAAAATCAATATTAATTCTGTCGCCGTAAAATAGCACCGAACGAGAAACCTCTGTGTCCTCCTCTGTCACATTCACCATGAACAGAGGCGTCAATGTAGGAAATAAAATGAGAATCAGTTAAGAAAAAAACAAAACTTTTTCCTTAAAAAAACGCAAGGGTGTATATTTTTATACATATACAAGGATGTAGCTGACAGCATAGCTGTCTTCTAAATAAAATTGAAATTTAAGGTTAAGAGATTTCGAAAAATTTAATTACAAACGAATGATCATTATTTTTTTCCCGTTTGTCTAGAGTGAAAGTTTCTTATCAATTTAATTGAAGTAAGGAAAAAAAACGAAACCTAAATTGTAATTTTCTTAGAAGCAGTAAGTACTCAAAGCTGATCACTTAAAATTTAATAATTTTTATGTAGCTGACAAAACAACAGGGGACCAACAATTGAATCTTGTGGAATACCTCTAGGAATGTTTGCCAAGTTTTAGTATCCATGATTTTTTGTTACAATAAATTAGGGAAATATAGATGCTACAGCCGCCATGGAAGGCTTATGAAACCATCCAGATCTACATTTGCGGGTGAAAAAGAAAGTGATCTTTAGTGCTATTAGATTGAAAAAGGAGAAACAGTTCAAGCCAGGTGATCTGGTTAGTCAACAACATCTGGGAGACTGGCAACACAGTGCTGGGCATTATTCGAATAAATTTTCAATCAAATAACGATTTTTTTAAAAAATCAAATAAAAAATTATTCGGATAAATTTTTATTTGAGTATCAATTTATTTTAAGTTATTCGCAAATAATTATTTGTTATTTGGTGCAAATTATTTCAATTTCAAATAATTATATTTTATGCTATCGTGCGTTATTTGATGAATTATTTGTCATTATTTGAATTTCAAACAATTATTTGTCATTCGATTATGGATATATGTTTTCTGGTGTCCATTAGTTCCAATTTCAAATAATTAATTCTTGGCACAAGCATTTCTTTCCGCAAGATGTCTCGTTGCTTAATTTAATTTAAAGTTTAAGAGGAATTTAATAATTTTATTCAATTAAGTATTTGCGAAGCTTTAGAAGAAAGAAAAATTAATTGGGTTTGATTACTAGAATAATCTTAGAGTCAATTAAATAAAAAACTGTTCAACTGATGAGCATTTTGAAGAGCGGATTTTATTAAAAGCAAACGCATATAATTAGTACATATCAAAATTTAGTTAAAATGTATTACAATCAAAAATAAAAAAAACTTATCATCGTCTAAAGAGGTTTCTTTTTCAAAATTCCTAAATATTGAAATCTATGTCTACTCAAGGGTCATAAGGATAAAAACGTAAAATAACTGAATGACAAATAATTGTTTGAAATTCAAATAATGACCATCACAATAATAAGAAATCACAAATAATTTATCAAATAATGAAATTATTTGATTATCAAATAACGCACGATCGAATAAAAAATAGTTATTTGAAACTCAAATAATTTGCACCAAATAACAAATAATTATTTGCGAATAATTCACCAAATAACGAATAATATTTGTAATCAAATAAAATTTTATTCGATTTTTCATTTTATTCGGTTTTTTATCTTTTATATTTATTCGAATAAAAAATGCTCATCTCTGTGGCAACAATGGTGTTCCACTAGTCTTCCAGCAAGAATCAATGGTGTGGTATACAGAAAAGTGGAATCGGTCAGACTGGACGTATACGATCCCAGATGCCATATCTCAAAGGTCCTCGGCTCTACACCTACCATATTCCAAGCTGAGTTATTAGAAAGGACAAGAATGTGCCAATACCTGTATTAAGAAAGCCTTAAATGCGGATAGTCAAGTCGCTCTGAAAGCTTTAAAGTAGTTCACTATTATATCTAGAACAGAGTGCAAAAAACTCTTATATAAACGAAAAGTCTTTTTAAAAAAAAATTTTTTATGCAAAAGCAGGCATTTCGTATTAGCAAAAACCGTATACTCATCAGTAGGGCTTGGTTCCTGGCTGCCGTATACGCCAAAGTGAACAGGCCTATGCGGGACTAGCACAGAAATTCTTCTTTTTAAAAGATTTCTCGTTTTTAAAAGAGTTTTTTCGACTCAATCCTCTCGAACTGCGGATTTGGCATCAAACGCGGTCAATTTCATATTGACTAAATTCCCTATGAATTTATTTCATAACAAAACTCTCTAAATCGAGAATAGTTCGGAATTGTTTGGAAATCGTTACAAAATTTTATCGGGGAGAAATGAAATATGGATACTGGGACATGAGGTCCATAAAGGCAATAAAACTGCTCTTATGATTACTCCACCAAACTACATGTAGAACACACAATGGTTCTAGACTTAATTAACAGTCTTAACCTAGAAAGTGAATAATTTGGAAAAGGGACTCACAATAAATCTTTCAGATCACAATTAATGTGAGGCTAACGCCTGTATATTCCTTCCCGAAATGAAATCGAAATTTAAGGAAAGATCATGAACCGCTGTTAATATTCTAAAAAACTGTAAAGTGTTCACAATATTTTATACATGAACGTAAATAACTAGAATTGCGAAATATGTATCATGTAGCAGCAATAAAGAACACAAAATTTAACAAGTCACAGTATAAATATAAAAGATGTAAAAAATATTATATCCACCTCGGCACATGCATATTTACTTCACACTCCAAAATTAATTTCTTTTCTTGCCAACACTTTCTCCAAAAAAAAAAAACCAAAGAACATAATCTTCACAAAGTAAGAGTCTTCTATTTTTATCTCAACACACAGTGCATAAAAATCTAAAAAAAAAATTTCATCAGACTTTGACACAATTCAAGAGATCAAAAATAGAGCCGCTAACCCGAGATCTGAAATTCATCTCTACCTTCCACATACATATTAACCTGACCATAAGAGCATCATCCAATTCACCCTTTTATCTACAACCGAACCGAAGGAATCTCCAGTCACATTGGGAAAGATTAGAACAGATGTCTGTGACACGTCGGCTTAGTAGGCTACCACCACCGATATCATGTTCTTAGTTTGGTCCAGTCAGTTGATCAGGGTGAAAAATGATCCACGGAGAATTTTAATCGCCGCCCGTATCCATACAGGTAGGTATAGGTGCATATGGATAAACGCATCTACTTATAACATGACAATCTTTTAGTTTAACACAAGATCATTTTACTGGTCTTCATTTTCTATCATTAATCCTTTCGGACTTATGAGACCACCACTTAAGATAAAATCGGAATCCTTAGATCTTCGTCCCAAAAGTGATGCAAAAACAAACCAAGTCCAATAGTACCATGAATCTCATCAGAGAGGGAATCTTCGTTTTTTGTTTCATGTTTCACGGTGATATTAAAGTGAAAATCTGTAGTGCATTTCTTCTTCTTGCATGTGCATCATTTTTTTCCTTTTCGTTTTATAAGTAATTGGTAAAGTGAAATTTATACCATGGACGGTAGGCGCATCGCGCTATAATAGATTCCCGAAAAGATAAAGTTGTGGCGAAGAGCAAATATATATTCATGGAAGATCCGACGATGATTGTCCGTAGGAGTTTTTGCTCGTAAAAATGAAAAATTACTTGGCGCCGCGTGATAAAATTCACAGTGCGGGGTCTTCAATGTCCAAAGAAATTGCGATTCTCGGAAAGTATTTGTCTTATTCATTTTTGTTTTTTTTAATACAAGGCGGTAATCTTTCTTATACCTTTTATGTTTTTATTTTATTGTTAATTCGTGACTGATAATGAAATACTGTTATGTCAAAGTTACTGTAACATTTTTATAGAGTGATTGGACGAGAGTTTAATTTTATTAGGTGGCACAATGTGGGAAGTAAGAATTCGAATCCGTGTTTTTTTTTTTATATTATTAAGTCAAGCTCAGAGGATACCTTATGGTTATGCTAAGGAAAAGGAGCCTATCGATCCCATACACAACTTTTCACAAATGTGACATAAATGACACATAGAGCGAATAGAAGAAAAAAAGAAAAATTGGAACAGTAATAGCAGAATTAAATAAAGTTTGTAATATGTGAGTGCACAACCCACGTTACACGTTACGGCTCCAAGGTAACTATAGCTAAAGAAAAAAGTTGACGGACAGAAAGAATGTTTTCATATTTATGGACTATCTATAGACAAAGTAGAAAATGTATTGAAATTTTAATTTCCAGCGTAGTAGGATAAGCTGCTTATTCTGTCTTGTCATAAAAAAAAAACATCCAACTATAATTGCAATCTTATATAATCTTATTATGGAAAACACATGTGGATTAAAGAGAGATTTATTTTTGAATTATATATGTTTCCTTAAATCTTGTCCCTAAAACATGTTGCGGCTTCACAAATAACACTAAAAAGTTAAGCGTAATAAGACTGCATCCATAATTTTCTTCATTTACCACCAGCTGGAAGGTAGCTAACATTCTTCCAATACAAAAAAAAAATGCCAGAATCTCCGGCTGATTTTCGTCCAGTCAGTATACTTTGCTTTTTAGCATGTGGATAAAAATAAACTTTTAACCCAATGGCATTCAGGCTTTCGAGCATTTCATAGTAGTTACACGGCTGTTTTAAAGGTATCATCTGATATTAGAAGTGCGATGGATTGTGAGAAATTCACTACGCTAGTACTCTTCAATTTCTCGAAGGCTTTTGATAGTGTTGACCATAGAACTCTTATTCAGAAGCTCTGTTCATCTTTGGTAGTTCAGCAGCGCTCATGTTAAAAAGCTTTCTAAATGAGCGTGGTCAGCGAGTCAGGGTTAGCAATATTTATTCTGCATTATTGCCCCTAAAGTATGGTGTCCCCCAAGGATCGATTTTGGGTCCACTGTTATTCAGCTTATACATTAATGACCTTCCGAAAGCAATTCGCGATGTAGAAGTACATTTCTATGCAGATGATGTTCAGGTCTATCTAAGCCGGTCTATAGGTGTTCTGGAGAGCTTCTTATAACGTATTAATAGTGATTTGGATCATATATATATTTGGTGTATTGACAATGGTCCACAACTTAATCCCGCAAAGTCACTGGCGATAAGTTTTTACAATAATGCTTCTGATGTATTCGACGTCCCGCCAGTGGACCTGAACTCTTCTCCACTACCCATGCTGAATAAAGTCACCAATTTTGGGATTGAATTAAACAACAGTATCAAGTGCTGTGATTATGTTAAGGCAATACTGGGAAAAATTTATGCTGGGCTGCGCAGACTTTGGCTTGCGGCCGACATATTGCCTTGTAACACTCGTCTGATCCTAGTGAAATTCTGCCTCATTTTTCCTTTGGAAGCGTTGTTTTTTCCCAAATTAGATAGTATATGTGCACGTAAAATGGAGGTAGCATTCAACGACTGTACTCGATTTATTTTTAGATTGCGAAGATTTGATCACGTTTCCCTATATAAGCTTCGATTACTTGGGTGTTCTTTGCAATCTTTTTTAAAGAGTTGTGTGCCCTATCTACTGTTCGGCATACTGCAGTCCAATAAGCCTGAATATCTCAGGGAAATTTTCCAAACTATTTCGTCTCAGCGGTACAAAAACCTGGTAAGGCCTCGTTTCTATAGATCGGTTATGGAAAGTTCTTACCTCGTCCAATCTATCAGATTATGGAATAGTTTACCCGTTGCTATACAAATCGCAAACAACGTCAATGCATTTAGAACACAAGCTCGAACTCATATAAAATAATCTCTGTAATAATAGTTCCTTTTTTCTTCTATGACTAAATTTAAACTGAATTATAGGATGCAGCCTTGAAACAATAACTTTTTTCTCTCTTTTTTTTTAATTAACTATCAATTTAACGTAGATTATTCATTCTTTCTTTAGTTATAGCTAAGTTCTCTTATATCTATATCTAGCACCGACTTACTTATTCGTACGTCAAAAGATTGTAAATTATTGTTATTAGTAGCTGCGTTTTTTTTTTATCTCTCTGATCTGATCCAGTTTAATTTTATGTACGTAAAACAACAACAATGCGTGATCCATTGTTGTTGTTTTACGTACATAAAATTGAACCGGAACAGATTAGAGAGATAAAAATAAAGGCAGCTATTGTTATATGTAATTAAATGGATAAGTTATATATTTCTGGCGAGAAGCGAAAAAATTTATTAAAGGAACCGTAAGGCACGTCCACACATAATAAATAATCCCAAAATATTTGACAAACATTTGACAAATATTTTTCACACATTTGTCTAACATTTGTGAAATGTTTGATGAGTATGGACGCAAATTTTACAGTTTTGGATTCTTAAAAAAAGTTTTAATTTAATCCCAAAGAAATGGAAAACATTGGATGTTTGTTAAAGTTTGTACAGTACTTTCAGTCAGTTTTAAACAGCTGTGGAAAATAGTAGTGAGAATTAATTTTTGAATTTTGGAACTTTTTAATCATAAAGTAATCATGAGCGTGAAAGAGGAGTAGATAAATCTTATAAAATTAATAGAACTGTATTCTACACACCGATATTTGTGGAGCAAATCGAATGAAGAGTACAAGCACAAATTAAAACGGAATAAGATCAGTGGCTGCGGGTAAAGCAAAAAACTAAACTCATTGCTTACTCAGTACCGGCGTGAAAAACAGGCACAAAGGTCCAGTAAATGTGATTTTTTGCTATACGTCAATACTACTATTAATACCTCACCTACTTCAGGAACAATTTTTGAAAAGTTCTGCTTTAAGGCTTTAAACAAGTACATTAAAGAATGATAAGAGTCATCTGCTGCAAAAAATGCTAGAGCAATGGCCATCTACATCTACACTTACACTATTTAGCCAGTTTGTATTTCGTCTTTTTATTTTTGGTCCGATTATATGCTAGAAGAGATTCTTGCAAAATTTAGAAAACCGGAAAGATCGTTAATTTTTAAATTATTTTATAAATCACGACCACTGTAATCTTCTGTCTAAAAATTTGCTGTTTCACTATCTTCGTCTTCGGAAATTTTCTTCAAACGTTGAGGCAGGTATGCCGAAAGATGCTGCAATGCATGTAACTTCACTCGGAGAATACATAATTAAAACTAAACATTTGGAAAACATTTTTCACAGAAATATCCTATCAGAAGTTTGACAAATGTTTGGCAAATGTTTTTTTGCCAATTCTTATTATATGTGCATGCACCTTAAACGAAAAAAAAAATTAGGACTATTGACATGTTTCTAGAAATCAGCACGACAGTATAGCAAATAGCAATTGTAGCGTCGTGACATCATTTCTGTCGTTATATGTGCAAACAGCCTAATCATTAGAGAAACTGCTCTCTTTTTTATTTTTATTTTAACTGTTTTTCGTCATTTTGGCCTGTATGTTCTACACCTATTTTTCATAAGCTTAAACTAATCCAGAAAGTATTAAGCCTTGAAATGACTTGTTCTTTTACCATGTGTATAAAAACAAAGGCAACCTTTTCTTTTTATTTGTCAAAGTTGTCAAATCAGAAATAAATATCAAAAATTAGAGAACATTTCCAAAACGACACCTTCCTAGCCTAACTACCCTTGTATGTTTTAAATTCAAGGCAATTGTACAGTGTAGATTTCAATTTCGAAGCCCATACAGTTCGAGAAGATTTCCTTTGAAAAAATACTATACTCTTCCACGGAATATCGAGACAGTTAAATGAAGAATAAGCTCCACTAAATAAACTAAATCTATATGCAACCGAATATTTGTACATGCCCTGGTAAGACGTGAATGTATAGAATCATTTCATTTAAGACACGTTCTATTTTGCGCGATTATTAAATGCAGATTTTACCTTGGTGACTAATCCAATAAATCTACTTAGTGGCGACGACGATATCATCCCAATTAATTCAAATTCAACTTCCTCTACCTACGCCTACCAGGAGTTAATTGACTGTAAAGGGTTTTTCAATGAGTGGTCTCCGATAGATATCCTAAGATGATAAGGTCGGTATGGATAATAATATGGGGCGCCTTAATTCCGTAATCCTTGTTGGTTAATAGTTTAGATCCGAAGAATGATAGCAATGATCGTTATCGGATCTGGCGAAATAGAGTAAATTCCGTATATATATGAGTCTGATACTGAGCCATATAACATTTCTCCTCTGTTTATAAAGGAAAAAAAAACAGATAGATGGATAATCTATACATACCCCTACAGATATTCAATACTTGCCCAACTGAATGCAACCTTCTCCCAGATGGGTTGCTCTGCATCTCAAGTATGGTTCTCGAAACACTAATGCATATGCAAATGGCATACCAGCACACAATCACACACAACAATCATTCATTCCTCCCATTGCTCCCCTAGCTCTCATCGGATGAGTTCAAAGTAAACATTGCATTTTTTTATCCTAAAATTATTGTCCTCTCAGGGAACTTTCGCAGTATTTCACACTGAGATTAATTAAAACCACGTCCACATAACTCTTTTTAAGCTGGAGCATTCCACAGGGATCAATTCTAGGCCCGTTTATTTTTGTTCGTTGTTTGTATATTAATGATTTCATCCATCACCCATCCACCATCCTCTTAACCCGTTAATATGAAATTATTCGAAATACCATCTTTATTCTGATGATGATTACAAATCTAAACTGACCAATCGGGGTTGTATAAGATGGGGTTTCCGGCTTAGTGAAGATCCATAACTACCAAACATTAAATATGAATAAATCAATCGTACAAGTATACCTTTACGAGAAAATTAGATCTGGAGGAATTTCGTCTACAATAGATTCGGTAAACGTCAATCTAAAATATTGTGGCCCATCATACATTTCGCTTAGAATTTTTAGAATATGTCCGCAGAAAGTTATGTCTGAATTGAAATACACTTAAATTTTTAATTTCTTTTATTTGAAGGAAGAAGTCTCTTGATTGCAATCTACATATAATTGGCAAAGAAAACTTTACAGTACTCAAGTATTTATGGAAAATCATACATACTTATATATGATGGATCATAGAGGTATTAGTTTTTTGTAGAAGGAAAAATTAATTAAAAGAGTTTCAATTAGCTCAGTTCAATATAGACTTATTGCAAGGAATTTTCACTTAATGATTTACAAACAATTCATTTGTTCCGACCGAAAGAAACATTTAAATTACAAAATAAAAACTAGTAAAAATTAGATCGCGAAAGTATTTAAGAGGTATATCGATTTATAATAAATAAAAACTAGTAAAAAAGCTAGAACTGTTCTAAGATCAATTCTTATGAGACCCTAGATGACTGCCCATATGTCATTTCGTATGGGCACCCATCTACGAAAGTTTGATTTTTGAAGTGGATTTTCGTACATATTTCTAGAATAGTTCGTCGGACAGAAAAAATGATTATAACCAATTTTATAGGATTTCATATTCTGAAGAACTTTTCACTACATTAAAACTGCATAACATTAACATAAGACAGTATACGTAAAAATCCTACATTTTTATATAGCAACATCAAGAAGAGGTTGCCAGATTTAGTCCAATTGTGAAATTATATTTATTATTTTGATGAAAATACTATGTATAAAACTGCAGCTCTCAAGTAGTGTCCAAATATGTAGTGAAAAACGAAATTTTTATATGGCAATCCTACGAAGGAGTTACCCGATTTGTGCCATTTTCGAACATAATTTTCCTTTTTTTTTGTATTTGAAAGGCCATATGCAAAATTTCAGCACTCTAGGTGCACGTATTCTCGGACGGACGGACATGCAAAAATAAAAATAACTTTTAATTTTATGCATGGGTGTGTAATCCATTTAGCTCTACCATCATTATTTCTAGGTATTACAAACGGAATGACAAACTTAGTATAGCCTATATGTTTCATCTACGGTATAAAAAGAATGCGTAAATTGATCCCGTAACTATACTCGTTGCTCGTACCTAATCTTGGCTTAAACATAACTGCTAACCGACTGATAATTTTCACCCAATTTGATGCTTGGGTTGCAAATCTGTGGCGCCGTTGCTTGACTAACTAGTCGATAAAAAAAAACGTTTGTTTTGTGTGCTTTAAAGAAGAGTAGATTTGCTGTTCCTACATATACATATGAAGCTTGAAGAAAATCGGACATTCCACGTAGCTGTCTGTATCTTTTTATCGTCAATAGGTTTAGGCCTTTTTACGAGTTGTCGAACGTAAACCAAAAAACTATTAATCACGACCCAATGCAAGTAGATAAGATTGGTCAATTGTTGGTAAATGTCTCACGAATCAAAAGAAAGGAAGCTTTTAATTTATTTGTCGAATCATTAAGGAATTCCCACCAAAACCAACAGGCTTACGAATTAAATTTGGCATTAGGTAATGGTAAACTTAACTACATAACGTAGACAAAAATCCGATTAACCCCAGATGCAACGTATCAAGCTCATGCCTGCATATTATAGTACAGTTTTATTTCCAGGAGTTTTAGAGAAATAAATTATTTACTACTTTACTGCCCAACCACTGATATTGCAAAGTTTCTCATTAATTTTCTTGCAGCACCTTCAATCAACCCAAGATTAGACCCAAGATAGACCTGATCATCATCGGCATAGAGGTGTAACTGAGAGTAAGCTACTATAAAAGGCAGATCGTTTATTTATTTATTTATTATTATGGTTTACAGAGGAATCTTTCTTACAGACTAGGTAGAACAAAATTCTATTCCTTATTCAACAATTCAAGGTAAATAAGGTAACAAAGAATAATTATAGCAAATGTATTATGTGACTTAAACTACAAACTTTAATCTTAGAAGTAGCTTAAGTTGTGATTTAAAAATAACCCTGTTTCTATTTAGATTTAAGGACACGTAATACGTACTGGTTGAATTTAATCATTGAACTCATAAGCCTCTTTAAAGCCATAATTGGTTCTATGTTGTGCTGAGAACAGATATTTCGTTCCAGTGCACACACACTAATCAAATACAATCAATCAAATCCATGCAATCCAATTCATTGCATAAAAGATCCCTATTTAATAAAATTTCACAAATTCGAGACCCATAGAAAGGCACCTAGCTAAATATTGTGGCCAAGGTCCTTGCCAACAGATTTTGTTAAAACATATATTGTGAAGTTTCTTTGAAAAGATTCCAACCTGGAGTCATAAGATTCCATATTAGAATTCCAGACTTGGGAGTGCATTTTCTAACATAGAACGAACCAAAACAATATACAAAGATTTAAAGGTAAATAGGCCCGTAAAGTCCAAGGTTTCTACTAGCTTTGGCAACTATTTTTTATGAAGTAATAGAAAACAAGTGGACTTAGGACAGAGCTCTGAGGAACCCCTGATAATATCAAGAGTCAATCTGATATGACGTTATTTGCAAACAGCCTGCGTTCGTCCATACAGATACTTATATATATAGTAAGTTCAGCCATAGAGCGTACAAAATCAAATCTTCGAATAAATTTCGTTATTAAGATGCCAAAGTCAAAAGTGTCGAAGGCTACTGAGAGTTGTTGCAAATAAGTATATTATCACGTATATTTGAGGAACAAGAGTTTTGACCAACACCACTTATCAGAAAGAAATTCATGTCATTAGGATCCATATAACAATTTATACAAGTTGCAAAAGTAATTCCCATGTTGCATAGATTACAGAGTAGGATTTTGGAAGGGAGATCGGCATCTAGTTTAGAACGGAAGTATGCACTCTTTGCACGCTTGATTTCCATTTTAACAAAGTTACGTGTTCTACAATTCAATTCCCAATTAATACTGATCTGCACCTTTTCGCATCTGTAGTAAGTAAAACATATTTCTCTCCGAAATTAATCTCCTAATATATAGGTAACCTGAGAACCATCGGCAAGTAGTCGATGTTCCTGTTGCTCATAAAGATCTTGAGCAAGCTTATTAAAGGTCAAAACCAGCTTGCTAATTGACAAAATATCGATAATTCCCTGACAAGGACAGTTAGCAGTAGTCTCATGTAAAGCCAGTAAATTTACCAGGGCAATTTGAATATCATAGGAAAAAAATACCAATAATGCTCTAACAAACTAGTTTCATAATACTTCTGTAGCTCGATTAGGAGGTTTTTAATCCAGTTATCTTTCGGCAGTAAGAGTTCTTCAAACCTTGTCCATGTACGATAACAAGAAACCAAGGTCCTCAACTTATCAACTAGTCTAGAATCGAAGCGTAATTTTTAGAGGAGAAAGTTAGACTATAATCGTCAGCCCAGCTTCTCCTAAAATAACTAAATTCAAACGCATCCGACCAATGCTTTGTTTACTCTGCAGTTTTCATCCTCCTTGGGGTTATGTGACAGCTTACAAGAAATTATTAAGTTCCATGAGAGATTTAAGAAAAATGATTATGCTAATGACTACTTACGCATAAACATAACATAACTTCACTATCTGCGATTTATTCATTTTCTCACATGCATCCTTAAAAAACCAACCTAGGTCAATAGATATTTTTATTTTCAAACAAATATCTTCCTACCTTGGGTGCATACAAAAAAAAAATAAATAAATAGAAAACCTCCAAGGAATAAAAAATTGCATCAAACGACTAATACGACACACCGGCATCAAATCTCATGCTCGTTTTCACTATAATTTATGACTCCACGCTATTTTCCGAAGGTAAACACTGTCGACTCATCCGTGTCGTACCGAGATAAATGATGTCGCATCACCTGCTAAGCAAAGAAGACTCTTGCTGGGTGCTACTCCTGGAAGCTGAGCTCTGGAGCATGCACCATATCAGATGGTGTAATCCGTCAGATATTTGTGCGTTTTTAGCTGTTGTGCTAGTTTCGTGTTGAGAAGATCCCATTGAATGCAATTATTATATTTATGTTGGTACTATACCTGTTGTTATGTACCGTACCATCAATGCATATACTTACATACATACATATATATATGTAGTTTCATGTCCTCTGGGGAGTTTTTAGTTAGGCGCACAGTACTTGATGATGTATGCCTAGAGATCTGTAAGGCGATTTATTCGCGTGTACCAACTTTGCATACCTGCGGAGAACTGAAGATGGACAAAAGAGAAGCATTATGAGTATACAAGGAATCTTGTATCGTAGAGATACGACGACGATGAACGAGGAGCGGCCTATAGAACCTATGTGTATAGAATGAAGAAGAAATTGTCCAAGTTTAAATACCGGTTAAGTGGTAATCCTTGTACAAGGTCAGATGAAGATGAGTAGCTGAGGTATTGTTGTCTTCATGGGGAGGTCCAGCAGTATGTAAACTTTAATAGTACTATATAAATAGTTTGTTGTAAATGAAAGTGAAGATCTTAACAAGAACTAGGAAGACAAAAAAAAAAGTAAATAATAAGTTCACGGTCGATATTTACAGAGCACTTCTTAAAGTGAGTTCTAGAATCATTGTGGTCTGAGACAAATGTGTGTGGGCTTAGAAAAATAATTTCTTTTTTTCTAGTATGGCATGCACTTTAAGATTATGGTGAATAGAAACATGGTTTTACTTTTAGAGGAATTTCTAAAATTTAAATCAGACTTTGTTAGCAGAAGCAGAGCATATACTTTTATGCAAACGTAGATTTTAAATGTCTTATTTTGAATTTTACACGCTTATGCTAAAATCCTTCATAGAGGATTTTCATACATCCGACTGTGTTATTTTGGCATGGGTGGTCTTTCTAGAGGATTGTCTCAAGGCTCTATGTTTGGATCATTTCAATTTATTAATTTGTCTTCAAAATTAGAAGGTTTACAGGGAGTCCTGTGAGCAGTCTAGCACCCGAAGGTTATGGATAGCTTAGAAAAACAAAAATTTGTGTGATTGCATCGATAATGGTTTGTCCTTTCAAATGGTTTATAAACTTTTCCCCTCCTCCCCTCCGTGTTGAAGTGAACCATAACATAAAGTTAAATTTTGGAATTTTCATTCGTGTTTATTTATTTAACTATTATTTTTATTAAAAAATAAAACAAATCATCATCATAGGGTGTAACGCTCAGAAGATACAGGGTGATCTATAAATTATCTTGGAAACCGTTAAGATTTCACCTCCTACACCCATACAATTTTTTGCTTGTCTAAACATGGCCTATCCATAGTCTTCGGATGCCAGACCACTCACGGGACACCCTGTATGCATGACGCTCAGATATAAATCAACCACTTCTTACGAATGTAGAAGCCTTCATCATGAGGCCTTTTTCAAATATTGTAGAGAATGAGAATGACGTAAATAGTTCAAATTAAACCCTGTAAAGTCTTAAATATATAAAAATTTCACAATTTTAAGCATTGCTAAAAAATCCATCTGCTTTAATAGTGTGTCTTTGCCTTTTTTTGTAATTGAATACATAAATTTTGCTTATCAATCTTATCACAAATATACGTCGTCTTATAAAAATCGTAATTTTAAAAATTCGATTCTAACATAGAAAATAGTTTTCGAAAATGGTAAAAATAAATAGAGATTTGTATTTTTGAGAGCGTTTTATAAACATAAATTTATTAAATAGAAAAGGGGATTGAGTTTTACTCTTTCGAGACCCATATAGAGTCTATAGGAAATTTTTCAACCTACTACATTGAGCAGAGAATTAAAAGACAAATACCTAGTGAAGAAATTCTGAGAGTATACTGTGTGTTTCGATCAGCAGTATAGAGCGATCTCATCAGGACAACAATGTAACCCTGAACTGCCTGCTGTCTACACTACAGTGAGCTCATTGCCGTCCTGATGAGTCACCTTGTGCTATTGATCGAAACACATATTTCTTCTTGGAATTTAGATTTTCGGTTTTAAACCAAAAAACTGACAGTATCTCGGTACGTGAGCATTTAATAAATTTATTAAGTGTACGATTCGTCGCGTAGTCTACTCGTATCATACTCGGTTCAACATGCATTAACAAGTATTTATACCTATGATAACGTATCGCTTGAGACTTATGTCGGCGTACTAATACCACGTTGTTCATTTCTTTTAAGCGTATACACGTCCGCAGAAGGCAGCGCTTACTTGAAGATTCAAGAAGCGCTTATAGCAAAGCATTCATGGAGTGCTTACAGGGAACCATTCTTGAAGTTCTTATAGGGAATGCAGAGAGAAAGCGTTATTCACAGATTTCAGTTGTTTCTTGTGTTCTCAATGCACTCCGTTTGTTTGTAAGCAAGGGCATGTCGCTAAATAATTTATTAATCAAATGAAACCACGAACTTCAACTAACTACCCAAGTATGAAAATTCCTCTACATCTTCTTCTTTCAGACCCTGAAGTTTAAAATCAGGGAAGAGGTCTGCTTCCGGAAAGACTCCTTTGGGTATGTGAAGAGAGAGCGTCGAGAATGATATTTTCTGGCTATGGTGTAGATCGATTACCTTTCAATGAGCTATACAATTATAATACAAGTCTGAAAGAATATAGAATTCTCGTATACATCGAAGTCAGATATTAAAACCTATGAGTTTTTTGTTGGGGGGGGGGGGGGGGGTGGTTATCCTAGATGATTCCCACTTGGAAATTTAACAGGGATTTTTTTTTATCATTGCGCTTCTACGTTACACAAAAACAAAATTTATCCTCGCTGCTTTAACAAATAACAAAGATCTGTCCTGTAGACTGTATACGGGGAGCTACGGATTACATATATTCTTCTAAGACTAGACTTTGAGCAAGCATTCTCAACTAGGATTCCTAGCAGGAATCGTACCGCCTACTGGACTACTGTAGTGTGTTCTAGGCGGAGGTCCTGGCCATTTGCAAAGCAGCAAGACTTGAATGAATGATGTGTGTAATCTTCTGTAGTTATTACGGGACTCTGCCTCTTTGGCAAACATGCAGACCGCATGCAAGCTCCACACAATGACTTCTGCAGAAGCTGTATTGGCGAGGAAGAGGTTGAGAGTTTTCAGCTACTGCTAACTTTGCTAAGCGTAGGAAGAACACGCTTGTTATGTACTTTTTCTGCGAACTGGATGAATTAGCAGATAAGGAGTTGGGGGACTTGGTAAGGTTCATACCTCTTGTGGCCGGTTTCATCGCATCCCCTAGCTCTTAAATATGTCTTTCAGGCTGGGTTCCAATATAGTGGCATCACAATGGGAAATAGCTTATCTAAATCTGGCCGATCATACATGCTTTTTACGATGGCCGCCACTCTAACTTGACCTAATCTTAACAGAGCTGAATTTTCCGGAAACCATTATTACCATATTGCAGATATATGACAATGCTCAACCTACAATGATTTAATCCATCCTCTTCGTCTTGTTACCAATACAGTCGACTTATAATAACGATCGCAGTCATAATTGTACAAAAAACTGGAAAAAAAAATTAACCATTGATCTAATTCCAAACCAAAAAAGAAAAAAATTCCCCAAAAATATATCTTCTAAAGATGAAAACATATCTAAAATTATTCGATTATACACTCGAACCAAACATAGTCGTTGATTTAATTATGTTCTCCATGTTTCATCGACAATACCGATGGACACTATTTAGATTCATATCTTAATGACAGATCAGCTGAAAGAAATTTCCATAGGATATCGTAAAGAAAATTCCACAGAAATAATTTAATGACAATTTCAGCGCAAGCTACACACCCAAATCCACGATTTGAATGGATACCCATCTAAAATTCCCCATAGGTAGGTTAGGTAAACACTTTATATCTACTTCAAAGACTATAGTCCATGACAGATGAGCGAATTATTTTAATTTGTCATGGTTTGAAGAGGCTTCCTATAGAGCGAGCCACCACCTGCTTTGTGACAATTTATATGGAGATTGCTTGTGATTGATTCAGATAAGCCAGGCTTACATCCATCAGTTAAGTCAACAAATTCATACAATCTTTCACGCATTAAGAGAAAAATATGAACTTAGCAGGCGGCGCACAGTTCGATTACGCATAGTTTAGCTAGAAGAGAAGTTATCGAATTTCGATGAAGAGGAAATCGAAATGTGTTTTTTTCTTCTTCTTCTATTTCTATGTTGTTGCGTTTATCAAATGATTTTGTTCGCGCATATACAATAAAAATGATTCCCTTCAGAATTCTATTCTATTTTGATTGATTTATTGGAAATTCATTTGATTGTTAAAAAGTTTGCTCTCTTTTTTTTTTTGTTTACTGGCGGACTTATTTGGTGTTTGAAGTTAGTTAGTTAGAGATAGCGAAACCTTGACCAAGAATTTGTTGAATGTCTTGTCTAAACCATCAGATTCAGAGAATTTAATTGGCGTCTTCAATATATATGTATGTGTGTACTATGTAGTTTGATTCAGTCGCGCATGCGCGGTTCGTTAATCAATTTAGTTTTATAGTTTCACGCATGCGTTATGCAATGCCATTTATATTATTGAATCTAATTCTGATTTGTTTATACTGCAATTACATAACAAAATCAATTTAAATAATTGTCAGCGGTAATTAACCGAGATTTATGTAATTGAATTTATTGTTGCTTCATCTATTGATGGTGATGATGATGATGATTTTGATGATGATGATGACGGCAAAAATCACGTCAATCTTTTTTTCGTTTTGAATATAATCTTTCCAATTAGAAAAATATTTCTCGTTAGCATTCTGTGTGTGTGTGATATTTTTCTATTCAGTGATCAATATCGTTAGCAGCTCTTCACAGAAAAAAAAAAAAAAAATTTAAACAAAATAAAACAAAGATAAAATATATATAAAGAAATAACTTGGCTATGTCATAAGACGTTGAGCCATAAAAGTCTGTTCCGACAATTAAGAACTCTTGTTATATCGACGACGACGTCAGAAAAATGTAGGCGAACATCCCAGACAGAGTGAGCAGAGAGAAGAGCAAAAAAAAATAACACACAACATTTATTCAAAGGAGCGACCTTCCTTGATCTTTAGTCGTGGCGTCTTCAACAGAAACTTCAGAAAGAGCTTGTCCAATTATAAGGCGACCGTTAAATCTTTTGTTTATGGTAACAAGCATACATTTAAATTAGAGTTCAGTGCATGTTTAAATGTTCGGATCCCTTTTCCAGGTGTCAACAAATCGATAGTTATGTGATGAGAAAATTGTAAAATTGTATTCGATGGAGTAAGAGACTTCTTTGCTTTTTTTTTAAGTTTTTTAGTTTTTCGTTATAGGTATGAAAAAATTAGCATAAAATATATGTATGTCGAGAAAAGATGGCATAATGTGTTAATTCATACTTTTTATGCTTATTTTTTACTTTTTTTCTGTTTCATGAATATTTTCCCTTCTTAAGTATTTTATAAGCTGGGTACTTTGGCTTCAGAGTTTTGAGGTTTAAAATAGAGACTTTTAATAAGGCTTCCTTTTGTGTACCTATTTGAACTTTTAGTGGCGGATCAGAGTCCAAGAGTGTAGATTATTAAAGTTCGTTATCCATAGTAAACATAGACTCATCAGTCCAAAGGATCCCCTTGTACAAGTCATCATCTCAATGTTTCAGTCCAAAGATTACGATAAGAACTCCTGCGTCTGAAGTATGCTTTTAATAATTTTTGATATGGTAATGCTATCTAATTCGACTCAGGACCGCCTAGTACTTATTTCTGGGTCATTTGTACGTATGAAAAGTGAAATTTACTCAAGACTTAAGTGAATGCAAAGGACAGACTATTGTGGCAGAGTGACGCGGCAAGGTCGACGAATATCAAAAGAGGATTAAGATGAAGGACAGTGGCGTGCATTAGTAATATTATACATTAGTAATAAAGGAGATGTCCGCTTTTTATGCAAATTTAGGCCCGACACCTCCAGACATGAGAGATCTCTTAAACAATGAATTATGATACTGTAAACATATTTTATTAATAATGTTTATTTCATTTAAGCGGGGGAAAACTTTGGCGATCGAATATAGCTTGAGCGATTTTCTTGGGTGTAAAAATGGACTTTTCTATTTCTCTTCATATGATAAAAATTTTCACAACAGAGCAATAATGGCCATGCAAAGAACTGCAAAAATATATACGAAATGTAGTAACGGGGGAGTATGTGACCCAAGTGCATTAAAATGGGTTTTTCAGGGGCAAAAACGTCCCGAAAAAGTTTTCTGAATCGGTAAAAAAGTATACCACCTGATAGTAGTCGACGAGACCGTTAATTTTATATAAAACATGACGTATGGAATCACTCTCCCCCTTCCTAAAAATACACAAAGAAAAATTTTCTTCCACGAATTGTAGCTGGTAATGAGTCGAGGCGAACATTGAGCCCCGTTTTTCGATCGGATATACCCCTAATGAGTTTGAGCCGATTTAAGGTATGAACAATCTAGTGCATCAGTTCGAATAAAAAAGATGGCAATACTAAAAAGTGAGGATGGGGATGGCTATTTAAGCCTCCGAGTATAGGAGTGTGGGTACTCAAACTTCTTCTCAGAACCTAAGGAATTCAATTCTGTACTAGTTTTCCCAAAATATAGTAGATCAAACTTTAACACCCCTTCGCGACTTCCCTTGCGTAATTGAAATAAACATCGTTAATAAAATATGTTTTTAGTACCATAATGCATCGTTTAAGACATCTCTCATGTCTGTTCACGTAAAATGGACATTCCCCTTTATAATGTTAAACAACAACAAAAAACTATGTAATAAAGTTGTTTTCGTATGATTATCTATAATATTCATTTGCATAACGATTTCATACAAAAATCCCTCAATAGTTTTTGAATTTTATATAGATATGAACAATAAATGGTATAAATGTGATAGTAGGGGCTATTATGAATTGTATTAAAATTCATATCTTAATAACCAAATATTTCGCGTAAAATGGCCCGAAAATTTAATGAAAAACAAAAACAAAAATTTAAGTTTACTGAGCCATGAATATTAAAGGTATCGGAACTGAATATGAACAAGAGGAAAGGGCATTATGTTACCTATTACAGGAAATTTGTTTCAAGTGAAAAGATTACGGATTACCGGAGATGCAATAATATACATAATTGAAGCTATAACCTGCACCTATAGATTCGTTTATCCAACAAAAAAATTTAAAAAAGAAAGCCTGCGAAAGTCAGACTTAGAAAAATTATTGATTGGATTTGTGATTCAGGATGTCCTAAAACGGAGGACAAAAATCATGGCAACAGTTATAGTTTTGGTATTATGTCTCAGAATCTTCTGCAATTTAGGGAGCAATCTTCAAAGTTGTTTTTCATTGATTGAGATATCCTGATAATAGCTTGTGAAATTGTTCTGTATCTTCCAATTAAGAATTCAACTAATCCCGGTTTATATTCTGACAACGATGAATATCAGAAAAACCGATGAGAACTGCTGCTATCGTTGGTATTACCGCATTCACCAAACTCGAAGTTGTTCACTTTTAACTTAACATTTTTCAAATTTCACTTAAAAAGGGATTTTCTTTTCCATTAGTTTAGATATTTCCCCCTCTTGTCGAGTTTGACATTTTGTCAAGTCAAAACCGAGGACAAATGTGAAGAAAATATTGTAAAAAAATTAAAATAATCCATTCATGAAGAGCAAGTAGTCCTGAACGAAAAAAAAAACTCATCGAGTGACTTATCGATAAATTTTGTATTTCCTTCGGTACTCATATAACATTTTTGAGCAAATAATTAGCATTAGAAACTTTTCTGCCACGTATGAATATAAGAATTGAAAAAATAGTAGGAATTAATTAATGAATATTCTCGATTGTACTGATATTGTCCATTATCCGAAACCTATGGACGCATTAACATGTGCTAACTTTTAATTCTTATGACGTTTTACTCAGTATTTAAAACGGTCTTAAAATAAGAAAACCAAACACTACAAAGGTGTTACCTGATTTCACTCATATTCGATTCTGAATTGAATTCTTATATTATCAGTGTGTAAACAATTTCAACTCACTATAGGTCAACAGGTCAATAAATATTTTTGCAAAAATATATGTAAAAATGAATGAGTTGTCAGATTTTGCTAAAATAAAAAGGTGATTTAAAATGTTTTTATTAGCGGTGTACAAAATTTCATCTGTCTAGCTCAGTACTTTCTCAAATAATGTCCAAATAATATACTGAAAGCCAAAAGTTTTTTTTTTTTTTATATAGCAAAATAACGAAAGAATTGCCATATTTTACCATCACCTTATGTTTTTTATAAAATTACCATGGATAAAATTTCGGCACGATAGGCCAAATTACCACGAGGACAGTCGGACATAGGAACAGACTAACGGACGGGTAGACAAACAGTCATACAAAAATCGAAATGTTTCATAATTATATGCATAATTCAATTCAATAGTTTTTATGGATGACCACGTTGCCACATTTTATTTAAGTATATGTTTATTATCTAGTGTCATTATTGCCAAAGTTATTTGTTTAAATTTACTTTGGACTCATTATTTTTTATAAGCATGTAAAAACAAAACACTGGCAGCCAAAACATATGAAATCAAATTATAAGGAAAACCGACAAGCATTTCAAATTTTTTCAAAAAATATATAAAAAGAGGAAATAAAGAAATAGTCGTATTACCTCTAACACTGAATAATATCATAAGTTGCTTTCAACATATAATAAGGTGAATTAACTTATAATTATGAGATTGGATCAAAAAGTTTCCGGATTAGAGTAGATATCCTTAACCTACGACATACTTTTGCTTGCAATGTTGCCATTTTTCCAAAGTAGAAAACAAGATCTTTTTTCCGTGAACCTCAACCAGGAAAGCATACACCTGGTTTCAGTTAAAGAGCTCCAGTCGATGCTGCTCTTTGCTTTGAGTGCTCATTTACTTTAAATAATAAAAAAAAAAAAATTTTCTAACGGTGTGTGAATTCAAAATTCTTCTCAAAATTTCTCGAATTTGTTCTGAAAATGTGGTGAAAAAAAAATCATTTTCCAGTACAGTACCAAATAGTGCAGTACTAAAAAAAAAGGCTACCTGTAAAGTTTTCCGGTAGTTTTGAAAATTGGTATTTTTATAGATTTTGATGTGCTATTTCCGAATTTTCACTTTGCCACCTCGCATCTTTGCATATTGAAAAAACGGCGCCCAAAAACAGCTTTTTTGCAATATCTCATTTCCGACTCATTTTACGATGAAAATCTTTATATAATAAATTAAGCTAGAGAAAATTTCCTATAATTTATGTCCTAAATGTCGGAAATGAGATATTGCAAAAAATAATGTTTTTGGGCGCCATTTTTCCAATAGGTGGCATGAACGAAAAAGATACCATGTGGAAAAGTGAAAATTCGGAAAGAGCATATCGAAGTCTATAAAAATACCAATTTTCAAGACTCCCGGAAAACTTTATAAGTAGAACTACCAAATGACTGTACTAAAAGCCGCCTTCAAATTCGTTAATAATTTAGCAGAATTGGATGTCTTTCCAGAAAATCTATAAAGATAATTCCATTGCAATCCTTTTATCATTGGCCGTCCGATCGTTCAGGTTTGATTTTTTTTTTTTTTTTCATTAAAATGATCTTCTTGGTAACCACCTCATAAACTGAATTATGCTTTCTGGGTCGAACTGACCCACGCCTAGACCCCATGTTAATTCTTGATAATGACAATATTGTTTAACTTTTACACACAAAAAATCAATGTAATAACTAACCTGCAGAAAGTGGTTTAGATAATCCTCCCACCAGTACTTGAAAAATAACTCTGTTTCTTTCCGGAATACAACAAATTGAAAAATTGAAATAATAGAAGATGCGTATAGCCTTTATGATTACCGAGGATGGAGCTACATATACAAGATAGCCGTAATTGGAATTTTCACTTAAAAAAATTTTCTGTAAAATTTCAACATCAACATCATTGTTCATCATAAAAATGTCATGTAGTAGGTGGATTGTCCATGAAACATTTTTTTTTCTTTAAATAAAATATCGTCACACGTCAAATCACGAAAACAATAATTCTTCATCAATTTTCAACACTTTTCAAGTTTCTCCGCAATCACAAAATGCAATCAGAAAAAAATGTTGATGCATTTCACAAAGCGTCTCCAAAGTTCCCGAGTCCATAAAAGAAACTTGACGGAAAAAAACAAAACAGCCAACAACGCAGACTCGTAAAACGTACAATAAAAAAAAAAAGCGAAAAATTGCGTGGGCATACCCCCTTTTAATAGATCAACGTTTGAGCTCTCAAACAAGCTGCTTTTAAAGTCACATAAACATGCAAGATGCAGGTCTTATTTAAAGTGGACTTTTCAAAGACGCTAGAAGTTAGCTGAGAACTTGAGTTATAAACTGGACCCGTACGGGTATAAAAAAAATTTTATTTGTAATTTCTGATTTAAGTGTGACTGACTAACTCCCAGGCTCCAGGTCCACGCTATTGACATTTGGAGGAGGAAATTCCGCAGTGAACAAAGCCATTCCACCATGCCGATAAAGTCTAAAGGAATTCGATGTTCTCTCACCTGTTGATGTCTTTTTTTTATATATATATTTAGATTTGAATTGGTCATAAAAAGAATTCCCTGATCAATCAATAAAGCAAGATGAAATTCGACCCCTATGGTTGCGTTTAAAGGGTGAAATTTAATCCTATAGAAAAGCCCTTTTAAGACACACCTTCTTAACAATAGGTTAAATTATTGCCAGTTAAGTTTCCGGCCAGTCGAAGTATACACGTTTAAAAAGTCGTCTTTTCCAAAAGAAAGCCGACGGACGACACATTCTGTAGAATATAATAGTTGCGTTGTGAGCAGTTCAATTTCAATAAAACTATAGTGGTTAGTGATTTCCGCTTACTGTGAACAGCACACGTATCTTATATAGATAGACGTAAATGCTCACTTATAGCTTAAGCTGACCGCGCATCATGTTTACCTACATACTTTACTCTGAAGAGTATCTTGGCGCCGTCAATCTTAACTTTGTGCATAAGATACTTAGCCGGCGGGTATGAAATTAAACTGACTATAATCATTTGCATTTATTTAACGGCGTTCTTATTTTGAGAAAAAATCAAATAAATTTCATTGGTGTTTGGCAACTATTGGCTATAGGTGATATACCTAGTCTCATATTTGTGTTGAGTTCGAATTTTTAGTGTTTTCATTTATCTTAAGTGACTTAATGCAAATGGTAAAGTGAGCCTGTTTGACAAAATGATTCTGTTTCACAAGTTGGTTTTGGACTCCCTATATGACGGGTGCAGTCAAAGGTCTAATTTGCAAAATTATCTTTGTTTCTATTTTCACGGCTGATATCTATGTTCGGTTGATTGGTTCTACGGTTTATGCTAACGATTTTTAAGAATTTAACGTTAACACATATTTTCAAAGGTTTGCGGTCGGCATGCTATGAAGTTGGTCATCTTTCTGACATTGAAGTTGAAAAGAGATATTTTATGCATATTTCACGATAGGAATGATTGGCGAAAAGTATGTTATGTGATAAAGAGGGATTATTTGGCAGTCCAATAAAATTATTTGGTGATGCATAAGAGTATTTTGTGAAAACCAGAGGATGACTTAAATCTAAATTTTTCAGACTACAACGTAATCGATTACAATATTAAATCCTCAATATCTATTTAGAGTTTTATCATTATTTACATCAGCCTGAGAACTCCAAAAATCGCACAGAGCTCTTCATTCTACTAGATTACCAATTGTAACATGGAAAATATTGTACCGAGTCTCTGTAAAAAAAAAAAAATCAAGAATACACTAAAAACTTCTAAAAAATTGCCATCTATAGATTCTCTAAACATGCTGGCAAGTGAAAATTCAATAATATCTATATATTATCAGTAGCGGCACGCAGGATTTGGTTTGCGTGGAGGGGGGCCCATAAAATAAGGCTGTAAAGTCGCGTCCTGAGCCTGTATTATGTTGTGTTTTATTTTATTTAATAGGACTTTGTATACAGGTTACATATAATATATATATGTATATATATAATTTGTAAATTATGTTTAAAAAACTGACCTTTCGGAGCCTGGTCCCGATGGTCACCCCCCCCCCCTGGATATTATAGTACAGTAAAGTCGCACAGCTCTCTAAAAGCGCAACAAACACGCAATGCCCACTTTACATGAAAAAGTGGACTTTTCTACTTCTCGTGATTGCATGTAATTGGTATGTCGTGAAAAATTACTTCCTATGAGAAAAATATTCACAACAGAGCATTAATTGCAATGGAAGAAATAACTGCAAAAATATATGCGAAATGTAGTATCTGGGGTGTATGTGACCCAAGTGAATGAAAATGGGTTTTCCTAAATCGGGAGAAAAGTACACCGCCCGATAATACTCGGCGAGACCTTTAATTTGATATGCAACATGCCGTATTGCTACTCCCCTCCCGCGCCGGGGGTTTCTGCCCCCCCCCCCCCCCCCCCGAGAATTTATGCAGAGGGAAATACTAAAAAAGTGAGTACGGGGATGGCTATAAATAGCTATTTAAGCCTCCGAGTATAGGAGTGTGGATACTCAAACTTCTTCTCAGGACCTAAAGAATTCGAGTCTGTACTAGATTTTTAAAATGTAGTAGATTAAAATTTGATTCCGCCCACACTTTCCGCGCTTAATTGAAATAAACATTTCTAAAAAATGTTCAGAGTATCATAATACGTCGTTTAAAACATCACTCATGTCTGGAGGTATCGGGAATAAATGGGGTGTTCCCCGTTGCTCATAATTATAAAAGTGCTTCCTTTAGTAGGCGTAGATATTGTTCATAGGCTCAAAATTTTTTAAGTGTACTTATACATAAAATTTGGTCACGGAGAATGAAAGATGCTGTAACAGAGTTTCAAGCTAATTTCAGGAATAAATTATATTTACTTTTGGTCAGAATGGGAAAATCAAAACTAAAGCGATCTGTGAAGTTTTAAGTCATATTTAATCCTTACTTCCCGGAATGAGAATCTTTTCAAATATTTCATCCGAGATTCGAAATCTGCACATTTTGTTTACCGTACTGAGCCAATTTCTCTTCTTCCAATTTATTATTTTTTTTATTGTTGTAATAATCGTAGATGAATTTTTCAAAAATAAATTAAATTAGAGAGCACTTTCATAGAGTTGCCATATTAAAATACCGAATTTGTACATATTTACAATTTACTAAGAAAACAGTCAGTCCGAGATATTTTTAATTTTATTCATCAACAGAATCGCCAAAATTTTACCAATTTTAACTTTTGTTCCACTTAACTCTATATTTTCAGGCTCTTAGAAAACATTTCTTTCTTCTCAGGGTTATTAGTCAAAGCAGAGAATGCGGAAGGCCATATTTGACGAAATGTACGGCCAAATGCGATGAAAACTGACAACATCAACTTATTTGATTCCCCAAATAACGTTATAACTCAAAGAAAAATTTTATAAAGAATCAACATTCCAAACGAAGTATAAGAGAGTCCTTTTTGAGTCCAGTATAATCTGTTTTCACTGAGAACGAAAAGTCCAAGTTAGTAGACTATTCAAAATAAAATGATACTTTTGCATTTAATAATTTAGCAATTAAAAAAGCGGACCGAGAAAGCACTAGTTATCCGGTTTTTTAAAGGACCATTTGGATCTCGTTGTGTTCATACTAGAAAGTATATCAATTGCCCGTGCTGCTGGTTTTAATTAAATACTTTTGAAAAAATGCTATAATCTGTGGGAAGAATTGGATACATAGAGACTTGATGCTAACCGAATTTACTACTGTGACAAGATCGAAATATCTGCAAGGTAAAGTGTAGCGATACCAGCTGCATAGCGTCTGAACAATTTTATGAATTGTTGAGTTAAGTGGCTCTTCTACTGATGTTATTGGATAGGAATGTTACACATTACAAAAATCTCGCATTGATCGACTCATCTCGAACAAAACTAGTTATTCTATTATAATTCCTCCCACACACTACTATACTTAACATCTTCAATCACTGAATGGATGTTGCCTTTATGAAACCGCTGAGTAATTTCTGTGACTAATATGTTACTACTTGATTGCGATCAACTTTCAGTCGAGTCATTACACTACATATGTGATCCTACATTATTTTCGAATTTCATAACTGCCGAATCAACAGATATCGAGTTGAATGCTGGAACAACACACTTTACTCTTTGCAAATAAATCGAATAAGTTCTGAGCCAATCGCCTGCCGGCCTACGTACTCAACATATGTAGGAACAGATCATCAGATGGCATCAAATAAAGATGAATATAATGATCGTACTCCTGATATTATGAAGTCAATTGAATTAGATAACGCAAATATATATTTTAAACATTTTTTTTCTGCCTTTAGAATGACATACCTATCTTATGGAGACAATGAAAGTTTTGAAGCTTACCACTCCGTTAAAAAAATATAACTCAAAGATACTTAAGCTCCCAAATTACAATGTGGGCTGATGACCAGAACAGCCTACCGTGACACAATAACCCCATTATGCAGGATGGAGGTCTTGTCTTTCGCTGGTGATAGCAGGCCACAGCATTTGCAACACTAGTCCACGGGGCTTCTGCCCGCTTAGCAATCGTTGCACGTGCTGTGGGAAGGACAAGTACTCTGTTAGAGATGCTAAGCTGGAGGGATGCTGAGGGCAGTTTGTAGAGGTCTATGATACTACAGGCTGCCCTCGCGGGACTCTATAACGGTATCGCGCAAATTTTTCGTTCGTTCAAGTTTTTAATTCGGTTTCGGTCTCGGTGCTAAATTGCAAAATTTTTTGTTTAAATTCGCTCGTTTAGGAACATTTTTATTAGTTTATTTTGGAAATTTGGAACTCATTGGAACTGCCACTTACCCAATTGTCAAAATTGGGACTTTTAAATCTTTTGTCTATCTTTTAGATCGTCTTCAAAATTCTTGTATCCGTTTTTTAGTCTCTTTTGAGAATTTTGTCTTGTTTGTGTCATTTTTGTTGTATTAATTGTTCTAGTTGTTTTTAATTGTCCCTTTTGACTATTTATAAGTTAGTTTAGCTAGTCTCTTTTTTACAATTTTGTGCCTTTTGCCAACTAGTTTTAAGGAATATTTAAAAGAGCCACAAAAAGAGCCAAAAATAAAGAGCATATATAAATAAAAAAAAATTATTATAAGTAGGTAGGGGGTTGAGCCGAAGAACCGAAACCTAAGCACTGCGATCTAGATAGATAGATTGTGTCCCTTACCCGCATCACCCATAGATAGAGTAAAGAAAAAAATTGTGTTGTATATCAAAACCCCAGTTTCAATAAAAAGCACACAAAATATTGTTGGAGCTAAACAAGAACTCCTTAAAAACTCCAGTGTTACACTTCAATCCTGGCTCAAAGGTTATCTACTCAGAGATGTGATCGATATATGCAGAGAGCACGAGCCGAGCCAGTGATACAATTTTTCTATATTTTCCGTCGTCAAAAGACAGAAATTCTTTTGGTTTTTAATTCTCAATGAATTGTAAGAAAACAGGGACAGAGGGATGAAAAGTGATCCTTACATTTGTCAGGATATTTGGCTGGTTATAGTACGGATGAATAAAGGGACTAACATTAAATAGTCAAATCTCAACCTCCTATAAATTAATATACAGAGTGTGCTGTCTCAACATTAATGACAGAAAGGAAGCGAAAATTTAAGCTTAGAGACCAGGGGGTGATTCGGATCTCTTTGTCGTAGCTTAGGCGTATATTTTAGTCACATATTTTGACATTTCACCTAAAATTTGTCGTACTTTTATATTCACCACATTCATTTTGATTTATCATTTTCATCAACCACAAAATAAACTAAAATGAATTCGAAATGAATTAATGTCAGAATACACGCTTAAAAGTACGACAAATTAGTAAACTGCTTTCGAGGTTGTGACAAAAATTTTATACTGTGGTAAATAGATTTTCTACACCAACTTAAAGCAATTCAAGTGCTTAAAATAAAAATATTTTTGAATTTGTTATATGAAGTGTCATTTTCAGTTCATTCTACGTAATGCAAGGTTTGCTGAACTGAATAAAAACACGAAAAAATCAGTACAAAAGTTCATTTCATTTGGGCGTATATTTTGACATTAAAGTACGATAAAAGATCAGAATCACCCTCCAGAAGGGTAGCCTATGATTTTTTGTATTTTTTGTGTTTTCATAAAATCCTTATAAGCAATGAACAAATTTCTAGAATATTTCAAAACTCCAATTTCTTAACTTACTCCACCATATTTCATCAACGCGTTGTTCAGCGCGTTCGTCTATTCCTCCACATTATTGACGGCCACGAATTATTATTATGGTGGTACTGCTACCAGTACCAGTGTTCGTAAGTTATATAGAATTTTCAGATATAATTAAACCGTTTCCACAGAGAAATAAAACTTTTCTAAAAGAATTAAACCTTTTCCACAAAGAATTAAACAAAATCCACAAACAATAAAACTAAATTCATAAACAATTGAACCAATGATTTTTTTATTTCAATTTTACATTTATAAATAGTTTTTAGTGGTTAATGAAGTGGTTCGCCACACGATGCAGAACTAATTTTGATCACCATATTCATTATGAAATTTACAGCATCTATAGCATTTATCTCCCTAACGCTACTTTCTATACAGTCGAAGTAAGACTGTGCTCAATAAATGTATCTGCAAGAATTCTACTCCCAACTCCTTTAATCTGTGAAAATGCTTGCTCTATACGTGAATATTGCGGAAGAAATTGTAGTCATAGGTCACTACCGGTGACAACAACCTCTCGAACACCATTTTTCTTTTATATCTCTGCATTATCCAAAATTAATCATGCATCTTGTTGTTTAATTTCACTCGAGTCACAAATGAAGATATTTTTACTGTAGCTAACAACATCAAGTCCTGTGCAATTGGTGCTGATAATCTCAACCCTCGATTCATTAAGATGCGCTTGCCCTATATTTTTCCAACACTCACACATATTTGTGTTTTACTGTTTGTAGCTTTTCTATGACATGTAAAGCCACTAAATTAATTCAAGTACGTAAAACACTAACTGACATTGTCTATAAGTATGTTACCATTTCTTTCTAAAGATGAGAAAATTATACATTTACAGTTTTCTCATTATTTATTTTCAAATGGTCTTATGCACAAGTATCAATCAGGTTTTCGTCCTGTGTATAGCTGTATACCTGCTCTTCTTAAAGTGAGCAATAATATCGCACATGCTCTCGATAAAGTCCTTTTAGATTATTCCAAGGCCTTTGATACCATTAATCACACAAATCTCAAAAAGAACTTCAACATCTCTTCTCATTCTGTAAAATTAATTTATGACTACTTGAGTAACAGATCACAAGCAGTTCTTGCAAGTAGTTCTCAATCCTCCTTTCTACCAGTTATATCTGGTGTACCTCAGGGATCCATTTTTGGGCCTCTGTTATTTTCTATATTTATAAATGATATATTTGCTCAAGTTAAGTATTCTAATCTGCATTTTATGCTGATGCTGTTCAATTGTATAGATCTAGTGTACTTAGTCTCATTGAGGATTGCATCTCTCGGATAAATGAGAATTTCGAGGATATTAGTTTGTGGTCCTGTAATAATAAACTAAGGATCAATCCTTCTAAATCTAAGTATTTGCTTATCCAAAGGCGTGAACTTAAATATGAATGGTTTTCCGTCAGTTTCCTTTAAGAACACTGTTATTCCGACTCAGCTAAAATCCTTGAGGTAATTTTCAAGAAAACGCTTATGTGGAATCTCCACATCAATTCTGTTCTGAGTAGAGTTTATGTAGGACTTAGTTCTCTATGGGGGTCAAGCCCATGTTGATGCGATTATTTTTATTGCGTAAATTGCTAATACCTATTATGAGCTATGGATGTGAAATATTTGGGAAGCTTGATTACAATAATAGAAGAAAAGTTGAGATTGCCTTTAATTCTATCATCCGATATGTGAACAGTCTCAGAAAATTTGATCATGTTTCTGAATTTATCTTAATTATTGATCAGTAATGCATTTAATTAAAATTATTAAGCTTAAATGTCCTCGGTATCTTTATGACCATATGGTATTCTCCAGGTTCAACAGAACACACCATTTGTTGCTATCGCGGTGTAATTTCCTTATCACCTAACGCCTGTTTTTTGCAATGCTTTTAGAATATTGAATGACTCACCACCACCACAATCGATAAAAGAAATAAACCACACCAATACTTTAACTACAATTAAAAGTAGTGTTTTTAATTATTTTTTCAATCTTAGTAATTAGCATTCTTTTTCTTTATGTTGTAATTTTATTTTACTTTTAATTTTTTTTTTTTAATCTAGCATTAATGTATGATTTTCTTTCTGTGTTCTATAAGTACATGCATATTACCTAATCATATTGTTTTGTTTTGATTTTCTTGTACAAATTAACAAGATTTGTGTTTTAATTGTACAATAGTTCTCTGAATAAATTTGAATCTTCTATATAGGAAATTTTACCTATAAGCTCTCTAAGGAATGAACAAAACCTATAAAAATATCATTGGTTTAATTGTTTATGAATTTAATTTTATTGTTTGTGGATTTTGTTTAATTGTTTATGGAGAAAATTTAATTCTTTCTGGAAAAGGAATAATTCTTTCTAGAAAAAGTTTATTAAATCTGAAAATGCTATATAACGAAAAATTTCATAGTATAGCACCAGAAATCAACTACAAAGACATTTTATACGTAAATAAATATATTTTTTGTTATTAACTCCACAAATCGAAGGGATAGTGCTAATTTATCGAGATCCTACAACTAATGTCTGAAGGATTAATAACATACTAGGACTACGTAAAGCAACGGTTTGTCGAGTCTAAAGCCACAAATTTCAACATCTTGTATGTCAAAAACTAAGAAAATTTTACCTCAACTTGTTAGGTTTCTAGCCGATCAAATTTGCTTTGCTATCTGCTAATAATGATTTATTAAGTTAAGACGGAACACTTTATTTATACATATGGCGCACCTGACGTTTTATCCAAACTTAATACTGTATCACATTGTCAAGAAACACATACCTCTACAGTACAATTAACGAGGCAGTAAGCTTTTAGATTTTATCTTTTTCATAGAAAACAATAGAGGTTAAAGGATTGATCCTTGTGGGATTCCAAGAATCAAGGAATTTTAAAGAGTATAATTAGACCAATTTTTAAATAAAAAATAACAGATTTCATAATAATTAAGTGTCAGTTTTAAGAAAATTGATTACAATTATAAAATTAAAAATCTGTAAAAGTCGCATGCTTCCCAGACTTTAGAATTATTTCCTGGTACAGAATTACACATTATTTTTTGTTTAATTACACTTTTAAAAGATTGCAAAAAAACTGAATTTAACTCTTTAAAGAATTTGAAAAACACATCTTAGAAGTCACTAAAAAAGTCAATATTAAATCTATCTTTACAATTCTAATTTTCATATAAATAAAACTGAATGCGCCCATCTAATCGCCACTGTATTTATGTACCTACATAAGGAATATTTAAATTCACAAGAACCCTATAATTCACCTAGCCTATAGTAGAATCACGTTTTATTCTGGCTCAATTGTTCTACCCTTTTATGATATCCGAACAAAGCTACACACACATAAAACATACCCAATTACCATCGTTCAATTTCGAAACGTTGTCCGCCAAAGATGCCGACAAAAAGAATATTTTGATTTTCACACATTTTAAGTGGTTTTCATTAAATGTCAATATAATACTCCATCGACTTAAAGAAGGGTTTTTTTTTTCTTTTTTGCCACTAAACTACAGCAGTAAGGAATCGTATCGTATATATATACATAATATCTGCTTGATCCGTTTTCTATTCAATGCATTAATAAATTTAAAGCTCACCAGGGGGGTCTTGTTATCTAAAAATTTCTTGCCTATTCATCTACATATAGGAGCTAAAGTCAATCACTCTAAAATTTTTCGATTTTGTTTTCAAATGCTGTTAGCTAGCTACCGAAATGATTCGATGACCTTTTCACTTCATCATAATCATGAGATCACATTCCTCATGAGATAAAACCATTATTGGACCTGGGAATTATTGTGATTGATTGACAACGGGTACGTGTTGTCCGTGTATTTCGTAAGACACAAAAGTTGACGGTTTATAATTCTCATCAAAAACAAATTGAAACAAAAAAGTTAAGTAGTTGACACGCACCAACCATATTTGACATGTTATCATACTTTTAAGGATTAGTGGTGATTTTGTGATATTTATTTTATTTTTTTGTATTATTGTGCAATCATTAAAAACTGGTATATTTACCTAATTCCTTTTTATTTTTCTCTCTCTTTCTTTCTCTTTCAAGAGATATTTTCAATAATGTCATCCAATAGATATCAATGAAAAGCGTTTCAAATCACTTTGATCAAAATAAACACCACATTGCGCCGTCTAATTAAATTATATGCGCATCAGCCTTAATTATGAAGGAGGGATAAGAATAATATTTTGCACAGAGAAAATAATGCAATAATGTCAATCAACCTCCTTCTACACTTGTCATAATTGAAAGGAAACTGTTTCGGATAATTGCGCAAACACTAGGCATGGAACATTTACCAACCGTCTATAAAACAAATTGAGATGACAACTGTTGTTGGGACTTCGGACACGGAACTTCGCTGAACCAACCGTTTATGTTTATAAAATTAATCCTCAACCGAGTCGCAGTTATGTTCAAATCAGACTGACTCACGCCGCATGTGTGCACAAGATCGTAACACCTTGACTTACCTATCGGATCGGTCCAGGAACGTCAAGAAATACCCACAAGAAGACAACAATAAAAGTTAAAAACGTTGTCAGCGGCGGCAGCGGCGGTGAATATACGACGGTTAGTGAAGGAGAAAATTAATAGCAGCAACAACAGCAGCAGCAGCAGCAGCAAACCAAATCAACGAAGGTTTTGAATTTTTAACGCCTACGTACACGTGATCAGCTTTACCAGTTGAGTCGGTTCGGTACAATAAAAGCGCCAGTTTGTGGCTTATAACCAGAAAACTGACAGAGAGTATGTCGCGGCTTCTCTATATACTTTACTGGTGGTACTGCTATAGCCTGTCTAAACCTAACCAATCCTACCAGAAGGTACAAAATGTGTGTTATATATGGCAAAGATTCATAAAATTGGCTCATTACGGTGATCGGTAAATACAACAATTTCCAAACCATAATTGGAAAACATTTCGCCTGTCTTTTGATTACATATAAACCAGAAACCAGTCTCCTCCGACAGAGAGTTTGAATTTCTTTTGACGATCTGTTAGGAACGCGATCGCACGGGACAGACAGACGACAGGCGAATGATGGATGAAATTGATCTTGTTACAATCAAATTTCTAAACTGCATTGATTGACACTTTTATTAACAAAGTTATACCCAAAATTAGCCCACCTAGCAAAGATTCCACACCAGCACAGCCACGATCACTTATCTTTTTTCAATATCACGCTCTCATCATGATGATCGACAGATTGATCTCTTTGTGGCTATAGATAGATTTATGATAGCTGATCTATGAACTATCGAAGCATCCGTAATCGTTGAACAAAATTAATGATGGCATTTGCCACTTGAATTGCGCTGAAAGGATGCTGGTAACAGAGGGGGCGCGGGCAATATAGGTAATGGCTAACCAATCAATTTTCGAATGCAACGAGGTGTTGATGGAAATGAATATTAACGAAGCAAGTTATATTTTTGTCATTTGATTTTTTTTTATATACAGTTTTTCAACAGGTTTTTATAAGTATTCATCATGCAGAGCAACTTGTTGATTTGATACAGAAAAAAAAAATCCCATCAAAATTTTTCTAATAGAGATGTCTGGAAGCGGGGAAAATTTTTGATTTTATCACTAGAGAAAATCGATCTGTTTCTGCTTTAAGATATTGGATTAATTAATTTAGCCGTGTATTTAGTAAAACGATTTTTAATGGAGTACTCAAGAGAAAGTGAAGATCAAAAGATGTGCAATCTCTAACTTTGAGAAAGTGTCACAATCAGCGGAGCTCCCAATTACGTCGATAGATCTTGTTGCTCGGGAAAGCAGCTTATGTAAATAATGGAATACTTAATTTTTGGATATCTTAAGCAGACTAGCTACTCGGACACTTCGAATTCAGGACAGGGACGGATCCAGCTAGAGGGCGCCCCCACCCCCACCACCCCGTGAAATCTCATCAAAAAATTGCAATAGATCTTCTGAATTTCTCCCCTTTACTGCGTAGTAAATCTATTCTACTGGACTTTTTGTAAAATACAAAGAATTCCGAAGACGTCCAATGTGATAAGTTTAAGAACCTATATGACTAGCAGCTAGAAACCAATCAGCTGATCAATGATCGCCAATATGGCTTCTGGTCTGGACGCTCATCCGGAGACTTGCTGACTTTTCTTACGGAACATTGGAATCGTAGTCTTCATACTTTTGGTGAGTCCAAAATCGTTGCCATGGATATTTGAACGGCCTTTAATAGAATCTCACATCCAGCCCTTAAGGCAAACTTAAAATCTTTTATCTTTGTCCGTCTCTTTTATTATGGACTGAAAGCTTTTTATCTGGTCGCCTAATACGAGTTGCACTTGATGGCGTTTCATTATAACCTCATCCTATAAATGCCGGTGTACCTCAGGGCTCTTTATCTCTCTATCTATCTTCTTAATTTTCATTATTGATCTGCTTTTCCTTCCTTTCAATTCCATCCATAGTTTTGGCGATGACAGTACCCTTTATTTCGCTTACTCCTTCTGGCACTCTTGCAGGCTCCAAAAAGGAATGTTACATCTGTTAATAGAAATTGCATGATTAGATCATTGTATAACAACCTTTATAGTATCCTCGCTTGGGGCAAAACGAATCACATATGTTTCATATCTTTAAAATAAGATCACGACTTAATCACTTTCATTTCATTTGATGCAGCATTAATTGCAGATTCACCGTCACTAAACATTCTTGGAATTAACATTTCCAGTAAATTAAGCTGAACAGACCACATTTTCTCTGTAGCCAAAGAAGCACCGGCATGTCTTGGATTTCACATGTTGTGCTTTGCTTTATAGGGTATCTCCTGAGTTTGGCTTAATTATATAAAAAAAAAAAAAAAAAAAAAAAAAAAAACAACTTTGTTAACTTTTCCATGAAGTGAATTCGTAGATTTGAACAATATATATTTGCTTTTTTTTTAATAGCTAAAATGGATGATTTGGAAGCTTTACATTTGCACCGTTTACAAACCAAAACAAAGTAAATAATTTAACACATCATTTGACTTTCACGAGTGGCAAAATTTGAAAGTTGAGCAATTTCTTCGTTTTGAGTGGTAGCGACTCGCTTATCTGTTCGACCCGTATCATTTAATGATAAATTTTGAGCATTCGATATGTTCCAATGGTGGCGAGTGTCGTCAAACTTTTGTTTTGTTTACAGCTTATACCTTTTTTAAACCATAGTTTCGACCCCCCCTCTCCCCTCCCACAAGAATTCTGGATCCGTCCCTGATCCAGAAGAAACACATACCAATCTCCATTAATAACGGCTTGCAACAAAGTAACGAGACAGTAACAAATCATTTTGGGACAAAAAAAGAAATATGACGTAGAATAATTTGTACACTGTAAAAAATGCACAAATTGTTGCCGCAAGCCTTAGGAATTTTTCGATAAGATTAGGGAATACTACCTAAATATAAAAAAAAACAGTATTCCCTAATCTTATCGAAAAATACCTAAGCTTTATGCTAGGAATTTGTGGAAATTTTTTACAGTGTATGATAAACTCTCCTTCAATATAATTCATACTTACAATAACAGTATAAGACTCACCAGGACACCTTCCAACAAAAACAATAATACAGTTTCTCTTCTCGCAACAGTCTGTAAAGTATCTTTTTCGGACAATACCAAAACTACTGATCAGAATTGATGACTTCAGTAAAATCTCCTACCAGAATATCAGAGCTACTGATCAAAATTCAAGAATATTTGTCAAGATTACCAGAATTTTCAACTAGATGCTAATTTTTCTGAAAAGATCTCTAGACCTGTCGAAACTGCTAAAACAATTATTAACAGCAATATCCTAACTTATAGAGTACCTCATTGCGCTTAGTTGGAAGCTTTAACCAAAAACCTGACTGCAAAATGTCTATTCGAAGAATTTAGAATCTGGAGAAATTTGCTTTAGAAGAAAAGCTATTTGTTGTGAACGAAATTTACGCCGGTGGTGCTTAGATACGTTTCTGATTTGCAATACCTTGGTTGATATCCAGCTGGTATTCTATAGAAATGATATTAAAAAACTGAACGAATGTGTTCACTAAATATAGGGCTCCAAATCAACAAAGAAAAATGAAAAGGGTACCTGACGATTTCAAAAATCTTATATACCATATTTTGACTTTACCAAATATTATACAGGGTGTCCAAGATATGGTGTTGATACCGGTATCAAAGGATGTCATGAAGTCATGTTTAGACAATAAAAAATCGAATAAGGAGAGAACCCTATACTTTTTGACGTATTTTGAAAATTATTTTAAGGAAAAACACCGATCGTTTGATTTTAAAAATATGTGATTTTTTATTTATTTCATTTGCTCGACGTTTCGCGTCCAATAGCGCCTCTTCTTCAGGATCCCTATATAAAATTCCTCATATGTTCAAGTTTTAAAATTCTTATTACAACTGCCTTTGTTGTCTACTGCGTGTGTAAATGTTTTCAAAATTAATAATAACTAATAAATAAACAAAATGGAAAACAGATTACAGTAAAAGCAAAATCTGTTATCTAAATAAGTAGCCCCATCAAAACACATAAAATCAGCTGGAAACTTTTTGGCGTTTTCGTTTTTGCTAGGGTCTTAACTGCAAACACGCGTTCGAGTTTGCGGTGCAAGTCTTGGAGTTATGACAAATTTGACTCTTGTTGCTAGCTCTGTTAGCTAGCCCCTGCTCTGATGAGGGGCTGCTGTAGCCCTAAAAATACAATGTAATTATTGTCAATATATGAATCTCTGAATTGTCATTTTGAAATTGTGTGTCGTATTTGTTTTGACAAAATCCATACAGATCTGAATTACGTTTTTATTTTTTTTATTTAATTCATAATATTTTTTGCAGACGATAATAGCAATTTGCAACCCATTCTATATAGAAGTGCCAGCACTTGATGTCAATGGAGACATTTGCTTTTTACAAGGTGAAAGATGTGAATTGAGTATAATATCGAGAGATAATACGGCTACTTCATTGGAGATTCCTGAAATTCAAGCGCGCAAAAAGCCAATAATCACAGTCATCTCATCACATTTCTACAACTTTCAAAAAGGTTATTATTTTCCTCAAAATTGGCTCTATTTCCTCACGGCAATGCTGTGATAAATTGAAAATTACAAAAATTTCCAGTTTTTTATTTATCATTATTGTTGTTGACATTTTGAATGACAGATTATAACACCAATAAACTCGAACAGGGAACTCAAAACTGGAAGTAAATGATACTTCAGTGGTAGGTTATGGTAACTCCAGTTGCCCGGGTGCTATGCCTCGGTAGCATAAAAACACGATTTATCAGCTGTAAATTCACCTATACCTTTTGAACGATTCATACAGTCTGAAGCATTGCAATTTTTTAGATTGGCAACTATTGGACATTTCAAATGTCTCATAATTATTTTTCCATCTTTTCCTATACGCTTCAAAGTTGCGAAATTTTAGCTCTGTCTTTTTCAACAACTTTTATCTGCTCACTAACCCCTGACTTTATGCCTGAGCGTCTGAGAGAACCGTTCGTAAGGAAATCATTTTAGGGTACTCATTACAAAAAAACATGTAAATCTGTCCATGTCGAAAGTGGAGAGCAGAGAGTCGAGAATGGAGACTGAAAAGTTACGTAGAAGTTATGCTTATGACTAAAACGTAGAAAATAAAATATATTAAAAAAACTTTTAAAATAAATAACTTTTGTAAATAAAATGCACTAAAAAGTAAAAAATAATTTATGTCTTTCTCAGTGATATAAACAAGAAAAGTTTCATTGCAAAATAAGAAATGCTACAACTCAGATTAAATCTTAAAAGTTAGGGTATGAGTTGTAGTTAGACAATTGTGATTATAGTAATGAATATAGATTATTTTTTACATTTTACTGCATTTTATTTACCAAAGTTATTTATTTTAGAAGTTTTTTTAATATATTTTATTTTTCATTTAACTACAATTTTTTTTTTAAATAAAAAAATACGCATCAAGGCCCAGTTTTAATATCCGAATTTAAAATAACCTATCCCATTCTCTACGTTAAACTCAATTCTTTTTATGTTTTGTTTTTTTTTTTGTTTTTTCAGCAGCTTTTCTTTATTTAAATCTAAGAAAAACGCAAATAAAAATCTTATGTTAATAGGCTTTCGAAGCCATTTTCTCTATCTGTGTTATATCAGCTTTGTCACAAAGATCCGTGAGTAAGAGACTATAAAGGCCGTCTGATTTTACGAAATTATAAAGGTACGCGCGGAGATGTCAAAAAAGTTGAAGTCGATATGGATTAGTGTTAACCATCAAATCTTTCAAGCAAGAGGTACTCGGTCCAAGTCATTGTCAACAAAGAAACTAAGACCGGTTTTATCTGCTTTTAGGGCATATGTATAGTAATGACACTGCGCTCAAAATTTTGCATTTTCGATTTCAAATGAACCAACTAGCCCCGAAATAAGACCTCATATCTGATGCTAATCCGCCCTTTATGTATGTATTTTTTTGAATGATTCATCAATTTCAACTATTTTCCATTATACATCTGCGTCCATTTTCAACAGAAAAATATATTCGGAAAAGGACTCCATGATAGACAGGCAAATTACAAATTTATTGTTGAATAAGGTGCGACTTTTTTCATACAAATTATATAATTCGTATGTTTCAGTTCAATGTACCCTCCACAAACATATGTACATAAACCAAATGGTCTTAAAATGGAATCGCTTTCTTTTGAAAGAAAATCCAAAAAACCCGAAATCCCTGTTCGATTATTATCAAAATTAGCAAATTATGCAAATTGCGTTTACGTTAAATATTTTCGAATAATAAATTAATCTGTCACGACTTTCTGGACTTCTTATGATTATCGCAGCAATAAACGATATTTGTTTATTAGCGAAATATGTTAAAAATTGTATTATGTCTAAATTTGCAAATGTTAACTATACATATGAATAGGTATTGCTAAAATTTGCTTAAGCTGTTTAACATTTCTCATAAATTTCATATACATATGTGCATGCATGCAAATGCTAAGCTAATGAATTTTATAAACTGAAAAGGCAAGGTTATCGTAAATCAGAATAAGCACGAAAAAGTAATCAAATTAGGAAATTTACAAAAGTTTCTATAGATAACAAAACGATTCATAAATTTAACAGAGAAAAAAACATTTTCAAATATAACGAGAGCTACTCATATGCTAATATTTTGCTAAATAAGCAACAGATGGCAGTCCTATCATTGTATAGTTGCTGTTACTTCGGCAAACAAAAATGACTCATAAAACTGAAGGAGAGCCTCAGCAAAGTTAGGTAGAGAGACTATATGGAAGTCGTATGGTCCCAAAAGGAGTGAAGAAGAAGGAACAATAATAATATGAACTCCAATAGTTATTACAGTACTGCCAACTTTAAAAAAATATTCCTTGTGTATGAGTTGAGTATAAAAACTCATCAAGTTCAAAATGTATAATATATTCAGGAAATGAGCCTCACTTAAAGTGACTTTTATTTTGCGAGATTTATTCAGAATGTCGTCAATAGATGACATAGTAGATAAAATACTGTATCTATCTCGTGAAGATACTACGGATACAATTTCGGGCGACAACTGCGGAAAGTAATCTTCGATGTTTGTTTAAATTCAGTCATCCACAGTCAAAAATTAAGATCCAGCTTCCTTTAACACATTTTTTAATCCTTTTATGAATTTCGGTAGCCAATAAAACTTTCAAAATAGAAAAAAAAATCACAGAAAGAATTTCGATTCTTTTCCATTTTGCAAGATCATGCGCGGAAGCAACGTTTTAATCATAGAATAAAAAACTATTTTGTAAGAAAAAACTTAAAATTACGACAGCATGAGTAGTTCTACTAATACATCATAGATGTCATACCGAGAGCTTTTCAAAATAATCTACGTGTATTGGGGAATTATATTAGACTTCGATATTTAGATATATTGAATACACTGTTCACGGGATCTACACTATCATCTAGATCTAGCTCTATCATTATAGTTTGATAAAGCACCTTCGATAAGTCCGTTTTCCCTCAATCGATTAATAAAAATTCGAAGGACTGCTTCCCAACTATGCTGCTTTCTCGCCTCTAGATATCCATAGGAACTGTATATGTAGCTGCAAGAAAAGAAATCCCTACTACTGAACGAATCAACTGGTTCATGACTCATAGTACACCATGGTCTATGGACTTTTCTATTTCTCTTGATTCTGTGGAATTGGTACGATCGTGGAAAATAAATCAAAAATATTCAAAACAGAGCACTAATAGCTATGGATGAAAGAACTGCAAAAATATATATGCGAAATGTAATCATTGGGGTGTATGTGACCCAAGTTCATGAAAATGGGTTCTCCGGCGGTGAAAACGTCCCGAGAAAGTTTTCTGAATCGGAAAAAAGTACACCAGCCGATAGTACGCATCGAGACCTTTACTTTGATATGCAACATGCCGTTTGAAATCACCTTCCCCCGTCGGGGTTCCTACACCCCCCCCCCCCTAAAAGTATACAGACAAAAATTTTCTTCTACGAATTGTAGCTGGTAATGAGTGAACAGTGAAACCCGTTTTTCGATCGGAAATAACAGCTGATTTAAGGTGCGAAAAATCTAGTACCTCGTCCGAATAAAAAAGAGGGAAATACTAAAAAGTGAGTATGGGGATGGCAATTGAAGCCACCAAGCATAGAAGTGTGTATACTAAAGCTTCTTCTCAGAACCTAAGGAATTCGATTCTGTACCAGATTTTTCAAATGAACTAGATCAAACTTTGACCGCCCCAAGCCTTCTCCCGCTAAATTGCAATAAACATTGTTAATAAAAAATCTTCAGAGTATCATAATGCATCGTCTAAGACAGCTGTCATGTCTATTCATATCGGACCTAAAATGGGCATTCCTCTTTGCATACTTAAGCCTACTGTGCCGTAAATGTGTAAGGAATCGGAACTGGATAAGGAATGTGCATTATATTACCTATTGCGGGAAAGTTGTTTCAAGTCGAAAGATTACGGATCACAGAAGATACAAATAAAAACGTTATGTCAGGTATCTAAAAGACATTTTTTTATGAATCACCCTGTACTTGGAAAATTGTTAATATTTCTCCCTCCTTCCATACAACCCCTTTAATCTATCACCTGTTTCATTTTTTTCACCACAAATTACTATAAATTTCGCTAGCATATCACAAATCATTATATATGGATTTCCTGTAAATTGAAATAAATGGGAATATAATCACTGGTAGGACTGCCATTTCATCGCCTAGCTTTATAGATCCCATTCAAAATATGGGAAAAAACAGGAAATTTATAGTTAAGAAAAATTTTGAAAAAATTACAAATAGATACAAATAGATACCCACAAGTAATCCAAATTTTTGTTTTAGATCAATGCAATTTTATTCAATTATAAATAAAATAAATAAAAAAAAATTGAAACGCTCAAAACTAAAGTTTTCCTTTTACAAAATTCAATCATAAAAGACAAAAAATAAAGTTTTCAATCTTGCTAAAAATTACGTTAACGCATTACACAAAAAACATTAGAATTCGAATTTGCTTATTACTTGCTAGAACGTGGCCAAAGATTAATAAATAACCAAACTATGCCAAACCAGTTTTCAAGATATTATGTAAAACTATAAATTAAAGTCTCCCGAAACATTCATTTCACATTTTCTGGAGATACTTTAAATCGGAAATCAATTACTTAACCTACACCTTTGTTTAATTCCTGTGCAGAAATATTATCTATTATCATTTCCTGAAAGTTTAACCTTGATAAATACCAGTTAGCCTTTTACCAATACAATTCAAGATGATTCTAGTAATGTAGGCATTTAAGTTTCGACATCTCATATCTAATATTCAGTTCACATTTAATTTTTTTTTTTAAGATGCAACACTTTGCTCAGTTTTTTGTGGGCTGCGCAATTTTGGCGCTGGGACTATGTGCACCTGTGTATAACAGTGATTTCGATAGAAAAGCTCACACGGCAATAGATACAAGAAGTATGAGTCCGGATGGTAATTATTATTATAAGTAAGAAAAGACATAATTATGCAGGTGACAAATACAAATATATTTATCCCCGATCCCTTCCTAGCTATTACTTGGATACTGGTGCAACACAAGAAGTTATTGGAACCTTAAACGAAGTAAATGGTGTACAATTTTACAGTGTTGCAGGATCTTACTCGTATTACCTTGGTAATGGAAAAAGACTCACCGTTGAATATATTGCAGGTGAAAATGGATACCAAATTTTATCATGTATGTTCAAAACATATTACTATATATATTATTTACGTATATAAGTTTATTATTATTTATCTTTTCAGTCAAGGAAGAAGTACAGTTTTATTCTGGACCTTCAATTGATTCAAAAGCTATGGCTAGTTTATTAGGACGATAAAATGCTGTGAAAAATATTATCCTTTTTTTTATATATATATATTTCTTTCCTGATTTTAAGTGTTTTTTTTTTTTATAGTCTCCCACCTCTGGACTCAAACCTAATAAATGTTTTGAAAAATATTGATAACTCTCAGTATATGTACTATAAACATGCCCACACTAGATGATATAGTCGTTTAAGGAAAAAATCTAAAATATCATACATATTGTGCAAAATTATACGAAATACTCCAACCAAATAAATGTCATTGCCTAGTTAGGCCACAAATGTTCTCAGAAAGGTTTGCCACCTGGTTTGAACTAAATAAAATATGTAGGAGGATTCCCTACACGCAGAACAATATTAAACAACTACTACAAAGTTTTTTACATTTAGCAAGACATTACAGAATGTTATGTTATAAGAGACGTTAATATAATGAAGTATAGGGTGAGACTCCATTTCACATAGAAATGGTTTGAACACTCACACAATATTTTGATTTTGGAATGTACATTCGTCCGTCCGTCCCTACATGATATCTTGAGATCAGTTTCACTCAGGTAGTTCGAATGTAATACTCAATCTTTTTATATAAATTTAAAATTGGTGCGTCGTGAGTAATTACTTCCTGTGAGAAAAATATTTACAACAGAGGATAAACGGGCACGGAAGAAATAAGTGCAAAAATATATGCAAAATGTAGTAACTGGGGTGTATGTGACCCACCCAAGTGCATGAAAATGGGTTTCCGGTGGCGAAACCATCTCGAGAAAGTTTAGTTTCTGAATCAATAAAAACGTACACCAGGCGTTAGTACTCTGCGAGACCTTTAATTTGATATGCAAAATGCCGTATTTGAACCCCCTCTCCCCCGCCGCCGGGGGTTGCTACCTTCAACCCTAAAAGTATTCAAAGAGGCATTTTCCTTTAGGAATAGTAGCTGGTAATGAGCTGAGGCGAACAATGAAATCCGTTTTCCAATCATCCAACATATAACACTACCGAGTTAGAGTCGATCGAAAGTGCGTGCGAAAAATCTAGTACCTCATTTCGAATAAAAAAGAAGAAAATACTAAAAAGTGACTATGGGAATGGCTATTTAAGCCTACGAGTATAGGAGTGTGGGTATTTAAACTCCTTGTCAGGAGGACCTAAGGAATTCGACTCTGTACTAGATTTTTCAGAACGTACTAGATCAAACTTTAAGTCTTCTCAGAAACTTTTTCTCTGCATACTTTTAGGGGGTAACTCCAGAAGGGGACCCGAGGAGGGGGCTGGTTCCAATAAAGCATGTGGTATATCAAATTAAATGTCTTGCAAAGTATTATCGGCTGGTGTACTTTTCCCGATTCAAAAAACTTTCTCGGGACATTTTTTCCGTCAGAAACCAACTCGATATCAAGATTTGCCTTTCATTGAATAGGGAAGAAATATTCCATTTCAGTTACATTATATGACTTTTTATAAAATTTAAAAGTTTTAATTGTCTGTCTAAAACATAACAAACAAAGTCTGATCATTTCTAAAATTATACATTCTGAATAAACCTCTTATTCAAGTTCAAGACTAGTCATAAATCGAGCATGATCTGCAATTCGTTTTAAGTTCAATTTAATGTTCCAGAGACAAACAAAATAAACTCCTTCTAGCCATAAGTGCATACTTCAAAAACGATCCTCAGTTAAATCCATAAAACTTTTCTAATTGAACTACTTAAACTAGTCTATATGTAGTTGCCCCATTGATTAAATTGCACCTGTTCTAAAGTACTGTACTTATACAACAAAACGGTTTACTGTTTTCCACATCAACATATCCTGATCAATTTCATTTACAAAACAATTAAGCTACTTTTGACTGCTTAATTAAGTCGCAATTTGCATTGTTGGATAAACGTTATTTTACTTGATTACCATTGCCAGTTTCATCTGACCAAATCTCCTCGAGAAATCGCCACAATCTCATTTGTGTATCTTTTATTTTTTATTTTTTTCATGCGCCACCGTTTTAACGGAATGACGGAATCTCTCAGTTTATCTGCGAGCAAATATCACCGCACAGAGTATCCCCAAGAAGTAAAGTAATACGAAAGCGATTACTCTGCGCGCGCGTATATTGATCTTTTGTAATACACAGGTCTCCGAACTGAACAAATTGAATGCAATTTACATCGAGAGTGCATGATCTTTTTCATCTTGACATGACTACAGAATATTTTCTTGCTATCTTCTTCTCGTCGTGTATTTGTTGCAGTTGAATGCAAATTTCCTATGGACATGGGAAATGTCCAGTTCGAAGATTTATTGTTATTTTTTCGTTTTTGTTTTGTTTTGTTTTTTTTTGTGTAAGTGTCTTTACATTGCATCGGATATAAAGTATTAAATATCGTTGAAGAAGGCGGCAGCAGCGGCATTTTCTCTATGGAATTTCTGTAGAAGATTTTAAGTTATTTCAATTCCAAGAGATTACAAAAAAAAAAACGTAAATTGTCATTTATGTGGCTACCGTCAACCGAACTACTGACGTTAATCGAAGGAATTTATTTCAAACTCTTGTCGTATAATGATAAATTGAGATGTGCTAAAGAAATAATATTTTTTGAATTTAGTTTTGACCTATTTTTTCTTTTATTTTCAAAAAATCAGCCGTGTGAGGGATTAGACTGTTATAAGCTAAATGGATTACACTAAGCTTAAATGTTACAAATGAACATTGGAAGCAGAAGAATTTCACAAAATGGTTAAATCATGGTAAAAGAGGTGCACAATTTCCTAGAATAGACAAAAGAATCATTTGGACAATTTGAATTGTAATGAAAGCATTTTAAGAGTTATGTAAACTAACAGGTGGCGCCAGAAGTATCATCCTATCAAAGTCAAATTCAAATACAAATTTATTCAAGAAACATTACACAATTAAGATTTAAAGATCTTTCCAATTTGTACAAGATAAAGTTAGAAAGTTAATAATAAATAGTATAATCCATATATATGTAGATATTATATAATAAAAGAGATAAAAGGAGTAAAAACAGAAAAGAAGGATGAAGAAGATATGTAATACTATAAAGAATAAAACGCTAAGGCTTATTATTAACTACTTGGAGTAAGAAATTTAAATATACTATGACTTATAGAGGATATTTTGTCGGCCTGTATAGAGCTTTTGATTTGAGAGGGTAACTGGTTCCATGATTTAGTGACATGGCTGAACAATAGGCGGTTTGTTATTAAAAAGTGAAAATTAGTTGCAATATCTTATTGAAAAATTAGGAAGTTCATAGATATATCTATGCTTATGATATTTTATAATTCTTACCAAAAAAGCTAGCATACGAAAGTTGAAATAGGTTAGCAAATTACACCCGAAGATTGAGCATCTATATCGTGATAAATGATCGTATCTACGAAGGCCATGTACCTACATACATACTTGATTATATAGTTTAAGGCAATCTTAAGTTTTTTTTTCGTCTAGCCAAAAATTTTACAGCCATAGGTTATTACAGGTACTAGTAGAACACGAACAAAAAATAATCTGGTGGGCATTGGCGTAAAATAGCTGGATGTTCCCAACGTCCGAAGTCCACCATAAACTTTTCTGATAACAGAATTAATGTAGTTATCGAAGAGGAAAGCGCTATTAAAGATAACGCCAAGACTCTTAACGGAGTTGACAAAAGGAACAAAAAAAATTTTAAATATCTACTGAGCTTACGACAGAGAAGCAAATGATCCATAGTATCAAAAGCCTTTGAAAAGTCTAGGAAGACTAATACAGTGAATTCATCCTTGGCAATAGTGTTGCTGACCTTAAGTAGCTGTTGTGCAACTATGTCCAAAACGAAACCTTGAGTGATTGTCATGGAAGAGTTCATTCAAAATAAAAAAATTAGAGATTTGCAGGTACCATATTTTCTCCAATATTTTAGACATAAATATATGGTTGCAAACTAATTGGGCGATACTCCATACATTGCGACTTAGTATCCTTAGGAACAGGAAATATCTTTGAAGATTTCCAAACTCTAGGGAAGATGGAACTTGTGAACTTGTTGCAAATGTGTGTACGCGCTGGAATGATTGCAAGTGAGCAAATTTTTACAAATTTAGGACTTGGACAATCTACACCAGTAACAGAAGAGAAGGGGAGAGACCAAGTTCTTTAAGTTTAGCTAAAACAGCAGGATGCTATAGACTCTATCAAATGAGTTTGAAATATCCAAGGCAACGATTTTGAGCTCACCAAAATTGGAGACAGTACGTTTCCAATGCTCCTTAAGAAAAGTCAGCAAGTTTCCAGATAAGCGTCCAGGCCGGAAGCCATATTGACGACTGTTGATCAGCTGATTGGTTTCTAGATACTTTTTGGAGTTAATGATAGATTCAAAAACTTCAAAAGAATCGAAGTGATTGCAATTGGTCGATAATTTGAAGAATTGCTTTTGGGAATAAGCTGAACATGGGCTAGTTGCTAAGCAGTTGGAAAGATTCCTGTCGGATAAGACATGTAAAATAGTTTGCGCAGTGATTTAGCCAAGGATGAGGCGCAGATAGAAAATGGATTATTTCATCCTGAAAACTGGTTACCGATATCATAGGCATAGCTTCTGAACGTTACACCCTGTGATGATGATTTAAAATTTCTTCAATTGATAATCGTTGCGCCTTTCCAGTAGTCTATAAATTCTTCTTTTTCTCCCCACCGTTTTTAAGGTTATTTGGCTTTAAAATGTCCTACCACACTTTGTACCCAAAATGTAACCCTTTCTGCGGTTTTTGCACTCTACAGTAAAAATGGCTCAAAAAGTTCGTCCCTAAAAGATAATTGCATACTTTCTGGCAGTAATTGATCTTTTTCGCTAGATTTACTTCAGAAAAAGTACAAAAAACGGAGGAAGTGTTACATTTTGGGTACTAAGTGTGGTAGCTTATTGTAAAGCCAAGCTTTTGGGCTTCTTAAATGCAATACGAAGAATTATTATTGATAACGTGTTTTTTTAAATTTTAAATCATCATCACATGGTGTAACCTTCAGAAGTAACAGGGTGATTTATATAAACATACCAAAATATCTTAAAATCCCGTTATCTCTGAAACCGCTAGGATCCAACCACCCCCCCCCCCACCACCTATACAATTTTTTTCTCGTCTAAACATGTCCTATCCGTACGGGACACCCTATATACCTGTACAATAATTATTGTACAATCTTTGAACTTTTATTTTTGCATCTATTTTAATTAGTCCTGGTAGCACTAATCTGGAGGCACCTCAGAAATTACCTATTCATGCTGCATCGGGTCTGCCAAAATGCAAACTACGAAGTTTATTCTCTATGTTTGGGAAATAAATAAAAATAGAATAGTGTCAAATAGGAGAGACATTAAGTCTCAAAGGTGAGCCCCGATAGACGTATTCGTAAGTAAAGTTACTTCAGTAAGGTGAACGCGCCCTTTAAATTAAACAGACGTACCCAAAATAACTTTAAGGCATCGGTAAGTAACTTTCGTTAAGTTTAAATGTCAAATTTCCGTAAGTAAAGTTCGGTAAGAATTCTCATCTTTTTATCCAATGATATTAATAAAATATTAATGAAATTGGTAACACTGTTATTATTTTATTTTATTATAGAAGAAGAATGTGAGAAGAAGTGGTCCCTTCTAAGAGAAAAGTTTGGCAAGGATCTAAGAAAGCGAGATATTGCTTCTAGAAGCGCTACAAATTTTTGTTCAGATATTCTTATGTATTTTATATACTGTCCGTAAAAGGCACAAAGCTTCAATTAAATCAACTTCCGTTTGTTTATTTTTTTGCTTTTACCACTTTTTAAAATTGTAAAACATTAAATGTCAAGATAATAACTCTTACTGAATGTGACGTCTGTTTAGGGTAAAAATGTCAATCATCCGTAAGTAAACCTCAGTCTCATTTAAATTCGTACAGTTCTTTGCGTCTATTGTAGTTCAGTCTTAAATTTTAAAGTGACTGAAAACTCATTTGTTTCAAATTCTGTATGAGAAGAGGCGTTGTCATGGTTCAGAATGATCCGTGATCGGGGTAATGTTTTTTTGATTTTTTTCCAAGACAACCGGCGAACAAATGATATTTTACAATACAGAATTGGCCGTACTACTATCTTTAAACGGAATCGTATACATATATAACTGAAAGGACAAAGAAAAATTGAACAGATCATTTTCATTCATTTGCAAAAATGCAAAAATTCATTAGGCTTGTTGACGTTTACTGATCAAAGCAAAATATCCCTATAATTTCACTCTTTATAATGTTGTAATCCAAATTTTACCGATCTTGATTTAGTTTTCCGAGAATTTTATTTGTCCAATCCACACGGGACTTCTTTTGCGCTGCCGTCAAATTTTCCGAGAACAAAAAACTTTTTTTCACATCCATGCCTCATTCCTATACTCAAAGGATGTTACAATATCGCAGGAAGTCACTTGATTCTTAACCGCATTATCGAAATACTCGCCAGCGATATCGAAAAAACTCAATTATCCATTTCGAACGAAATAGCTTGACGACTTTTTCCAAGTGCATTTCTATCCTTACAGCCAGGTCAGTATGACGTAAAAGAAGAGGGAGACACTTATGTAACTTCAACGGTTGGATGCTACATTAGTGATGCTTTTTCACATCATCGAAATATTGAATTTATTCCCTTATTTTACTTAAACACTTATTGATCGAACCCTGTTTCATACGAAGCTAGCTCTCCAACTCAAGCGTGACTCTATCTATAGTTCGTCGCTTGAAACTCTGTCACTGAAATTTAAAGGATTCAGCCGATTTGATTTATTGGTTGTCCAGTGTCTATCAATCAAATAACAGTATGCAGAACACTCTTCCTTACACATATTCATAGGTAAAATCCACCACCTACAATGTAAAACAATGCATTCCGCAAAAATATGTTACAGCAGTTTTCACACTGTTTTCTGTCCAATATCTCAACTGTTAAAAACTTAACCAACTCCAACACATTTAAGAACATTCCTTCCAAGTATTTAACAAGAATTTTTCGGTATTTCAGAGTGTAAAATGTTGCATGCAACAATGTTACAAAAAAAAAAGTTACTCTGATATATGAGCACGCGTCTTTATAAACATACGAAGCTTTGCGTTTGAGCTAGATATTTTACTACCAGCATTACATTGAGCTCGGGTAAGACGGGAGATTTTTACGCACTACGGAGTGCACGATTTCCGCTTAACTACAGTCTACAAAAGGAAAATTTTGCGATAAAATTTCTTACCTACTTCACACGTTAGTTCTGTGAAATTATAATGTTTCTTTGGATGTTTTTTTTTTTTTTTGTATAAGTACCTACAGATAAGCAAATACCAGCCAGGTTCCTTTTCGCACTATACAATGTCTGCTGACCTTGATACCGGATAGCAGATATTGACGAATGAAAAATCCATTAGGCCTGTAGTCTGGTATATTTACATATTAACTTATTACTGGTACTAAAATAGTACCTGCTTGTAGTACCATTTTATTCTAAGTAGGTATTAGTATGCTAGTTCTGCTGCAACACAATTCACACTACAAAAAAAAAATAATTCAAAGTTATAAGGTGCATAAATATCGACGTGAATGAAGCCAACAAATATGAAAAACGGTGATGCACAAATATGTTTGATGCAATTTTTTGCCTATTTTGTGTTAACCAGTTCCCTGCCCCCTACCATAAACTTACAAATGAATCAATTGTTGTTATACCTATACATATTAGCTTCTGATTTGGAGGCCTTTTTATGTTTATTGCATATTTGAGGCAATTATTCTGATATTATTGACCAACAGATGGCAGCAACATTATGAAATTTTTCAGATTTAATACAAAAATTTCCCAATAATTTCCCGATGAAATAAATTTCATCGAACTGATTTTCTTCCTCTCTAAACACTTGAAGTATTAGGGTTCCGTACAACAAAAGAAAAACACGAAACCCTTATGACATCGCTCGTGTATCCGTCCATCTGTCTGTCACAGATGTTTTTTTCGAAATCTGCGTGATGTAGGAATTAGAAATTTGATAAAATTCAGGACGCCCACATATGTATATCGATAGTGTTAGCTTAGAAAATATTTTTGTTTTAAATGAGTGTGAGTTGGGCCTCGTCAAAAACATTTTTTTTTATCTTGGGGAGTATCATTTGAAAGAACCTACTTTCAAGTATTTGGGAAAAACAAGGTTGCAAAAGGTTAGTAGGCAATGAATCATAGATAACAGGAAAACTGCAGAATTTCGGATTAGATTTAAATATAATACTTAAACTCGGTCGATCGACTGTTCATTGATAAAGATCTGGATCTGGTTCATTGATAAAGATCTGGTTCGCGAGCCCGAAGAATCCCTTAAAATCTTTCTTACATCGTCTGGCAAAGTAGCAGAGCACATAATTTTCGAATTTGTAGGTTTATCAAATTATTTAACATTTTTTTCTTCAACCAACAACGGTAAGAAAAACTTTGTTTTCTCCTTAATTTCTTTTTTCTTTTTCAAATATTTAATTTCTTTCAGTATTAATGCTGCTATTTTGAAAAGACTTGTTTTGAACCTGACCATTTACTTTCAGAATTTCGCATAACAGAACCTAAGTTTGAATACGGAAAATTAAAAAAGTCACATGAACATAAGCATTAGATATTTTAAATAAAAATATAAAAGGAAAAAGTTCTAGTGGTCCTCAGTAGAAAAAAAAATACATTCCACTAAATGCAATTTATAGCTAGATAAGACTTATAGCTTCAAAATAAAAAACATATGTCAGAGGTCCTCAATAGTAAATAAGACTATTGTTTTGAAAAAAAAAATACTATTATTAACAAAAAAATATTGTTCGGTCTTGCTGTATTTTTTGTGAAAAATATAAAGTATTTAACATCACTTGAGATTTAGATCAGAAAAATCGTTTCCTCCATTCTGGAGATGTCTTTTTGAAAATAAAATTTCATTGTAAAATTACAAAATTTCCTTTGCGGGGGAGTAGAGCATGTAGCGAGGAGGAGGAGGGGGAATATGGTGAACTATTTTCATATTCCATATAAAACTCTGAAAGTTTCAACCAAATCAGAGATGGCCGGGTTCGAATTTAAATTTATAGCTATGTATTTTCATTTTCATTTTTTTTTAAACCTGGTATTTGAAATCAAGAAACGTGTCATGGAAACACGGAAGTCAGATCGAAATTTTAAATTCCACCAACAGAATGTCATGGAGATTCATTATGGAGAAATTAATGGAAGTCCGTTTTGATATTAAGTAGTTTTGATGAAAAAAGAAAAAAACGCTTCAGAAGAACAACTATCTTTTATTTCAAGTACATACATAATTATGTATATATAACTATGGCAATACTTTAGATATTTATTATTTGTCATTAATTTATCGATCACCAATGAAAAATTTACAAAAAAATATATGTGAAATTATTAAATGTAAACTTTTTCTCGCTTGAATTAATTACCTTCCATAAAATATTAAGAAAATGTAGACACATACCGATTGTAGTGCCATCTAGTTGTTAAAGAAAATTTAAATTAACGGAATCTAATAAATATTATTCTGGAACTGGCAAAACAAGATGTTATCGTCAATATGTGAATAGAGAACATAGCGAATATATTCTAAGGGGAAGAAATTATAAATGAATTAAAACTACATTTCAAAACCAGGATTGTTGTCAAGAATAATAACTGTTCATAATTAGGAATGCTTCTTAATATTTTTTTTTTCTACTACATCTCTAAGCATTTACAACTATTGATAGCTACGTGCATATACTACTGATATTCAAAATTGCTCCCTCAAATTAAAGCTTCACACATAGAATAATAATGGATCAAGTCTCAGACAAACTCTACTCCAAATCTTGTACACAGCAAATGTCTCAGAGCAAAGCAAAGGAAAATAGCTCTTTAGAGGATTTTGGACAGCAAAGAGCATAAAATATAAAGAAAGCAGCTCTGATCTGCTCGGACCGTAAGTAATCTTAAATACACTCCAATTACTAACCAACACGAGATTACATAAAAACGGATAATGTTCTGAGCTGTTTAAAAAATAATAATAATCTCATAGTTTAACGTTTATTTTTCGACTTGCTTTTTTTTATGTTTGGATAATAATACTGTTGCGAGCGTGGCTTTTGCGGTTCGTTATTTAAAACACAATATTAAATACTTAATATACAAGTTCTTTATTTCACTCTAATCATACAAAATTCATAAACTTTCTGTTAATCAACTACACTTTAATTATCGCTTAATACTGTACTTTCAATTATCGCAATCTAATTACAACACTTCCGCACGTTATTACTTTCGCTTGTTAACACTGCAACGTCTAAGACAAGACTCTTTTTCTGGCTATGACAACTGTTATATTTATACCCTAGAAACTCTCCAGATTATTCTCGAGTGTTCTATTTTCCAGAAGCTTCTTGACTGTTCTATTCATTCTATTCCTGAACCTTCCTGTAGATACCATAATCAATTCTCCGAACCTAAGGTCGTTTACTTCTCCATTGCCAGTAGATGTCACCAGTTGTCTCTTTCTATTGCACGTAACAATACAATAAATATAAGCTTTAAAGAACGAATTAATGTCCATCCAGTAAGATCCAATAGATGGTGTTACAGTCCGTAGAGCACGTAGCACAGACAACCTACATCTAGATATAAAAAAAACCTCAAAAAGAAGCAAAGTTTGGTTCTAAAACGAGCTAATTACTGCCTAATAGAAAGCTCTATAGATTCTCTCTCCCTCTCTCTTTCTCTGCTGTATTATGATAAATTCTTCGCAACATTTATTACTGATAGTTTTCTTGGTTGAATCACAGATAACTAAATACAGATAAAGAATGGCTTAACTAAAAATTGACCCCACTTACAATCAGCAGCCAACTACTCATAGCCAAGTAAAGCTTTTGTCAACAGCCAAGTACCTAAAGCTTTGTAGTACAGACAACAACACTTTGCTTTTTGTAGCATAGTTTTCCAAACAGGCTTTTATTAACTTATATAAAAACCACTCGTATGCGGCGTGTTTTGTATGCTCACTGTTAGCAAAAAAGCAATACTGTAATTCATACATATACAATACCAATAGTCTAGAAATCTGTGGTAGAACAAATAACTATGGCCTTGCATAAAATTTTGTTCAAGAGGATTTTTAATTGCAACGTTGCAAGCAATAGAACAGAGGAGGAATAACAAGACGACATGTGGGAATTGGTGCCGACATTAGGCAACGGTGCCGGTGTAAGCTCCAGACGAGTGATTTGACTCGAGCCGCGCGCCTGGGCCACTTAAAATATAACGAGCCCCAGACAAACCTAAATTTTTTTCTAGGGAATTAAATTGAGCATTTTTCTTTAGAATTTATATGTCTTAATCGTTGTTGTGGCTGGCAACGGAATTTTAGATTATTCGGGTACGTGGGGCGTTAAATCAATGCTTATGAATGTAGACAGCCATTTCATTTTCGGTAGGTAGACAATGTGAATACTGGAGCTAGCCAAAGATGGTTGCTTCCCTATACATATTCTAACGAAAAAATATCCAGTAAATTCTTAATAACAGTGTGTATGCAAAACATACGCCGCATACGAGTGCTTTTTATATAAGTTATAAAAGCCTGTTTGGAAAACTATGCTAAAAAAAGCAAAGTGTTGTTGTCTGTACTACAAAGCTTTAGGTACTTGGCTGTTGACAAAAGCTTTACTTGGCTATGAGTAGTTGGCTGCTGATTGTAAGTGGGGTCAATTTTTAGTTAGGCCATTCTTTATCTGTATTTAGTTATCTGTGGTTGAATATGAAGTCAAAGAGCTTTAAAACATTTATTTGGGTTTATATGGAGATTTTCTTATCTAATTGTACGTTTTCGGTGCCAATAGTTTGCAAACTCTTTATTTATGGAATATAGCCTAACAATTATAGTTTATTTTTTACCTTAATTTTTTCTTTTCTATATATATTTTAATAACTGTACATGTTTAGCTAATGATCTTAAGATTTTATATAGTAAAATTTTGAAACTGAAATTCAGTAAAAAAACGCTGATTTAGAGTTAGACGTCAATCTAGAGCTTGCTAATAGAATTTAATATGAGGAATAAGAGTTTGACTTAGAGAGTGGCGATAGGTAATAACATTTTGAATACCTAGTTTTTATGAAAAAACTCTCTCTCATAAATGAAATTAATTCAATGAGATCTCAACATTATCAATCACATTCAAACTTGTGTTCCGCCTATTAATCCTTCCATATCTATATATAGCTTTGGCGTGTTCTTTAATAATCATTTAAGTTCCGCTAGTTTTATTATCCATATAATCTTATTTGTATAAATTTTACCTTAACCCCCCCCCCCCCCTGTTTCAATCTGATAATTCTAGTAGGATGAAAAGATATTACAATTATATATAGACCCGGTTTAGACTGGTCAGTCTGCCTCACGAAAACTTGTCGGTAAGACGATGGTTGGAGGGGCAGGAAGGAAGCGTCACCCAACCAACAGATTTCGTGCAGCAGAAGCAGCATACTGACCTATCTAAACAGGGTCATTCCAACCACCTTGGATAGAAAGAACACATTAATTGATAATTAATGTAAATACAATTAACGAAATATTGTACTATAAACTTTACAAATTTTATATACCTAAATTAAAATTGTAATTTATAACGCATATAGAAGTATTTTGAAACGAAATTTCACACGGAAACCTAGAAAATCTAATTAACTATCATAGTACAAATATTTCAATAATTGTGTTCACGTTAATTCTCAATTAATGTAGCTTCTGTCTGGGGGGTATGATATTTATATTGACTTAAATGTGCAGATTCTTGCGAAGGCAAATCTATGTATATCGCTACCGTGACAAGATATTTTCAATGAGTTTTCAAATGATGAGCAAGTTAATATTTCAAACTGTATATGGTCACATATTTACATGCTAAGTACGACCCCTGTTGAGGACGTGTTGTGTGAAGTTTAAAAGATATTCATACTTCTCACCAGAGATTTTGCTGTTAATAGCTGGGAAATGTGAATTCCTCTATCAGTAATAACGAAGATAGAAGACCGTTGAAAATCGTCTTAGAAGAAAATATTTTATATACATTATAATAGTTGGTGTATCTTTTGAATTATTTAATTACATTAAAACGATAGTATTTTAGGTTACAGTAAAATTATTATACTCGTGGAACTGACAACTTTAAAAATGAAATATCGAACTTCGAAATTATATCCTAAACTTCTAAGCAAACCGAACTTTTATTTTATTTTTATAATTATAAATTTATTTTATTCTTTTAAAAATTATCTATGATTTTCGAAAATTCGAAAATTTCACTCAATTTATATTTCGATATTTTGAAAAAAAATATTTTATACCTAATCCGCTTGTGATTGCACTGATCGAAATATGGATCTTGACCCAAATATTTGTTGATAATATTTTAGAACAGGCTCCATTTCGGCTCTAAAATATTAGGTATAATAAATATTTGGGTCAACTATAAAATCAATGAAATTTTGTACACATTCGAACAATCTGTTCGCCTACACTATATTTCCTTATTGTTTTTATCATTTTGACATGTCACGTATATTTTGTAACCTTGCGTTTTCATGAAATAATTTTCTTATATTGTTTGTGATTTTTGAGAAAAGTTTTGACAGACATCATTTAAAGGGTGTTTTTTTTTTGTTCCAGGCCGTTGTATTTTTTGAATAACTATGAAACGAAACACATTTTTTATCGATTATTTGGTTTATAGCAAACCATATTTTACATCACATTTCGGTAAATTTCGGGTGTTATTTCACCAAGTTCTTGCATAATATTGCTCTTTAGCATCGGGATTGTGGTTGGTTTTTTACACTATACCTTTACCTACAAGTACCCGAAAAGGAAGAAGTCGGGAGGGGTCAAATAAGGGGATCGAGGGGATCAATCGATATCACTTTTGTTTGATATTATGACGCTTGACAAATATCTCGCAAGATATCCATCGTATCGTTAGCTATGTGGCGATGTCCTATTGGAACCACATATGTTGTATGCCCAATCGATCCAATTCGGGCACCAAGAGTCTTTGCAACATGTCACAATATTTATGCTGCCGGCCCAAATAGCACACCATACGGTAACTCTACGAGCGTGTAAAGATCGTTGGTGTATCAATTCAGGATTTGTAGTTCACCAATAGCGGCTATTTTGTTTATGAAATGCATTTTTCTACTGCTTTTTTTTGTTTTTATTCAGTTCAGCAAGCCTTGTATTGCGTAGAATTACAAATTGAAAAATATTATTTCGAATTTACCATATTTAAAAATTGTTTACACAACCTCGAAAGCAGTTGACTAATTTGTCGTACTTTTAGGCATATATTCTGACGTTTCTTTATTGCAAATTAATTTTAATTAATTTTGTGGTTTATGGAAAGGATAAATCGAAAAGAACATGGTGAATATAAAAGTACGATAAATTTTAGGTAAAATGTCAAAATATGTGACTAAAATATACTCCTAAGCTACGACAAAAGATCAGAATCACCCTCTGTGGAACATAAAAAATATCCTGTAAGATATATAAGATTACATGAATTCCTGCTATTGACGGAATATAAAACCCTAGTGATGCCTCATTTTATAAAGTTGAAAATGCCAAATTTTATTTTTTTTCCGATGCCTTTAGTATGCTCGTGGCAACGTTGACCACAATGCGATTTTTTGGTCTGCATAGGTTAATTTAAAAACATGATTTAGTGCAAGACAAGAGAAAATTACCTCGTGAAGATGTAGGGTGTGATGTTCAAAATAGTGGTATATCGAAAACTGCAACCATTTCTTTAAACCGATTCTGGGCTGCCGGTGTAGTATTTTCTAATATTAAATTTGTTTACTTTATGCATAATTTTTGAGTAGTCTTCTAGGGAATCTCTGCTCCCTGTTATTCTTTAATACGAAACGCGACTTGTAAACTATAGTTTTTCCAAACGGTTGGCACCTTCAAACATGACAGTTACTTATGATTTTTTTTTTTTCAATAGAGACCTTAACTAGGTGATGGAATATGCTAACGAAGTAAAGGAGATAGCTTTATTCGAATTATTATTAATCAAAAAGAACTGACTCTGATTTTCAGAAAGTCATTGGGATTTTTGATATTCTAGTCAATTAAATTCTTTTGAAATATTTTCTGTCCTTATTAATTTTAATGAGGAAATCCTCTCACTCTCTTTCCTGCAATGTTCGAGTTATAGATTTACATTGCGTAACGATTTAAATAGGTATAAATAGGTGGAAGAAAAAACTTAATTGCAAGTACCTAATTGTAATTGCAGTTTGTATAATTTAAATTACTTGTAATTTGAAATTGATTACATCGTAATTGATGGAAGTAATTGAATTTAAAATGTATTTAATTATAATACCAACAACATATGAAAAAAATATTATAAAATATTGAGCCTTTTTTCTAGTATCATACTACCAATATTGGGAATTTTTTTTTTTAGTATTTTATTATTTATTTATTAAATTCAATTCAAATGATTGTAACTGTTTACCGAGTAAATTTAACTTATTTAAGAATTTTAATGTCTTTTCTTTACAACTTAAGCATTTCCTACGATTTTTTTCTTTCTTTTAATTTGTAGTTACTACTAGAACAAAATGGGTTATTTGAGGAAAAATTGTACAAAACCCCTTAACCTTTTAATATTAATCCTAACTTAACCTACTCTCTACACCCTAAAGTTTCCTACACTATGTGACTAGACATGGAGACACTAGTTGGGCATTATAGGATTTGCAGATTATGTGCACATACAGTGTGATTCAGATCAAGATACCTTCCGGTAGACCATGCGATTCCTTGAGGTAAGATGATCAAAAAATTGTTTCAAATACCTCCCCTTAGAAATCTTCCTTTAGGAGTTGTGGCCAGTTGAAGATTTCGCCAATATTCGTGAGAATAAATGAGTATAAGTTTTGAACCGAGCTGTAGATTTTGGTTATTGTTGGCCTATTGAATCGCCAAGAACGGTAGCTGTCGAAAAGTGTATTACTCTGTATTTTTTAATTAAGCTTCTTTAAATTATTCTCAAATATTTCCAAAATTTTGATTTTTTTACACAGAAAAGTTTTTGAAAAAAATAACGGTATTTATGAAATTTGTGTGTAAAAAAATCAATGTTTTGGAAATATTTATGAATAATTTAAAGATTCTTAATTAAAACATACAGAGCAATACACTCTTCTTCTTCTAATGGGGGGAGTATGTGCAACAATTTTTTGATCATCTTACCTCAAGGAATCACGTGGTATACCGGAAGGTATCTTGATCTGAATCACCCTGTATATAAGAATTTATTAGAAACATTTCTTGCTTTAATTTCAACCAGGTCAATGTTTACCTTGTATATTATTAATTTGTTGTCTATATTTAAGCTAGACTTCCTGTTTATAAAAGGATATAGGATTTTTGTAAGCATATTAATTTTATATATGGTGATTGGTCTGCGGGAGTTAGAGGGCTCTAAACCTATATAAGTTTGAAAGAAATGGTCACTAAGGAAGTTGTATACTAATGAAATGAGGTAGGGTGGAAACTCGAATTTAAATATATTATAGATTAACCCTTTGTGTCACATTGAATCAAATGCTGATTTGATGACTAATAGGATTAAATCTGTAGATTTCTTCTGAATTAAGCTGCTTTTAATATGCTGGGTTATTCTAACTATTGCATTGGATGTGTTATGCTTGCTTTTGAATCCAAATTGTGTATGCGGAGGCCAAGTCGCATGAAAAAGTAGATAATAAACTTTTCTTCACACACAGAGGTGGACTCAGATTTTATTCGCTGACAATCACCGATATATTTCAGTAAGATCAATCAAAGGTAATAAGTGATTTGATTCATGAAGAGAAAGAATATTCAAGAGAAATGTCCCAATCAAAAAATCTGAGTCCACCTCTGTGTGTGAAGAAAAGTTTATTATCTACTTTTTCATGCGACTTGGCCTCAGTTTTGTTTGAAAACTCGTTTTTTACTTATTTTATTTCTTGTTCAAATACGAATTTTTTTATCATAGAAACACTAGGTCGCGCCATCTTTTTTTTTTTATTAAAGATACTAAATTGTAAAAATTATAAAAAAAAATGTAGGTTCTCATTAATCTAGTCTTGACAGATGAAAATATAATTTTTAAATTGAAGTATATAACTGAAATATCTCAGAATTTTATGATTTTATAACGATAAAATTAAATTATGGATACTGAAATTGATAAATGGGATAGTATACCAAGAGCTAGAAGAAAGTGCAGTTTGGAATGTAATTTCTGATTCAGGAGTCGTTTTCACTAAAGTAATTTTCCATACATCATGGATAAAATCGAATGACAAACGGTTTTTCTGTCTTTTTTTATTTTAAAATGGAAAACTGGCCAAAATAAATACGCAAAAAGTACCCATCCACAGTAAAATCTTAAATTGTGAGCCATAATGAGTAATGACTATGTTTTTATCCAAATATTTTACAATGCTGATTGGAACGGAGCTAATGTTAGAAAATGGAAAATGTAGACAATTACATGTACAATTTTATATTGAAAATTAAAAATCTTACTAACTTTGGGCTAAATATTTTCGGAAAAAAGTCTGAAATTCGAAATTAAATGTTTTATATGTGACCGCTTCAGCGCACATAATGTAATTTTGTCTGTGGAATTGTTGGTTACAATTAATTTCATAATTGTACTAAGTGTATACTGTCAAGTACCGAAAATTCTTAGTCACTCTGTAATTCTATAAAACGGTTATGAAATTTTGGGTGGTTTATGTAGATCTCGTCTTTTAACAACTTACGCTATATGGTTTTTATATACATTTTATAATCACCCTGTACATATGTGTAAGTTTCATATACAACATTTATAGATGCTACTTGAAGGCCATTTAAAGCACAACCAGAAAATAAATTAACCAAAATTCCAATAACAATAATGCTTCCCATTCTGATCATTGAACAAAGAATCTACCCGAGAAACGAATCCACAGTATATAAGTCTGGCTTTTCTGAACTAGATTGAATAAAAGCATATTAGATCACTATTTATTTAGCCAGATAAGGGCTTACAAAATATTTATTTATATTCCAGGTTTTTTATAAATTTTCGACTCTTAAATGAAAGACCTTCATTTTCATCTTGAAATTGAAGTATGCAGCAATAAATTTTCTTGAAGTTATAAATATATGAAAGTTTAATGTTATAAAAGTAATCATAATATTAAAAGTTTTAACTAATTTGAAAAAATCAGTCCGTAATGTCATTGAAAAAAAGAGCATATGTATGAAAAGTCATAAAAATTGGTGATCGTAGCTAAGAAAAATATAAAATTATGCATTTCCGAGGTTTTTCATTAAAGTTCAATCGAATTGAAAAGTGACTCAAAATATTGTCGGAAATTTCTGCTTAATATCATAAAAATTATTAAAAATATGTATATAACGGGGGAACGAGAAAGCTAATATTCGCATTCAGCCTTAAGCCTTCGTATAGACGGCAGGCTTTTCCTCATAATCTTAAAATACTTCAACTTAATATCATCTTTCAAAGCTGTTTATTTGTGATTCCAATGAATCTGGCTCGAAAAAACTTTCAAAAGGTATAAATACTACTTAATCCAAAAGTGCCGATAAGTTGTAATATTTCCTAAAAAGACAGTTTGCTAAACAAATATTACTCACCAATGGCCTATTTCCCAAAATTAAAAATTACAACTATGTATAAATTTGTACTTGTAGATCACAATTACATTGTAATACGAATGTCTGTTTCACAAAGTACAAATAACTGTTTCACAAATTTGTGATAAGAAGCAGAAAAATTGCAGAGAAACAACTTTATTTGTCACAAATTTGCAGAAGTATCGTTTCACAAGACTTGTATGTAGTTGAGTTGTAAATTGAAAGTGTTTTCTCACAAATTTGTGGATATCAAAACGTAAGAATCCATTGAAAAATAAAAGCTTTGAAGAAATTCAAGAGAGCCGAAAAAAAACATGATAAGAAAAACAGGATTTTACTTTTAATATCATTTTTTGTATGTGTTGTTCCTTTTAATTAGACTACCAATAAAAGATGGGGCTAAGAGGAGGACGGAAAGGTGTGAAGATAATGAAATCCTTTCTTAAAAAAAAAGTGCAACATTAAATCTGCACTCTGCAACTGGAGGCCATTAAAAAGGTAGGCGTTTTGCTACTAAGTAGAGGTCGATGATGAAGCAAGCTGAAATACATAAAACACGAAAATAATTTAACTGTGTAGGAGAACATTTTTTAGTTTAGTGCATATTAAAAAAAAAAGTAATCATTAAGAATAAAAATAAATTCATTTCGATCACATAACTCTTCATTATTTTCTTATTCTTTTTGTTTTTATGAAAAAAATTAGGAAAAGAATTCAATGTAATTCCATCTACGTTATTCAAATCCTCATCATCACAATCTTTCAAGTTTTCGTTCTCTTCTGTGGTAGGAAATAATTAAAAATGGCAGAGTGGGTCTTTCCGTGAATTATTAGTTAAAACAACCCCGGCACTTAATTGCTTACGTTTGAAAACTAAATATTATAGATATGGCAATTTGTCCGTTGAAACTCAAAGAGGAATGCCTATTTTAGGCCGGACACCTCCAGAAATGAGAGATGTCTTAAACGATGCATTATGATACTCTGAACACATTTTATTAACAATGTTTATTTCAATTAAGCGGAGGAAGCTTTGGGGAGGCGGGTTTAAAGTTTGATCTAGTACATTTTGGAAAATCTAGTACAGCACCGAGTTCTTTGCATTCTGAGAAGTAGTTTGAGTATCCACACTCCTATACTAAGAGGTTTTAAATAGCTATTTATAGACCATCCCCATACCCACTTTTTTAGTATTTCCCTCTTTTTTATTCGAACTGAGGTACTAGATTTTTAGCATGTTAGATCGGCTCTGCCTCGGTAGAGTTATGTCTGCTCGGAAGCAGGTTTCACTGTTCGCCTCAGCTCATTACCACCTACAATTCGTAGAAGAAAATATGTCTCTGCATACTTTTAGGATGGGAGTAGGAGCCCCGCCCTCTGGGGGGGGGGGCGTTCCGATACCGCATGTCTCATATCCAATTAAAGGTTTCGCCGAGTACTATCGGGTAATGTACTTCTTTCCCGACTCAGAAAACTTTCCCGAAACGTTTTTGCTGCCATAAAACTTATTTTTATGCACTTGGGTCGCATACACCCCAACTACTACATTTCTAATATATTTATGCAGTTCCTTCTTACATGGCAATTAGTGGCCTATTGTGAACATGTTTCTTATAGAAAGTCGTTTTCCTCGACCCACCAATTCCGCGCAATCACGAAAAGTAGAAAAGTCCGCTTTTTCAGCTAAGAAAGTCTCTCAAACTACATCCGATCGCCAAAAGCTTTCCCCTGCTTAATTGAAATAAAAATTGTTAATAAAATATGTTCAGAGTACCATCATACATCGATTAAGACATCTCTCATGTCTGGAGGAGTCGGTTGTATGAAAAGTAGGCATTCCCCTTTCGTTTTCCATTGTTGTCCGAATTAACCTAAATGCTTGACCTCCTTAAAACTACTGTAATTAACCATTCTTTTAAAGAATATGCGATATTGAAAAGTAGTACAGAATGAGGAAAAGGTTGAAATACCTTTTTAAAGTTTAGAAAAAAATCAAGTGAACTTCTTAATAAAACTTGCTTCATGCATACAATATAGATATGCATTGTGGAAGGAATAATCGGTACCGAACGACGGACACCAGCATACAATTAATGTTGTGTTTCCCACGACTATTGATATTATGCAGACTCGAACTCGTTGAGCTAGTTCGGTGAGCAATTGAGATCAAATAATTAAAATTACTTCCTCTGCCTTACGGCAGATCATAAGAAAAACTTAAAAATCGAATAGATTATAATTAACGCGGGGATAGCATTTTCTTTTTTTTTTGTAGCATCAAAACAAAAACGTGATTTCCGATTTTATCACTTTTAGTAGAAACAAATTTGTAGAATATTATACAGCAAATTTTGTAACATTTATCAAAATAGCTCTGATTGTAACTGTCTAATTAAAAAATGTTATACCCGAAAAATTAATGGGGTTTTTGAGCAACCAAAATGTAAAATTGCTACCAAGAAAAGTTTAATTTACTCACGATTTATGCTCTATTTATGTGCGAATTGTTTAGTGAAACAAAAATCTATTAGAAATTTATATTTCTACATAATTGTAGCTTGTAAATTACAAGTGCAAATAGCTTTTGGTGAAATAACAATGAAAAAATCCTACAAATTTCCCCTTCTAGAATACAACTAAAATATTGTGAAACTAAAAATATCAGTTTTGCTACAATTTTCAATAAAAATCGCAATTTGTAAGTTCATAGGCTGCTGATGTGTCATTCTTTTAGACAACTAAAAATTTAATTCAATTAAGCTGCTGATAATTTTATGATTAACAATATTCGAAAATTCATAACTGACCACAACATTAGCCAAATATTAGAGCTACAATTGTAGTATGTAATACTACTGTCAATATTTGCATGTGGATTTACATGAGAATGTATTTTCTAATGTCGTATTTGTTTCTGCAACAGCTACAGAAATTCAGTTGGAAGAAAATCCAAGTAATACCGAGAATCTGCACTTACCGCATCAGAAGAAAGGCGATAACACAGCGGACTTAAAGCTAGTCAGTTACGAGGAACTATGAAAGACGTATTTCCTTTGATAGACCTAACAACCTAACTTGGACATCGCCTAGCTAACCCCACCCCCCACCCCCCACCCCCATCTAAACTCCACTCAGAAAAACTCAACTTGAGAAAATTATGTGGTAAAATTTCGTGCTCAAAAATTTAATAATAGTTTTTTTAGATATTCAAAATGCTGGAGGCAGGATATCGCCAAACTTACCCCACCACAGTACTAACTCTGTGAAGAAAATTTTGATTCACACAGGTAAAATCTAAACATTTTTGTCTTAAAAATTAAATACGGTTTTTAAAAAATCAAACTAGGAAGTACTGGATGACAAGGTCCTCCACCCCGCCATAGTGAAAATTCTGTCAAAATATAGTTTTGATTGATGTGCCAATTCTCTGCCTAATTGAAAAATGTTATACAAATTAATGGGGTTTTATGAGCAATCAAAATGAGAATGTAGGACGACTTCGTCCGCCACTCCGCCCTAATTAAATTGCCACCAGAAAAAGTTTAATTAACTCAGGATTTACTAATTATGTACTAATTGTTAATCAAATCTAAAAATTTTGTATTCGATAATTTAATGCTTATTTTGCTTTAACCAAAATGGTGTGGAGGGAGGGGTAGCGGGGTAGCACGACGTCGTCCTCCACCCCGTCTTAGATATAAATCTATCAAAATAGTTTTGATTCACAGGATTTATGTGCTAATTATGTGCTAATTCTTTACTTAATTTAAAGATTGTCTATTCGAAAATTTAATGGTGACTTTATTGTGGTATTTCAGGATAGTTTGTCTGGAGTCACGTTTTTGTCATGGCTAACAATGATATCTTACCCCCACTTTATGCCATCTTATCCCATGAAATTAGCTGTTTTACAAATAAATTAAGTCTCAGGATAAAATGACAAAATCTACGAAATTACAATTTTTATTTAAATATTTTTGATATTTTTATTTTGTCGAAGAATAAAGTTTATTAAATATAAATTTTTATTTTTTAAACATTTGTGCAAATTATTATTGGCTATTTTACTAAATATCGCCATCTTACTCCTATCTCCCCTATAAATATTAAATTTAAAAATTGTAATTTCATCAATCATATGTACGTAATTATGCTTTCTTTTTATTGTCAATTAAAATTACTTGAATAGCTAATTAAGAATTAACGTTGAATATTGTTAAACTTGTTTTATCTGCTGATAAAACACAAAAGGAAATTTACGACAAAATCCTTCGTGAATTGTTTGTAGATTTTTGACTAACATAAATAAATTTCAATTTATTATTTGAAGCAACAAGTATTAGAAGTATTTAAAACTTAGAATTCGAGTTTTTGGAATACTCGAAAATATTCAAAGGAATTGTCTATTTTTTAAAGCAGGTGTTAAAATTGCAACTCTCTAAATTTTAAATAATATTTTATTTGTCAGACGAAAAATTGCACCAAAATTATCATTTAATTTCTAAAAAACAAATTATAATCCTAAAAAAGGTAATTGTAATGCATAATGTGTTTTAGCAATAAGATGCTTGCGGTTTTCTGGGAAGACTCCCATTTTACTTGTGGGTGATTTCAATCTACCATACCTTTCATGATTTTTTGACAAAGTCAATAATTGTATGACGCCTTAGGGTGTTTTTAATCAATTTGCTCAATTTATGTTTAACAACATGACCTTGTGTAACTTTAAACAGTACAATAACGTCACAAATTTAAATGACAGGATTCTTGACTTGGTATGGTCAAAACTCCCTCAGAGTAACAATAGTGCAGTAACATCTGAATGTCCACTTTCAAAAATTTACTCCATCATCTACCTTTAGACATAATTTTAAATGTTTCTTTATCAAAGTCTGGTCGATGATACGAATTTACTAAGCAAAGAAATTTCTTTTTAGGTGATTATACAGGTCCAATTAACTATATCAATAGTATTGATTTTTCTTTAGTCTTTACATCTGATGTCGCTCTTTCTTTAGAGAGTCTTTACGAAATACTAAATTTAGGAATTCGTAATCATGTACCAGTAACAAAAAAATGAAAAACAAATATTTCCCTTCCTGGTATACTCATGAACTTATTAAAGTTCTAAATATGAAGGAAAAATATCGTCGATTATATAGGGCTGTTAACCATCCGAAAATCTTAGAAAATTATCTAAAGCATTAATCTTAGAAGGTTACAATAGGTATGTATGTATGTATGTCGTGTCATCTCTAGAATACCGTCGCATATATCTGGACTACTTATTTTTATATAAACTCCTAAATGGTTTAGTGTTTTGTCCCGATTTGCTTTCCAAAATTAGAATATATATTCCAACAAGATCCCAAAAACTCCATGCTCCATTTAGAGTCCCTTTCTGTAGAACCAACCCACGAATAAAGTCACATTTGGTAAGAATGCAACAAATATTTAACTGTAAGTTTAGCAATATTGATGTCTTTAAGTCTGGCCCCCCTGACATTCAAAAAATCAGTTTTTGCGAAGATAATGCAATTTCCTTTCTTTAGTCTCTATAATATTTTTACAGTGATTCCTTTGGCTTTTCTCTGTCTTTATTTTCAATTTTTTCTACTTTACTTTTCTTTTCCTAATTAATGTATTTATTAATTTTGTACTGTTGTATTTATTTTGTGTTGTGTTGCAATTCTAGTTTAATTTTTCAACATTTTTTTATTTTTATTTTGATTTTTATTTTGCTGAATTTGGTTCGCTTTTTGTAGTTATAGTTTATTTATATTTTGAATTCATGTATTATTTTGTATTTTTTCTTTCTACTATTTTGCAGTTGTTGTAGTTTTTGAACTTGAATTTACCTTTTTCCACATTAGTTATATTTTTTTTATATTTTTGATCTTTTTATTATTAGTTTTTTTTTTGGTTGTGGTATTTATAGATTTCGATTATATTTCTATTTCTCTTCTTTTTATATTTTTTTATTATAATTTATTATATTCATTTCTAATGTATTATATTATAGGATTCTATCTGTGTAGTATCTTCTAAATAAAGACATGTCTAATCATAAATACCTCTCTCGCTCTCGCTCTCTCTCTAGTATTTACTCTCATTAAGCAAGTGATTCCAATCAGGATTAACTACTTCGAAAATAGCTTTATAATTATTAAGCAAATACATAAGCTATCAATTTGTCACTCTATGAAAATTCTATCAAGGCATCAAACTTCCTGTACCAATAAACAAAACTAAAAGAAAAACCTCCCATCTGTCCCGTAGAAAGTTAGATACTAATTATATATATACGTAAGTATCTTGAATTAGCTATAGGAATGTATAACAGGCTATAACAACTATGTGTGTATGTATGTACACCAGAAGAGAGTAAAAAAGATAATAATAAAGAGCACAAAAAGCATCTTATCAACTAAGATAGAAATCGATTTGAATTGAATTGATCGACATATCGATCTTAGTTCTATGCACATATATACATACATATGTATATGATAAAACCGTTAAGAAACGATCAAATCAAAACAAGATTATAAAATAGTTTACTAGAATTTTAAATTCATACAGAATTGACCAAAAACGTAAAATTGTATCTTCATACAATTGGTAAAAACAAGATTCTAAGTTACATAAATGGTACTTTGTCGCGCGGTAAAATGATGATAGCATGGAAGAAGGTATGTAAAAAAAACATAACAACAAATAAATAACGATCAACAACAAAAACGAGTAGAGGTAAGGTGATCAGCACATATCACCTATAACTAGATAGTAGAGATGGAGAGTACCAAGAAATCAATAACTACAGAGTATTAGTATGTACCTTATACTAAGTATATGATATGGATGGAATGAAGAGAAGGATATACTGGTTTGCCAACGAGATGATCAACTTTAAGTACCTTTTGATCGTGAGACACATTACTTCACACCCAACTTAATTGTGCAATCTGATCAGATTCTTATCATAAAACTGTGACAAAATTATGAGAGGAGACTTAAAATTTATCATATACAACATATTTGAAAATTTGAAAATTATTCTGATTGACTTACGAGTTTTATACTAGTAGCTCCGAAAAAAAAACAAAAATCCAATTTCTTAAAAAAAAAAAAACAAGAAAAAAATTCACCAAGTTTTATCAAAACAAAACTTCCTTATTCTTCCTTATCACTGGCTACTGGAGATATTATCTTTTTTATTTGAAATCACTAAAATTACAAATCTTCGCTCATAACATCACTTTTTCCACATTACAAGAAGAGATGACACCACGAAATTCAAATGATCTACATTTTTCATCGAAATCAATTATTTCAATTTTCAAATTATTGAAACGATCCGAACGCCCGGCTATCCTACGATTGACTAACTAAATCTAAAGATCTTTTCCTATTTGATGAACTAAAAAAATAAATATACATCTATGCTACTAAAGCGACATCTTTACAAGTCTCAGATGTACTGTTGTGCAGAGTCTTCACAACTATCGACCACTATAGTATGGAGAAAAAAAAAAAAAACAGAAACAAAAACGTACTAACAAAACCGAGATTTTTTCCTGTGTAGATCATTCCCATCAAGGTAAGATCACATATTATAAAAAGAGCCACTACCAAGTGATATCTGTCGTGTTCGAGCGTTATAGTGCTGCAACAACCGCAGCATCTCTGATTTAAATCTATATCTATGTATGAGTGCATGTTAATATGCATAGTATGCGCAGATCTTCTTAGTATAGATCATTCCTCTGCTAACTGCTGCAGTATAAAATATATACATACATATAGGTAATATGCGTTCCAAACTTATGTGGTTTTGATCATATTCGTCCTACGCGCGTGCGCCAACTCCTTATAGTCATTTTCAACGTGTTTCGTGCGCGCATATATATGATAATCTATCTCGTGAAATGTTACACATAGAGCGAGAGTTAAAACTAAATTAAATTAAATCAGCTGTTAATTGTGCTCTAAATAGTATGGAAACATACAAACGTACATATATGTATGGCAACATACTATAGAGGCGTAGAACTAGATACAAATGAGGCGTGAGTGAGGAGGCGAACTTTAAGAGATTTTTCTTGTTAGATAATAACTGATGGACACACCGTGTGGTTAACTGATAACATTATGAAGGCCAGAGTTAACTAGTTAAGGGGAATACATATCGCGTTTGGCTACTTCCAATAATAATTTATGTAGTTATGTACAAGAAATACGCAAAACTTCTTTTTGAATTTTTATTAAAGTCGCACACATTCCTCACTTTTCCGATGGTTTAGTTCGTATACATTTTTTTTTTTACTCTTGTTTTTTTTTCCTTATACAATTTTCTATGCTTTCGAACAACATTAGAGTAAATATTAGTTTTTATGTCTAGATTTCTATTTTGCATATAATTTCCAAATGCATATGGAGAATAAACAGGAAATGCTTTCATATTTGAAGTGAAACAATAACAGATTTAAAAGTCTCGCAAGTCAACCGTTTATACGTTGGCGGCGGAAATTGTTTTCAGGGTTGGGCTTTTGTCAATATTAATTAGTAGTACTCTTGCATAAAATTGTTTGAACCTATCAGAAGAATCATGGAGTTTTCAATGCACATAAATGATTTTTTTTTCATACAGATTTTTGTAAACTAATAAAATGACTTCATTTTATCGGCCTAACAGTAATTATTTAGATATGAAAGGATATAACTTTACTAGAATAGAATGAAGGCTTAATCAAATCTCCTAATTTTTACATTTCAATAAGTCTATACATGACTCTATAAATCGGGTTTTAGGACAGGTCATAGATGTACTACAGCTCTGCTCAAAGTGAGTGATGATATTTCTCGTGCTGTTGACAAGGGAGATTTAATTCTTCTAGTTTTTCTTGACTTTTCAAGAGCATTTAACACGGTTAACTATCATCTATCTAATTTATTATAATCTTAGAAGGTTTTTTGGATTTTCTACTCAAGCAGGTTAATTGATTAGTAATTATCTCAGTAATAGATCCCAAGCAGTACAAGTAAATAAATGCCAATCCTCATTTCTTCCTGTCTTAACCGGTGTGCCACAAGGCTCAATACTTGAACCTCTATTATTCACAATTTTCATCAATGATATTTTTTCTCACGTTAATTATACATATCAAAGTGCATCTCTATGCTGATGTTGTGCAATTGTACCTCTCCATGCCCCTTAGCCTTATCGAGGATGCTATTAGCTGCATCAATCCGTATTTAATATGCTTAAGTTAAACCCAGAAAAATGCAAGTGTTTGGTCATAAATCGCAAAAAGCTCGACACAGAGGTATTTCCTCCAGTTATAATTAATAACACAGTTATTGCTCTTGTACACTCTATCAGGAATCCTGGAATAGTGTTCAATATTGTTTACATACGTGTTTAGATACGTTAGTTGAATTTTTTGTGGTTTACCTGCTCTATGGATATCTAGTGATTTTACCCCGGTTTCGAGAAGGTTATTGTTGTTATGTCTACTTTTAATACCGGTATCTACTTACAGCTGTTAGGTTTTTGCCAAGCTCGATTACAATATTGCCCGTAAACTTAAGGTTGTATTTAGCTCTGTGATTAGGTATGTGTATCGTCTTCGAAGATATGATCATGTCTTTCCATTCTCAGATTCAATTTTGGGTTGTAGCTTATTAAACTATTTCAAATTTCGTTAACTAGTATTTTTGGCAAAGATAATAAAAAATCGTAGTTCATAAAATCTATACGAAAAACTCCAATATGAAAGATCAAGTAGAACATTGAATCTCATTGAATCACGATCACAATTATTAATAACAAAATGCATGCTTTTTAGCCATTTTATTATAAACTGAAACAACTAACCTGTTTCTGGTAAAAATGTGATCCAGTCGCACTCATTTAACATAATAAATAGTAGCATTTTCAAGCCATTAACACCTAGTTGTAGTTATTTACTCTTCTTTTTTTCCATTTCTCATTCTTCTTTCGGTAACACTTAGTAGTAAATTTATTATTTAATCACTTCTTTATACTTTAATAATACGTATTAGTTACTTTAATTGGATAATTAGTTATGTTATTCCTTTTCTATTTTTACTCTCCCCTTTTTTATTGTACTATCTATCCTGGCTTGTGCATATGAAAAAGATATTTTATCTTACATGTACAATTGTTGAAAATAGAAATTGTATTGAAAAAAAAAGGTCAAACTTAAACAAAAAACTAAACTTAATTCCAGTATTCAAAAAGAGAATATAAGCGTACCAGTACCACTTTTTTGACAGTTCCTCAACGTGGGCCTGGTAGTATGTATATTCAGAAAAACAAAGTCCCTCAATAAAAATTCTGAGTCCTACCTACCTATAATAACCAATTTCATTAGGTTCCAGGACTGACAATTTTCTCACTGATTTTAAAATCTCAGCTCTCTAGCTCAACACCGTATGTAACAATATCCAAATATTTTGAAAAAATCAAAACATTTGTACTATGGTAACACTAAAAGAAATTTGACTGATTTCGCCCCACGAACTTAACCTTACTTTTTCAATAAACTTACTGTATACAAAATTTTCGATCGCTAAATTAACGCGCTCTAAGCAAGTTTTATAAGAACAAATGATAAATTAAAATTTTTACATCGTAATACTACAAAGAAGTTACTCGATTTCGCCTATATTCAAATATAAGTAGGGGAATGCCATCAGGGCTGGCCACCCTTTTGACTTTTTCCCATAACTTCCGTTTAAGAAAGAATTTGGTAAATCCAAGCACATCTTTGGAAAGGTCTGGGAAAAAAAAAACAATTTTGCTCAATATTGCAGATTGACTGGGTGAAAAAAGAACTTTTGGAATAATCACCGCAGTTCTTCTTCCTTTATCTTCCTGAGAACAGTAATAAAGCGTTTACCACTGAAAACATGGTTAAGACAGAGAAAAATATCTCGGCAAATAATCTTCTGTAGAAATTCAAAGTGATAGCTAAGGAAGCTCTTCAGTTACATTACTTGCGCCTTTGTTTCTTTTTCTCTATGCATTAGTATCTTCTATAGAGCTACCGAATGATGCCTAGGGAAGCGCTTAAATTAGGGTTCTTTTAAAAGCGCTGGTTTTTCGTCCAAATAAAAAAATAAAATCTTAAGAGTTTTCCTAAATTCTTCATTATATTATTTCTATTTAATAAATCTATGAATAATCCTATGTAGGATGCTACAGTCTCTAAGCTTCTGTTGGTAGGGTACCACATTCCAACGAAGTATAGCATTTAGGAATTTGACACAAAGTGCTATGAAATAAATGCATAGCGAATTTAGTCAATATGACCGAGTTTTCTGCCAAGTCCGCAGCTCGAGGATTGAGTAGAAATAACTCTTTTACCACCGAAAAATCTTAAAAAAAAAAAATTTCTATCCAAGATCAGGCGTTTCATATTAGCAAGAACAGTATTCTCATCAGTACGGCTTTAAGTGCATATATGAGATCAATGTGACTGTTCACTTTAGCGTATGCGGCAGGCAGGAACTAAGCCGTACTGGTATACTTACTGTTCCTGCTGATACGAAACCCCTGTTTTTGCATATAAATTTCGTTTTTTTAAAGATTTTTCGTTTGTAATAAAGTTTGACACTTATATACTAATTCGATTAGGTTGTGTTTGAGGTCAAACAATATACTACAAACATTTTATAGATACTTGTAGATGCATAGATACTATTTAGAAGAAAAGGAGCGCCAAAAACGGTCGAATTATAAATTCTACAACTATGTCATGATTGTAAACCGCATTCCCATTATGAAATTATACTTTCACTTTAGATCATAAATATTGAATTTATGTGATCTTGAATCAGGGAATTATTAGAACAGTTATTTGCTCAGAATATTGGTTTAGTTTAGATTATATCAGGACTCTTGTGAAATTTTTCTAAAACCGGCTAGAGTCCAATTATAGCTCTTACTACTATATTTCTAGATCAGAAGAGCTATGAATGCCTACAGTTGACTTTAAGCTGAAATTTGAACACATTTTAATGTCGATATCAATTTGTTATTAAATTTCTCCAAAATTGTTTTGTCTAAGTATGATTGTAAGGAAGGTGGGGAGGGACTAACATTATGTTTATCTTATCCCAAATAAAAACGTTTTGCCGATTTGTCAGCGATAACCTTAATTTTGTGCATTCTTTCAAAATCAATATTTTTTATCAAAACTATTCCAATATTCAAACCTAGTATAAGCACATTTTAACTAAAAACCTGCCATTGGTTTGGAGCGGAAATTCTTAGAACTAAAATCACTATATCTCAAAAATATCAAGAAACGTTTGGAGTTCCATATTTTTGAAATACTTGAGTTTTTTTTTCAAATCGAGTTCCTCGCCCTTTTTACCTACACCACATGATCTGTCTATAATAAGCTTCCTAATGAATGAAATATGCTCTAAAAACAATTTTCTATAACAATTTTATCCGACTTAACAAAATGTTTCTATTCGAATTGATTACAGTTCAGTTTGAATAGCTATAGACTTTAGCACTTTGCTGAGCATGTCTACATACATATTTGAGTTCATAATGCATTGCACAGCCGCGTGCTATTGTTGACCAGTTGTTAGCTGCAATTTACCAAAGTACAGAAACTCATTGAAACGAAGAGTGTGCTAAATTAGAGGCAAATGTCCCTTCTTTACGAGGCACTTGTTATGAGTGGATACTGCCTTCCTGCTATATCATGGATTACCTTTTAAATGAGGTTTTGTTATGCTCGTAAATTCAATCCGGAATAGTTAAATTATTCAAATTGTCATCACACACCCCCAGAATGGGTGCAAAGAGATAAGCCCACGTCCTCCACAAATTAATTCTTGCACATAACACAGAAGTTGATGTCCATGGATTTTTCTTCTTCTATATAGATGGTGGGTACTTAGCATAGGTATATCTACATATAAATTTACATGTGCATACATACATACATACATATGTGGAACTAAACCAGTAAACAGAAGCTCAAGAAAAGAAATGAAATCTTGTTGAATTGAATTATCTTAGACAGCGAGAGCGGCTTGATTTGATTTAGTTCAAACCGCCAAAGATGGAGCTCATTGCTATTTCCAGTGGTATTCTTATGTGTGGGCCCCACTTTATGGAGTTTTGTTTATCACGACAAAATAATTGCTAATTGGATACTATTATCTATTTCGTTCAAATTATGTTTAAGGTAAATTAACTGCTGTTATTTATTTAATTTAGGAAAATAAAAAAAATACATAATTTTTAAAAAAGATTGTTTTGGGGGTATCCGGTAATTATATTTAATTGAAGACATTTTTTTCACCGCATAACCTTCTATCGCCATAAAAAGTATACATTTCATTAAAAGAAAAAATTATATCTTTCTAAAGGCGATGCTACACTTGAGCGCCAAGCAGGATGTTTTCTAGTAGAAAGTCCATACTGAAGGAAGTAGAGCAAGTTAGTTGAAAACATTTCTAATGATCTGCAAAATAATCACAACCATAATCCAATCTCGTACATAACATAACAGGTTCAGGGTATAGGTTTGAAAATTTATTCGAATAATGCTCATCATTGGATCAAATTCACCTACACCTTTGACTTACACACGATTTGTAAACCCAGCAACCAGTAGCGCACCCAGAAGTTGGCTTTGAGGTGGGGTCATATGTGGCTCCAAGTCCAAAAGGAGTTGAAAGAAGAGGGCTCTAAAGTCGCATCCTGAGCCCATCTGAGCACTTAAGAACACCTTTACTTTTGAAGATATTGAATTTTAAGTTTTATTTATTATAATCTCGAGATGAACCATAAAGCCACTGATTTCTTTATATTCAATAGATTAATCATAATTTCATAAAAAATACATTTATTTATTTACAGTCTACGCAATTTATACCGTTTTTACAAAATTTTAAAAAGAAACCTAGGGCCCGCTGTACACATCTGTTTTGCATGTGTGGTTCGGATACGGTGACGTATCGGCAGACGAAAAATCAATATACACACAAAAACGTCTAAAAACATTTGAAATTATTCTATTGCTATTCTATAAAAATTCATCCAAACTTTCGATATTCATGAAAGAATAAAAAAATATTGCTCATTTGGCAGTTAGAATTTCAAGCTACACCGTAAAAATAGTAGGAAAATTCTCTAAATTTAAGACACGTTTTTTAACGTTAATATATATGTCATTTTCTCTGATAGAAAGGAAATCAATAGAACATTGAATGCATTTAGGTATTTGGCACCAAATTCCCGAAATGTTAAGCTTTCTCGGATATAAGAAAGAGAACATTCAATAAATTATGTATTATTCTACATTGTTTTTGTTTTTTCAAAGACTTACAAATATAATTTTGTTAATATACTTTAAACATTGTACCTCCATTTTAGGTACAAAAACTTATATCCCTATTTCTGAAGTGGAGCGATCTTTTGATTTTATAAAAATATTCCTACACTGTAAAGGGACACAAATTATTGCCACTGACTTTATTGAAAACTTTTTTACTGTGTATTTAATAAAAATACTATCTCAAAAATATATGAGAAAAGGGATATCAAAGATAAAGATTATATCCGTTGTCCTTGAATATCCTGGAAGACGTACTTTTAATATTTTTTTTCCACCTTATTGTATCCACTCAAATATGTCAAAATTTCAACTTGAAATCTTAACGGGATCAGGGAGTCAAAAATCATGAAAGCCTCGAGAATCATGCATTTACTCATTATAAATTCTTGATTTCCGTTCGCCCCCCCCCCCCCTCCATGCACTTCTGATTCATATTCAGATTCTTCATCTTTTTCAAAGCTCTGGTAAACTTTAAAGCTTTATACCAGTACTACTTCTCAAGAGGGGTGAAAGCAAAATTACGCACGTATTGAGAGCTTCACTTCATTTTATCCGACTTTGTGACGACACCTGACTGTACATAAAACGTATTAAACCCGCTACAAATGCTATATTTAAATATTTCTACTTAGAAATACCATTGAAAATTGGAATTATGTGAAAAAGCCAAGTTCAATCTCTTTACCGGAGACATGAAGACCCTTTCTGAGCTTTATCTCGAATATGTTCATTGTCAATATACAGGGTGCTTCCGGCTCAGAGATGGTTAAGGCAGCAGGTGATAGAGCTAACCTAGACAAATAAAAAATTGTATTGCAGGAGTGAGGGCATTTCAACCGTTTAGGAGTTCCAGGGTGTTTAAGAAAATATGCAAGTTTAGACCGCCATAACTCCGTAGAGGAGAGAAGAAAGGAAGTGGTTTATAACTCGTTGGAAATGCCATGAGGCGTTAAGAGTGACCTGTATTACATATATCACCTCCTTCTTTATGGACCTCTGAACCGGAAACACCAGCAATTAGCAATTTGATGCTTTGAAGTTATTTCTAATTTATTGTCTTTTTCTTAACTATTCAATATTAGCTGTGTTCCATTGGGCTGTGTAAAATACTCGTGACCACTTTCCGAATGGAACGCAAGTTTGTTATGGTCGTAGCGTATTGCATATAGCAATATGCTACACGTACTGAAGCGTGTAGGCGGCTGCGTCAAGCATAAAAGAAAAGAAAAACTGAACGCACCCCGACCGAAAGAAATGCATTTCCTCAAGCTGCAAATGACATGCTGGTGATGACAAGGAAGAAGAAGACCACTTTTCCTGTCGTATTGCTCGAACAAGTACGTGTGTGAAAGACATCCAGGAGAAACATTTTGATCATCAAAAATCTGCGAAGACATCCTGCCAAAAAAAAGGAATTTCCGAGTGGTGAAGGACAGGATAAAATTAATCTGACAAGATCGATAAATTTTCACTAGGTTTCGCTTGAAATCGTGGTAGTATAATTGAACGGTTGAACAGGAGTCTTGGTGGATATTCAAGATCATATACGACTGCTTTTTAAAACCTGCAATTGAAAGAAATCAGGATCGTCCAAATTCATCCCGACAATACCGAAAAACTACATGGGGCAAACCTCATACGGATTCAATTGCCCGGTCTCATTCTAAGAGATTTAATAGAAACGAAGAGTTTTGTGAACACGCAGCAATATGGATTAGCAATTGTCAAAATTCCAACAATCGTTTTCTTTGGACTTGTGCTCCAAAATGTCAACAAAATCCAGCACACAAAGTGTAAATGGTCAATAGATTTTACTACAGGGAAAAATGCTGATATTCCTTCACCGCCAGATTATAATCCATCAGTTGCACAACACAGTCGTCCACTATGGAATGAATTTATATATGTGTAGAGACAAGTGCCACTGGACAATATTATTTTAACTCAATAAAAATTACTTTTGTGATAGAGCCTACAGACAGCAAGTCGAAGCATTAAATTCCAATTTAATTCTTTTAACTAGATGGCGGATGCTGAAGCGCTTCATCATGCCGTGGAATTTTCACCGTGAGTATTATTGATATATTACACATTTTCTTTTGGTATACGCATGCTTCGGCTTCAATAATTACTTGCTCGTAGGACTTTTTTTTTTCATTGACATTCTTTTTCTGTAACCATATATATATTTTCAATTTAATAATAGTATTTACATAACTATACAGCTAATCTAATGGAGTCCTTGTCCGTGTATACTTTGGATAATAATTTTTCTTACTGACACTATATATATATATATATTTATTTGGCTTAAGTTTTTGATATATTTACATGTATGTACCTTGAAATAATGGTACTCTTGATTCAATACTAGATATATATACATATACGGCTCAAGTTTTCTATTTTCTATTTTTATCAAACCACTCTCACATATGTACACATATTATATTTTTATCCTTACATCACATGCATATGCACAGATTAGACGAATAGTTTGTTACTACATAAATAGATCATTTATGGAAATCCTCAAAAAGTGATTTAGCTATATGGTGTTCTGCTAGGAATTTCTAAATTTAAAAAAAAATAATGTTTAGATTTTTGATACGAAGTGTATGTTTTTTATTATACAAAGTAGTTTAAATGTTGCTATACCTAAAATTTGCAAAAGTTTACAATATTTATATATATATATGTACGTATATCTCAGAACGAGTGAGTTTCGCCCAAGAATTTCATTGCCTTAAGAAAGATTCTCAATGCGTTGCATTTATGTTTGAGCGGAAAAATGGAGAAATAAGAAACTGCCTAGAATAAGACTTTTTATTATACTTTTCTCAGGATGTAGAATCAGTGGAAATCATTGTAAAATACCTTTTTTCTACATGTCATATGTTTGAATTCATATCATGTATTTTCCATAATGAAGCATTACCTATCAATAATTATAACGTGAACATGAACCCTTAAGAGTCTTAATTTCTCCTCTTACTTTCCTGGAGCCCTCTCGCATGAAGGTTGTCTAGGTCCTCCTAGTCTCTCTTTCCAGGTCAACTAGGGACTCTGAAGAATTATGCCCCTGAGAGTCAGATGGGAGGATGGGGCAGGCAAAGAAGGCAGACCATCTGCGCCTTCGATGGGATACAGGTAAGTGACGTAAGGGTCCCTTCAGGACCGAATGTGTGCCGGCTTTGGTGTGATAGGCACGAAAATTTTTTTGATTATGGCTGACGGCAGCGGCAGGTTTTTGTGGAACCCCCCCCCCCCCACACTCTCCGCCAATAGCTGAGGCGAACTAGCGTGCCGCCCTGCAGTCAACGCTGCCCGTCGAGTGATCTGTCAGCTCATGCTGACAGTCGGGACTTTACGTCCCAAGCACATCACTCATCATAGTTCCATAACAAGTTTGTATTGTCAAGAGTAAAATATAACCTCCAATTTCAGACATTTCTGTTATATCAGGATTATTAACTATATTACTCAAATTAATTTCATTAAAGGCAACTGAAAATAAAATTATAAAAAACTCGACCTATATCCGAGTTACTTTCGTCCAGCTACCTAGAAAATTTAAGGATAAAAATTCGTCTCTGTTCGATATTTATTATATTAAAAGTTCTTACCGTCTTAACGATAATATATAAATTTGAATAATTCTGCTGTTCTCGATGAGTTAAATAATTTTGTTAGTTTCTTTATAAATATTTTCTCACAAATTTCATCTATCTGACATTTCAATAACCACTTAGCATCCAAATTCACCTAGCGGAAAATTCTTGCGAAACTACTCAGCTCATCTACTCGCGGACAAGAGCATGAGTAGCTACGAGTATAGGTAGAAGTACTTGGGAGTACTTTATACAGCCCAATGGAACACAGCTATTGTATCTAATCTTTTCTATAAGTCAGATTATCTGTATTGTTACGTGCAACAAAGTGACACAAACGACATCTGTTGGAAATGGAAACAACTGTAAGTTAGTGACATCTTAGTAAAGTTTGGGTTCAAAGAGAACGGAATATTCAGCAAGGTTCTAGTATAATTTGTATAAATACGGCGCTTTTTACATCCAGGAGGTGACAAGAAAGAACACAGCTTGCCGTCGCGCAACAAGCTGTAATAATTTTTCGAAACCGCGTAACCTAAAGTTAATAATTATTCGAACAATTAAAGTGTTAAGTGAATCAAAGACATAAGTGAAACCTAGGGCAAAATTAAAGCCTGTACGTAAATATTTTCAAATATTCCGGGATATCGGTTCGGTTTATAATTTCGCCATAATTCGTTTTGTTTCGTATAATCGCGTGTGAAGAACTCTGATTTTATTTGATTCCATGAAGCGAGTCTTATTTCATACAGTGAAGTGAACAAAGTAAACTATTTGGATTGCGATAATTAGATGTACAGTACTAGCGATAACTATAAAGAGTTGATTTGATAATTGTTTGTAAATGTTATAAAAGTAAACAGTGAAGTTAAAGAAAAGAAGAACTTGTTAATAGATATCTGAAATATTCTGTTTTAAATAACGAACTAAGGCCACGCTCGCAACAGTATATTTTTAATATATTGGCTAAATAAATAAATAAATAAATATATGACTAGGTTAGGGTAGAGTGGTGGCTTTCAAAATACCTACAATCAGCCACAATTAATTTATCAATGATTCATTATGGATGCTACCCCCATCAGGACCCAACCTTAGAAAATATTGTTTAATTTAATGTGGTTCGTTAAAACAAGCTATAAGAGTCAATTAACCTCAATAGGTCTCCAAATTCTTATCTGATATTTCTTGCCCCAATTCGTGGAAAAGATAGCTAACTACACTATAAGATTTTGTTACATGCAATATTCATATTTATTCCATTATTCTTTTTGTTCATTTCTGTTTTGATTTTTACCTAGGCTAATTTCATTTATTTTAGCGCCCGTGTGCTATCACTCACTAAATTTTAAGGCTTACTTATTTAAGGGCATTTAAACAAGAAGCATGTATATATATAAATAAATAAATATCTAGCTACAACAATAATTAATAAATATCAGATAATTAATTTTTCCACCAGGTACTCCTTGTTAGGATTGCTACTACTTAACTTCCTTTTGCTCCCAGACTCTTAGAGGCTCGGCACAATCACTAGCAAGTAATTTAACAATTTCTTTTTGTTATTCCTATTACTAGGTTATTATACACTTTACTTTATTCTTTATTTTTATTTTTTTCATATAAACATACTATTTTATTACGAATTAAACTACTTCTTCATCAGACAATTAACTTATCTGATATTACACTCTCGGACCATTTGGCAAGAAGAAGGAGCCAGAATTTTCTCGGTCAGAGGTAGTACCTACCCATTCTCCGAATTTTTGGTAAGGTCACTATGAATACAGTCACGTATATCCGTAATTTTGATCGCGTGATCTGTATTGACTAGAGATCGGTTTTGAGATCAGAGATTACCGATTCGGCTATTTGTTAGAGTATAATTTGGGACGCTACAAGCTGTGTTAAAATCGCTAATACTATATGGTTAATTCTTTCCATCTACAATTATCCAGCTAACCTACCTGTAAATCCTCTTCACTAATTCTATAAAGAGTCTATCTATGAATTCTGTCGCTAAGCATTTATATTCATAGCTTAATCCTTCCTAGTCAGAGCATCAGCTACCATTCTCTGATACATTACTATCGGCTGGTCACCTCGCAGAGAAATAACTCTATTGATAACATCAAATTTACCTATCTCACAGTATCAACCTTGGACTAGAATTTTGATTGAAGTTTGGCTGTCAATACAAATTCTGATGTCTTGGACTACTAAGTATCTCCCAAACCTCACATTGCCACCATAAAGGAGTACAAACGTTCATAACAACCAATTGAACCCCTTTAAAATTATGTTAAATAATAGCGCATTTATGCAACCTCTTTATCACCATGTAAAAAACAACAAAACACAAATGTTTCCAAATCAACACTCATAAATCAGATTTATATATTAATTTTAAAAATTCAACAGCTTAATGGGATTAGAAGATTTTAATTTATAGATCTTTAAGAACTGAATAATTATAGACCTGAATCCCGCTTCTAAAACTACTTGGCCGTAATGACAGACGCCTGGAAGCTGTAACTTAATTGGGGATTATGGGAGTCGAAGTCGAGAGGTGCTTGCTCTTTTTTTTTTTTTTTTGTAGTAGGTATTTCGATAATAGGAGAGTGTAAATGAGTGCGCTTATAGAGAAGCAGATAATAATTACAGGGTTGTCCATACATTCTTACAATTGCTTAATTTAGATAGTTTATTTAGGCTCTTAATCTTTGATAGTATATATTATTTTTTTATTTTTTAGTTTGTAGTCTTTAGTTCTTCATTCTTCTCTGAAATGGTATTCCCTTTGCTAATTTCAATACAGACCCCTGCAGAAGAGGCGGTAACACATACGAGTTTATCTAAAATGTAGAATCATAAAAGCGGCAATATGAATTCCATGCAACATTATTAAATATTAACATTTGAAACAGTTGAAAGAGTCTCCGTAATTCCAATATTTTCTGATTTTTGTTTTTTTTTTTTTTGTATAACGTCGTCTGAGTTGATAATCGACACACAAAAAAAAGACATCCTACGTGGAACAGCGGGGTATATAAAGGTTCAAAGCATAATATCAGATAAAATATCTTCATTATCGAATTCGGTTTATTTTTTATTTTAGTTTTTGTTTCTCAGGAAAATGGGGCGCGCCAAAATTGCCACTCAGATAGATACGAGAGTGTGTTCATCAGTGATAATTTACTTAGAATCATTTAAAAATTGAAACAACGGAAGAAGTGAGGGCGGATATTATTGCGGATGCCATAGTGAATGTTGTACACTCAAAACTCCTGCTGGTGGGAATTTAAATGAAAAAAAAAAATTGTTGACTTTATGTAGGTGTGGAAACTATTACCAATTAAAGAACCAAAACGTTTGAATTGAAGAACCTCTTACCCTCCCGAAGACGACGTCACCGAAGCCACTATGTTATGGTGTTATGTTTTCTCCTTCAAGTGCTTGCTATTCATTAATGTTATTTATGGAGCCCCTTGCGCTTTTCCTTGAGAATTGTCGATCGGTAAATAACCTATAGTCAGAACAGAGATAAAAAGATTTGCAAATAAAACGTATGAGCCCATATCTCCCCAGGTTATCTTAGGTTCTCTCGTATAGGACAGGTATTATAGTACCTACTTAATGCACGTTTAGATGTGAAGAAATTTATACATTAATCTTGTAAGTCAAGTCATATCTATGCGCATGCGATCTATACTGTATTATGATATTGCTTTTATTTTACCATTAAAATTAAAGGCAAACTATGTAGTGGCGCATGTATTTAGTTTTGTATTAAGATTTAAATTTAGTACAATTTGACTCATTCGAACTTTTGTAAGGGCGTCATTTCAGTAGAGAAAAAAAAAGTGTTTGAAAATTTATTCAATTACAATGCTGACTATATGTCATCATTGTACATTTATGTCATTCTTAAGAAACAGTTGAGGTCTTCATCGATGGCATTGGCGTAACTAGGTAGGGGCCAGTGTGGGCCATAGAATGCGGACTGCTCCTCCGCAGAAACTTTTTAAAAACATTTCTAAAAAACATTCGTCAATTCGTACAATCTTAGTTCAAATCAAATTGAAAATATTCTGGTCGGAATCGAGAAGGCTTTAAAAAGTTCTTTTCTTGAAGAAAATCTATTGAAATCTTTTTAAAACTATTAAAAACTGTTCTGAGATTGCTCTGATTCCACTGAATTTTGACAAAGGCGTGGGAAGACGTATTCCATAGGAGAAAACATGCGGAAATACTGTACAGTTTGTGCGGAAATTTTAATTGATAATTTGATATCAATGAAATTTTGAAAATTTCGTAAAACTTTGCTTAATTTTCCGAAAATAAAAAGATTTTTTTAAGCTTTTTCGATTCCGACCCCAATGGATTCAATAATAAGGCTGAGTATATTTATAAGAGCGAAATATTTAAAAAGATAAAAGTAATAAGTAGAAAGACGTTTTTACTCTTTCGACACCTATAAAGAGTCTATAGGCAATTTTTCAACCTACTGCATTAAGCAGAGAATTAAAAGACAAGTACCGAGGTACTGTCAATTTGTTGGCTTAAAGCAGCAAATTAAAATTTCATGAAGAAATTCTGAGAGTATACTGTGTGTTTCGATCAGCAGTACAGGGCGATCTCATCAGGACAGTAATGAAACCCTGAATTCAGTAATAAGTTTGCAGAAAAAACTAAGATGTGTATCTAACTTAATTTTATGAAAAGTATGTAGATGGCGTTAATACTGGCAAGGCATCACAATCATATCAGTTTCTTGTATAAAAAGGTCTCCACTTTCTTTTATTTTCTTTTAAAATCGTGCAACTTTTATTTTATTTTTCAAATAAACACTATTTCCTATGATTTAAAAAAATTTAAATCGCGTCGGATGTTTGGATTGGACTGAACGACATATATAAGTGTCACTTGAGGCACGTCTACACGTAACAAACATTCCCCAAATGTTTGAAAAACATTTGACAAACATTTGTATAATGTTTGACGAGTGTGGACGCAAATTTAATATATTTTTATTCTTAAAAAAATATTAATTTAATCCAAATGAAATGATACTTCCGGAACAATTTTTTAAATCAACTGTTTTGAGACTTTTAAAAAGTTATATTAAAGAATTATAAGAATCACCCGTTGCAAAAAAAACCTCAGAGCAATGGTCAGCCGTTCATCCACTTACTGTATTTCGCCAAGTTGTATTTTTTTATTTTTGGCTTGATTCTATTAACTAGAATTTTGAAGTCACTTGAAAAGATTCTTGCGAAATTTCGTAACCCGAAAAGATCGTCAATTTTTAAATCATTTCTTAAATCACAACCACTATACCCAATCTCCTGCCTAAAAAATTTCTGTTCCACCATCTCCTTTTTAGAAAATTTTCTTCCTCGAACGTTGAGGCAAGTACGACGAAAGATGCTGTAATGCACTTTACTTCACTCAGAGAATACATGATTTAAGACTGAACATTTGGAAAACATTTTTCACATAAATATCCTATTAGATTTTTGACAAATGTTTGACAAACATTTATCAAACATTTGTTAACTGCCTATAAAGTGTTTGCCGAATGTTTAACAAAAGTTTTTTTTCCAATGTTTGTTATGTATGGGTTCACCTTTGAGTTCACTGGGATTAGAGAAAAGTATTCACTTTCACTCAATTCGCCACAATAATTTATATATCTGACTAAACTGAAATTAACAAATACTTATAAAAGGAATCAAGTCTAATTTCGCCTTTGATCTCGATTTTTTTGCTTATCGCCTGATCTTCGAATGTTGATTGACTAGCTATCCAAAAATTGATTGAATGTTGATGACTTATACTAACTGATAAGCGATGTACTATACTTTTCTATCTCTGGATGCTCAATAACATTCAACGAGAATTATAATAACAAATGAAAACAGTAGAAAACTATTCGTTGTTCCTTTGGCCTCTAACATCGGAACGTCGACAAGTCTGCTCTATCTCAAAAGCTTTTCTTATTAAAATTGCCCTGATTACACACACGTACCCGCATTTGCAGCATATTAAAAGTGTCGATCTAGTAGTCTTTTTGCTTACTTGGACATGGGATTAAATTTTCTTTCTGATTCTGTAATTTATAGACTCTTAGAAATTTTATGGTGTTCTTAATCTATGGAATTTTATTGACTGTTTTTATTATATCAACATGCTATCTTGTAAGTGCTCAGAGTAATGGATAAAAAATGCCGATCAATAACTTCGAATATACCCATGATCTTGTATACTTCGCAAACAAAATGTTTATTGAAGTCTATGTACGAAAGTTGGTGCACCCCACCCCCCCCCCCTCACCCGCAAACAAAAATCCTAGTTACGTCAATGCTCGATGGCCTATCAAAAACTTCCGGTATTTTCTCTAATTATAGATAGCCCAAGGTAGCCTCGTGCTGAGGGTCTTATTGCATGATCTTACGGAAAAATGATCAATGATTAAATAATGTTCACCAACAATTTTTGATCATACAGAAAAAATCTTCCTTAGCCTCCCAAGGTAGAAATTTTATCGGTATATGAATGATCCTCATGTTTCATTTAATCAATTTGACCTAATTGAAGAAGATACTCATTAAAGTTTTTGTATAATCACAAAAACAAAAACATCGCGGTACCACAGAAATTATTATTATTGCTATTATTTTTAAGTCTGGAATTTCGTACCAAAGCCAATCTTCGAATATTAAATAAATGAACTTCGTCTGGTTGAGTAAGAAGTCCCGGATTTCCAAATTTTCCGTTTAACAATTCCTGAAAAACATAATTCCGAAATACATAATCCCGGGGACATTTAATAATGTTATTTATTGTTTGTTTGGTTTTTTTTTTTTTAATTGGATATGGAATCATGCAATTGAAAATCCCAAATGTATAACATAGAATCAAAATCCCGAAATATGAAAACCTGAATTCTGGAATTCTCAGAAATGCAATGTTTTGAATTTATACATATTTTTATGAAAGTTGGGTACTAAAGCACGGATTTTAGAAATCTGCAAAATTTAAATCCATAAACTAAAGTCCGTTAAAAAGTCAGAAACACCACATGATATTATTTCGCCTACATTTTGCAAAAAGTGAAAAGAGTTTTCCAAGATCTTGTACCCCGAGATATTTTATTCCGAGCATTAGAATTCATAAAATATCATGTTACAGAATTCAGATTAGAAGGAAACAAAAGCCAAAATTTGGAATATAATTTTTTTTTTAATTCAAAATTTTATTCATTGTTCCGAAATTTTCGGCATAGCTTAATTGCCGGGATTTCCTTCTCCAGTATTTCCTATTTCAAGGTTTTGTACTATTACATCTCCACACCGGTATTTTGTAATTTGAGGTCTGCACAGTCTTAAATTCAGAATTTTTTTTCTTAAATTTAAAATTTAGTTACCATCACTTAAAATTTGAGCCATCATTCCAAATTATTTAATAAAGCTTAAACTTCGGAATTTCATATTACAGAATTCAGGATACGAGAACTTTATGACTACGAAACTTTGTTACCATTTTGATTTTTTGGAATAAAAAACTGACAAGATATTTTTCCGGAATTCTTTTACAGAGATTTGTTTACCGAATTGTTTTTTTTATGATACTTTTAATAGTAGCTACACTTCCGGGATTTGTTTACCGAAAATTTTAATGTGTTCATTCTTTGCAAAATCTTACGAGGATAAAAGAAGAAGATTGATGACATTGAGGTGAAAAAATTAAGAAGGGTCTACGTGAAAAAACTAAATTATGTCCGACAATCAGCTTTTTCTGAATGTATTTCAATCCTTCAATTCTCTAATCAAAAGAAATGCTTAATCTCATTCTTCATTGGTTGTTTGATTGATTAAAGAGGGGGGGGGGGCGTCATGGTCACGTCACTAAGAGGGTCTATTGAGCTAACCTTTTCATATCTCCTGAAAGTAAACCAGTCCCCTTGAACAGATTTAGAAGCTAACGAAATTGCCTTTGGGCCATATTAAGATATAACCAAGCCAACATAGCAAGCTCATCTGTTTCTTCGTCAAAAAACAAAGCCTTTCACGATATCATAATTGCTTTTGTTAAAAGCTCCCTTATGATTCTCGTATACATACATCGTAGTCTAGAAGCCCCCCTCCAATTTTTAAAAATATGCAAATCCCAACCTAGCTTTGTACCCATGCATATCCAAAACTATTTATTCACTAGTGATACTGGGTAGTTGGAACCATAAGAATCTCGTCGTCATATGATCTGATGCCATTAACAGCTCTATGTAGAATTTCCCCGAGAACCTCACATGTCGTAGTTTGATCTTTACCAAGGATCTTACTAAAAAAAAAATGGTCACGTTAATTCTGTATACCCCCACTCCCTGCCGCAAGCTCTAGTTCCAGGTACAGAAGTGTAAGATTCAACAGGTTTTCCAAGATGTGCGCAAGATACCAAAGATGGATAAGGAAGCCATTTCTGTATACAGGGTGCTTCCCACTAGGAGGTCAATAGAGCAGGAGGTGATAGTACTCCCGTAGACGAAACAAAAATTGTATGGATATGGGGGGGGGGGGGGACATATCAACCGTTTAGGAGTTACAGGGTGATTAAGAAAAAAATCTAGTTTTTCACAACTACACGGCATACGGTCACTACGCAGAACTTAATGGCCTTTCCAACGACTGCTCAATCAGCCCCATACCCTTCTCCTATCAAGAATTATAGTGGTCTAAGCTCACAATTTCGGATTTTCTTACCTTTTTTTTTAATTTAACCTCTATTGTTTTCGCAAAACAGGTCATTAACATAACTTTTTGTTATAAAAACTGTAAACTGTAGACTCTCCTCTTTAAGTCGAGCTATTACACCCTATATGTTAACTGTAGCCGTTAAACAGTTATTAACTCATAACCTATTCAGGTCACACCGAAATTAGACGATATTTTTTTAAATGACGTGCTAAGGGAACAAATTATCGTTGAGAATAGGTTTGAAAATAGGTTTGACATATCAGTCAATTTGGCTTTAATCACATTATTCACAATAACCACAATTTATGCGTCCCCAAATGTTAAAATGGAAGTAATAACAGCTTCGTATTTTCTCCACGATTATGAGTAAATACAGATTCCAATATGACTGAAAGTCTTGGATTAACCCTGACTTGTTCCTAATAAATTAGGTTCTAGTAGCTATAGCTATATATATGGCTAATAATACCTACAAATAAATTTTGAAATATTAATAATAAATTAAATTAATAAAATCATGTATGTATATGCCAATTCACAGCATTCACAACATTAAACTGAATAAAAAAATATGCAAAACTAAAATACTAATAAAAATAACTAAACAAACATGAACTGAATAGATAACATATTAAAAACTAAAATATCAAACAAGAACGTAACAAAATAATAAGAAGGCAAAATATCTAATGCGAATCCCGCTTAAACACTGGCCGGCAAATAGGTACTCGCAGCGCCACTGAACCAAAAAGCAGTCAAGACGTGAAGCACGCAAGTTTCGAGACAAATCAAAAAGCAAGTTGGCACGTGAAGAACAAACAGGATTAATTATCTGCTTTCATCTGGTTAAGCAAGAACCATCTGTTCTTATCCGACTTACGACACGTAATATTCAGATTTTGATTTTCTTTTTTTTAAAAACATACGGAGAAAGTTCCTGAGACGAGAAGGAGCGAAGGATCTTCATTTACTGTGGGGTTTCGTTGCCGCGACTTCCAGGATTACACCGATTACACGGTCTCTACATCGGTACAAGTTTTGCCCAAAATGTGGTACCATGTGGAACTGAGACGTGAATGCCGGCGCGAGTTAAAGATAATAAATTTACTTGAAAGAAAAAAAATAATAAAAATAAAAACGAATTATAATTTTATATATATTTCAAGACGTTTATTTCAATCAAAAACCCGTACAAGACTGCCTTAAACCTATTTCAATAATTTCTACTGAGCTTTCCCTGAATTGACAATTTGGCACTTTTTACCTGTTTGTTAAGTTGCAATATGCTGAATTGCGTCTGGGCTATTTGTAACATGAGGTTATTAACATTGGATGAAAGGTGAAAAAATATGTTAAGGTAAGTAATTAGGTGCTATCGTAACTATTGAATGAAAGGTGAAAAAATATGTTTAGGTAAGTAATTATGTGAATTATGTGTTATGTATGTATCGTAACTCGCGCGCGAACATACTGAAAGTTGGCCTGGATCAACTGATGCGCATTCAATCACAGGCAAACTTCAACAGAACCACCCGGTTATGACATTGTGACTAAGAAAGAGGAGTTTAATGCGAGATTGTTTGCACTACACCGACGGAAAAAAAGAGAGAAAAGAATTTAAAAACATTTAACTATTTTAAAGGTTATGATTACTAATCTAAATATATAGAGTAGATTAATCTAAGATTAAGTTATTCTGTCAACAGGGCGGCCGCATAGATTTTAGGTTAGAATAATTTTCAAGCCAGCCTGTGAGTGAATTCGCAACCATAAATTAAACAAAAAAACGTCCTTGGGTGTTCGTTATTCATCCACTTAGTGGGGTTAACCCTTCTACTAGTCTTTTATTAGTCCTTCTATGTAGTAAACGGTATCAAGCAAGCTAATATTCAGATTCATTTCGATGCATCGTGAAGTAATTATATCCTGACCTTGACTTCGTTTATTTAATTACTCGTAAGTTATCATGATGTCATACGTAGAGATGTTCTCCCAATTAAAACGTACCAGGAGTTCGTCAAATACAATACAGACAGGAAGGGGAGTAGAGCTCTACTCTGATTGTAGACTATAATGACATGATCAAAGTTTGATATTTTATACGAATATAACTTAATATAGATGAATCGAAATGTCAAGTCTATCAAGAAATCGGTTATGGGTTCAAATCTATAATAACCTGGACTTGAACAATTTTTTGCGAGTAGCAAAAATAGGTACCCAGTTGACGTAAAAATAACGAGAGCAAAAAAAAAACTTGGACGTTACCCTACCACAAAACCTTTACTAATAATTTTTCTTTTTTTTTAAACAACTCAATTCATAATCTTCATTAAGTTATAAGAAGAAAAACTCCTGTCGAACATACACAATCTATGCTATTATGAGCAAATAATAATATAGTAACCACTAGATCTCCAATGCAACAATTTTTTTTTTCTCAAATATTGCGAAAAGTAGTCCATCCCGACATATTTACATACATATATCATATATGCAACTCACTTTCTCTTGTCGTCAGTCTTGAGACTTTTTAACCTCCAGACGACAATATTCTAAGTTCCAAAACCGCAAAATATGAAACTATACAATGAAATCGCTTACGCACGAAATATAAATGGGCTAAAAATAACATTTTCATTTTCATAAATATATGTGCATATAAAAGATCAAATTTCCATTGATAGGTATATATCTATTCTGTAGCTACATATACAAAACAACAAAGCCACAAACTTGAACTTTATGCAATCGTATATGTCAGATATGTGCGTATATATCACCATACCATAGACAAGAGATGAGTATCGAATCACAAAAAAGAGATGAACGGTGATAATTTTTTTATTTTATTAATTTTTAAAAATTCAATAAAAATTAAAATTCTTAATTTATTGATCAATTAAAAATGTAATAATTTCTTTAAATACCTGAGCACAGCTATACCTACATAGGACAAGCGAAAAATGATCATCCATAAACAGGTTGCACAGGTCGATTTATCGCACTAAGTAATCGATACTATTCGGTTGACTATCACCACATATCTACGGAAGCCATGAGTATCACCATAAGCCTATCAGATTCGCCTCATTAAGAGCAATTACGTCGCTTCTTTTTATTCGATGTAATTTTTCTTTTATATTCAAGACCTTCCTCTTATTCTATCCTGTCTTGTGTCCTCCTCAGGTATGATGGTATGGTGACCTTCAATTTGTCAACTTAACAAAAGGTTCATAAGAAAATATGATGGTCATTACACGCTCTGGGGACAGTGTCAAGAAGAAGTTTAGTGTTGTTTACAATGTCATGAAAAACGAAACTTTACCATTGACCTTTAGTAGATCGTAAGAAATAAACAAGCCCCTTTCTATACCTTTATATAGTACGTACTACAACCTATCCTTTAACAACTGAATATCAGGCGAGAAAAAAAAAACACAAAGACCAAAGTCAATACTTGTTAACAAGAGCCACTATGAAAAAAACCTTGAGATAAATTGAGTCTGATAAGAGACAAATGTTTTTCTATCTACAAGTCTATATTGAATTGTATGCGACATTTGATAGATGTTTTCACCAATTCTATTGAGTTTAATAATGAGTGTCTCGTCTTGATGATAGAGTTCCCAACATGCATCGTATGATGAAACCTTTATAACTTATTCTATTGTTTCTTGTGCGAAAAACAACCACTGGTAACACCCATTTTCAATACTGGCTGATTCCAAAATGAAATCATGCAAAAAACGAATGAATAATTTTATTTATCGGACACATGAGCCTCCTCCTGCCCCTTTCCTGTATAAGTATAGGTACTATACGTGCATTTGAATAATAACAAGTTTATCTAGTATCGAAAGGGGATGATGTCGATAAATGGAAAAGAAGTTGACAGCAGTGGCAGCAGCAGAGGAACCCTTTCCAGGACAGCAACAATATTGCGGGGCGGTATCGAAAGATGATATAGAATATAGTGACCGGTCTCATGCGCACTAAATAAATAGGTATCACAATATTCGGATGCTTTCAATTCGATAAATACTTCGAGGGGATAAATTCATGCTGTTATAGTTTTTCACTTCACCTCGAAACATATCTATTTGCCTAAGTAGTACGTTCTACTTATTCCGGTAGCTAAGGCGCGAATTTGTTTTGCGTTAATTTTCTGTACGTATTTATCTACTTAAAGGAGGTGGTTTTATTTTACTAAAATTCATACGTTAAAAAAGAAAGTTAAAAATATGTGAGAATTAGTTTAAAAAAAAAAACAAAATTAAATAAAAATAAATATATAAAATTTACACAAACTGTGCAATATTGTAAACAAAATTGTAAATTTAAAAAAAAAAAACCAAAAAATATCTTTTCATTTCTGTTTTTCATTTGATATGTATCTGTGGAATCGTTTAACAAAAGAATTCAGTTTTCATAATAGAAACAAAAATTGATTTTTGGAAACGAGAAAAAAATAACATTTATGGACCAACAAATAAACCATAGTCAATATTGTCGGGGTGGTAAGAGGTAATTAGGTTAAATTCGTGAATAAAGACTTTGCGCGTATTTAATTTCATCAATTAGTGACTAGACACTCTCGTGAAAAAAGAAAGAAATACATTGACCTATAAAATGTAAACAAATATTTTTTTGTAGGAAACTTACTTATTATTCACGTTACTCTTTTGGTTATTTTTAATCAAGCAAACAAACAAAAATGTTTTAAGTAGTATAGTTTAAAATAATTTTGACTTGATTTTATGTAAAATGCATTTTTTCGTGGATTGTTAATTAATTTGTTTAAAAACGGTCACATATTTCCATATTCAAAAAAAAAAAAAACAAAAAAAAACGTTTTAGTAACAATACGGTAACATATAAGTAACAACATTCGAAAATGTTATCAAAAACATAAATATAGTGGGGAAAATAATTTATCAATAATTTGAACTTATATGTCGAAATTCTATTATCCATTTCCGACGATATTTTGATTTCTTTCAATTATCCGGGAAAGACTTGATTATCCAGGATAAAAAAAAACATCTGGTAATATCGATAAATGTGAACAAGAAGAGTTAGTATGCTTAGTTCGAATTGATCGTCCCCATGTGCAGGAGGCAAATTTTTACCCATTTAAGGTCGTGATAATAATTCATAATTCCAACACTTATTAACAGATGTAAAAAATTAATGTACCGTTGGTATGCCAACTGTATTTCAATAAATAAATAAATTCATCCATTCATTCATCCATCATTGACTGATTCTAACAAGTGTAGGTTCGATTCCCGTCCAAGAAAAAATAAATAAATAAATTCAAATAAAATCTTATATACTATATGTTAACCTGCGATGTCCTTGACAGGATTAACAACGATTTTAGTAAGTCTTTAAAACAAGAATGAACGGGTAGTTTGAGGAACAAACGTTGATCAGGATACAATCCAAAGAATTTATTATTATTTGTTGGTGTATACATGATTTCTAGACACCGTGTACATACCTACATACTTAAATCTATCATTTTTATGGTTCTGTACAACAAAAAGAAAAATCAGCCAAGTACGAGTCGGACTCGCACACGAAGGGTTCAGTACCATCATCGTACAAAATTTAACACTATGTACTTTTTATTTATTTTTTCAATTGAGAGTCAGGTGAAAAAATAATGCTGTCATTTGAAAAAATAATAATAATGCTGTCACTTGAAAAAAGAATCATACTTATGATAATAATAATGAATGAGAATAAAACGAGGAAAAAAACGACGAAAATATCAAGTTTCTTGTATGGGGGCCCCCTTTAATTTTTAATTTAATTTTTATTATTTGTTGTTATAGCGGCAATAAAAATATACAATCTGTGAAACTGACAACTGCCTACCTATTACGGTTCATGAGATACAGCCCGTTGACAGACAGACGGACGGACGGACAACGGAGGCTTAGTAATAGGGTCCCGTTGGAACCCGTTGGGTACGGAACCCTTATCCGTCCGTCTGTCTGTTACAGATGTTTTACGTGAATTTGAAATTTGACAGAATGTTACGTCTATGTGACGCGCACATATTTCGATAGTCAAAGATTATGAAATATATTTTTTTTTATTTTTAATCAGGGTCGGTTGGGCCCCTTCAAAAAACAATTCAAAAGATTAAAAAAAAATCATAATTATTGGTGAATTGGTTATACAAAAATATAGCTCAAAATGTGCAAAAAAGTACCATTCCACCCCCTCCCCCCCCCCTTATATTCTAGATTTCTAAAGTTAAAATTTTGATCTTGTCAGGGTTAGTAGGTATTATTGTGTCATAGATAACAGGAAAACTGCAGCTTTTTTCGTCAGTCTCATAGTCGCTAGAAAAAATGTCTTTTGGATTAACTTTTTTTAATAAGGTGATCAATGCTATTGAGTCAGGTAAACACGTAGATTTGATCTATAAGGATTTCACGTAAGCATTTGATAATATTAATCATACAATTTTGATTAATAACTTAAATCACTTCGCTTCCATTCTTTCTTGTTGAGATGGCTTGACTCATACTCCGTTGACCGTGTACAGTTCATGAAAATTGATAACTGTAAGTCTAACGCCATTCATGTGAGGTCTGGCGTATCGCAGGAAAGCCATTTGGATCCTATTCTATTCATTCTTTTCATCAATGATATTATCTTCTGTTTCTCATATGCTAATTGCCCTCTTTTTGCAGATGATTCAAAGCATTTTATGATTATAAATACCTTTAGTAATTGCATGAAGCTTCAACACGATTTGAAAATGACAAATTTATTCGAACTAAATGCCTTAAAATGCAAGCAATGTCTTTATACCATTTCGCACATCCTATATCCTTTCGTTATTGTGTCAGAAATGTTATTCTTGAAAGACTTTCAAATATAACTGATCTTGGTGTAATGTTCGATAGGAAGATATCTTTTATAGAGCATATCGCTTATATGACATCTAAAGCTTTTCAGTTGCTGGAATTTTTAAAGAACCATTTAGATGACTTTTAAGATCCCTTAACACTAAAATCTTTATATTTTTTACTAGTCCGTTTTAGAATATATTTCCGTTATATGGATGCCATACTCATGACGTGTTGAGCGGATTTAAAGAAAATTTACATATTTTGTTGCTACTAAACTAAATTGTGGACTTACGTTGGACTATAAGTAACGTTCTCTTTTAATGGGACTGCATTCCTTACAGTCTAGAACAGTCATGAGTTCAATAATGTTGGTCCATGATGTACTTAGTTGAAGGATTTCATGTCCAGAATTGCTATTTTTAATTTTCTTCTATGTGTCTGAAAGAAATATTCGTCCTAGATTGGTTGTACCCTTTCATAGATCGAACTTTGGATATCTTGAATACCTATTACACATGCTAATTTCAACTTTGTTAATTCTTTCTGTGATTTTAATTTAGCTAGAGAGGAATTTAAGAAAATTATTTTTGAATTTACCCGGTTAAGCTTTGTAGATTAGTAATATAGTTTAGTTTTCTAAATAACTTTTGATTTGATTTGTTTTGATGAATTCAGTATTACTTACATACTTATGTTTGTATAGATTTCTTGTAATCTGTTGTATTTATTCCATAGATTGAAATAAATAAATAAATATATAAAAACTTATAAGATCAACTATTGCCTCCGTCTGTTTGAATATTATTAAAATTTGACAATACAGTAATATTTAAGACTTACATTTTTCCGTATGTTTGGCACATCATGAACACTTGTCTAATTACTACTATCTCAATTCCCAGAAGTATAGCTAATTTTATTCTTATCGTTAAAAAAATGTCTGCTACTGAGCTGGCATACTACCATCCCATCAGCATTCTCAGTTTTCTTGCCAAAGTCTTGGAAAAGCTTATGCGAGCCCAAATTGAAAATTATGTAACATGTAATGATCTCCTGGCAAAATATCAGTCTGATATACTTTCACGACACAGTTGTGATTCTGCGTTACTCAAGATCACTACGAACTTGCGTTTGGCTTTAGATGACGGAGATCTTGGTGTGATTGTTTTGTTAGACTTCTCAAGGGCATTTGATTGTGTTGTACATGAAAACTGCTACGTAAGGTATATGCAAACCTTTATTTGTCCTCTTCTGCTGTTCAGATGATAGCAAATATTTTCTCTCAAAAATATGTAGGTCGCAACAGGTGGTTATAAAAGGAGTTCCGTCTTCTCGAATACATGTGGTGTTCCTCAAGGCTCAGTCTTAGGACCTCTCCTCTTTAGTCTCTACATTAATGATTTATGTGATGTGGTGCATGATGTTCAATTGCACCTTTATGCATATGATGTGCAGTTGTACTTATGTAGGCCTCGTGGACTGATTGAGGATTGTATCTGTAGAATAAACGATGATTTAAGTGGTCAATTAAGAATCAACTACTTCTTAGCCCCAATAAATTGCAATGCATAGCCCTCTCTATTTGTAATCTTAATATTGAGAATCTTCACCTGATTATGCTGAATAAAGTGGAACTACTTTATGTAAACTGTATAACCAATTTGTGGTGGTGAAAATTAATAATCGTTTGAGGTGATATAATCATATCAAATCTATGGTGAGCAAAATTTATGGTGGGCTTAGGAGACTCTACCTGTCTGCAAATATACTTCCCGCCGATTTGCGTTTCAGACTAGTTAGGACACTTTTGGTGCCTCTTTTTGTTTATGGTAGTTTAATGTACATGAGACTAAACTCAGTTTGCAATCGAAAGCTTGAGTTTGCTTTCAACGACTGTATACGTTTCAATTCATCCATCCTTGAAGGATCTTACTTTGTCCATTGCACGCCTTTGGAATTTTCTACCCCCCCCCCCCCCAATGCACAGAGTGTTACTACTTCTGCCAGTGAATTTAAGCAACTTATAACGTAATTGTATTTTACTAATTTACTAGCTGATTGTGTCGAACTCTTTTCTTTTTATCTTTCCACTATGTTTTTTTCTCTTTCCCTTTCTATTTTTAATATTTTACTGATATATTGTAAGTATTACGTTTTATTTTTTTCTCTCTTTTCATTTTAATTTTATATTGTAGCTAGCTATTATTAGCTAACCTAGCCGTACTTTTCATTGTACTAGTATAAGATTTCTAATCTTATGTACAAATTAGGTGAAATAAAATGATTGATTGATTTATTGATATAAAAAATAGAGCTAATTAAAGAGAAAATACATGGGGGAATTCCAGAACAATGTGGACTACTACAAGCAAATTTGGATTAGGATTAAACATATGTATGTACTTAAATTCGATCGATCGACTGTTCGTTGATAAAGGTCTGGAATCCTCATTGCGCGAGTACGATTTACATCTGAGACGAATTATTTATTTAAGTTGCATACTTATCATTTGAAATTGTTTTGTTTATTGTAATTTTGTACCAACTTCGTATAGACATTTTATTTATGTTATGTATTTGTATATGTATTTAAAAAGAAAAGAAAAACTTGAGTATGTTATGAAACAAAACGTGTTTGTTCTTTATATTACGAAGTCGTTCTATTAACCAAGATTTTTCGATTTTCCGGGAAAGTCTCGAAACCGGGCATTCCGCATAATCGAGTTTCAACTGTATTTCAATAAAAGTAAACTAAATAAAAAAAAACCAAAAAGCAATTTTTGAACGAAAAATTCTACAACACAGATGAAATTCTACGCAAAAAAAATGCATTAGAAGAATTTTTATTTTTACGGGTTTAAATCAAATCAAGAGAGCAAACAAACGAATCGACCGTGGTTTGAGGCCAGCATTAATAAGTAACGATGAAAACGCACAAATAAATATTGTCAATTTTTTTGCAATTTTTATTATTATTTTGATCTTGGGCTCTATGAGGCCTCGAACTCACAATTTTTAGAATCGGTCAAAGATAAAATTCAGCCCTAAGCAATAGATCAATGTTGTCTGGGCGGCTAAAGTTTGGATCTGCTAGACGCTTAGGTTCCCATTCTACTATCTTCTGTCTTTCGGCGAATTTACAATTTGAGAAAGTGACATATTTACATAAGCATCTTCACCACTAAATCTAATTCTTCTCTTTGCATCGTAGGACGTATCCCCTGAGCTTGGCTTTATAACATTAAAAATAAAATTAGACACTTTGGGGCAATTGTCGACATTGTTTCGCGTTATGCTTGGGATCATTGCAGGGGCTAAAAGATTTTGAAATTCCTAATTTTTCCGCCATTGATAACCTTGAAATTATGGCAGACCAAAATATTTTTGCTTTTTCAAATCCACCATGTCTAGCAAGAATTTTGCCTCGATTAAATTTGCTTCAATTTTTCACCCAATCACATTTTGATACAGATTTATTTAAAAAATAATTAAATTTATGTATGTATGAAGATAACTCTGGAAAATTTCTTGAGAGGTTGATAGCCTAGAAAAATATGAAAGAATAAAAAATCTTTTTCTTTTAAGTAAATCAATGCTAAGCGAATTCACCCAATAATTTAAAGGTCGCACCCGGTTCGAGTCTTGTACAAGACAGATGATATTTTCTTACACGTATATGAATAAATTCATTACTTTTTTTTTCACTTTCTTTGGTTTTATAGGTGTTAAATCCAATTTTTGTTTTGTCATCATTAACAAATACAAATTTACATAATATCAACAAGTGTAAAAACAAGTGTAATCTTGTTGTGCGGGGCAGGAAATATAGAATAAATATGAAAAATTCTGAGTAATACCAAACATTGAGAAGATCAAAAATTTCCAATAAATCTAATAAAATTTAATTTAAACGAGATAACATAATTCAGTTGTACTTTGATTCATCTCTCAACGAGTTCAAAAAAGAACATAAAAAAAAACAGTTTTTATCAAATAGGGGAGGGGGTTATTGCTCAGAAGTAAGTGTAAGTCAAATTATTTTAAAACTTTTGAAAACACTTTGTTGTTTTGTGTGTTGGAAGCTTATTGAAAATCTCCAGATAAGTAATATGAATGAATGAATGAATAATTATAAATAAAGCTCGAAAGCATGACAACCTGGAGAAGTAATGCAGCATTATCGACGGCAATATTTCTATAGCGGCTTATTGTGTTTTTTTTTTGTAACAAATAATATAAAATTTCAAGTTTTTGTCAAGCTGCGCGCTTTATCTTCAACTTTTATTATGGAATGGTCAAAGCGGGATACACAGTGAAATTAATTGAATTAATTAACAGGAATGCTATAAATTACTAGGAATACCGTTTAGGTAAATTAAATTAGATTAAATTTGTGGAGGGGGTGGTGCAAGCGTTTGCCTCGTATTCACTGAAATATCTAATGTGAGTCCCCGTTCAATTTACTCCATTTCAAGGCTCAGATTATTAATAAAGTCCGGAACGATTCTGGGACTTAATTTCCACACGTAGTTTGGTGGAGGAAAATTATGTTCGAGGTGGAGTAATCTCTACCTGGTAAATGCTTCGCAGTTGCAGAGTAGGTGCTCCGAGGTTTCATGTACATCCCGACAGAAGCTGCAAGATGAAGTCTCAGCCAACCCCATCTTCTATAGCTGATACCTCAATGGTCAATGGCCTGAGAAGAGCCTGTTATCATTTTGAGCTCTTTTCTCCTAAGGAAGGAGTAGGAGTTATTTTGTTTTTCCGCTAGAGGTATTGATAAACTTTTTTGGCTGACGAAGTCTTTGTAGCCTTTCCCAATAAAGGAATTTTTATTTTTTTTCCTCCCAGCTATATAGAATTGCTCTGAGATAACACTTTAAAGTGTCACAAAATGGCTCTCATCCGACAAAGTGGGTCTCCGCTCCTCTTTTGGCCAGGTCGTCAGCAATTTCATTGCCTTTACCGCCCTCATATCTAGGTACCCACATAAGGATAACTTTTATTCTCCTTAAAAGATTTTTGTAGACACTCCCAGACTATCCTAGACTTTTTCGTGTAGGACTTTAAGGGGTTACATGGGTTTCGAAGATTAAAAAACATATTTTCTTAATTTTTTTATCTAATAGTACAATATGTCTAGAATATTTTCCCACTGTCAATCGGAATAAAAGTTTAGAGAAAGAGAGACTTTTTAAATTATCCTCATTAGACGAGACCAGCCGGGAGCGACGCAAGTAGATATATTGAGGCAGCTATTATTTGTTTGTCTCTCTCGCTCACTACTCTCACTTTCTAAGGGTCACCTATTTTAAATATTTTATTTTATTATATCCTCCTTTGCATTATGTAGCTGGAATCGATGATTCTATGTAAGTTAAAAAAAAAAAACAATTTTCTCGTTTTATTCGTACTTAAAACTTTAATCGGTTTTTTCTAAAAATACTATTTTTGAATTCGGTGGACACGATTTCTCAAAAACTAATGCACCAATCTCATTGAAATTTTGTGCACTTCTGTAAAATAGGATTGACTAGTGACTGAATGAAGGTTGTGTTTTTTTCTTTTTGTTTATAACAAATCTTGCAAGACTATACGTAGTGTAAATTGTACCAAAAATTGTACTGTTTTACATACAACTCTGCCAATAATTTAAATTTAATTTTTTTTTTAAATCCGTTGTTCAGTCGCGACCTATACTTATCTACTAACAGAAAAAAATTGGTTTTCTAATTTGAGATAAGGCTATCATGAGTTATTCTAACCACTATGAGGTTGGTTTCCAGAAACCACGTCCCACCGGCTAAATTTTCCAAATTTTTGAATGAAAATTTTGAAACATATTCATTAAATGTTCCTCCATTATATGCTTAAAATTTTGAATAAAATAATTTGTTTATTATATAAAAAATCATACAGAATATATTCTTTTTTTTTAGCCTTCGAAACCCATGTAACCCCTTAAGGCATTGAGAGCGGCTTGTTATTAATGGCTAAGCCATTTATGGCTCTTTTAATGCAAGTATTGGCGCAATCTTCTATGACTAATACCTCGGCCTCAAATACGATAAGAGTAGAGCCCAGGACTTTTGATATGTGGCATCTGGGGCCGTATACATCCAGTCCCACTCCACTGTTCGTTTTGGAGCTGTCTGTAAACCACACCAATGTTCCGTTTTTGAAGGACGGTTTAGTGGCACGCCATTGTTATCCATCTCCTAAAACCACCAAGATACTTAAATGACCCACCCGATTACCTGGCTTGAACTGTTCCCCCTTTTGCAATCTGATAGCACTGGAGATCGCTTCCTTTTTCACCTGCAAATGTTGGGGTGGAAGATTTAATAAAGCTTCCATGACTGCTAGACGACAGGTCCCCACGGTATTAGTTATTCCTAGACAGGCAAGCTACTGACTTTTTTTAAGCAGAGCCTCTGTTTTCTTTTAATTAGTTTTTGGCCACCATACAAGAGCCGCATAGATGGCCATGGGTCCTATAATCGTGGTATACATCCAATACATCATTTTTGGCTTCAAACCCCATGTTCTACCAATGAAGCGACGACACGTGTAGAGGGATTCTACCGCTCTATCCATCACTCTGGACAGATGCGAGTTTCAGGTAAGTTTCTTATCTAAAGTGACCCCCAGAAATTTGAATTCGTGTGAAAATATTAATTCTGTATTACCAAGAAGAGGAGCCGTTAGTAAAAGCTTCGTTCGTCTCGTGAACGGAACAATAACCGTTTTGTTTGGGTTTATGTTAAGGCTCTTGTTTAAACACTACATGCAGACTTTGGAAAGAGCTTTTTGCATGAGGTCGGATATAACTTGATTATACTAACCCCGTATTGTGATTACTAGCTCATAAGTCCCGAACTGGTCAGGTTCACTAGGAGATCATCAATCACAATGTACCACAAGAGTGGAGAGAGGAGTCCTCCTTGTTGGCAGACTTTAGCTGCGGTGATCGTCACTAAACAGTTCCCTAAATTTATGATTATCCTTCTGCTTCTAACCATGGATTCTATCCAGTTAACCGTGGATGGTTCAAAGCCCGCATCTTCCATGTTTATTTATGTTCTCTTATATTTATATTCACAAAAACTCACCGTCAAATTATTTCATCAACTTCCATTTTTGTATTCGGAAATATTTAAAAAATCACTACATCAAAACCGGCTACAGAATAATTTCCCAAGTAACTCTTACATTTTTCTTTTCAATTTCTAAATTTTGCGTTAAATTAAACGCGTTTGTAAGGAAAAGTAGAAATTCGCCCTATTTTATACGTCGCAAGAGTCGCATGTCGTGATTCTCTAATGCAAAGAGTGTAGGGAGTCTGTGGGGAATAGAACAAGTACGCATTTAAACATTTACAATTTGAGAACCCGCTGTACATTTTTGCTTCGAATCCCATGATATTTTTTCGTCGATGTCCTGTCTCAGTTTGTCCGAGTATGAAGACTACATATGATTGCTCGGTCATAATTATTTTGCTCCTCGTTTCATACTTACCAACCAACTTTGTTATAATTTCTCGTTTTATGTCATGGATGTTTCCCCAAAAGAGCTGATATCCATTCAAAAATATGTTGAATTCCCAGTTCGTATACTCTAGAATAACTGAGGTACTTTGAATGGGGTGGAGTTATGACTACGCTTCTTTTTACATGTTACCTGAGTAAATGAAATAAATTTAATATCACCTCTATAACTGTAATAGAAATAGCTCAAACATAACCTTTATCCTGTTTACACACGTAATTAATATCAAGGTTAGGTTAGATTGGATGGGTGCCGCTAAGATGAATCTTAGCCTGTTTCAATTAGCCCACACTATCGTGTCAATTGTATCCCATAGATCAATCCTTCTGAGGACATCTCTAGATCCAATCCTGTTTTCATAAGGAATCTCAGGACACATTTAAGCCTTGTATCTTGCAGCTCTCTAAGCTCCGAGAAGTAGCCCACCTAGCTCTTTGGATAACTAGAGTATCACATTCGCACAGCACATGTCGAACTGTGTCGATTTCTTCAAAAAATTTGCAACTTTGACAGAAATTGTTTGACTCAAAACCCAGTCTTCTAGCAAAGTTTCTTATGACCCAATTACCCATTACAACCCCTACTAATTACTTTGTTTCAGCTCTATTGCCCTTAAGGTGCTCCGCAATTCTTCTGCTGTTATACAAGGTGTTTCACTATCGGTGCACATTACTCAAGGGTTTAATAGCTGAAGTGGAGACAAGCAAAAAATCACAAGGTAAAGTCGTGGGATGGGGGGTAGGACGCGTCGTTTCGGCGGTAGGGGGGGGGATTAAACTTTTTAGTACTTCTGCCACTTTACACCCTGTAACTTTCTTGATATACACCGTATCAAGGTGGGATTCATCATCTCAGATGATAGCAAACCAATCAGCCTTCTTGTCACCTTCCGTCGGAAATTGTAGGATGTCTAGGTCAAAACATTGGAAAAAAATTCCTAAATTTTTACGATTCTCCCGCCAAAACACAGTTTTTTTACAAGACTTAGAAACCTCGGAATGTTGCCTCTAATTTGTACTTATCTAAATGCAACCGTTTGTGTACTTTTCCTTCAATAAACGTATGTATTGTATTGTATTGTTTTTGAGATACTCCCGTTCACATGATTCATAACTTCATTAAATCACGTCCAATTAATCTAAAGTGGTTGAAAAATTAATGTACCGACAGGTTTCTGAAAACATAGACAAAAATAATTTATTGACCTACTGGCAATCCAGATTTAGGACGCACCACATTTGTGAAACTGTTATCTTAAAGATATCCACTCACAAAAGAAGTGCTATGGATCAGAACAAATTTACCAGCTTGGTGCTTTTGGATTTTTCAAAAGCTTTTGATACCGTTGATCATAGCATTCTCTTGCAGAAGCTCTATGCCTCTTTTAAATTTAGTAGTACAGCAGTATCGATGATCGGTAGTTTTCTACCTAATCGCAGTCAACAAGTCAAACTCAAGGATAGAACATCCATTCCGCACCGCTAGTGCGAGGAGTGCCTCAAGGTTCTATCATAGGTCCATTGTTGTTTAGCCTATTCATTAATGACTTGCCAGTAATGGTTCGCGATGTGAGCATTCACCTCTACGCAGATGATGTACAATTGTACTTGAGCCGTCCAATTTGGCTTATTGATGATTGCATACAACGTATTAACACTGATTTAGACAAAATCCACACAAGGCCTAGGTATACTAGGTTACAATTAAACCTTAGTCAGTCGGAGTGTATAAGTTTCTATAATAATTCATTTTATTTGCTTGATATTCCACCAGTAGTGTTAAATAGCTCCGTCTTACCAATGCTTAGTAAGGTCAGCAATTTAGGGATAATCTTGAATAGAAGTATGAAGTTTTGAGATAATGTTAATATGCAATTGAGAAAAATATATTCTGGTTTACGAAGGCTTTGACTTTCTGCTATTATCTGACCTTGTAGTATTCGTCTAATGCTAGTAAAATCGTTAATCTTGCTTCATTTCACTTCGGGTAGCATTGTTTTTCCCAAACTGGATAGTGTGTGTGGACGTAAATTACAGATTGCATTTAATGACTGTATTCGATTCATTTTTAGATTACGTAGGTTTGATCACCTCTTTTCGAATGCATTTACTAGGATGCTCGTTGAAATATTTTCTACAACGTAGATCGCTTATCTTTTTGAATAATATACTGAAGTCAAATAAGCCAGAGTATATTCGAGAGTTATTCTTGTTTACAATATCCCAACAGAATAGAAATTTAGTGATGCCACGATTTCATAAGCTCGAGAATTCGTACCTTGTTCAGATTATCCGGCTATGGAATAGTTTACCTGTTACTATCCAAACAGCAGGCACTGTCAGTTATTTAACCCACTTAAAATAACATTTTTATTTAATTTAACATGTAAAATTTAAATAAAAAAATTTATCTTCGCATCTATCGTATCTATCTTGTTATGAAATTCTCACAGCATAATCTAATAATGTATTTATGCACATGCATTCATATAACAAAAAAAAAAAATATTAGTGAGTCGTAATAAATAATAGATTGCAAATTAAAAGGTATCCGCATTAGATAAAGATTTTACCCCCCAAAAGTTGATTGATTGATTATCCCCACAAACCAGCTGGTAACACTCTATACATACATACATATATATAAATTCGTTTTGATTTCTTGTAATAAAACAGAATTTTATCAGTAAACAACTTGGAAGCTTGGAAAGTATTATGTTTTGTACATACATACATATAATATTATGCGATAACCCCTGACAGAAACAGAGATCGTCTTATCCTTTTTCTGGTCATGTCTAACAGCAAATCTAATACCCAAAGATGAATGCAATCAAAAATATTGTCAACTTCATTAGTTTACAGATCGCCTCGACGACATAATCATCTCCATTCAATCTCTATCTCTTTCTTTCTCTCTGTCTGAATCTTACTGATTTATCAAGTTAAGACAGAAGATTCCTAATTAATCTGTGAAAATTGAATTTTGCAATATTGTCAAAATATCATTTCATCTCTCATTTCGATGTACAATGTCATCACGCAGTGCAAAATGAATAAGTGATCTCAGAGTGAACTTTGAAATCGAATATTGTGCGGGGGTGATGTGTCTTATCACTTGTTCAGTAAATAAAAAAAACAATAAAATAAAAAACAAAACAAAATAAGCCAAGTAAGCCCGTAGTATCTACTTAGTCTGGAGTTAATTATTGCGCCGATTATTATTTAAACATTTGCAATTAAGTATTATTTGTGTTTCGTGTTTTTTTTTTTTTTTTGTTCCTCGAAGAAACTCACAACCTCTAGGCCGATTTCAATGAGATCTCTCATATAAGAGTGCTTCATATCAGCTTCAATATTCATAACACGCTCGTGCGATGGAATTATAAGCAAGCAAGCAAGAACTATACATACTAGAAATCGAACCTCGGTCATTATACGTATTCTAATATCGAACAAAATATTAATTATTTGAAAATCTTTATTTCCCACTCACTCAATGTCAATGTCAAATTTTCCGAAATAATTACTGACACCGTGTGTCATAATAACAGTGTGATTTTCACCAGCTATAGTATAAACTATATAATTTAACTGATATCAACATCATCATTTCATCCGCGGACACCCGCTGCAGACATTCACTGCCCGATTTCCTCTCTATAGTAAAATCTATAAAAAGTTTCTCCGATAAACAAAAAATCATCGATTATCGCTTTAAGTATGAATAAACGAGTACCATCGATTTTGAATTGCTTTAATCGTTCACTTTATGCGTACCTCTCAGTCCTCAGATGAATTGGTATATTTTCGCCATATGCCACTGCTGCCGTCGGTCGTCGTCAATAAAATTTAGTTCGTGAAATTTTCATTCAATCATTTTCTCCCGAATGTGTTTTCTGTTTTCTTTTGTTAATTAAAAAATGTGAAAAAAGTTTTGTTCTTAATATGTCTTTGTTATTTATGTACTAACTATAATATATAGATGGATCTCCGTGTGAATATAAATCGTTAAGTGAAAAAAAAAAAAACTAAGAATAAAAAAAAACTATAACAAAAATTGTTAAGAGAAAAATAATACAAAAAAAAATACAAAAATGCCGAATACAGCATTAAATGAAGTCGTTCAGGATCATCGCATTCTACCTGATTGGTCTGTTGTTGGTCCAATGGAAAATGAAACTTTACATCTATCAATTGATATGAGATTCAACGATGGACATAGGCTTTCAATTAGTGTTTATAGGTAACTTTTATGTATAAATTAATTTATTATTATTTTTTTATATACCATTTTTTATACCCAACTTATACTTTCTTTACACTTATGCACAATATATACCATGCAAGATTTTTGTTTTTTACATTTCAATTTAAAAAAAAAGTTTTTTAATAAGTATTTATACATAAACTCCTCGTTAAAGTTATAAAATCAATGCACTTTTAATTAAATTAAATTTAAGACGTAACAACAACAAAATTAGAAAAACTGATCTAGATTTATATGAAATCTAACTGTGACCTTAGTCTGACCTTAGTTAGACACCTGGTGGAAAATCGGAAAATCACATTAAGGTAGACGAAAACATAAAAATAATAAATAGGTAAATTGCCCATCAACGTTTTCAACCTTTTGTTTTTTTTTTTTTTTAGTAAACTAGGTAATTAAGAGAAAAGTATTGTTATTTTTTTTATTCGACTGTGCATCATGCCTGAATTAATGGGCTTTGAAATTTTTAAAAAAATTCTTCTTCGACCAGCATCGGTAAAGTTATATTTAAATACGAGAAAAAATTTATAATTGGTCTAAGATCAATAATAGCTGTGTTCTTTTGGTTCCGTCCAGTGCACTGTAGGGTGCATAGAAGTGGAAAAGGTTTTAAAAGTATTGAGAAAATGATCAAATTGCCATGAATTGAATCCTTGCGAAAATTTGACAAGTTTAACGTATTCTAAGAATAAAAGTCATGGCACCTAGATTATTCTCTCTATGCTTTCAACAAATTTTCTACTTCTATGCCCTCTACAAGTCAATTCTATTCGCAATCTGCTGTGTTCTGCAGTGCACTGCACCGAACCAAAAGAACACAGTTCATATTATACCTTAGATGAAAATAAAAGTTAAAAGTTAAAAAAGTTAAAAGTGAATTCCCAAAGTTTTGTATGGCAACACCAAGATAGGGTTACCCTATTTAGTTCATTTTTTAAAAAAAAATTACTATTTTTATGAAAACGTTGTGTACAAAATTTCAGGTCTCCTACATTGATGCGTTCCTAGGTAGTTTACAAATATATAGTGAAAACCTAAAGTTTTGTATGGCAACCCTACGAAGGAGTTATCCGATTGGTCCCACTTCCGAACGTGAATTTACTTTTTTTTTTTGTTTTAAAAGCCCGCGTGTACAAAATTTCAGCACTCCAATGAACACGTTCTCGAGTTGTCGTGAGGGCGGATATACAAAACAACCAAAATAACTTTCAATATTATCCGTGGGTGTCCAACCCATTTTGCATTATTTCTGTACAATACAATCGGAATAACAAACTTGGGATGGGTATAAATATCACAATTTTAGTCATAATAGTCATAATTATCAGACTTGACATATATTTTTAATAGATAGATATCTAAAACTGGATTAGTGAAAAAAGAAAAAAACTGAAGAGATCCTTCATCTTTGAATATCTTCTTTTTATATGTTAGAGAAGTGCTCACAATGTTGTTAGTAAATTTAACTCCATTCTCTAGTTGGAATCGTAATGGGATGAGAGAAAGCAGTTTTTTTTTTTTTGTTTTTGTAAAACTGCAGCGACAATTACAAATCAGGGTGTTGCATAAAAGAGATTGCAAGATAGAACAAAAAAGTACGGACCGTATTTGTTATAAGATCTTTGTTAAAAATTGCACTTTAGGAGCCGTATTCACCAAGCCATTTAATAAAATTTAGGCTTAATTTAATTATTATTGAGGGATCACAATTAAATTTTTATAGCTATTCACCAACCTTAATAAAATAAACAATTTCGAAAATTTCGAACTATCAGCTTCAAGATTTGCGAATTTGGCAAGTGACAGTTAACGAAATTTAAATATTATTTAAAAAGTTAAAGAAATTTATTTGATGTATTATTTAGAAAAATCAATTTTACAAATAGAGCTTGAATCAATTTATATTAGAATTTTGATGTACTATTTTATTAACTTTTGATTGTTTGTTGAAGTACCTTTAGCAATAAAAGAGTTTTGAACAAATATAGCTTGAGACAATTTATGATGACAAAAGCACCGAATATGAAGGACGAAGAAAAAATTATATTACTATAACACCAATAATGTTTGGTAGCCCATACATGGCATAAAATTTAGCTTTGACCTTTTTAATTCTTCTTCGAATGCCTAAAAATTCGAATATATTTTTCTTCCAATGATGAAATGGCTTTTGATACCCTTAGAATTATTCTGCATATGATAGTTTGAGAAAAGCCAAGTAAATCTCCATTAATTATTTGGAAACTTCCTGTTGCATAATATCTAAGAGCAATAAGTATTTGATCTTTCACAGAAACAGGATTATTTCTTTTCAATGAAACTCTAGTTTTCCTTTCAAATTTTCTACCATTTCCATGACAAGACTTTTGGGTAGTCTGAATCTACACTCGAAGGAATCATCATCGTGTTTTAAGAACGTATTTGACTTTTTTTTTTATTTATTTTCTTCTTCGGCGAGAACAGTATGTGCTGCAATTCCCTAAAAACACCATAAACTCTCCATCTGAAGATTCATTATCGTCTCTCGATGTGGATGTGGGCTTTACATTTTCCATAGCAGTAATTAAGATTTAAATAATTTGTATTCACTTGTTAATGCACTTGAAACTAAAAACCCTAGTTCTCTTTACTGATATCATTATATACCTATCGAAACAGTTAAATTCTTGCTTCTTTAATCTTTTAACAGCGCTATAAAAAATATGATATTTGACTGCATGACACTTCAGTTAGCTAATATCCGAATTAAATTTATTTAAAAGGCCTCACTTTAAATTAAATGAAAATTAAATTTTCTTTAAATCGACTCGGTAAGTGTGTGGTTGGTGAGTAAATTTAATTGAAAATTTATTTAATTTTGCTTGAGATATCTTTCGACCAATTTATTTTTGGTTTTAACCCTTAACCATTATTTCGCAAGTTATTCTTTTATAATAAGAATTAGAAAAATTTGAATAGCGGACTCATTTTTAATATGCAAGAATTTATAAGAATCGCCTAATAGAAATTATATGGCAGAAATCTTGTAGATCAATCGAAAAAATAAATTCAAATTGCGAGAATGGATAACCAATAAAAAGAAAATCGAAATATTATTAATAAGAATTCTAAAAGTTGATTGATAACTTTTATTGCAAAAGAAGAAGAATGGATCTAGGACGATTTTAAAGATTATGCAATGAGGACAAAGGAAACAATGAACCCACTGGCAGTTTAAATCAAGCAGGCTATCTAACCTAACTCTTGTTGCACAATCAAAATAAATAAATTTTGAAATAATGGTTATCCTATAACCAATAAAAATAAATAGGAAATAACTTATTTATTAAGAGGTATTAAGGTATAATTTTAACTTTTTTGAGAATAATTTATGACTAAAAAAGAAAATAATAATAAATATAACATATAACTTTTTAAAAAACTGCCTATAGAGTTTTCCATTTAATTAAATATTAAAATTATATTAAATTTGTGTATAAATTTTAAAATTTTCATGGTATACAAAGAAAGAAAAGTCAAAGCAAAGTAATTTAATTAAGTATTTTGATAAACATAAGGAGTACCAAATTTCATTGTTATTCACTGTAGTGTTAAAACTTAAACTGCCGAGGGGCTAGATTTGCCAATGCACACGATTTAAAAAACTCACCATGAGGGAAAGTGTACACTTAAATGCTGAATGAAAATTTTTCTGTGCTGAATGTTGTTTGAGTGTGAAAATAGTTTTTTTGAAAAAGTTAAGATCAGTTATAAGAAATGAGTTACATGAATTCACTAGTATTAAGTCGACTACGGCTTAGAAAAAGGTAAAATATATAATATAACAAATAATTTTGAAAAAACGCTTGACAAAAACTCACACGTACCTCTTCAAAATTCACGACCAAAATCGCGGCGAGAAAATATCAGTTAAAGTGTACAAAATTTTGACAGAAAAACTCCTTTCCATTTTTGTGGAATCGGAACAAGGTGATGTACACAAAATTTTGTGTGCACGCGTAAACTCATAATCGTGGAATCCCTCCCCAGATCTTGCTTTCTTTGTATACCTTGAACATTTTAAAATGTATTCACAAATGTAATATAATTTTAATATTTAATTAAATGCAAAAGGAAGGGAAACTCCAGAGTACTTTTGTGATGTAATTCATTAAGTGAAGGGAGAAATTATTTTTTATTTTTTAATGCGGATTTAGAAGATTTTAAAAGATTTTTTTTTTGTAGTTTCTATTTCATTTTATTATAGTATAAATTTTGATTTATTATAGCTATCCGCCCTTGCCATTCACTTGTACTACATGAGTTCTAAAGCGAATTGAATTAATTTATACGGTGAATAGGAGTAGAAATGGTTTTTAAAGTATAGAGAAAATAATCAAATGCCCATGACTTGAATCCTTGCAAAATGTCAAAATAGACTTGATAAACTCAGGACAAAGGGACAAAGTTTGACATGTCTAGCGTTTTGTAAAAATTAAACTTATTGCACCTTAATTATTATTTCTATACTTTCAAAGCTTTTTCTACTGCTATGCATCCTAAAAATCTATTCAATTCGCAATCTCCTGTATTCTACAGACACTGCACGCCCAATATTGTATTTCGTTCTTGTTTTGCTTTTATAATCTTATTATAGCCTCATATACATATAAATAAACAATTATTATTAAAATCCCCATGTTGCACCCTACTGTAAATTCAAAACCCGGCACAAATACGAAGAAATCTATTATAGTTCCTATGCATACAGGGTGTCCCGTAAGTGGTGTCATATCCGAAGGCTACCGATAGGCCATGCTTAGAGGAGCAAAAAAATGCATGAGTGGGGGGGAGGGGAATCCTAACGGTTTGGAAGATAACGGGACTTTAAAATATTTCGGTATGTTTTTATAAATCACCCTGTAACTTCTGAACGTTACACCCTATGATAGTGACTTAAACTTTTGTGGATAGATAATCGTTGCACCTTTCTATGAATTTCTTCTATGAATTTTTTCCCTCGTCCCCTACGTTTTGAAGTTTTGGCTCAACAAAGTTAAATTCTCGGAATTTTTACTAGTTTTTTTTTTTATTAAACTAAAATTTTGAACAAAAAAACACGTCATCAATACTAATTTTTCATATTGGATTTAAGAAGCCCAAAATCCTTGTATATTAAAAGAGGCCTAGCACTGTATGAAGAAATGAAAGAATATTTATATTGAATGCTGTGCATATAAAAAGTTTTTTGGTATATAGATACTAAAATTTAAAACAAACTCATGCGGTCGAGTATGGACAATTCAATCAATCAATAACTATTGAACTTTTTATAATTGAAGGTCGCTCTCACTCCTCCGAACCAACTCTAGTAGAGCTAGAATGTTCGAAATTTAACGCGTTTGCTAGATTCAACGGGGACCAGCAGGGTGACAATTCTAAAACAAAAAAAAAACAAAAAAATTGGCACTTTTTCGTGATATAATATGTCTAGATTGCGCTGATAAAATATTAAGTTTAAATTTAATGATTTACAAAAGTTATAGGGATTTAAGTGAACCTGTGCAAGCGTCTGGAATCGTTTGTAAATTTCCCCTCTAGGAATTATTTGATTATAACTGGGAAAAAATGGGTGTTATTGTCGTCCAGGTAATGATAATATTATTTGCCTTTGTATAGATGAATAAAGGTAAAATTAAACAATAATTATTTATCCATAAAAGAAAATAAATTTATTTCTTAAACGCGATTTCATAAAGTCTCGGTGTAACTTAATCAATTTACATTAGATCAACTTGAAATTTAGTCAAAAGCTAACTCCGTATACTAGTTTCAGTTAAGCATAGCAGTTTTTTTTTTAGTTACAATTTTCAAAAATAATGTAAAAAAACTGATTGAGGTATTGATAAATACGACGGTCACTATTTATATTTTGAGCCTATCAATAAAAAACATTAATTTGTCAACAAAAATGGCATTATTGCTTTTCAAAGTATTCGCCACGTTGATCGATATCATTTTGCATGTGTTTGAACTAATCGGGAAAACGTTTTTTACATTCCGTTTGAGACACCTACAAAACAGCTACAAATTCATTGTCCATTTAGTTTGTTTTTGATGTACGGGAACAAAAAGAAATCGTTAGGTGCCAATCAGGACTGTATGGAGGATGATTCATTAATTTGATTTTATCACTGGTCAAATAATCGGTAGTTGGATGAGATGTGTGACAGCTTGCATTGTCATGGTGAAGAATGATTCGACAATGTTTGTTTGTTTTCCTTAATTCACCATTCAGAATTAACTGCTCTTTGTTGCTCCAACGGTACAGTTGCCACATCACCTGTTAGTCCAAAAATAAAATAAGTAAAAAACAAGTTTTCAAACAAAACTGAGGCCAAGCCGCATGAAAAAGTAGAAAATAAACTTTTCTTCACACACAGAGGTGGACTCAGATTTTTTGATTGGGATATTTCTCTTGAATATTCTTTCTCTTCATGAATCAAATCACTTATTACCTCTGATTGATCATACTGAAATATATCGGTGATTGTCAGCGAATAAAATCTGAGTCCACCTCTGTGTGTGAAGAAAAGTTTATTTTCTATTTTTTCATGCGGCTTGGCCTCAGTTTTGTTTGAAAACTCGTTTTTTACTTATTTTATTTTCTACCTTTTTCACGTTAACTAAATTGTTATTACGTGCTGCATGGAGATATTTTAAAACAATTTTATGACGGCTGAAAAGACACTGATTTACCAGTTTTTCACAAAATTTGTTCGAGTATCAAATCGTTGAAGTACTGCAACGGTTTTTTGAAATTCAAATTATGTTTTAAACCACGCTTTTTAGCTGTATTCCAACTTGATCCCATATAACATGAATTTTCCCGATTTTCCATGTTTTCCACAGACTTTTCCTATTACTATGAAATTTTTTTAAAAATTTACATGAATTTTCATCTCTTTTTTCATGCAAGTTTTCATGATTGTTAAAGAGAAAGTATTGATGCCAGTAGGATGGAAAAAAATGTTTCCGCATAGCTTATAAAACTTTTTTGTCGGAAAATTTTCCGGAAAAGTCGGAAAACTCCGGAAAATTTCGGAAAATTTTCCGGAAAAATTGGAAAATTCTGCATTTTTCCTGAAACAGATTTGTCACTAATTATATCGATGAAAATTTTTCCGATGTTTTTCCCGCTTTTCCAGGTTTTTCATGGAGTTTTCCTCAAAACCAACTTTATGCAACTCATTTCGCTCTACAACTTTGTCTTAGGTTGCAAAACGCTTAAATGCTTCCTTGGTCGGAAAAACTCCGGAAAAGCGTTTTACATGAAGTTTTCACCATTGTCGGAGAGAAAGTAATGATGCCAGTTGATAGGGAACTATATCCTGCATAATTTAGAAAACTTTTTTACCGGAAAATTTTCCGGAAGTCGGAAAATTCCGGAAATTTTTTTCGGAAAAATCAGAAAACTCTGCATTTTTCCTGAAACGGATTTATCACTTATCAAATTTGTACCAAATTTTCAAATGATTTTTCCCGATTTTCCGGATTTTCCATGGAAATTTCCGGTTTAAATTGATTGATAGATTCAATTGTCACGCGACATGAACCTGTGTGCCAAATTTCAGCTCGCTGTGATGACGAAAAGTGGGTCTACGAGAGTGTCGAAAATAGTAAAAAAGAAATATATAAATATACAGACAGACAAATTCGTGTACGAGTTAAAGGGACGGGCTGACCCAAAACCCTCGAGAATACTTTCCAAGCCATGAAACAGAAACCTATATGTGTGCGTTCGGAGTCCGTTCTCTAAAATGTTCTATATTAGTGCTTATGGAAAAGTACCAAACATTGATTTTATAAATGCTATAGAGCCCAAACTACTATCCATACAGGAAAATAGTCCTCTAGTAATTTACAGCTTGGTTCCTTATCTTCCCAAAGGCTGCACTTACTACATACCTTCCTTAACAAAATAATAAAATAGTTTTGATTACAAAGTAACCTTACCATTTTACGCTCAATACCTCTCAGCTATGCATGTGTGTATGTGTCCCGGAGTCCGAATCTGTAGGCAGCTACATTCGATATCACCAGCCCACGGCATCGCATGATGGCACAGCGACATTACAATGATTTCTCAGCTGAGAATTTTTGTTTGAGAAATCGTAGTCATTTGGCTAAGATAAATATTTTTAAATAATTTTGTTAGCAAAGGTATGAAAATTTTATTACAGTTCGCAAGATAAAAAAGCAAGCTTAAGATTATCAGAACACCATTTTTCGGTGTGAGTAGTAGTTTAGGGCGGAGGAGCTATTCAAATCAAACTTTTGTCAGATTTACATAAGAATGTAAGGACTACGTTGGGCCTCGCATGTGGTAGGGAGGGAGTCTCTTTCATGGCTTGTGAAGTATTCTCGAGGGTTTTGGCTGACCTCAAAAACAAGCCAACATATGCTTCGCAGTGCTTCGACCGCGAACAATTTTTGTTGGATTTGCTTCATCTTGGAAGACCCATACAGTCGGTTGATGTTTAGTTTCGGGATCATACGCATCCATGATTCGTTACCTGTCACGATTTTATAAACGTCCTTAGAAGCACTACGACTGTATTTCTTGAGCATTTGTTTACACCAATCGATACGCACTTTTTTTGAGCGATTGTCAAGTTACGCGGGATCCAACGTGAACAAATCTTTTTCGCTGCTAAGTGTTCATGCAAAATCTTATATACATATGCTGGTGGAACTAATGTCTAAGGTTGCCTCAATCTCACAGTATGTCACATGACGGTCTTGCATTATTAGTTTTTGCACAGCATTAATTCTTTGTGGCACAACAACCGATTTTGAATTAACTTTACCAAATTCATCGGTGAGCGAACGGCGGCGACAATTTAATTCGTTAAAGCAGCGTTTCATAGTGGCGAAGGATGCGACTTCAGCTCCAAAAGTGGACGTAAGTTGATCGATGCACTCTTGTCATAATAATCCACGTTGAAAACCGTAATAAATCATCGTACGAAAATGTTCACGTGTTAATTCCATTTTTTTACCAAATTGAATTGAAAGAAGAATTTAAACAAAAGAAAAAGTTATTGTTAGTGAAAAAGTTCTGAAAACGTTTATGATAAAAAATGTCAAACTTTACGAATATGACAATGGTTTGCATCGGCAAACACTAGTATTGCCAAGGCTCACATTTTGGTAAAAAAAAAACTAAAAAAGGCTACGCTTAACTAAAACTTCATTCATATTACTAGAAAATCATAATTTTTTGACCTCACAAGCCTGAAGAACGAGAGCCAGAGAGGAGCCTTTTTCGAGTAGAAAGGAAGGACCTTTTGCACCATTAAATTCAAATTTTTATTTTTGAAAAACAATGTCTTTTTAATATTTTAACGTATGTATGCATGTTAGTATGCAAAACCAAACAAAATTTATTTATGTTTTAAGTGTTCGCTTGAAAAATCTCAAAATTGTAATTTGCTTAAGCAACACTGATTTGTTATCTCCACCGCAGTGCTTCTAATGTTAGATGTAGTCCGTAATATAAATGGATGTTTCCATTAAACCACATACTTTAACGCAGTAGTCGATGATCATTTTTGGAAAATCTAAAGCTGATTTCTATCCATCACTAGTGGCACACACCAATTTTAAAGGACAAGATACAGATAAGTCAATGACTTTGAACAGATGGAACTAAAATCACCAGGAACAATTTTTTTTTCTACATTTTATATTTTATTATAATATACCCAGAGGGCATAAACGATAGCTCTCTTTTAGATCCTGCATAATTACCTCGGTTTAAGCGACTTATGTCAAATTATGCCTACTTCAGGTAACTATTTTTAGATCTTCATTAACATACATACATCTTGTCGCGTTCAACAGCAACCTTTTTTTCTTTTTGTTTGTACATTGATTCAATGTTATAAAAACCATATCCAAAGTTTTTCGTCGTTTTTAAAAAAAACTCACTTTATTGATAGAGGAAGTATTGTTTTCAAGTGTCCCACAAAATTTGACAACGTGGTCTAATTTATGGCAGTTCTCCATTGGATTTTGTATATTGTGAGAGCCTTTAACTCTGTGCATCATATCTCAGTTGATTCAACTTCAATTAAATTAATTACCCTCTAAATGATTATGTTTCTCTCTTTGTTTCTTGAAAGTTCTAATCTAAACATTGCTTCATAATCTTGAAGTTATCACGTCGAAGTATGTGGCCAATCCAACTATCCCAACCTTTGAATTTCTACGTTGTTCATGTATCGACCTGATTGTTTTCAATGATGTTTGTTTGAAACGCGGTTACTCCATCGAATTTTAAGTATTCAACATACAGATCTATTAACAAAGGTCTACAATCGGCTTGGTTAATAAATTCTGTGTGACCTTTCATATCTCACAAACAACTTTTGAGAATAGAAAGCTTATTACAAACATCGAAGGCATCCTTACGGGTAGGCAGCAAGCTTCAATAGTTTCCCAAATGCCATCAATAAAAATGAACACACATAGATAATCCGCAGTCAGACATCATTTAACTCATTTTTGGCGAATACATGATTTACATATGTTAAAAAATTAGGAAACCATAAAGAGGATAGGCCCTTCATTCTTAATCGACTCAGATAATACTACGCATATAGGAAATTTAAGCAAATAATGTCAGATGAATGGATGAGATCTGTTATAATTCCTTTCCATAAAAATGGCGATAGATTAGTATGTACCTAGCAGTCTTTAAAGAATATCCTTATAAGGCCTGTTGTGATGTGATATATGGCTCAGAGGTGTTTGAGTTAACAAGAGACATCATTATTGCGTTGATTGTTATAAGTTATATAAAAGTGACTTGAGCCCATTTCAGGAAACAAAACTTCCAGATCTCCAAAGGGATATAGTGAAGATTCCAGCAGAAATTGAAAACATCATAATTTGGAATGTGGGAAGGGATCACATGTGGGTTGTTAATTGACGGTGATATGTTCTAGGCAGATATTGATGAAGAAGCATTCTAGTAATGCCGGGTCAAAAAATCTGCATGGGTGGTTACAGTCAATAATAGCGATCTCTAGTAAGTTCATATGTGATATCGAGGCTTTTATATCGGGTACAGCAGCAGCACATAAATAGGTACATAGAAATCAGAGAATCAAAGTTCGAGTCTCCAATTATTTTAGTTTTATTTCTTGCAAGCTGCAGACGATTGTTGCATTATTTACATCTAACTTATGTGGTAACTCATTACAGTCATTACCTTGGAAGCGTTTGAAAAATTCTTGAATGAATTTCCTAAGGTATTAGAATCATTCTTAAATCTTATCCTGAACAAATACTTAAGATTCATTGTAGAGAGAGAATATTAGCGGTTTTTTTTTTTGAAGTATTACCAGTGAATAAAATATTTTCAATATAGACGAAATTTATAAAAATAAACAGACAAAGAGTAACATACCTGGTCTCTCTGATGATCCTGAAAGTTGATAGAAGCAGAAAGCCTGGGATCTGGATGACAATAAAATAAAAAAGTTCAATGGAATACATCTTGAACTTAGAAACGAGTTAAGTCGAGAGAGAGAGAGACAGATTCCTGTTTATCGACAACTTTCCATGTTGTCAAATAAATCTGTAAAATAAATAAAATTAATTTTAGTCGCGGCACTGTATTATTGAAAATTTGGTTAGATCTTATGGATAGTTTGAATATTGGAGAAACTTTGTATTTGTTTTTGTAATTTATGGATTTAAGTTTCAACAAATGAATAATTTTAGGATTACGATATTTCAAGCAGAAAATTTAATTTATAATTTATGAGTTGAAGATATCTGGATAGGAAAACAAAGCCCAAGTTAAAAAGTTAATTAGATTGCACTACTAACTAAATAACGCCGCACCAATAAAAGCAAAAACAAAATTATGTTTACTGATTCAATATCACATCTTTAAACTTCAGACTACTTCCATTGAAGAGGTCTACATATATGCAATTTCAAAGTTCTAGGACTCTGACAAGTTCAACTCGACAATAACTAGAATCAAACTATTTATCTAGAACACCCCATACAACATAAGACCTACATTACTTTAAAACTTACAAGGAAAAATAAAACCCGGTACCCTCGCCCACTACGTAGCAAATTAAATTGAAAAATATATATGCACAACTTTTCGAATACAGAAGCATTCTCTATTACTCTTCCTTACTTTCTACGAGCACTTACACATTATTCTGGAATTGAGAGCTATACTAAGTTTGTGTACATAAACAGCATATGGCAAGTCACTCCATTAACATATTCAAAAAGTCATTTATATAAAAAGTAAAGGGCTTAAGATTGATCCTTGAGGAACTCCTCAGCGAAAATAATGCAATAGATCTAGAATTGTTGACGATATCTTTTTGTAATATTCTTTTTACATAAGTAAGATTTTACTAAAGATAATGCACAGAAGAGAAAGCAAAAAGCCGAAGCCAAAAGTTTTCGAGAAATCTAATATGTAACAACAAGATATTACAATGATCTATGTTTGAACCCGATCGCAGATCACTAGTAGCTACGTATCCTTTATCAAATCAGTCTGCCAATTGAGCCTAAATCGAAGTCCAAACTGCAATGGAAAAAGCCTTGAACGTGTTTTAAAGCAATTTTTTAAAAACTCTGATAAATAAATTGAATAGAAAGTATAATAAGCCTTTTAGGCCTTAGCCTCCGCGCTTGGATTTTTTTGTCCTCTGCCTGAAAAAAAAACAGTTCTGAAATCAGTAACGAAATATTGGTGACTATTGCTTATGATAAGCTAGGATATCAGCAATTTTCCAGATAATATATGTCTTTAAGAGAAATCCTTTTATTTTCCAGAGGAAACCTCAAATCATGAACTCAACTAGACTCTCTATTAATATAAAAAAAATTGTTGTCAATGATCACTTTACAACATTAAGAAAAATTGATGACGAGCTTAAATTGGAAAATCATCGAGAACTCATATAAAAATTGAAAATCAAGCAAACCCGAATTTGAAAAATTAGCTCTAATGTGATATATAGATGATTCCAAGACAAACAAGAGTATATACAGTAGAAGACACAAAAGTAAAATATAAGTCAATCTTGACGCAAGCAGAAATTCAAGCTATTGAGCTTTGAATTTAAGAAAAGATCAATAGAGGATATAGGAACCACATATATTCACTCGTTCGGAGTCCGTTAAAAAAAAAATAGAAAGAGGTTCGCAATCCATTTGAAAAGAAATATTAAAAGTTTTTCGTCTTAAAAAGGTTCGAAGTCTGTTTGAACAAAATATAAATAAAATGTTAAAATTTTTGATACAGTATGTTGTCATGACGGTAGCAACTCATAAGATGAGTTTATGAAAAACAAAAAGATATGTTAGCGATATTTGCCGAAGGCTTTAGGCTTTCAGATTTCCTCACGATATTTTTCTCACGGTCAAAGCAAGTGATAATCAAATACTGATTACCACTTGTATTCGAAAAGTCAGAGGTGAAGACCATAAAGCTCCCCAATTTTACTTAAGTCTGATCAAAACCTCTGATTACTTGCATAATCCACTGACTCAGCGACTCAAAGTGATTCTTGGCCTCCGAAAAATTAAAATAAAACTGTTTAACTTAAAAGATTTTTTTACCTATTTTATTTTTAGTCAAAGAGAAATTCTATACTTAGTACGTACCTATAGTGTCAATTCAAAATCGGAAGATACTCGATTCTCACGGTTTAGGTAGTCAGTACCCATGTAACATGAGAATTGGGGAGTTGAAACCCGGAGTTCTGGAAGAGTCTATACTTGGTACTCACAATATTAATTCAAATTGGCCGATTCTCAGTCCTCACTGTTTAGGCGGGCAGAATCACAATTGAAGAGTTTGAATCCGGAGTTCAATGAAAAAGTCTATACTTGGTATCCACAGTATCAACCAACTCAAAATTGGCGGATCATCATCCTAACGATTTAGACAGACAGTACCCCTGCTGCAGCCTCCTCAGAAGTGAGGAGTTGGAGCCCGGAGTTCAATGGAAAAGTCTATACTTGGTACTCACAATATTAATTCAAATTGGCCGATTCTCAGTCCTCACTGTTTAGGCGGACAGAATCACAATTGAAGAGTTTGAATCCGGAGTTCAATGAAAAAGTCTATACTTGGTATCCATAGTATCAACCAATTCAAAATTGGCAGATCATCGATCCTAAGGATTTAGGCAGACAGTACCCCCACTTCAGCCTCAGAAGTGAGGAGTTGGAACCCGTAATTTAATGAAAGAGTCTATACTTGGTCCTCACAATATCAATTCAAAATTGGCCGATCCTCAATCCTCACTGCAGCACTCCTGCAGCATCAGGATTAAGGAGTTTGAACCCAGAGTTCAGATAATGTTGTTTGTCATAGGGAAAAAATTCGTGAACAAAATTCCATGGGAATCACTCACATATTCAATTATTCATCCATATTTATTGTGTCTCCTTCAAAATAGGCTCCATTTGAAGCGACACACTTCTTCCAACGAACAGTCCAATCATCCATACACTTCTTGAAGTCATTTTCCGGGATTGCCTTGAATTCCTTCAGCGAATTCGTCTTTATGTCTTCAATCGAGTTAAAACGGGTTCCTCGAAGCGGCAATTTAAGCTTCGGGAACAGGAAAAAGTCACACGGAGCCAAATATGGTGAATACGGTGGTTGTTCGATGAAGTTCATGGCGTTTTTTTTTTTTTTTTTTTTTTTCAAAAATTCGGTCACAATGATGGCTTTGTGAGACGGTGCGTTGTCATGGTGCAACATCCATGAATTTTTCTTCCAAAAATCCGGTCTTTTTTTACGAATGCTCTCTCTCAAACGCCTCATAACACCCAAGTAATATTGTTTATTCACTGTTTGACCCACCGGAAGGAATTCCGAGTGAACAATTCCTCGAATATCGAAAAAACAGTGAGAAGAACCTTAATTTTGGACCGACTTTGCCTCGGTTCTTTGGGTTTCGGCTCGTTTGGCAAACGCCATTCCGATGATTGCTGGCTGGTTTGCATATCATATTCGTAGACCCAAGTCTCATCACCGGTAATGATGCATCCGATGAATGTGGAGTCCAAATTCACTCGTTCTAGCTTGTCTTCACACATTCGATTACGATGCTCCATTTGAAGAAAATTGAGGTCTTTCGGAACCAGCCGGGCTGCGACGCGTCTCATGCCCAAAACATTAACCATAATAGTCCGAACTTCACTTTATCGACGTTTTCCTCAGTATTTGAGGTTGAAGGCCGTCCAGAACGAGGCAAATCGTTAACGGCTTCACGTCCTTCCTTGAACGCTTTGTACCATTCAAATGCTCTTGTTCTGGATATAACACACTCGCCAAAGGCTTTTTCCAACATTTTAAACGCTTCAGAACAAGGAATCTCGTTCGCAACACAAAATTTCAAACAAACTCGTTGATCGATATTTTTTTCCATAGTAAAAATCCCCAGACACTATTGAAATAATTTATGTTTTCGACTCTTGTCAACAAACTAAATGACAGATCGCGTTAAAACTCAGCGTCATAATACACTACAATGCTACCAACTTAAGAAAAATAAAAAAAATTGAAAAAAAATTAACGTGGGCGATTTGAAAGATTCAGTCCCGAAACTTATTTGACAGAAGTAAGTACAAGTAGTTGAAAATCCATCGCAAGATTTGAAACAAGTAAATACTTACCTTCAGTTTTCAATACCTCGCTTCGTCAACCTCTTAAGAAAATATTGTTTCGTCCAGTATACTCAGAGATCACAGAGACCAAATTCACCTGTACCTTTAACGTATACACGCAACTCTATATAACATCGGTCAAACGTATAAGACGTGACATTATTATCACACGATTTATTCTTCTGATTCTTGTAAAGACGACGACGTCTAAATCTGCAACCAATTACAATGGTACAAAAATTACTAAGGGTCCATTTAATGATAATAAAAAACAAGAAGCTAGTATAAAATCATGTTCAAAAAATACAACAGTTACATGATTCAAAATAAAAAAGGTGGTATTCAATAGAATTCACAAAGGGAACCAGGAAGCGTGGATGAATATTCGAATCAACGAAATTTCAATTAGAAATATTTTATTTAGAAAAAAAATTGTTTTTTTTTTGCAAACTATTTCTATAAGTCGAATTTCCACACAAGTGAATTCCTAAATATCTCTTATCTTTATAATGAGGTCTGATACCAAGGTCATGATCTTCAAACAGTTCATGAATTTAAATATTTCCCTGGAATTAAATTTTATAGAAATAAAACGAGATACAATCTAAATAGGATCCTTGATAAAATACAGAAAGGCAAAAAAGAAAAATTCAAGTGGGGAAAATATAAGTAAGTTGAGTCATTCAGAATGTTGAGCTGCTTTGTTTGTACTAAATAACTTTTCAATAAACTCTAAGATAACAAATCCGCTAATTTGTTATTGAAGACAATGTGTTTTTTTTTCTATATTATGGCTTCGTTTTTTTTTTTTACAATGGCACAACAGATCTAATTCATCCAGGAGACAGGGAAAAATAATTCAGTTCCAATCGTATTTTGGTACAAATGTCCGGAAATAGTTTCACTATCAAACATCAAGGCAGAATTTTTTTATAATTTTCATGCCAAAATTATTATGCTCAACATTTTATTATTAATTTTGTATTAATTTTCCCCTTATCTACATTTCTATATAAGTTTCAAATTTTGTTTACGTTTTTTCATTGCGGTGGTTTATTAGTGACAAACAAAGTTTCTCGCTCTCTCCCTCTCATAATCAATATTCGAACTTTGAACTCGATTCAATTTGAAAAATCTTATATTTCTGAGAAATCGATAACCTAAGTTTGAATGTATATGTAATTCGTAGCCTTATTGAAAAAGTATTCTTAACTATAAAAATTGTTTTTTGTTCTGTTTTTTTTTTACAGTGTACTAATGGTCATATCATCAATTGGTAACATTACAGTTTTAATTTTATTAACAAAACGAAGATTACGTGGTCCATCTAGAATCGATGTTATGCTAATGCACTTAGCAATAGCTGATCTTTTGGTAACATTTCTAATGATGCCAATGGAAATTGTTTGGGCCTATACAGTTACATGGGATGCTGGTGATTTAATGTGTCGAATAATGGCATTTTTTCGAACATTTGGACTTTATTTGTCCAGTTTTGTTCTTGTATGTATTTCAGTAGATAGGTAAGAGTTGATTTATTTGAATTTTATTTTTACTAACTAAATTACATATTATATTGTATATTCTTCCATCTATTATGTTTTATTATAGATACTATGCAGTTCTAAAACCACTTAAACTTTCCGACACTAGAGGACGTTTAATGATAGCAATAGCATGGATAAGTTCTGTGATTTTTAGTACTCCGCAAGTATTTCTTCAATGAAAATTTTAACAAAAATTTATTTATTTTCTTTGGATATCTTTCAAATATTATATTTAGGCCATCATATTCCATGTAGAAAATCATCCGAATGTTACGTGGTATGAACAATGTGTCACATATAATTTTTTCGAACAAGAACTTCATATGGTCATGTATTCAGTGATGGGAATGATAATGATGTATGCATTGCCATTAATTATAATAATTTTCTGCTATGCTTCGATTTATATAGAAATTTATAAGAAAACAAGAAAAGTTATTAAAGGAACAGGTATAATTAAAGTTAAATTTTCTTTTTAATGGATAATTATTTATAGTTTTTTCTTTTTCTCTCGTTATTTACGTGTATTTTTTCAGAACGTTTTCGTAGATCAAATGATGATGTCCTGGGTAGAGCTAAGCGAAGGACATTAAAAATGACTATAACAATTGTTATTGTATTCGTTGTATGTTGGACACCGTTTTATGTTATGTCTTTTTGGTATTGGTTGGATAAAGAAACAGCTTTAATGGTAGATCAACGAATACAAAAAGGTTTATTTTTGTTTGCTTCAACAAATTCATGCATGAATCCAATTGTTTATGGACTATTCAATATTCGAAAGAAAAGTGAAAAGGTTAACACAGTAAGTTGATTTAAATTTGTTTTTTTTTTTTTTTAATAATTTTCATAAAATATTCTGAGATGTTTTTCTCAAGGAAAAGTACTAAATTTAAAAAAAAAAAATCGGCGGAAGAAAGTCTATTGGCTCTTTATAAAACAAAAATTTATTTTTAATTTTACTTAAAGTAAGCTTTTTAATGCTTTTTAATCGAAGATTTTTTGAACTAATATGAAGATTCTGTCAATTTATATATGTAATTGACAACATATTTTTACCTTCCCTTTAATGAGAAAGTTTCCTGAATCGGGAAAAAAAAGTAAACCACCCAATAGTACTCGGCGAGAACTTTAATTTGATATGCAACATGCCATATTGAAGTCAACCCCCCCCCCCCCACCCCAACCCGGGGTTGCTACCCCCACCATAAAAGTATTCAGCGAAAAAAAATCTTCTACGAATTGTAGCTGGTAATGTATTGAGGCAAACAGTGAACTCAATTTTTGATCGGACATAGCCCTACCGAGTTAGAGCCGATATTAAGTACGAAAAATCTAGTACCTCAGTTCATATAAAAAAGAGGGAAGTACTAAAAAACGTCAGTATGGGGATGGCTATTTAAACCTTCGAGTATAGGAGTATATGTACTCAAACTTCTTCTCCGGGCATAAGGAATTCGATTCTGTACTAGATTTTCCCAAATGTACTAGATCAAACTTTGACATCCCCGCCTTACCCCGCTTAATTGTAATAAACATTATTAATAAAATATGTTCAGAGTGTATCATAATGCGTCGTACTCCTTCTAAACCAAATGAGTAGGGGTTTAACTTTTTTGTAGTTTACATTAAGGCGGGAAACCAGTTTAATTAAACTCTGGATTTAATTCAATAATATTTCTATTTTATTGGCGAGTGGAAATCTTCACACTTTTATTATTATTCTCATCTTATCCCTGACACGGCCATCCTGTTGCCAATTTCACTTTTAGCTTTTGGTTAGTACTTACGTTTTTATTTATGATTTCAAAAGTTTGGATTAGTTGGGTTAAAAAGTATTTATTGATTGCTTTTTTTTTTAATTACTTCCATCTCTCACGTTGTTAATTCCTTCGAGGCTCTTTCCTCTTAATTAATATTTCGTTTCGTTTCCTTAATGCCTTTTATTTTGTTTTTGACGATTTAACTTTTCTTTTCTATCTAATATTTTTAAAAAAGCTTATTTCCCAACTATTTCATGTTGTCTCTTCGTGCCTTCAGTCTTCTTTCTTCAGAGAACTGGAAAACCACAAAAAAGAACCCGGAAACCACTCAACTATCTCTCTCCTTTTCCCATTAGGAATGGTTCCGAGTACCATTGACAATTACTGGGAATTAAGCTAAGGCCTTAGGATATTATTATATTTAATTTTAAGATTTTTTATTTTGCGCAAATATTTATACATGGAGTATTTATTAACTTAATATTATAATTATCGGTTCATTTATTCATTTCGTATTTTTGTTTAATTATTTATTGCCTTTGGATTTTATTATGACTTTTAAGGGGCAAAATTGTCTTTGATACACAAATTTCCAACCTGCTCCCATGGAGCAAGTTTAAATAACTTTTGAACTTTATGAAATATAGGACGCATCCTGAGGCATGCGTTACACCCTTCATATTTTGTTTTTCGCACATTTTGGGATATATCTTTATAACCAAATCACGATAAATTTTGATTTTTTTTTTCGAATCCTTGAAAGTAGCCCTTTCAAGCAATACCCCACACGATTCAAAAAATAATGTTTTTTTGTTTTACGGAGCCCACCATTAAAAATTAAAAAAGAAACATATTTCATAATATTTGGCTGTCGAAAAATGTGCGCGTCACAAATACCAACAAATTTCGAATTCCTACCTCACTTCGTTTTCGAAAAAATCGTTTATGACAGACAAACAGAGCGATCTTATAAGGGTACCAAAATGTAGACTGTAAAAATGTTTGATTGAAGTAAATATATATCGAACATGTTATTGTCAAAATGATTAAAATTTGTTACACATTTCGACCCAGTCAAGATTTGTATCCAACCCCCAATATTTCTGATATCAGACTAGAAGGTTTTTATATTTACATATAACATTTTCACACATACGACTGTTTGGGGTGAAGTCAGTGACTTTGAAATGAAAGAATTTTGTTTTTGCCACAATTTAGTTTATTTTCAACATAGTCACCTCACCCTTTCTTCAGCTGAATATATACTTGTTTCATAACGGTTTTCTAACTTGTGCAAGTTTCCAAAAAATACGATTTATCGCGTACTCTTCCAAATAGGCTTTTGTTTGAACGATGAACTCCTCGTTTGATGTAAATTTTTTTCTACTGAGTCATTACTGTTATTGTTTGGAAAGAGTAAGAAGTTGCAAAGGATGGAAAGGCCGTAGCGTGTGTGAAAAATCTTTTCTCCTTTTCCAAGTCATCGATGGTGATCTGAATACGAGAAGCTTGTGCTTGATCTTTCTGGCCAACTGTGAAACCATTATAGTCCTCTGCCGAACACGTTCGCTGGAAGAAATTCACCCTTTTTTGACAGCTCATTCATCTCTGGAGTAGGAATACGGATCCATGTTTAATCATCGGTTACATAACTCCGCAAAAGCGCTCACCTGGGGAAAACTTGAACATGTCAAAATACTTACTTCGACATTTGTCGATCCATTTTTTTTTTGATAACTTTCTCATACCCAAATATTTATGCAGAATTCGAAAAACACGTGCACTTAAGTACTTAACATCTTAGCTAATTCGCTTATCTTCGCTAAAACGGTCGTCCTCGTCTTGAATTTTATTGATCATATCTCTTCAGTTGTGATCAACTTCGAATGTACAGGAGGCCGCTCAACTTGAAGAACCATAACGAAATTCAGTAAACCGCTTGTAAACCATTCCATGAGGCTTTTCTTTAGCCTTCTTAATGTATTCTCCACGCAAAAATAGTCGGTATTCACTTTTTTCCATTATCAATAGCAAAGAAATTCACAAGCCTATCCAATTTCGAAGGCTATCAAATATATTTTATTTGACAGATTTAAGTGCCATCTATTATCAAAGTTACTGAATTATCAAACAACTTCCGTACTTTCGGAATTTTTGAGGTTTTTCAAAAATTTTGCATTATAACTATTTATTTTCATGATTTTGGTGGTTTGGGATCTTGAATTTTGAGAATTTAATTTTAGGATTATTTTTTCGATATTTTACCACCAACCCCGTTGCTTAAATAGTTTTGTGTCATCCCGATAGATTATATTTAAATTTTTTCTTTTAATTTGTTACTGTCGACTTTCGAGGTTTTACTCTCCGGAACATTGTTTTTATTATTTTGGCATCTGAAATTTTGCCTTTCGGAGTTTCGACTTTTCAAGATTTTGCTTTCAGAACCTTGTGTGCATGGAAATTTGATGCTGGACAAATCAGATATAGATTCTTGAATTGGTATTGTGTTTGTTAAGAAAATAAGATCCACGTCCTGAAACCTTATGCCCATCTTTCAAAAAATTATTAATTCGGAATATGTTTTTCTTGTTTGGAAAGAGTAGTTAACATATCTATTTGTCCGAAAAATAGTCATCAGGATACAGCGAATAGGCATTTTTGAATCTGGTCTTCGGTTTATCCAAATTACGTTAAAGAGAATATAAATCGATTTGTGACACTTAAATGTACTGTTACGCGCTACAAAGTGACACAAGCGACATCTGTTGGAAATGGAAACAAGCTAAGGTTAGTGACTTCTTAGTAAACTTGGAGTTCGGAGAACGGAATATTAAGGAAGGTTCTAGGATAATTCGTAGAGTATAAATACGGCGCAACTCACTTCCAGGAGGCGAGTCTTGTTTCAGACAGTGAAGTGAACGAAGTAAACTATTTGGATTTTGCTATATATTTTCCTATTATCTTAAGAACTTCATTTTTTTTTTTCAAAATAATTTATTTTTGCCCATATAACACAGTTTTTTAAAAGCTGCGAATTCTCTACATAATTTATAAGAAAGTTGTGAATTAATTAACTTAAATAAAAGTGGAGAGACAGCAGGTTTTCTATTAAGCAATGGTTCTGAAGAAAACGTACTTTAGTCACGCAAATCCAAATGTCATTCGATTTCAGATGAGTGTAGAATTTTCAATTCTTAATACTAAAAAAAAATATTGAAAGCTTTCTATAGCTTACGTACTAAAGATTGAATGGAATTAAATAGGTTTTTGTGTATTGAAAATTACAACTTCCGAATGGGGAGCGATTTTAATTTTTTTTACTTGGGGTACAACGAGGGAGAAGTACGAACTTTTATTTTTTACTGAAAGATGACATGAAAGATGAATTTGTCAAATTTTGCTGTATCAAAAGTTCGAATTGGACCATAAACTTCAGACACAACGGAGATTAAGGGTACATAACACATACGAAGCCAAACTTCCTGTTTTATTGAGGTTTATGATTGGGAGATTCTTTTGTTCAGTCGATATCCAGAACAAAGTGAAGTTAGTAATTCTGGTTGCAGTCGATACCCACAGAATGAATCTATATTTCAGTCGATACCCGAAATAAGGTATTTTGTTAGTAATTTTCGTATGGTCTCGTATATGGTCCAATTACCCATACTGACGCCTACTTGATTCCTGGTATCAGTTCCACTAAAATTAAAGAGTTCTCGTGTCTTCTTCCTTTCATAAGCAGGCCGCAATTGCCTTGCAATATGGAAAATTTCTCTATTGATCCACCGAAGGTTTGCTTTTTGATAGGCGCCCCAATCTCTTCTTTTAAAGCTCCAATCGGGATCTTCACCTAAGCTACTGCTGCGAAGCTATCCATTTCAGAGCTATTTCTAATCAACTCATCTCATCTCATCTCGTTGCCTTGGATACCCCATAGCCAGGTACCCAGCATAAGGTCACCTTTTGCCGCGTAGTCAATTTCTCAAGGCTTGCCTTGAAGTATAAATGCACCAATTTTAATTTTACCAGCACAGCATCCAGCGCCTGTTTATTTGGTAAAGTTTACGGAAAGCTTTGGTTTGGTGTATCTTGGTTCTTTTCCTGATTTATTCCCATTTTAAATAAGCTGATGAAACTGGCTAGAATTCAGCTATTATGTTTGTAGTCAGAGTCATCTTTAGAAAAGTGGAGTCACATGGCTCTTTAGGATATAGGAACGGTCTGACAGAAATTATTTTTCAAACATCTTTGGGTTATGAATAGAAATAATAACGTAAAGTACAATCTCAAACACCCCACGAGAAACACACCGATTATAAATTGAAAAGCGAGTAAAGTCATAGACAAATTAATAACATACAAAGACTGGACACGTAGAACAAAAATTTGCAACGCTTTTCTAGAATATAAAAATTAACGATGCCTCGACGATGCCTCGACTTGGCACTTGATGACGTGCACAAAGGGTAAGCCACCAATGCCTCGCTCCATACAAAATCACTGTTGCCTCGATCCGATGAAGAGAAGACCACACGTTTTCTTAGAAATTTACTGAAAATTTCTTCCTTCGAATTTTTATGCATTGACCGGGCCGAGAGCTGTGCCTTGCTCGAATATAAAATCTAACAACGATGCCTCGACCTGATTTAGGGAAGGCCGCAATTTTTTCTCAGTAATTTACTGGAAATTTTTTCCTTAGAATTCATACGCACTTTTGGAGGTCGACGACAATTTTTATGAGCGTAGACGCTAGACAAGCAATAAGCAATTGTTTTTTTTTTAGAAATGTACACAAAGTGTTTCGGTAGAATTTTTATTCATTTTGGTGGCCGACTAGACTTATTTTCAGATACAGTATTTACATCGTTTTTAGATTTTATATTCGAGCGAGGCACTGCCGCACTGCTCTCGGCCTGGCCAATGCATAAAAATTCGAAGGAAGAAATTTCCAGCAAATTTCTAAGAAAAACTTGTGGCCCTCTCTCCATCGGATCGAGGCAACTGTGATTTTGTATGGAGCGAGGCATTAGTGGCTTACCCTTTGTGCACGTCATCAAGTGCCAAGTCGAGGCATCGTCGAGGCATCGTTAATTTTTATATTCTAGAAAAGCGTTGCATATTTTTGTTCTACGTGTCTAGTCTTTGTATGTTATTAATTTGTCTATGGTAAAGTGATTTTCAATTCCGAGAAAAGAGTTAACGTAAAGTATTGCTAAGGGGTATCCCCGTCCGTATGTCATACATATATTTCAAGCAGCTGTGGCCCGAGGTTTGTCATAGGAGAACTGAATCTCTGCTGAGGAGGAATCGTAATGATGTGCGTAACCTTATCGCAGTTATTACAGGGCACTACCTCTTTGATAAACATGCAGATCGCAGCAAGGTCCATACAATGATTTCTGCTAAGGCTGTATGGATGACGAAGTGGTTGAAAGCATTAAGCACCTGTGCTGTGTGTATGTCCAAACCTTGCTAAGATTAGGAGGGAGGAATACGCTCGGCAGCTACTTCTTGTGCAAATTGTGAGAGCAAGCAGATAAGAAGTTGGATGACCTGGTAAGGTTCATTAATTCTTTCGGCTGGTTTCAACGTACCCCTTAAATCTGAAGTAATTTTCTCAGGTAGGATCCCAATAAGGTGGTATCACAATGGACCACATATGGTCTAAATCAGGCTGATCGCAGGAGTTCGCGCGGTGGCCATCACTCTAACCTAACCTATGTCATATTTAAAGTAAAGGGAAGGTCCCGATCGTGCGAGTCGGTTGAATTGTTTTGGCCTCGGACCAATGAGTAAAGATGTCATTGTTTGTAGTAACTTGTGGAGTCATTGTGACAATTGTGACCAATGTGAAAGATTTAAAATTTCATATAAAACAATTTCTACAAATCTCTTCTTATTACCATTTCATTCTTAATTCGGAAAGAAAGAGTCCATAGGGAGTTTTCTAAACCTGAAATTCCTTTTAGTTTTATCTATATTCTGTGCCAAAGATAAAAGATTTGAATTAATTTAAATAAGTGTAATAAAAATAAAATTTTACTGAAATAAAAATTATTGCCTTCAACAATTCAAGAGCACATTGGAAATCCACACAATATCTAAAACGAAAAAAATAAATTTGCAAAACTTGCTCAGATCCAAACATTTATGTATGTCTGTCATTGGTTTTATTTCACGCAGCAATAAATTTTATTGGATTTCTTGTGCGCAAATATTTCAATTTCCGTTTAAATATTTCTCGCCGAGCACAAATTGTGCCCATTAATTTGATTCAAGGCCCATTTACTGCATTAATCCTGAACAAACAAAAAAATCACAAGAATTTTCCACATGTAAAACTACACTTTAGTACATACTTAAGCGATCAAATCTTAGCAAGTAGCAGCCAACATATAGCTTCCAATTCGTTATGAATCTTGTGAATAACATTAAAAATATAATAAAACACCGAGACATAATTTATATTAATCTCAGATACAGATTATGATTTTTTTTCTTCTCTTTTTTCACAGACTATAAACAACCGACACTCGTCGATATCGAAACCTAGAGATTCTTCGAGTCTTTCGATCAACGGAAATAGAAGTACTGCAACGACGATGACAACAGCTCCTCCTGATGTCGTTAAACGGACGATCTGCATGAGGTCTGTCAACATTCCTCCCATGACCACATTGATGTCTTCATAACCCATATAATATAAAAGTGTGAGCAAATTTGCATAAATTGTTTTATCTTTCTTTTCTTCTACATTATACAGTTGTGGAGACTCAATAGAGTTGCCGAACTTGAGAAAACACAATTTATACCATTGATTGAATTGATTGAAGGTTGTCGTCCTTGCTCAAAAATATGCTCAACATGGAATATACGAGTTAAGATTTATCTCAAAAGGATGAAAGGAAGAGAAAAACTTTTTGTTTCCTATTCAACAGACTTAATGTATTTTTTTTTTATATATATTTTTTATATTTTATTTTATAATTGTCGTCTAGCTTTTAAGAAGAAACTCTAGAATTTCTTGGAGGACTTTAAAAGTCTTCCCAGGGAGAAATATACATAATGTTGTGTGAGAGCTTTTTGAAAGCAAATTTACTGTATAAGAAAATAAAATTTAACTTTGATCAAGAAACATGTTTTTTTAATTACTAAATTTGTAGGAGGTGTTTGATTAAAATTAAAACTTACAGTTTTACTTGACGACGTTTTGATTGCAAAAAAATATTCGCGGATGAAAGTATTTGATTCAAACATATCCCGGGATCTCATAATTTTCGTATTTAAATTTTACGTTGCTAAGAAATTTAGAACAATTTTTCGGTATACCTACATTCTATTTTCGTTGAGTTATTCTCTTTTTTTCACAATAGAGAAGTTACCTGAAATTTCCACAATACGAAACATTTCAACGAAATTTCAACACTTGTCATGAATTGGAACTCCCGAAATTGGGTGTTTCATTTCGTTCAACTTTTTTTCCTAATTCAAAATAAAATGATCGGAAACCCCTTACAAACTCACACTTCCGACGAAAGAATCATAGACCAGAGTAAAGGCTGGTTTAGATAGTATAGCTTTTGTATAACTCGCATGAAAATGAAAAGGTAACAGGGGTGCGCGGGGCAACACCATGCACCTACCTCCCTTACCTATCAAATTTCGTGTGAGGCGTGCAAAAGTTATACCGTCTGAGCTGGCCCTAAGATTTAGAAAGTGACCAAATGCACAAATAATTTTGATGAACTGGGCTCTCTAAAATATTTCCATTTCCCTCTTTTGTGTAGGCAAAATGCATAATAGTTTAAAAATAGAATAAAAACAAGAAAAAAAACTAAAATAGATCTAAGAGAAATTCTTACGATACTGTCTCCAAACTATGATCCGCGGGCCAACACCAGTCCTCGAGCACCATGCCCGATATCCGGCCCGCCGTAGCTTATTTTAATAAATTTTACAATGTAAAGGGTTTTCCAATAAGAGGTGTTATTTTTATATGCTGTTGGCATAGACCTTCTCTTTCACGTGGCCCCAAAGGAAGAAGTCGCAAGGTGTTAAGTCACAAGATCTCAGTGGCCAATTGTGATCACCTCTTCGAGAGATAACACGGTCCGGAAACTTTTCCCGTAAAAGATCAATGGTTTCGTTGCTTGTATGGCACGTAGCGCCGTCTTGTTGAAAGTAAACGTTGTCCAGATCAATACCATCCAATTCCGGCCATAAAAAATCATTAATCATCTGTCGATAGCACAATCCATTCACCGTAACTGTTGCTCCAGCCTCATTTTCGAAAAAGTAAGCTCCAATGACCCCGCGGGACTATAAACCGCACCAAACAGTCACACGTTGAGGATAGAGAGGCTTTTCAACAATAACTCTTGGGTTTTCCGAGCCCCAGATGTGACAATTTTGCTTGTTGACGAAGCCATCGAGGTGGAAATGGGCCTCATCACTCAAGATGAGTTTACGATGGAATTCCGGATCATTTTCATGCATTTCAAGGACCCAATCAGCAAAGACTCGACGTTGTTGATGATCGGCCGGCTTGAGTTCTTGTGTTAACTGAACTTTATAGGCCTTAAGACCCAAATCTTTATGCAAAATACGGTGTAATGACGTTTGTGGAATGCCTAATTCCAAAGAACGACGAGGAATGGACAAACCTGGGTTTTCTTCAACACTTTCGGCTACAGCAGAAATATTCTCGGCTGTTCTTGAGCGACGTGCACGGGTTTTATTCTTTACATCACTAACTTGTCCCGACAGCTCGAATTTTTCTACCAATTTCTGTATAGCGGTCCGACAAGGTGCTTCACGACGACTTAAAAATGTTCGAGTTTCACGAATCGTCTCTGCCACATTTTCACCATTTTTATAGTGAATTTTAATAATTTCAATGCGTTGTTGAATCGTGTATCGTTCCATTTTTATTAATGGCGTAGTTTCTACTTGTCAAATGTCAAAAAATGACAGCTGCAGAAGTGACATCTACCGAAATAGCGGGCTAATTAAAATAACACCTCTTATTGGAAAACCCTTTAGTTAAATTTATTTGAAAAATAATTAAATTGGGCTCTAAATTGGGCTCTAAACTTAATTCAAAAGTATCATTTACATTCTAATTATACCCTGATAGAATCTGTTGGGTATTATGTGTTTGATTCAAAATTTGTAATCGAGGTGTAGGGCTTCTTCCGGCTTGTGAATAACCCTTCCGCCACTGGTTCACAATCGGAATGGGATCAAGTTCGCATGGAATTACCTTATATGTTTCCCTTGCTCAAAAGTCTTCATTTTTAGATCCGTGATTTAAGGAACTCAGGGCAGAATTCTTAGATTATATAAAGAGCGCTATCAAGACACACATAAGAGCAGAAACCATGTTCTCCTCTTCAAACGCCACCGAATTTTAGATCGCGTTTAATAGTACCCTGAATTTTCTTTTCAAGAAATCTTATGATGATCACGCACTCCCAATGCAAGCTTGCAACTCGAACACTACCTCGCTGAGCCTCAAATTGAAATTAATATGGACCCTTTTCAGTGGTGGAAGTCTCCGGAAGAGAAGCTCTCCTAGTTAGCACAGCTAGGAAAGAAGTACCTGTGTATTACCGCAACTTCTGTAGCGTCAGAAGGAACAAGATAACTGTTTGTCGCGGGAAAATATATTGGCAAATGTCCTTTAATTTCAAAATAGGGATTTCTTAAACAAATTATGAGTCCTTTCTTTTTGTGTTATTTTTTTTTTAATGTTAAAAACTAATTTGTTGTTGTGTTCTTATCGATATAAATATATGTTGGGAAGACGGGGCAGAACGGGGCAGGGGTATTTTTCTATGACCGAAAATACTTAACGCGAAGTTGTTGCCGCAAGCCGATTTCTCCTCACTTACACTCTCACATTCATTGGCATCGGACGTGGTATAAGTTGGTTGCTGTTGCTGTGTCCTACCGACAAAAATTAAAAATTACCGTTTTCTTATTTGTTTGTGGAATAGTGAAATGTAGGTTCAACCAGCGCTGTCGTTTGGATAGTTTCAAGAGTAGTACAGTTTACTGCCAAAGCGGAGTACTTTTGGAAAAACCGGAGCACACGACTATACGACGAAATTTAATGAATTCAAATTAATTAGCATGGGATGTCCAGAAGTCACTTAATAAATAGTTAACAAAACCCATTTTCGTTAAAACTACTCATATTTAGATTTTTAAATAAATCTATGTCTAGTACCACCCGCTTGGGTGTCTAAGTTCACTGTAGTGTAGACAGCAGGCAGTAGCAGAGTTTTAATGCTATCCTGATGAGATCGCCCTCTATTGCTGATCGAAACCACACAATGTACACTCTCAAAATTTCTTAATAAAATTTTGTATTTTGGCTTCTCTGTCAGTTTACTGACATCATATTAAAAATCAATTATTGTTTTGCACCTTTTTTTCCGCTTTCGGGATTACAATATCGTCTTCATGATAAGTTACTTTAAATTATTCAGATATTTTTAAACAATGCCAAAGATGATACAATACAAACTAAAATGGAGTACAAAAAGAGGTGATGATGTCTTAAAGCTTTCACAAAGCTTTTATGAATCGCGTAATAAAGTCGCACAAGATTATTTTTTGCTAACTTCATCAAAGAACCCAGTCGAACCGTTACCGATCGGCGTAATGGAGGAAACCGAGAGTATGTGCATTTTTTTATCACATAAGAGATCATCTTGGTAAATTAAAAAGGGTGTGCAAACTGCATTGCGTAAAATGTTAAATATTGGAAAGAAACATATTCAGAAAGTGTGTAATAATAATAACCGTTATTTGGCTTCAGATAGAACAGAAACTAAGAATCGTGGTGGAGATTTGCTGCAAGACAATAGGCGTCTCAATCAATTAACAAAATTACTTGAAGTAGTTGTTTTAATTTTTTCGCATTTCAAAACATTTATAATAATTGAATCACCAACAGTTACACTTTTAAATAAATCTACAAAAGCTCCTAAAGGCAAGGTTATGCAAAATACGGAAGGCAATAATTTTAATTTCAGCAATTTTTTTTTTATAATGGATTGAAATTCTTTAACCTTATAAGCATTACTACTTATTGGTGGCTGGTTTTTATAGCTATTTTAGCACATTTATGAGATTTTGAATCATGATACCTCCCATTATGAGACATATTATTATACCCTAGATGAAATCAAAACGTATACTAAGTTGGTCATTGGTCTTAGAACAATTCTAGCTTTTTGTTTTGTTTTGGAATAAGTTTAAATCATATTTTACAAAACCTTCTGTTGTTTCTTTTTTCTATCTAATTATATGTCTCCACCATACAGAGCGAAATTTTTGATCACGTTTACTTTGTTTATTAATAGTATTACTTTTTTGTCGCGACAAAACAGCTTCCATAGAGTTTCCAAGTATGTTTCTTGAGGTATTAAGTCGTCGTGCCCTACATCTATCGTTCTGCTAGAAATTCAATATTCCATATTATTTATATTTGTTTAATTTTCTGGAAAGTTTCTAGATTGCCTTTGATCTTCGGATACATTTGTCACATTCATAGCATTCGTAGCATAACAATCAAATTTAGAAAGTTCCATATGGAATATTGTCAAGAATTGACTTTAGTAATTTACCTATATGTACATATATTTTAGATACCTTGAGACTTACTTCTCCTATAGCGAAAGTGATTTACACTCTGCTTTGCGTTAAGTTTCAGTCTACAGGCGAATAAAAAGTTTTTGTTTTTTTGCTAACAGCATGAACATATGAAGAAATGAAAAGCGGAGTACTTTTATGAAAGGAGTAGTACCGGAGTACGCTATTAGTTTTCGGAGTACAAACGACAGCATAATATGGCTTTGTATATTAGAAATAAATATAGGTACCTAACAGTTTAACACATTTAGGTATAGAGCTAAGTTTCCTATAAAGTCCTCTATATACCCCGTTATGCCCCGTGTTCCCCTATGCTGTTAATATACCTATCAAAAATTTAGATTATGTTCTTGAAGCTCATTGGATTACAGTCTACAGTTAGAACAATTTATAAAATACTTATAAAATAGGTATACATTAAAACGCACTGTGAGATCCGTAAGAACTTCTAAAGTCAGAACTAAATTCAAGTCACATTTAATAGAAAACTATGGAAAAACTCTTAGGTGCTTGGATAAATATTTGATTTAAACGAAAAGGATATCCTATAATTACATAACTTAAAATTAACCGGAGAAACGTGTCCCATCCAAGAGAATTAATGTCAAAAGAAGAATGCTCGGCACCCAGATTCAAAGTCATAAAAGACAGAGTAGCGCTTCTATCAGAAACGCTTCTGAAAATTTTAAACTACTGAAGGCGGTGCTAATTTATCATTCAACTATGAAAATATATCAAAGGGAATGCTGCTTATTATTTGGAAATCCAAAAAAAAAGAACTTGGTTACCTAGACTATTTACTCTGATTTGGTTTAATAACAATTTTTGTCTAAAGATCAAGCACCACGGAGTGCAAACTGGAGAAATCTGCCTTGCATAACTTCAATGCAATGAATCTGTACTTAGTTATAAATAGACCAGGCAGGACTGGCATATTCCAGTATTGAACTAACAAATGTGCAATAATGGAGTTTTTTAATATGAAGACCGTCAAATTCGTTATACTAACTATATATGTATATAACCAATTTGATCCCCAAAGGAATTACACCTACATCCTTGGTTCAGTCAAGCCTGGATAATGAACTTCTTTTCACAACATAATTGAAGTGAAAAGCATATACATAGTTGTGTATTTATTAACGTTTAAAGAAGACGATTATTATTGTGGAGTACCACTTAAGTAAAGTTGCTAAGTTAGTGTTTGAAAAGAGCAGTCATCATTAAAACTAACAACACGAAATAAATTAGCGTCATCCGCATAGCAAAGTGTTCTGGAATTGACTAAAAGCAAAGGTATACATAGAATTTTGTATATATCAGACAATTTTCTACCCAAGGGCGTTTTGTTCCTCGTTGAATTGAGGAAATTTATCTTCATAATATTAATTTACTTGAAAAATGTCATTGCACAATATTGCGTACGTATTCTGTGTATGTCTATCAGAAAGTTTGAAAGTGTTTTGAAACTTATTGTAGGATGTAAGGAACCTAGGAAGCACTATAGAATGGATGGCTAGATGAGAAGCTTCTGCAAATAAAGCAAATATCACATACCTACTAGGAATTGGAAAAAAAATCCGAGGTACAATTTCACAACAATTTTCAAAGAATATTTTATAGATGAGTCATAGAAGTTGTTTATTATTCTGACGAGCAAGGAATTTACTGAAGGTTTCGGTACATCACTGAAAAATGCATATTCTTACAAAGCACATCTTTTAGAAGTTTTAGGATATGTCGGCAAAGACCTACTCCTTCTAGATACCTTCCATAGGAAGGCCTAAACATTTCCCCCGCTGTGAGTTAACTCATTTAATATTCACCAAAATAAATGTGTCATGTGTTAGAGGCTGCAAAGAATTTAAATGATTGTATAAAATCAAAATTACTTGAGATTTATTAACTAAAGTTAGGGGGCAACACCATTAACCATTATCTCTACAGACACCCATATATTGGAGAAAAATATCTTGCTCCGTCGATAACTAATATTATTTTTTTGCTTCAGTTAAATTTTTTGACACCTAGATTGCGTTATTATGGTTATATTTCTATACTTTCTTAATTATTTGGTTGAATATGTGATGTCAAATAATTTAATACGTTTCCACATACATTTTTAGTAATCTTTTCACGGTCAGCTAATAATTAATCACAAATCAACACCAAAAATATTGTTAAATTTACTTACAATAAAAATCATGTTCTCTTCAAGACTTACGTTTGTTTTCGTTGTTCTGTCTGCTCCGTTCGGCGGACACAAAAGAATTCAGCCAGGATGCAGACTATTTATTGCTATAAATCTGTTTATAGTCAAATTTGACTAATTTCCACTAATTTCTGCCCTCCGCGGTTTTACCAAAATTATTAAATTCAATAAGACCATCTAGAGTAAACCACACAAAAAAAAATAATAATTTTATATCTGTCTGCAGCTTAATGTATTTTCACACGCAGTATTAAATCGCAAACTCATTTATAACTAATATTCATTAAATTATTAATAAATAATAAACTACTAGAAAAGTTCCCCCCACATAAAATAAAATAAAAGAGCGAAACTGTCAATGAATGTTATGCATACATACATACGTTCCAGTGACCGTTACTAACGCTGGTACAGAAAACCGTTAATAAACATAAATTCTTTGGATGCTTTTAGCATGTTCCAAGTTTAATGGATGAGAAGCATTCGGGGGAAACAAAAATTTCTTGCTATAATTTTCAATTTTTCTAGAATTAAAACATTTCGGCCATTTTGTATTTCGCATTTTACGCCACAAACAACATTTTCAAAAATAAATATTTACCTATGTACTTATTTTTTTTTTATTATACACTTAACTTTAATAATAATAACCATTAGCAAATTCAATATATAATTTCTATCCCTTTGATTTTGTCTTCATAATTTTGGTGGCCATTTTAATTAACCCAAACTCAGCGCATTGCAAGTATACACTTAAAACTTTTAAGAAAGAAAGCACATTTATATGCCTATAACTAATATCTATATCATTTTAATTGTTTTGTGCATATTAGGATTTCTTAATTAATTAATAATAATTCCAATTTACCTACATAATTTTCAATCAACGTATTAAGATTGTTTTAAGACTAAATAATTTCAAAGTAATGAAATAACTTACCAGAAAAAGGCAAGTTCCTATAAATTCTGAAATTACACACTGCGCTTAGCTATTTGCCGCAACATTTAAATTTTTTTATCATTATAATTTACACATATTTCTTATAATAAAAACTGAGTTCATGTAATAACAAACGTTACCGGTTACCGACATGGGCTGTCATTTGTCAGCTTGGTATATAGAAACGGAAACAGTTTTTTTATTGCGTTTAGATGCCTTGTTCTTCTTTTCATAGTTGTTAAAACAAGCACATCAGATTTCAATGACTTAACATATGTGACAAAAATTGTACATCAATTTTGACAGTCAGTGAGAAATTTTCTTCATGTCTTCACCGTGGCCCACAGCTAACTAGATAAACAACAAATTACACAAAAACTAGGTAATTTGAAAATGAAGGGAACTAAAGTATTAGTTAAATCTTATTATCAACAAATTTCAAGTGGATAAGCAACTGTTGCAATTTAAAAGTTTATGTAGTTCACGTTTTGAGAAGAAAAACACAAACATGATCCGTACAAGTCTCATTCCATTAATGGTAAATTTAACAAATTCTACCGCAATGCTTTTATGTTTTCATAAATATTTCTAGAGGACATTTAGTTCTAAACCTGATGCTAGACAAGCAAAATTAATGTCAAGAAGTTTACCAAAGAAAGCATCACTTCCCGGTGTTGATAATATAATTGTAGTAGCTTCAGGAAAAGGTGGTGTAGGAAAATCTACAACTGCAGGTTTAATAATTCTCTCTACAATAACCATACCGGATTTTGATTATTAATTAATTACATTTAATTTTTAGTCAACTTAGCTGTAACATTATCATCCTTGGGAAAAAGAGTAGGAATTCTTGATGCTGATGTTTTTGGACCATCAATACCACTTATGATGAACATTTCAGAAGAACCTCTTATTGATGACAGCAATCTAATGATTCCTCCAATAAATTATGGAGTTAAATGTCTTTCAATGGGTTTATTAGCACAAAGTGGAGCAATTGTTTGGCGTGGTCCATTAGTAATGTCTGCACTAGCAAGACTTTTGAAAGGTACTACATGGGGACCATTAGATATATTAGTAGTAGATACACCACCAGGTACAGGCGATATTCATTTATCATTAGCACAAAATGTACCAATTTCTGGAGTATTGTTAGTGAGTACACCTCAAGTGGCAGCATTAGAAGTTACAACGCGAGGAGCTGATATGTACAAAACAGTCGGAGTACCATTGATTGGTTTAATTGAAAATATGCGACACGCTGTCTGTACCAATTGTAGTACACGAATTGAGATTTTTAAAAATGTTACAGATGAATATGCAAAAAAGATTGGCACAGATGTTTTAGCAAGTATTCCAATGGACGGAGCTATTACAGACAGTTGTGATTGTGGTATGCCGCTAGCAATGAAATATCCGAACTCAGAATATGGAAAATCATTTAAGGAATTAGCTGAGAAAGTTTTAAAGTTTTTAGAGAAAAAGTAAAAAGTGTTTGCAGGGAGTTATGAAATAAAATGCAGGTCGTTGTTAAATTACGTCTTCTTTTTCTTTAATTTTTTCATTTTTCTTACAGCCTTATTATAACCAGTTCGTTGCTTCTTCTCCATAACTTCTTTGTATTTTCGCTTGTTAAACTTTTGGAATTCAGCATCAGCTAAAAGCTCTTCGACTATAGTTCTCTTTTTATTTTTACGGGTATCACGTTCACTGTAAAAGTCCAGAGGAGAATGTTGAACTGTTCCAACCTAAGAGGAATGAAAATTTCACTAAAAATCTGGTATGATTCAACTCGGCATTCTTATCTTACCTGAAAGTATTTCGGCAACACTTTCAAATCATTCTTTTTATAAAAATGTTTCGGATTCAATGCCGATCTCATTTGAAGGATTTTCAAATCATTTTCAATTTCTTCAGTTACTTCTGTTGCTGGCATATTAAACCATTCTGGACCTTTAGTTTTCTCGCGTTCTCCCTAAGTTTTTAAAATTAAAAAGAAAAAGAAAAATATTGAGCAGTTTGTAACTAGAGATTTCATTGAGAGGGGATGATGTTAAATTTTGAGTTCAGATTACTAAAGAATCATCAAATTCTACCAATTCATCAAAATTCAACCTCTACCCAAAAATGTACGTTTCATTTATTGATTTTTTTTTATGTACGCCCGTCATAAAAGCATTAAAAGTTTTCGCTTTAAACTAACGCCAGTCTGAAGGTAATTTAATGTCTCGATGGCCTTACAGGATAAGTCTAAGCTAGAAAAGACAAATCCTAAGATTACAACGAGTGAAACTTATGATTGGGTTGAGTCTAGAGGATGAATTTTGTAGCGATGAATGGTTTTTGTGGTTTTAAAGATTATGTAGTCGAATATTTCATCATTTTAAGTATTTTTCACGTTTTCCTTGTGTATTAAGGAAGAGTTGATTCAGGTGCGAATGCCTTAATCTTTCTTTCCTTGTGTATTAAGGAAGAGTTGATTCAGGTGCGAATGCCTTAATCTTTCTAAAGTATAAAAGGTTTAGATAGATTCCAACGAGGTGATACCGACAGACCATTCTTAAGTCGACTGATAGACCCCATAAACTGTTTTGGTGGCCACTACACTAAGCTAACATCATCTTAATAGAGTGCCAGTGATAAATTGAACCAAAAATTACTGTATACACAAGGAAAATGTTTTGGTGTATGCTGAACAATCTTCTTCTAATAAAATATATAAAAAATTACCTTTCTTAATTTTTTTAATTTTCTTAAAGGCAAACATGGATCTTCCTTCTTATCTTCAATCCCCCTTAGAATAGAGTTTTGCATTTCTTTTTCAATATTAGTTGCACTTGGCTTTTTAGAATTATTTTTATTACTACCAAAATTCGCCATAAATGCAGACAAAGATTCATCTTGATCCTTCTCGCTATTTTCATTTTCCTCTTTCATATATGCCCTGGATAATGCTTTTTCTATTATATCAGATATATCTCTTTTTGGTAGAGGAATACCTAAATTTAAAAAAATGTTTTTATTAGTTTGAAAATTTTACAAATCCATTTTACCTTCATCGATATTTTGAACTTCATCCTTGAAATAGTTTTCATTTACATTTGATTGATTTGTTGAAGTCGATGGATTTTGGAAACCATCGTAAAAGTTTTTTTGCACTATATTATCATTTTTTTGTAATAAATTGTTATCTCCAGATGTATCTAATATAAATAAACTCATTTTTTAAACAATTAAAGAAACACCACGCTGCATGTGAATACGGTTTGTCATAAAATGACAACTCCTAGGCCGCCAAGCCGAGCCGACAGCCATTTTCGAATATGTTTTACTTTACCGAGCGTACCGACTTCTGTTGTAAATAAGCTTAAACACAAAACGTTCTCCGAAGGGTGGCGTTCCAAAGGGGAGTCCAGAAACTAATGGCGCTAATATCGTTTGGTTTTGAACTTAACTCATTCTATATATTTCATAATAGATGGCAGTGTAGCTATTAAGAGAAAGATAATTACAATTTTGAAATAAATTATCATGGAATTTAATTTATTCCCTGAACGCGTTAGGTAAAACTACTACCTATCTATCTTCAGTACGTTTACATGAATATTTAAGTATGCTTGAAGTAATCAAAATATCAACGAGCAAATTTCACTTAAAAGTATTGGAAAATTTCAGAATTAATTCAATCAACCGATCTACCTGAGCTTCAAGTGGATTTCAAGTCAAGTACTCAAGTATTCATGTAAACGGCTTGGTTCCTAATGAATAAAACTTTTGGAATTAATAAATTTCTAAGAAATCATTAATTTTTCTATACTCAAATAGAGATGAGGCAGATAGATCTTATAACTTTGCCGATTCCAATTGAGAGTCGGTTTCATATAGCTTAGTCTGTTGGGTTGGGGCCTCTGCCGCATGAAACTTGCCTGGTAGGATGTTTGAAGCAGCAATGAAGTGCAACTTAAAATCCACGTGCAGCACATGTAACGTAGGACGTATTTGTACTGGTTATTATACGTTATCAATCCAGTTTCGTCAAGCTTATAGTGTACAGTTGCTTCATAATTTGTCAATGTGTCTATTCCTTCGACTGTGTAAGGCAGACTGCAAGAAGAACAAGTTGACTGATGTAATCATGAAGGGTATTTTGAGGTACCCAAAACCGTACGTCTTAATTCATATTAGATTAGGCGATTGAACTTTGCACTGCAGCCATTCACTGGCTTATTGTGCAGGGCTTTATAGTTCATCCAATAATCTCACTCTTCCGAGAAAGAGCAGTATTTTTTTGGGTGAAATTTCTTTAAAGTCGGCAGGCTTAAAGAAGTATGAGCCAAAAGCCTGGAATCTATAATGGCGGCCTCAACTTCGTATTAGACGTGCTCCCATATTTCATCCTCTTCGAGACACAGCCTACATAGATTGTTTAGTTTGCATTGTCCGATTAGGACTCCTGTAATGATTCTGAGTTGATTCCTAGATAGCCTTAAAAGATCCAGGCTCTTCTTTGGTGTCTGCAGCTTATCATTGAAGTTCATCTTTGGTACATTCAGTTTGGGATCTCAGCTTTAGATGGTAAGCTTCACGGTGTTGTGAGAAATACCGCAAAATGTTTCTGGTCCTATGCTCGTTTTTTAGTCAGTAAATCTGGCTTGTCATAAATCTTAAATGCAATGTCATTCGCACCTCTTACTTGACACGTCTAAAGAGGGTCATAAGAATACTGTTCACTCCGAAAAGTTTGGCCACTAACACTAATTCTCTAACAATTCCCTTTCCTCCATTTTTCATTTAAATTCTTTAATTTAATACTAGATGTCTCCGTAATAAAAATTATTTCACACAAGCATCTATTCACAAATGTCTGCAAACGTCTTGTTATGGCGAATTTATATTTGTCAAACATATAGCAACATGGATTTTATTTTAGTTTTATTTTTGCTAGTTTTCTTCTATATACCGAGAAAGTCATAAAAATGCCTTCAACACTTTATTTATACAAGACAAAATGTAGAGGGCGGAAATAAAATCTTCCAATCCAAATTTGAAATATGAACAGATTCGTTTTACTTTGGAGCGAATGATTATCACAGCAACCTTTTCCCAAACCAAAAAAGAAAACTTAAAATTAATTTTTCAGCTCGTATAGTTTAATCATTGAATAAATAACTAATAAGGAAACGGCATATCGGGTGAAAACGTAAGCATCTCGGCGAAATGTATTAGTGTGCTCTGTTTGTATTCGTTTCGTCATGGCAGTAATTAAATTCTGACATTCTGAAAGGGTACATTTTTCATAATCCAAATTCCTATGTAAATTAAACAAATTTTTAGCTCCCCCTTATTTTCAGACAATATTTCTTGGCGTTGCCTTTGTATGACTGGAATAATTTAGGCACCAACTGACAATTCAATTGTAAACAAATAAATCGGCATTGGTAAAATGTTAAATCTTTTGCCATGGCTCTTTATTTTTATAGATATTTCACTTTTATTTTGTTTAAAACAATATAATAAATAAGTAAAGCTATTAAGCTTACTTGAAGAATGCTTTCCCACGACAATAACTCCGTTCGTTCCTGCAGGACAGCACAGCGCACTTCATTACGGTTTTTTAAGACTCCGGAGTCTCTATTGCACAAAATGTCGTTCACAAAAGGAATATTCCGCACTTATTTCACACTACTATTCATAAAAATCACGTTTAATTAATTATTTATCCCAATATCGCGAATTGAAATCCGAAACTTATTTTGAAATAATATGAAATGTCAGAATGTTGAACTGACACAAAATAGGCAGTAGGCCCTCTTGTCATTTCTCCCCCCCCCCCGACCATAGGTCACACTGTCATTGAAGAAATGCTTAAACACGTACACTGTATTCGAACGATACCCCGCTTCCTTATTAGTTATTTGTTCAATGAGTTTAATCCGTCTTAATCGAATCAGTGCGAAATGTGCTCAACGAGTGTCTTGCTGTAGCAATAAAAAAAGACGGGCTACTTGCGGTAGCCACTTCATCTCGGAATAAAGTTGAGCAACATGCAATTAAACTCGATGATTTATACAGGAAATTCCAAATGATTTGCATTAAAGACTCCTGCATCAGGGGAGGACTCAATATCGCTACACGCGTTGACAACATTGAAATCGAAGTCAACGATGAAAAACTCCAGCCTTCAAAGAACTCCCAGGTATATTGGAATCAATATGCCTAATATAGGTTGGCGAAATCGTGTGTCAGATTGGGAAAAAATAGCTGATAATTAAGCGAATAAGCAGCGTTTATCCTTCTAAACATTGGATTTTAATATGGAATAGGCATAATTGGTTTAATAATTGGTCTTAATGACCGCCTTGGCGTGCTTGTTGAATTTCAACAGATTACATTTTCTGTAAAAACTAATTGAGTTTGATTACATGCAGTTCAACTATAGGTAATAGGGCCTAGGTAAAGGATTCATCTGCATAGAGCAGTGTGGTAGAATTTAAGTCTCAGAGGACCAAACCTTGGGGGACACCAGCGCTGACTGACATAAACGGTGATTTTATGCTGACGAGTTCAATTTAGAAATTCTGGGATGAAAAAAGGCTTTAAATAACCCGCGTTAGGTAAGACGGAAACTCGAAATTAATCATTTTGAAAATGAGTCCGTTTGTCCAAACGGAGTTGAAAGCGTTCTCTACATTAAGGAAGAAACCTACTGCATGCTCCTTCTTGTTTCAGGTAATCGTGGAATCGAAGGGGAATTTGAGCAGGGCGTAAAATGTAGAGTATAGGGGCTTGAAGCCAAATTGGGTGTTCTGTCTATCTTTAAATCGAGCCAGGTATTCTGTGTAAGCGCAATATTTGTTCGAAATATTTGCCCAAGTTGGACAATAGAGAAGAGGAGCTGTTTAGGTATTTTAAGTTTATGTTTTTTTGGGAATCGGTACTATATGCGCGGGATTCTCAAGAATTCTATGGTAATCAGGGGAAGGTATTTATTAACTTTGTTGAATATGTTATCTGTCCCGGGGGACTTTTTGCCTTTAATTGTCCTCATCAGGATGAAAATGTGGGCATGGTTTGAAAAGATACTTGTCTTCCGAACTTAAGGAATTCAAGATACTTAAGTTATCCGGGCTTAAGAAAGTGTTTGTGTAATTAAAAGATTACCTCGCCAGCGATGTCTTCAACTGTCGTGTATACTGTGGTCGGAAAATTTCAGTTGGAAAGCATTAAATTTCGCCTCCAAAACCCAGTACAAAGCCTACCGCTGCAGCGATGGTGCAACCATGATTCAATCATGTAAATGAATACAGTAGAAAGAGCAATATGATGTGAGTTTGCTATTTAGAGTCCATTTTAATAGGTAAATAACTCAAGTTTATCGCAACATGGACCAATACAGCTAAAATTTGTGTACATGGCAATGTATATTTGGTTATAGCTTGGCCCGCGACTAGGAAAGTATTAACGCAAGACTTCCTGTTGTGCTTGTATAGCACAAGTATAATTTGTTGAAAAAAAAAATCAATTTGATTCGATATCGGAGTAGAGGCAATTGTCGATTATCTTTATACATTCAAGTCGACACACAATAATTAAACGCGCTCACTTTTGTCCTATTAACAATATGTTTTTGCTTCTAAAAGATTTTTTATTTTAATAATTAATATTTCCTTATAATTTCAAATCGCCTACAATTACTTTAAATAATATATAAGAGGACAAGAAAATAATAAAAAAGCCCCTGGACTGGCGCTATTCAATAAACTACGGAAAAATTATGTGTAGAGAAAAAAATTAAATCTATTCTGCAAGTAGCTCTCGAATAGTACTTATCTAGTTAGTTTGTTCCATACAACGATAACATAATAGATTTTTCTCTTTTCTCTATAATTAATTTTTCTATTAAAAAAAAAGATATATATATATATAAACAAAAAATCGATGAATTCCCTTAATTTAAAAAAAAGAAAAAATTATCTTACACAAAATGAAGGTTTAACGTAAAAAAATATCGCGCAATATTCATCAGATTCATCCACAGTAAGGTACTACACACACACAGTACAATCTGATGATGCGACATGCTTCTTATCGTTATTTATATAACTACTATATAACTACATTATATAAAGGGCGGGGAATAAATATATTTCCATGATAAAAATTTAATTATATTTTACAGTTCTTGTTGGAGTTAATCTCTTAAACGTAGTCTAGAACTATGTAGATAAAAGCTTTTCTTCAAACTCTCACTTTTCGATAAATTAAAATTTTTGTTTCTTACTTAGCACACGTTTTTATTGTATTTCACCTGTGGCCCTTTTATTTGTTTTCCCTTTAATTCGGTTTTAAAAATTAAAAGAGGGCTTACGAGATTTATCACTGTGATGTAATGAAATTTGATTTTATATTATTTACAGTTTTAATTTCATTTTATTTCTTTCTTATTATGTACAAAGCTGAAGTTATTTGCTTCTTTGCTCCTTTTTTTTTACAGGATTTTAGTTTATCTTCCTCCTTAAAATGATTACAGATAGTAATTGTGGGAAGTCTAAGGAATACTAGACGGGTCTGTGTATATCAATACCGCGTAGATATAATAAGTATGAATGTGAAGACAAATTCAAATGTTCAGACCTAAATTTCGGTAAAGTCAATTTCTGAGTTAGTCATGAAAATCTGCTGACAATGTGATTTGATTTAGATTATCAGGTTTTGTCGAGTTAAAAATGGGTTCCACTGCAAAATCTGTTTACTAATCTACATAATGTCAATTCCATTTTCATATTTTCTTGGAGAAAAATAACTCACGTTAGGCTAGAAGTTGGTTGAGTAGAAGAAACTCAAGAAAGAGAGAGATGAAGAGAGAGAAAAGTCTATAATTGTGATTTTGATGATGGGACGAACTATGTTGCACTTTCTAGCTGTGCTTCAATAAAAATATTCAATAGAACCCATTTTATATTTATTCTACAGTAGAACAGCTCAGAGCAAACTACTGAGTAATGAATTTTAAGCTGCATTCACACCGAACGTTTTTATCATTCTTTAATGATTTATCAGGGCTGCTAATTAAATCATTTTGTTTCACTGGTGTAACGCAGCCATAGAATCCAAATTTAAAAAAAACTCGAAAAATTCTCCCATAAGGTGGAGTTATTATGAGACGGAAGTTAATGGCCAAATACTAGGCAATTGTACAAATTACGGAAGAATGTATTAGTGGTATGTAAGTATACATCTCGGCAAAACTACTTTTAAATGTATTGTTCCATAAATTAAACAGCTGTTTGACCGTTAAGTGTTGTTTGTTCATAAGGATGCCATGGACAGTGTAATATACCAGCAGGAAATGGAGGCAACACCACATCGAAACCGTATTGCACTTTTGGCATTCATCATCGACCCATTTCTACACGAAAACTTCGATGAATTTAACACACAATGTCCTAGGCAGGGAGGCACCCTGATCCTAGCTAACATGAGTTGAACTTTAAATTCGGCTTTCACTTCTTTTCTGCAGGAAATGTACACCATATTTTTCATTGGTATTTATTTCCTCGACGAATTCCTGCATACCTACTTTCATGCACAACCATTTTCCCACTGGGATGCAACAGGCAATAATGCTTCTGTATACCGCGTTACTCTTTATCTTGTTTGATCTTCTCATTCCGGAAGACTTCAAATACATAACTCTCACCTAAGCTCCTTTACAATGCACGAAGGTAGAAATACCGTCATAGTTTCTACGATACAAAATGGGAATACAAAAAAGAAGGTAATCCCAAACAAAATAATCAAAACCTGAAATTTCCACAACTAATTGACTGCCTCTTCTCTAAAAGTAAACGACATCAATTACGGTTGACACAGCGCAGTAACCTTATAGAAGAAATGATAACACAGAAACGGAATCTAAAAAACAAAAAAAAAAAACATAAACAAGAGAACATAGAATCGAATCGAAATGAATGCCAAAAATGAGAGCCCCAACAACCAAAAAAGATGAAGATATCATCGAGGAAAATAGCGCCAATCTAAAGAGGAAAAACCAAATACTTGATTTGACTTTGTTCTCACATGCATCAGATAAAACACACTACAAATTTCCCCACAGTTGCAATACACAGTACACAAGGCATAAAAAACCACGCCCATACGACAAGAAGTCACAGTAAAGTTACTACAAATAGCATTACTAGTGACACTGTAGTCAAAGTAGGGAACTGGAGTGAAAATTCCTACTCACACGGCACCGCTATGACTAAAGTCACTAAATACAGCTACTTATAAATAACTCGCTAAACATGTTTACCGTCAAACTTTAGATATCTATCACCTTCACTTCTTTTAACAAAACAATAACAATATTTATCTCCACGATTGTAGAAAAAGTTTATATGTTTAGGTTGATCTAAAAATAAGCCCACATTATAATACTCAAAAGGGTCTCTGATTAAAACCACCTAGCTAGAAACTAGACAACAAGGCTAGCTGCAACATCATTTGGTGATAGAAATCATTCACATTTTTATAAACAGGCTGAAAGTTATAGAACTGAACAAATTAATGTTTGTTTGAATATTTTTAATTTGTTGATTCTATTTAAACTTAGTAAATAATTTACTGTACCCACAAACCAGATTTGCTTGTGAAAAATCTATCACCAACCATACCTTATTTTTGCACCATGGTTTACATGAGTTACCGCTCTTTCCTTATTTTATCTTTACATCTCGTATCGTAACATCCTTCCTAATTTTGTTTAAATTCTCGCAAATTGTTTGATAACTTTTTTCACTGCAAAGTCTGATCCTCTATATAAATTATGATAAAAGCATGTCGTTTGGTGGTGTATCTACGCCTGATTAAGAGAAGACGCATGCCCGGCGTATATAATTATCTATCAACGAAGAAAAATAGATTAAGAGAATGATGAAAGAGTAAGAGATTACGAAAATGTCAAATCAGCTTAGTAAAGCAGTCATGTGATAGAAAGCAACAGAAACGCCCTTGCTGCTCCCAAGTCATCTCAAATTAAAGATTCGCTGTCGCTGCCTTCATAGACAGCATAGACATTTCTGTCAGACCGACTGTATATATTAACTCTTTACAGGTAATCGATTTTTTTGTCCATTTTTTAGCTCAGCTCTACAGACTCCATGTGCATAGCGTGAATCTTAATTGAAAAATGGCTCAAAAAACTAAATTAATTTTAATTTAATTAAGAAATGCGCGGAATTTCATTTTATATTTGTCCATTTTTACATGAATCCTATGATATTCAAGTTGAATAAAAATGCCTCTATAAATGAGGGAATATATACAAGAAAGAAAAAACGAACTGTGAGCCAAGGCAGTTTTAGCATATTCTCAGGATTTGTATACACATATGCACAGCGTATGTACCATTTGGAGGAGGGGGAGTTATAATAAGAAAAATCTAAAAGTAATCATCTAAGTAGGAAGCATAACCCCCATCATTTTATCAAAAATCACAGAGAAGACGTTGAGAGTAAAAACATTGGAAAATCGATAAAGAAAACTTAATTTGCAATTTACTTTAGTAAAACCTGCTACTCTCAAGAATATTTGTAAAATTTGTTATTAGTAGAACTTCAAAATGTAACATTAGAGCGAACGTACATAGTTTTTTCAATATGAGCATTCCATAAAGACACTACTACTTATAAGGGAGACGCAATTCTGTTAAAAAAAAAATAACAAATTCACTTAAATGAATACACACTAATAGTGTCTAGCTACTAGCTCTCAACGGAAGAGGAAAAACAAAGTAGAAGAAAATGGCTTAGCCTTAAAAGGATCAATATTGATCGCCCTTAACACTCTTAAAAGTTTCGAATAATAAAAAGTTTTTGTTGAACTTTGTACAAAAGTTTTTAGTTCCATGCCTGCTTGATCTGGTGCTGGGATGTAAGATATCCCATTGGTGCGACTTATAAACCAGATATGACGTCTGTATGCTGGGTATCATCCTCAATTTCTTGTATTTCTTGTTTCTGTATAACTACAGTCTGACCTAAGTCAATATTTTGTTGATCAACAGTATTTACAGATTGTGCGGGCTGTCGGGGTGCTGTTTGTCCTGTGAATATATTTTTTTTTTAAAACATCATTATTATAATAATAAGCAAAAATATATACTAATGGACTATGTATAGAGCTTACCATATTTTTCATGAATTCCTCTGTGCCTCTTAAGAGCAAATCTGTCAGCAAATGCAGCTGAACAAATATCACACTTGAAAGGTTTTTCTCCAGAATGCACTTTAGCATGATTCTTTAGATGAGCAGCTTGACTGAATGCAGAGCCACAAATTTCACATTTATAAGGTTTTTCACCTGTATGAATTCTTCGGTGATTCCATAAGGTTGCATGACGAGCAAAACCCTTGTCACAGACTTCACAAACATAAGGCTTCTCTCCGCTGTGTGTTCGTTCATGATTCTTAAGGTGAGGTGATTGTGAGAATTGCATGCCACATGTTTGACACCTGTACAAAAAAAAAAACAAATAAATAAAAATTGGAATGTTTTGAAAGTTCAGATAGTTTTCAATAAAATATTAAAAAAATGTAGGACCTTTCCAAGATCCTAAGAGCGACTAATTTCCGGGGAACCAAAAGAGAATGAGAGAGAGAGAGAGAGAGAGAGAGAGACAGGAACCAAAACCAGAACGCATTTGATATATATAACAGCTAAATTTGTTACTGCGGAGGGGACTTTCCGAAGCAGGAAAACATTTTCATGAGCACCTAGGATGGTGTCGTCTGACTTGGATGACAACGGTTAAAGTAGGGGCTGCATTATCTATGAATAGAGTGACATTTATTCCCAAAACCAGGAAAGGAAGACTACACAGTGTCCATAATTTCAGAGCAATGAGTTTGACTTTGTTTTTGCTTAAGTGTCTAGAACGCCTGGTAAGAAAAATACGTATGGAGGTTGTCAGAACAGATGGAGGTCTTAATGAGAAGGATCAAGTTCACGCCATCTCAAAGACTACTCTTTGGAGACAGTAAGTGTTGCAGTGGAGGTCTGAAGAGGATGTCTGTAAGGAGCGATATTTTTACCTTTCTTGAAGTGGACTAATTTTTGAGCGAGCTAGAAAAAACATTGCTATACTAGAAAAGTAAAACTGGATAGTCTCGTGCTTTCAAAGTAAAAGGTGAATCTATACAGCTGTTCACCGAGATAAAATATTTGATTAAGATCTTAGATAGCAATCTGAAATAAAGGACTCACCTCCAGAACATAGGCACTGGCACTTTAATTGCTTTTTGGCAAAAAATAAGTTCCTTTGGAAAGACATAGGATCTTAACCCAGCTGCAAAGAGACTGCCAGCGGCACGAGTCTTATAGACTGCCGAACAAATGTAGTGTTTTTCAGGCAGAGCTCGTAGCAATTCACCAGGCGATAATATTGGCATCTATGTGCAGAGTCCGCACGGCACATCTGCATATACACGGACAGCCAGACAGCCATTAAGCCGCTGGATCCTTTGCTGGTTAAATCAAAATTGCTGCATTTAAGCAAAACTGGTCTTGAGAAATTGACTATACGGCACAAGCACAAGGTGACTCTATGCTAGGTACCTGGACAAGATGGCTGATGTTTTGGCCAAAAAGTGTTCTAAAATGGATAGCTCCGTAGCAGTAGCCTCCAGTGGATCAAGAGGCTAAGAGAACTGCTTAATGGCAACAGAACATATACCAGGAATCTAGTAGTGGTCATTACGGATCATTCAGCCAGAAGGCTGCGTAGAGCGGCAAACAATTTCTGCAAGATCTGTAACGACTCGGAGGGAATCTAATCCATCCAGAACGTACTCCCCGAGTGCCCCGCTCTGATGAACACAAGAGGTAGGTTATTGGGTAGCTCCTTCTTTTCAAGTTTGGGATCAAAGGGATCAAATGCATCCTGAGTTTCCTAAGAGAAGCAGGATGGATCCAGGGCAATATTTTTTAGGTTATTCCATAAGGACAAGGGACACAATGGACCCACTGATGGTATGAGTAAAACAGCCTAGGTACTTAAAACGGCGCCCCTCTTACCTAACCTCACCTACTCCAGCTGCAATGGATCCACACAGCTATTATAAAAGACCCATCAAAAATTCGTGTACAGTTCTAAATAGTAAACAGTTATACAAATGGCTCAAGACCTCTGGCTAGGGCTTAGATGTAGAAATAAAATCTTCATAAGCTGTTAGTAAAATAATGATAATCTTTGAAATTGAGGTATTCGCCATAAAAAAGGCCACAGACTGAGTAACCAATAAGAGGTGGCATGGTAAGAAGGTTAACAATAGTGGTGGGTGCAAGTCAGGTTGCACTAAAAGCACTCAAGAATCCCGCTAGAAATGGAATTGAGTACAATGCACTGGGAAGAGCACGATTGCTCAGACATTTTTTCCCATCTAATAAATATAAATGTAGTATACAAGATAGGATGACTCTACAGTCTACACCATCATACACAATTAAGGAAACGATATCAGTAGAAATAACAAAGCATATAACTCGTATTTTATTGAACAAAAATACTGTTGACTATTCCAGAGCGTAGCATTGTGAACTTGAACTGAAAACGAGTACCAGGCCTGGGGAATTAACATCTCTTCCATTAACTGGAGGTAAATATGACGTGAGTCAAAGGTTTTTCGCGGTGACGTGTTTTGTGTGTGTCCTCTGATCTACACATCCTTCCAGTGTTTAACGGGGACATCTAGCTATGAAGCCTTGATTCCGCGGCTGTTTTAATGCACGGATGATTACCAACGCGATCATCAGTGCCCCATGAGGCAGAGTATATCCTGTTCCAATGAGTAACAGTTATACCAGTACATGCTTGACAACAACGAAGCGAGACCCATCTAAAATCTCTGCCGATCTCTGGGTTACGGCACCCTGTTGATTTAACGCAACTCCACGCCGTAAGCCATATATCTAAGCAGTAGGTAATTTATTTAAAAGATATATTTCTCTGTTCAATAGAATGTCCGCCTAAGTCATGTAAGACTGACATTCTCTCTCCCGCATATGGGGCACCACAACCACCACGATGGCCCCTTCAAGAGACTTTCTCTGTGTTGACGTGAATAGTACTACTATCCAGGGCGCTTGTCAACCACGTGGTACCAAGTTAGCAATGTCGGCTACCCAATTGGTATGGCTGCGTAGTCCATGACAATAAGGCCTTGGTTACTCGCAGTGGTATCTTCATACAGATATCCTTTTATCAAACGGAACTGGTTACTTCATTCAGGCTTAAGATCTTATTCGCACACAAGGAGTCAGCAGGGACAACGAGAAGGTTAAAATATACCCATTTAAGCCTGGAGATGCTAGAGATTACAGCGAGTAATCTTATAGCATTCCATGCATACTTCACATATAAGAACTACAATAATGCATGCTTAACTTCTCCAATCAATCAACTACCATCATCTTCGCCCCCTGCCCAAGGAGCTATGTTTGAGATTTTATTTATGTTCGACACGCGTGAACACATAACTTCTTTATATAATGGCCTCGGTGCCATTCATACCCTACTACAGTATCCACAGAGTCAAAAATCGCAAATTTATTTATTTCGCTGTAGAATGGCGCATGTGTGCACATAACTTTTGTACATGAATTCCCATCACAGTACCTTACTACAATGCTCACGGTGGGAGATCCAAAAGCGATCTTCGATACAACAACTTCCTTCAGTTCAATCAATTTTTGTCGTTATGCTTTTCCACCACCTCTCTAATCTACAGTCATAACTTCTGCTAAAAAAAAGTTGCTTTGACGAATTGTAGAAATTATTGTCTAACAGCTTATGTTCAAATTTGTTCAGGCCCAGGCGAGCCTTCCCAGACCCACTAAGCCAGACGTCGGTCGTGGGAAACTGGCTTAAATAAACAAATATAAGGAGCTAAATTATTCAAAGGTTATTATCCATCTTATCTGACGTACAACATAGGTGGATTATTTGCACAATGTTAATTATTAAATTTAATATGATTCTACTAAAAAAATAACGTGGTTTGAAAATTAAATGATTTCCTGTAATTGTAGAACAAAATTTTACTTACTTATAAGGTTTTTCTCCAGTATGTATCCTGGAATGATTTTTAAGATAAACAGCCTTAGCAAATGCAAGCCCGCAAATTGTACATTTATAATTCTTTTCTCCACTGTGTAGTTTTTTATGTGACCACAAACTTGAGTACCGGGAAAATGTACCGCCACAAATGTTACACTGGAACGGTTTAGGTGATCTGTTGTAAATATAAAAAAAACAAAAAGCCAAATTGAATAAATATTCGCAAATCTCAATCAAACAATTTACTCTACCGACTTACTCGGTTTTGATTTGCCTATGGCCTCCACCGATGAAAATAACACCGGATCCATTGCACTTTTGACATTTTGTTACTGACGATAAATTCCGTTTTTTAACGGGATGATGACCGGGAAGTATATTTCCCTGGTTATTCATGTTTTGTGTTTGATTAATTTTCACCACATTTTGAATAACATTGTTATTTGTTGTTGTGTTATTACTTTGATTAATTGGTATAACATTTTGTGCTCCTAATGAATCCATAGAGGAATCACTGGTGCCACTGGGAAGCTCACTCATCTCGAATTTTACATCACCGTCTGGTGCTACAAATATTTGTGTGGCTGTAGCACGTGAGTTAAGATTACCGTTATCACCGCTTATACACGTTTCGCATCGTATAAGCTTTGGACCTTTTCGCTTTTGATTCTGAATGATAAAATTTCCACAAGTTAAACATTTTGATTTCTCTAATGTTACTGTTTTTGCAGTTGATACAGTAACCTCAGAAGCCTGTTGAAGTGAATGCGTTGTAGCAGGTTCCAAGGATTCTGTTGCAACAATTTGTATCTGACCGAGTGGTTGTCCATTCTCTGATACTAAATTTTGCGCCTGAACAATATTCTGACCTTGAGTAACTACTGTTATTGATTCCTGCCCATTATCATTGCTATCTTGATTATGGATGCGTTTATGATGATTCAAAAGTGTTAAATGTGAAAACATTAATCCACATACATCACATTTAAAGCTTATGTTGGAAATTGTGTTCTAAATTTAAGAAGAAGAAGATGGGAAATATTCATATATTTTACCAAGAACTATATTATAAAGCTACTTACATTAACTGTAATTGGTTTGTTGACAACCTGTAGCCTACCTTGTCCATCTACAGTTGCTATTCCAGCGACTGTTCCATTTTGTGCTAATTGCATTTGATTCACGAGAGCATAATTATAACCGCCTAGAGGTTGAGCTATATAACATGTTTTGTTGTCATCTGTTAAATGTGCCAGATTAACAGTTCCATTTGACTATAAAAACAGACCAAAGTCTAGATTAGTTTGAGGACTCGGAGAAATTTCTAATATTAAGGAACTCACATCAGACAGATTTACATTGGTCGTATAACAAAATGTTGGGAAATCTTGTTGCTGTCCAGATTTTTGACCCTCAATTTTTGGTTGCTTTAAAATACTTCCGTCTGCTGTTTGATACTGTATTGTGGTTGGCGTTCCATTTTGTATGGTATTTGTTGTAAACATAATCGTCTTAGCTAAGTCCTCCATTGCACTTCATAAATAAAAAAAATGTAATTGAAAAGTGGATTTGAAATTTATTGTATATTTTTGATTTCTATTGAAGTATTTAAAAATATCATCTCCCGGTAGGAAAGATTTTTGAGTGATAATAAGTAATTAACTCAGATTTACCTGTGGGATTCCCCTCAAGAGCACATACCAAAGCTCGTCACCGTGCGTTGAAGCATCCATCCAGCACAAGTATTTCTAATCATCTTCTATATACCCGATTTTTACTATCAGTGCAGTGTTCCACAAAACGCCTGGGAGGTTTGTTACACGAAGATTTTGGATTTTCTTGGGCATGATAGCCACCAAAAAGACATTCGAGTTCCGTAAAGATATCTTCAAGTGGTTACGGACTGGTATTTGTGAATATGATATAGAAAACTTATCTGTTGGAAACAATCGGACATTGGCGAAACTCAGTATAATCACACTCAGGACAACGGAATCGACTAACAACAATAATAATTAGACCTAATTTTTGATTTAGCGAGTTTTCATCAGTCCAAACTAAATTAATTTATTATTGCCGGAAATGATAGAAATTTTCGGTTCAGGCCCTTTACCAACTAAGCTTTATGATTAGCATGGCACAACGAATATTGACGTAATTTATTTTTTAAACGACCGAGCCATAGTTGCATGAGAAACAGCGGGTCAAATATGTAATTATCAATTAATTTCGTTAGCTACCATTTAAAGAACATCATTATACCTTAGAGGAAATTGTATGAAACATGTCATGTAACCATCTATTAAGATGATAATTCAAAGCAACTTGACTTGTGAGTTCAACATTGGTCTTACATCAATTATAAATTTTTTCAAAGTTTATAGGAGAGTAACATGTAAGTGCTACACTTGTTACTGCATGGTTCTGAATTACACGGACGGTTCCAAAGATTGAGCAGGCGTCAGTATAGATGGGTCGAATTATCGTCTGGGTCGGCACTGGGAGGCCTCATCTACCATTTACCAGGTAGAGATCCACGCAATATAACTCTATAAGAACATGAGTGGAACAAAAATAATATCAGACAGTCAAGCAGCACTCAAATTATATTTGTTTACCTTTGAATCTAAGCTGGTCTGGGATCAACTTGAAGAAGTACATGAATGCATTAAGGGCAACGAGATTGCAGACCATCTTGCAAAGAGAGTAAACAGATTTTTTTATCGAGACCTTTAGCTTCTGTATGGAAGACTATGAGACTGCTGAACACAACCTCTGTGTTTGTAAGGCCGCATAAGGCTAAAGCATCTAGAAATGGCATTCTTATTGGCAAAGGATGTTACAAAGATGGCCCCCAAGAATCTTATAAAATAACTCAAGTTCGAATGGGCACCCCTAAGGCACTGAAGTGTAAAAAGATCATACAAGTCGCAGTGGCCAGATAAGAACCGGTTGCTTCCTGCATCTTCCATTTTAATAATAATTAATAATAATAGTAAAATATGTATGTTATAAATAAATTTAATTGCAGTTTTTGTAGGCCTCGGTCTCAATGATACATATTTCTAAGAACTCTACCCAATTCTCATGATGCACATTCCATGAAAAAGAAAATTCAGTTACAAGTGCAATAAAATATGATCAAAGTGCTTCGAGCAGCAGGCCATAAAATTGTATATAGCTGACCGTCTCTACGTCTCCTTATCGACGACAAAGGAAATTATTTCGGTTGAGAACAACAGTAGTAAGCCAGCCAATTAAGTCTCACCTCAAACAGACTCACTCAGAGAACTTACTCGGAACAGCTGATCAAAATCTTATCTCCTAACAGCTTTACTAATTTAAGAAAAACTATGTGGATGGCATAGTATAACAGAACTTAAAAAAAAAGGAACAAATAAACGAGGGAAGAAACAACAACCTTTAGCTGAGATCGATACAAAAGCCAAAACTTAACAAGAGTTTGAGACGAAGATTTGGATTCCAACAGGTCATTCCAGCCCTACTGTTGGTAACATGTAATGTTGATAGTAAAAATTGGGTAAAATAGGGGAAGTTTTGCAATAAGGAAAAAATCACTGTCAGAATTAGTACTGGAACAGGTTCTTTCAATTATTTACGATGGTCCATTTTATTCAGGCTTGAAACGATTAGTGTATACGGCTCTACGTAGGTGGCAGATTCTTTGGCCGAGTATTCGGCGATTTTGACAGCAATTAATCGTGTGTGTAAATATTTGCTGAACACCGATGTTATTATCTCTAGCAATGAAAATTCATAAAAATATAAATAAGTATGAAAGATAGCTCTTAACATACCCAGAGGAATCTTCGGATTATTCATCACCAAAGCTGAAATCTTGAATAAATCTTTCTCTTGATTTCCACTGCCTTCCCTATGAACGCTTAGAGTGCCCTCCTGGAATCTTCAGCTGAGTGCTCCACTCTATAAACATGCTCATGTTAAGAAGATATGAACGAAGATACAGTGGGGAAGAACTCTGACATTCGTTTTTAAGTGCTTCAGAACCAAATTTTTAAAAAAGTGGCTCACTTCATTCAGTTCTTCTTAATTTCGACTTAGCTGAATCTCGGTACAGAATTCAACAGGCTGATCAAAGGAAATTTTGCCACAATACAAAATATCAAGCACGGAATACTTTTCAGACAAAATAATACCAGAAATATAAAGGTAATGGTAAGAATAAAATAAAGCTTTCACGCCTGACATGTGAACTAAATATTAAAATTAGGGGGACGAGTGACCTTTGCACTGTAGCCATTCATTGGCTTATTTTGCACCAGTTTCCTTATATTTCATCCAACAATCCCACTCTTCTTAGGAAGAGCAGTATTTTTTCCTTATGAAGTTTCTTTAATATGGGCACTCTTTAAGTATGAACCAAAAGCCTGGAAGCTACAATGTGCAATGGTATCGCATTCACATAAGACGTGCTTCGATTTTTCATCCTCTTCGAGACATAGCCTACATACATCAGTAGGTGATATACCTATCCGATGAATATGTTTTGTTAAATTTGACGTGTCCGGTTAGGACTCTTGTAATCATTCTGAGTTAATTTCTAGTTAGTCTTAAAAGATTGAGGCTCTTCTGTGGTGAAGGTCCTTTAATGGATGTTTTGGGTTGTCTGGAACCTATCATTGAAGTCCATCTGTGGTCCATTCGGTTTTGGATTCAGTTTTAAATGGTAAGTTTCACGGTGTTGTAAGAGATATCGGAAAATGGTTCCTTTGCTTTTCTGGCCAGTAAATCTACATTATCATTTCCATCAATTCCAGAGTGTCCTAGCATCAATTTAAGTGTTAAGTTGGTTCATTGTACTAAGGTTTTCCAATGCTTGAATGCATTCCCACATTAATTTCGTTTTGATCTGTTGATGAGATGGCTTTCAATACCGCTTGGCTATTAGTATAGATATATATTTTTTATTAGTATAGAATCAGTCGAGATTTTGGTATGCACATCTAGTGATGGGATATACTTCTGCCTGGAATATTGAGTCGTACTTTCCTAGGCTTTGATAAATATGAGCTATATTCCTGCTCTTTATGGACTTGTCACTGGAATAGTAAATATGGGTATTTCAGTTCAAAATTTCCCAATTGAAACCCTACAACTAGTCGGCATTCGGTTGAATATTGGAAATGTTTCCAAATATTCGTTGCAAGTCTAATTATAATTCCTTAAGTAAAGGAAACAAATACTTGCATCCACAGCTAGATCCAGGATAATTTTACGGCTGGAATTGCAAAAATCCCCAGTCAATTATATTAAAGCATCAAGATTAGAGGTAACTTAAATGTCAAAAGAATTTGAATCAGATTAAGGGAACACAGTAAGTAATTCCACGAATATACCTAGGTCAGAGAATTCAGTGCACCGGCACTGGCTGATGTGGAAGCTCCCTCCAAAGAAGAGTTCACATCTATTGTCGGAAAAGGAAGTAAAGAAAACAACTTCAAAAGGATTGAAGTCGAATTGGAAAGGAAAGGAACGAAAGAATTTTTGACAACTAACGAGAGAGAAAACTTGTATGTATCTGCTCTCAACGAAATGTACGAGGGAAATCATTCCAAATCATCATACGTGAGGAATTTTAAATAAAATCTAGCTCACGACCAAAAGGGGGTAAGGTAAACAATTCGATTAGGTCGGTGTCATATCTAGAAAAGCTTATCTTACCCCCTTCATACGTAAGTACATATATAGAAGTGTGCGACAATTTAGTGGCTTTGGTCTCTTGTGGTTTCCGTTCCTATAGCCAGGAAGTTTACAAAAATACCGTCGTGTCCTGATGACAGACCACAGGATTGAATATTAGGTTATGGGGTGGCAGTTAAGTAAGTAAATGAGCCGGAATGCGAGACAAAGTTTTGAGTCTTTGGAATACGACTAAGTACATTTTGTTGCGGGGGAACAATTACGTCTCGGTCCTCTACTTTTTGCAATAAATTCTACATACCTAGTTTATTTAAAATATACCTTGCCGCCATAGTGTGTCAGTTAACAACCGTAGATGGAGCACCCTTCATCATAAATGAATTTGTGCCCCAACCAATATCCATCCCCCTATTAATGATGATTACGACACCGAACCAAAATGGTCAATGAATGCATTTCACAGCCAAACATCGATGAAACCTTATCAGCACACTAAAAATCTGTTGAATTTCGACGACGGTGAAATGAGAACACTATACAAATTGTGTTGGATAAAAAATGAATAAAGGAACATCCTCCTAAAAATGACATTCGCATTATTTTCTTCCTCTTTTCTGTAGATGTATGCGTTCGCACTATGTCTACGCGTTTCTTCTTCCTCTTCTCTACCCTCACCCAAAATAAAATGAAAAAGAATCTTTAATTTTTTTCTTGTCGCACTCGTCGACGACGAGTTTAGTTCCTTCTCAAGTTTTCATCTGTCATTCGGAAGAACATTTTGTCAACAAATCGAATTGAGCGCTAACAGAAGTTCACCAAAAATTTTAATAACAAGAAAAATTACACAATTTTCATCGAAAAATTAATGAAAAAAGTCTTTTTTCACACACTAAAAAGTCCCTTTAAGTAGCGCGCAAAAACTGGCTGACGCCAACGCATTTTTTCAAAGCATAATTTACACAGCTTGCCACCATTTAAATCTGGAAATTAACCCATAAATCACTTCATTGGAATCTTACCTTTGATTTTATTGAAAAACTGTATGAAAATAGTTCTTAATTTCACTTGTGGAAAATTTTTTTTATGAAAATATCACACAGCACAAATCTTTTGTCTCATTTTCCACAATATGGCCGATCGTTGCGTTATCTTCTTCGCTTTGGGTGGTGATACTCTTCTTCAAATTTTCCTGAATATTCTTTCGATGATGATGATTTTGTTGAACTGTTCGTGCTTGTGCATCGAAGATGGCGACAATACTAAAGCCGATTGCGAGAAAAGGATGCGATGTGATTGGTTAAACGTGTTCGGCAATGGAACGCGAGTGTTTCGTCTCCTTTTGTTTGCTCTTCGTTCTATATTGAAACATATATATTTACAAATTATAACAAAAATTTTAGCGCGATGGGTTTGTGCATGGGTGTGTGTGACAGAGGGCAATGGCTGACGTTTAGATGGAATGTGGTTTTTATTGCAGAGACATCTTTATTACAAGAGATGAATTACTTTTTAGGGTTGAGAAAAGTTTTTGTGGAATAATTTAATTAATTTTTTGCAAAAATTAATAAATTATTGGGATCTAGACAGTGTGGGGGATAAACACACGTAATGGATATCCAAAACATTACTTAAAAAGGAAATATATTAAAAATTAAAAGGCAAGTACCGGGGTACTGCCCCTTTGTTGGCTTAAAGCCGAAATTCAAAAATTCGTGAAGAAATTGTTTTGTGTTTCGGTCAGCAGTATAAAGCGATCTCATCAGGACAGGTAGGATGAACATCGTGGGCAGGAATGAAGTGCAACTTAAAATTCACAGGCAGCCTCGAGGCAGCACCTATTTTTATTGGGCATTCCAGTTTCAAGCATTGTAGTGGGTAGTTGTTACTTTACATGATTTGTCGATGGATTTGTTCCACCGACTAAAGGCAGCAAGTTGACTGATGTAATCATGAAGGACATTTTGAGGCACCTCAAAGCGCACCTTATACTGAGACGTCTAAACAGGGTTATGCTGCATCTGTCCCACGGAAACTTGTTGGTAAGAAGATGGTTGGGGGCAGGAAGGAAGCATCACCCTACCTACAGATTTCGTGCGGCAGAGGCAGCATACTCACCTGTCTAAACTGGGTTAATGATTGTTTTTACTCTCGATTTAAAAATGCAATTGTGGAACCTCTGCGAAAAAGTATGCTTAGAATCTTAATACTGTCTTTTACGACATACATATTATTTATCATATTTATAAACCAATTGAGTTTCATTTTTGGCTGGTAATTTATTGATAACTAAAAAATTAAAAGATTGTGTCGTTGAGAATGAATCCAAAGGAAGACAGATAAATGTAATTTCCACTTCATGTACCAATAATTCTTTTGGCCATTATTTACATTAATTTATAAAAATGAATCCCCCAATTAATCCCCCTGAGTGTCTCATCCACGACCAGTGAAGTATACAGCAGCGGTGGTTTAGCCCTAAGAAACAAACAACTAGACTACTCAATCTCGACTCATCTTATCAAAATACAATTGAGTTAACTCAATTTTAATTCAACCTGCTAATCAAAGATCGTCATTTATGGAGAGAAATGTAGTCTCGATATCTCAGTTGGTAACCGCGTTGACTACCGTCGTGGGGGTCATATCATTGTTTCCAGTCCAACTTAGAAATAATAACACTCTTTTCCTCCTACCTAGTTTCCTTAAAAAAAAAAAAAAGATGAGGAGAAATGCTCTGTCTATCTAAAAATTTAAGGGAGGGTAAGATGACAACAGTAAGCTTTCATCATTTTTATTTCCTCGTAGCTTTAACCTAAAGTCTTAGTTATTTATTTAGAGCAATCGTTAATAGGTTTACTTTGAACTACTAATTTTCTGATTTTCATAAATTAAAAGCTTAGAACCTATTGCTTTTTCACTTGTTTGATCAAATTCGTCATCTTATCCTCGCTTGTGGGTATGATGACGCAGGATAAAAGAAATGAAAAACAAAATCAATTCCGATATTTATTTTTATATACAAAAGTCGCATACAAAGACTTTGCACTTCAATATAATTTCAATACATAAGGCCACAGCAAAATTTGTGAAGGATCCGGGTAAGATGTCGAGCTCATCATTTTGTCCGCCTGTTAAATTCGTCAACTTACCTGAAACGACCATTTATAAATTAAAGTGGTAAAAAATATTGCAATAAATTTTATTTGAAATTTGCTTTATTAATTCACAAAAAACATATTGTTGTGAGCGTGTCTTTTGGTTCGTTATTTAAAACACAATATTAAATATTTAATATAAAAGTTCTTTATTTTCGCTTTACACTTATAAAATTCACAAACCTTCAATTAATCAACTCAACTTTAATTATCGCAATCCAATTACAACACTTTCACTTGTTAACACTGCACCGTATAAGACAAGACTCTTCCATTGGTGGTGACAAATGTTATATTTATAGTTTATACCCTAGAAACTCTCCAGATTATTCTGGAGTGTTCTATTCCAGAATATTCTTGACTATTCTATTCCTGAGCCTTCCCGAAGATTCCTTCATCGATTCTCCGAACCTGAAATTGTTTACTTTCCATTGCTAGTAGATGTCACCAGTTGTCTTTTTCTATTGCACGTAACAATATAATTTAAGAAAACGCTTCAAAGACTTACCAAATTTGATGATAACAAGTTTTTTTTTCAAGCTTAATTTTACAATGAACTTGCGTGTGAACACATGAGACGTTATTGGCTGAATAAAAGATGGTCACTCATGTTCCTTTCTCCTTTACTGTGCCATCGGTTCCCCTACAGCGATTTCAAAATTTACCAAATCGATCCCCTCCGAAGAAGAATGTAAAAATATTTTACCCATCCTTTTCTGTTTTGCAGCTTGACGTTTCCCCTCTGGAGAAGGAGGGGGCCGGGGGGTATTTTTTGGTGGGAAAGCGTGTTTTCAAAAAATTAATTTCATGACTGCGTCAATTCTAATAATTGAGGTCCATATTAAAGGGAATTTCCTGAAGTATCAACGAAAAATATTTCTACTTTTTAAAACTTATTGACTTTTGGCACAGTAGAGACCCGTAACGGATTTTTCTTTATAATTTCATTTTTAAGTCCTAGACTTCAGCTTATAGATGCGCATATATTCGGCTTAGAGTTTACGTTGTCTAATTTTGAAATTCATGTGAGCTTGTGATTTCGCTACAAAAACGAATGAAGTCATCCGATCATTAGGGAAATCTTATTCAATCTAATATTAATCATATTTTTGGGGTAGGTTACTAACTGAGTAAAACATCTAACTACCTCCTATGAATTCCTGTGGAAATGTATGCACTAGGTGATGCAATCTAATCTTCATAGTGTTATTATTACTATGCACTTGCAGAGTAATCTCTTCGATATCATGTTGTGCATTCTAGCAGAAGTGGCAGTATAAGGTCTTATTCAAGTCAATCCTGTTTATGTGGTACCGTGACCTGAAAAAGCTCATATTTTTATCCTTGTTTTCCTGTCTATGATTATTTAGTTTAATAATAGAGGTTGCTGTTTTTTCAGTCCTTTAGGACAGTTTTGAGGTGGCATTTGAAAAAAAATAGCTGTAGTCATGGAGCTTATGATCCTCATTTAGGTAATCATCGATTTAATAAAGTGATATTGTTTCTCATCTCTAATCTTTTTTACGGTTTATTGTAGACAATTACATACCAACCTCGACTCATTGGTGAAGAACTTCAGGGCCTTAAGAGCGAATTTGCTGTCCGAGCGGATAATTGAACCATTAACAGCTTTGTTGACTCAGCTATTAATGTATTCTGTATCTTTTTCTTTCTGAATTATCTAAGAGCTTAAATCTGTGTATATGTCCACTGAGAGAGAAATGTGTCCGACTGGCGATGATAATGGATACCAGAATGTTGTCATTTAGTCTCAAGAGTCTCCTCCAAGGTATATAGAAGACAAGGTATTCCCATTAAAATTTTGACACATTGCAGCTGATAGCCTGTGACGTAATTTCGTGGCTAATGTAAAGGGTTTTCCAATAAGAGGTGTTATTTTAATTAGCCCGCTATTTTGGTAGATGTCACTTTTGGAGCTGTCATTTTTTGACATTTGACAAGTAGAAACTACGTCATTAATAAAAATAGAACGATACACGATTCAACAACGCATTGAAATTATTAAAATTCACTATAAAAATGGTGAAAATGTCCCAGGTTTGACCATTCCTCGTCGTTCTTTGGAATTAGGCATTCCACAAACGTCATTACACCGTATTTTGCAAGATTTGGGTCTTAAGGCTTATAAAGTTCAGTTAACACAAGAACTCAAGCCGGCCGATCATCAACAACGTCGAGTCTTTGCTGATTGGGTCCTTGATATGCATGAAAATGATCCGGAATTCCATCGAAAACTCATCTTGAGTGATGAGGAAAACCCTTTATATACATTTTTATAGGAAAGACAGAGAGAGGAGAAAGACCATTTTGTTCTCTGTGTCGTACTTTCCTATACATTTCACAATATTACTTCACCTAATAGGGGAACATGGTTCGTAACGGGAATACCTTGTTTCTATATACCTTGAGTTTCCTCGTTGAATTTGTTGGTTTAGGTTCCCCCCTACGGTTATTTCGTTGTTGTTCTGCTTCTGGGGTCAGCGAAGCCAAAATCAACTATGGTGACTATCATAACACTAGATGATTTATATTTGGGAAGAACTCTGATTATAGAGTGGTGAGCTTCCGAGCATGCTCAGTTCGTACAAGTTCATCTGCATTTTTGCTTCCGGAAATATTACAATAATCTAAAATCAATAAATCATGTACCTATTGGAGGTAGTCTAAGTCAATTATCAATTTGAAAGTGGCAAAAGGTTTGATCAAGATATCTATAGCAGCTTGTCTACTCTCAAGTAGATGGATATCTCCTATTTGTGGAGATTTATTTTCGCTTCCAGTATATAGTCTTGACTTTAGCTTGGAAGACTACGTAACCTGGTTTTAAAGAGGTTTGTCGCTTTTTACGCCGAGGTCATTACAGAAGAGGTCCATCCCAGCATTATTCATCAATTCGGAATCGACAAAGTATGTAACAGATAAATATCTGCCTTCTGAAGATCCCTGTTCACGTGACGAATTTAAAATAAATTCTGTTGAATGTTAGATTAGGTTAGGTTAGGAGTAGCGACGACTGGAGTAGAAAGTATCCGGATAATTTGCTATCCGAATTATTCGGAATAATTGAGATCTGATTCCTCAAATCCAGTTATCTGGGTAATCCGGATCCGAACTATCCGGATTCGAACTATCCGGATCCAAACTAAGCAAAATTCAAAATTACCTCCAGATTGCATTGTTTCATTGGGAAAATGAAAATATCATTAAATTGATATGTTCCCAATGAAACAATGCAATCTACTAGCAACCTACCGACGACACAACCAGAGTTGATCTATTGTGCCTCTCTCTAAAGTAATTAGACAAAGTTTAGATTATTTACAAGCTCGATTAGTGCCTTGGAGATTGGCTTGCAAACCACATTTGGAATAATGAATACATCTCGAGTGTTTATAGCTATAAGCGCGGGACACTCCCTGTTGGATTTGTCTATTTTCTTCAGAAAAGCGATAGTCTTCTAAGGGCAATTAATTTGAGTGTCTGGAGAGCTTGGCGATCTACTGCGTTTTTTGATTCCTCCAAAAGTGGCATTTTGGTAGGTCAAATATTGAGTGTGAACCAGTATATACAGACTGACGGTTTTTGTCAGATCATTCGCTTTTTAATTTCTCTCCACATCTCCGTGTTATCCCGGGTCATTTTGTTGTTGGTTACCTAGACAGCAGCTGGAGTTTTTTGTGACAGCTCCAAACGGAGTAGTTTTGTCTTAAAGTCTTGGAAGGGTATAGCCAGAAACGTAACTTGACTGTCTTAGCAAATATAGACAATATAAACTGTGTTCTTTTGTGTACCATGTTCTAGAACACCCATATACTGGAGAGAACAAATTGTTCTGTCGAATGAAGCGAACTATTTGTGCTGTTCGCTTCATTTATATGTCTTCTATGAAATTGTATGAGGCGTTCTTTTGTGTATCTTTTGTTCTGCCCTGTTCTGCGGACACAAAAGAACACAGCTATAGACGCTTAAGGTTTTGCAGCAACTGCTTAGACTTTTCTGAGCTTCAACCCCTATAGCGTAGATTTCCTCCTGAAATTTTGGAACGTGAAGTACCAATCGAAATTGGGAGTTCCACTTCTGGACCCACTACTCCTTTGCCTGATTTGTTATATTACTTGGTTCCAGACATGAGCGCATTTCGGAAACTGGAGCTGTCTGTCTAATATTTGACCTTGTTAATGGTTACCTGGTAATATAGTATAATAATATAATGTGGAGCTTCTAGCGAGATCTTTAATGTTGAACTGCTCGTGGATGTTAAAATGTCCCACTCCGAAGGAAAAATGCGATTATCTGACCATTTCCTTCGAACTGTACTATTTTGTATTGTGTTGTATTTAATTAATAGTTTTAAAAAACTCTTCCATACATTTGTGAACTTAATATAATAATAATAATTATAATTCATTTGGCTACTGCTCTATACTTATTTTAATTATCGTTTATGCCAATGAATTGTATTAATTTATACTTAAAAACTCGAATTCTTGTTTCCAATTTTAATTCTGGTGGTAAATTATTATAAAATTGCAATCCCTTGTACATCAAAGAATTCTGGGTGCTGCTTCTATTCCATCTGGCGAGTCTAAAATTCTGATTGTGACGCAAGTTATATGGTTGGGACTCGGCAACAGTTACAAGATTTTCTCGCAGATATTCAGGTAGTATATTATGCTTTATTTTAAAAATAAACATCATTGCTTCGTACGTAAGACGTTGTCTAACATCCATCCACTGTAAGATCTCCAGCATAACTCGAATCGGAGTATATATGTTGCATCTCAGAATCACCCGCATCCCTTTATTTTGTAAGAGTTGAAGGCGATCCTTTATCTCGTTCGTACTTGCATACAGAAGGGTCGAGCAATATGCAAAATGTGGCAAGACTAATGCGTTATATAACATTAAGGCATTTTTCAAATTTAGAGCCGGTCGTATTCTTTTCAGGAATCCTGTTTTTTTAGCTATTTTTTTACAAATATAGTCCGAATGCTCTTTAAACTTTAGTTTACTATCTATTATCACCCCGAGATATTTAAGGCTTTCCACGCACTCAATACTTGTGCCATCAATACACACTGAGATATTGTCCACGGAGTTGATCTTCATACACTTGGTCTTAGATAGATTTAATTTTAATTTGTTTGCTTTCAACCATTTACTCATGTTTTCAAGGTCCTCATTCAACTGTTCACACATAATTTTCATATCCCTTCCACTTACATATATTAAAGTATCGTCAGCAAACAACGCCACTTTACTGAACTTAATTGCACTTTTAATATCATTAATGTAGATAAGAAAGAGAATGACTCCTAACACTGATCCTTGTGGTACACCAATATCCACTGTCAATGGGTCTGATAATATGTTATTAACTTTTGTTCTCTGCGACCTTACGATCTAAATCATTTAAGTTCCACTCCTCGCACACCGTACATATGTAACTTTTTTAACAAAATTCCTCTGTCCACAGTTTCAAAAGTGCGTTTAAAACCTAGGAATATAGCCACCACAGCATTGCCATCATCTATTGACTTTTTCCATTCAAATATTAGCCAATTTAACGCTGTTTTGCTTGAATGTCCACCCCACCTCTTACATTTGGATAAGGATGTAGAGTATCTGCAGGCTAAAAATAACTTTAGGTACTCGTTGAGGACATGATGTAAAGGCGCCAGTGGTCTCTAAATATGCCATCGTTTGCATCTTATCAAGGGTGTTCTTGGTGTTCGTTTGAATTTCTTTTAGCTACCAGACGTTTGCTCCGTAATTAAGTATGGGCTCTGAGTAATCCTGAAAAAATCCATAAGGTAATTTTAGGGTTCAATCCTCACTATTTCAACATGAGCTTTGTTGGTTATAATTTTGAGTTAGGAATTTCAGTTAAGCTTGCTGTCTGTAATATAAAAATTTATTACTTTTCTAACTTTATCCTTCTTGTTTTTCTTTATTATCACATCGCATCATCGACTTTCCATAATATATAGGAAATATATTCTTATTTTGGGTATCGAATCGACACCTTATAAATTGTATAAAAATTTTACAGCTCTTCTTTACGAACCAATAATGTGTCTATAATTTGAGAAAGTTCGTTGGCCTAATTCTGGAACATAAAACTTGCTCCCACTATATCTGATGTTGATGTTATCCGACCATTGACCAGATCATAAAATTTCAAATTCTGTTTTCCTAGACATCAGTAAATTACTCAGCACCCGCTGCTGGCTAGATTAGAGTCTCGGCCACTAGAAAAAATCGAAAATGACCCAAACAAACTCTTCTCTTCGTGTGATGATCTTCTTTCTTAAACATGCTTCAACTTTCCCTACAAATAACGTCTTCTTCTATCCCTGTGCTGTTTACGTTTAGTTTAGTAGAGATAGGTAGCTTATACAAATGTTGCTTGTGGTGTATATCTCACGGGGTAATAACAATAATTTCAGTTATTAACTTTTATATTTAGCATAGCATCTTCTCTCTAGCTGTGTTAGTAAGTTCTAATTTTGATTACTGGTTTTTGTGTAGCTTCTTCATAATGGTCGGTAGTGAAAATGTTGCTGCTATATTTTGATATTTTGGGTGCCAAATGGAAACATGTCTACAGAGTAGATACCTAGCAGGTTTTTGGCGATTGATTAATGAAATTTAAATTTTTAATGGCATCACTGCTGCCGCTAGCCACCACGATTACGCCAATTTAAGCCGGACTGTTATAAGGTAAATTTCTTGGTCATTTAAATGTCTGATTGATGATAGTCTTTCAAGTAAAATTTGTTTCCTTGCCTGGGGATAGCGCATATAGGTAATGATTTGGATCTCTATCGATTATGTACCCCCATCTATTGTTGACCCACAATTATGTTATCCATTGGATTGGGGCTAAATAGGAGAAACTATGTATTTTTTTTTTTTTTTAATCGAGTAGTTGTAGAAGGCTTCAATTTCACATGCTACACACCTCTCTCTCTCTTCCACCGAAAGTCCATCAGAGTTTTGCGCAAATTTGTGCCGTAATCGAATCAAATCTCTAAAACATAAGCAATCCAGCTCGAATTACAAGGAAAAGACTGCAATTAAAATGTTTCTGCGTGGTGCCTTTAAGTTAATTAAAAGATTTATGAAATCCGTCAATGTGCACGGTGCACGGTTGCACGCTCTGATTTTACGAAACATTGGAATGAAAACAAAACCGAAAACCGTAACGCTTGGGAAAAGTTGTGACGAAAATAACGATGATGATGATGTTGATGATAGGGGCTTACTTAGGTTGAGGGGTTTCATTATGGACATAGAGGTCTATAATGAGGGTGGGTACTGCTCATAATTGCTACAACTTATGAACGGACATTAAAAAGAGACTTTCAAGCCGAAACCCAAGGGTTTTAATGTAATAAAACGAAAGTGTCTGCTCCTATACGACGCAACTATTTTCATCCATTATAGTTCGTTTTACTTCTTGGCATCATTCCTCAGACAGTGACATATTACGTGCCTTAATGAAAGAGACCATTCAGGATATCCGTTCCAGTTGGCGTAAGTTTGAAGTAGTAGGGATTTCGCAGATTCTTTTTTTTTCTATCTATCTAACTAACATGAAAAACCGTGACTAGAACAGGATGAGATGGGATTTGTCTGATTTGAAACCAAAAAATTGAAAACATCCTAGTTAACGCCATTTCATAGAGCGTTGCTATACCTTTGAAGATTATTTTTTTCGGTTTTTCGCTTCTTTATGGATTACGCCTTTTTGTTTGACTTAATAGTCTCTGCTGAGGTGACATGCCATATTGTCTGCAAATTTATTAAATTTTCAGACCAGAGCCCCACACTTATTCAATGGGGAAAGATATTTTGATGAGGTGGGCAGTATTGGACGAAGCTTATCATGTCTCCAGATCGGACTCATTCTCTCGTCTTTTAGGTATGCTTGGCTTGAATGTGTGTGCTGAGGTGATTTATTCGCCTTCGTGTTCGTAGCATTTTCAATGCAAATTATTTACGTTCGTGATTTACGCTTCGTTTCGTTTTTAGACTATACTATGTAAAAGACTGGCCGAGTTTGGACTTCATGGATGGGAACCATAAAGGTATAGGATGGTTTAATGGAAATTAACGTGGTTTTTTTATTGTTGTTTTTTTTTTTTACAGTATATATGTATATTCAGTGTGCGGTTTACGGCATGCTAAGTTCTTTGAAGAAAGAGAACAAATCTAGATAAGTACGGAAGAAGCGAACCTATATGGGTTATGGTTTAAAAATTTTACAATGGTTTTAAAAGGGTTGGCGAAGGTATTGTTTTTTTTATTATCTTGTTGTATACAAAATCTCAAATGGAACAGATTTTATAGTGCCTTTTTAAAGAATTAGTTAAGGCCATTGGTGTTTAGATTGAAAATCTTTTAAAGGCTTTGTTGTCCTGGCCTGTAATATGGGTTCACAATTGTTACTTGTATTTATAGGTGGTGTTCTCACGAGAGACCTATATCTGTTGTAATTGATGGAATTCACACTAAGACAAATTCCCTTGTTGAGGCTCATACTGCGGGCTAAGTTATTGCAGTTTTTCATCATTGTCATATTATCAACTGGACTACTATACTTATCAGCTGCATATCCAAGTAGTAGCTGATCAGAGTATCGTGCTAAGATGGAATTTAATACCAGACTAAGCCAAGTGGCCAACATTATATTGTTTTCTTAGACCTTTGATGAATCGAAGATTATTTGAGGAATTACTTGAGTAATTTTATTCACCGTTCATAAGAAGCATCCATCTATAATACCAGAATGGATTGCTGTAGAGCATGTAAGATATTTCAATCTACTGAAATAAGATAGATACAATAGATAACCTGGTGAAAATAGCTATAATGAGTTTTTCTATAACATCGCAATCTTAACAATTAAAACGCATACAATGGGTGCAATTAGCCATACAAAATTAAATATTCTGTAGTATTTTGGTCGAAAACAAAAATAACGTGTGAAACCCATTAAATTTATTTTACAATATACACAGTAAAATGTACTGACTCTAGTACACTTTTGACTTCCAAGGACGGTAAGAAGTGTAAACCCATGTGTGTCCTTTGCCTAGGTTTTAATTTTAAATAATTTTTACAGTCGCTGCCGTTAGTTTATAGTTTCAATTCATACAAATTTCTATGAATATCGATAAAGAATTTTAAATACTGTTGGAATATGATGACAGAAATAATGTGAAAATATTTTTGGAATTGATCGTGACAGTGATGAAGACGATCCGATCTTAGAAACTTTGAATGAAAGCATAAATAATCGTGGAACTCTTTGCCACTCAGAAAATTGAGAGACAGAAATCTGAAGGAGAAGTAAAGGGTTTTCCAATAAGAGGTGTTATTTTGATATTCAAAGAAAAATTCCACTTTTTGAGATAAATGATCGGATCTTTCTTTCATTATAAAGAGGAAGGTATGCCGTTAATAATGGAAAATAACATCAGCCAAATGACCACCACGACCACGCCTACAGGACCATATCCTTTCCATGAAATTTTCCATAACCAAATCGCAAAGTGGCTGCCCTATGTCCTCGATAGCCTCACGAATTCCATCTTTGAGGTCTGGAATCGACGCTGGGCTGTTGGCGTAGACCTTCCCTTTCACGTGGCCCCAAAGGAAGAAGTCGGAAGGTGTTAAGTCACAAGATCTAGGTGGCCAATTGTGATCACCTCTTCGAGAGATAACACGGTCCGGAAACTTTTCCCGTAAAAGATCAATGGCTTCGTTGCTTGTATGGCACGTAGCGCCGTCTTGTTGAAAGTAAACGTTGTCCAGATCAATACCATCCAATTCTGGCCTCATTTTCGAAAAAGTAAGGTCCAATGACCCCGCGGGACCATAAACCGCACCAAACAGTCACACGTTCAGGATAGAGAGGCTTTTCAACAATAACTCTTGGGTTGTCCGTGCCCCAGATACGACAATTTTGCTTGTTGACGAAGCCATCGAGGTGGAAATGGGCCTCATCACTCAAAATAAGTTTTCGATGGAATTCCGGATCATTTTTATGCATTTCAAGGACCCAAACAGCAAAGACTCGACGTTGTTGATGATCGGCCGGCTTGAGTTCTTGTGTTAACTGAACTTTATAAGCCTTAAGACCCAAATATTTATGCAAAATATGGTGTAATGACGTTTGTGGAATGCCTAATTCCAAAGAACGACGAGGAATGGACAAACCTGGGTTTCCTTCAACACTTTCGGCTACAGCAGCAATATTCTCGGCTGTTCTTGAGCGACGTGCACGGGTTTTATTCTTCACATCACTAACTTGTCCCGACAGCTCGAATTTTTCTACCAGTTTCTGTATTGCGGTCCGACAAGGTGTTTCACGACGACCCAAAAATGTTCGAGTTTTACGAACCGTCTCTGCCACATTTGCACCATTTTTATAGTGAATTTTAATAATTTCAATGCGTTGTTGAATCGTGTATCGTTCCATTTTTATTAATGGCGTAGTTTCTACTTGTCAAATGTCAAAAAATGACAGCTCCAAAAGTGACATCTACCGAAATAGCGGGCTAATTAAAATAACACCTCTTATTGGAAAACCCTTTAGTTTTAAGCAGAGTACAGAAACGCACACTCACGTGCGCACACGCGCGTGAGCAATAAATTGTATGCGATCAAAGCGCACATACTCATGAGTCATGTGTTATTTTCTTGCGCATTCTACTCACGCACATGAGTGAGTAATTAAATATAAGGAAATGCACACTCGCGTGCGCACACGAAATTTTTCACTGTTCATTACAGGGGACGTGCTCAGCAGTCTCATAGTCTTCATATAGAAGCGAAAGGACTCACTATCGACCTTACCCATCTTCTTAAGATGATATTTAAATGATCAATTCCCAGTAAATAAGCCCGTTAGGAGCCCTATTTCCTTACCTGCTGTGCATGAGTTATACTTTTGCCCTCTATTGCGAAAACGTAATGAATTTTTTAGCTTGTGTCAGTATCGGGATACTGTCCCAGTGTGCCTATTTAATTCCTGACTTGTGCCGAAAGGTGGGTTTTTGGATGTCCAACAAGGCAAATAAACAGAGATCTGGATCGTTCCTTTTTAAGGCAATCCGCAGTCTCGTTGCCCTTAATGACTACATGTCCTGCTACACAAATCAGTGTCACCTTGTTTGCTTCGGCCACAGTAAGACAGTCACAGACAAGATTAGACTCAAAGGTAAAGGAATTTATCGCCTTGACAGCTGTTTGGCTGTCTGATATTAAGTATATTTTGCTCCACGCATATTCTTATGAATAATTTCGAGAGTGCACAGTCCTATAACATATATTTCTGCCTAAAAAATGATCGGTGTGGCCACCAGTGCCTACGCGAGATGGTACTTCGGCCCATATACGCCCACGCCTGCTCTACCTTCCATTATGGATCCTTCCGTGTACCTACCAATATCTAAAAGATTGTTTTCACGGATAAGTTCCCAAAATGCCACTGTTGACGGTCTTCTAAGATCACCTTGAATAAGATGTTTCAAAATTATCTAAGAATTCTTGGGGAGTTTCCGGTGGCCAACCATATTGCTTGTACTCAGGAGATTTGCCCTTGGTAGTTCAATGGCCTCCTTCATGACAACCAAATTTAGAGAAAGTAACGTCAGTATAACCTCTAAGGCTGAGAGTTGGATAGGTAGGCATGTCTTCAAAAAACAATCTATCAATTTAGAGTTGTATCTGCAGATGATGGGAGGGTACAGTTCAGTACAATGAAAATGCAGACTGAATTTCTGTCGAGTCCACTAGAAAATTTTATGGTATTACAATGGCTTTCGGCTCTGTGACCATGGATCTGGATGAAGTTAATAGATCAAGGTCTATGGCTGAAATGTGGTCAGTTCGGATAAATTGCAGAGCTTTTGGTACCAGTTCTTTCCGGAATGTGCATTCTGTGTTACCGGGCATTATTATGCAAAGCTTCTTATATTGAGGATTTACCACAATTCCTCACAGCTGGGGTCTTATATCTCATTTTTAGATACTTCTACTATGTACTACTAAAACTTTGTATAAAGTCATAATATCTGTGGTTGTCTGTGATAGGGTTTAGGAAAACCTGTACCTTTCATAAAATTCAAAGAATTATTAATAATTTAATCTAGATAGTTAAGAAAAAGAAAAAAAGATAATTAAGAAAAAATGCAATCACTTAAGCAACATTGATCGAGGTTTTTGATAAAATTACTCGTTCTAGACTGATAAAAGTCATCGATATTAACCATGATGCCGAGTTGACTCAGTTATTTGATATATACTTTGATCACATTAAATTGTACCCAGGGGTCAGGGACACAATATTAGCTTAGTGAACTATCGAATATCACCGCTACGTTCAGTCGACAGTTGTTGAATTTAAGTATTCCATGAAAGTTTTCAGTGAGCCTATCAGCCATGATATACGCACTTTGCCTAGAAGATCGAAAAAAAATAACACAGATGGAGGTAAAAATGGGCGCCATCTAGGACTATGTGAACCCGATTACGAACTATATAGGATTGATATTAATCATAGTGTGACTAGTTTCGAGTAATGAACCGATTTATACCCGAGTTTAAGTGTTATCGGGTACCTGGGTACTCGATTTCAAGATTTTCGATTCCAAATTTACTCGGGTATTCCGATTCCAGGTTACCCGGGTATCCGGATATAATCGATTCTTATTTTTTTAATATTCCGGTACATTACTGAATTTGTGAATTCAATCATAATAAAAGAATTTTATTCTGCTACACGAATCGTACTTTGCTTGATTTTTCATATTAATTAACCAAATTAATTTTTAAATACCCGATTCCAAGGAATCGATTCCTCACTACCCGTTTCCAAAGAATCGATTCATAACAACCCGATTCCAAGAATCCATTACCCGGGTTACTCGATTCCTACCCGTGAAACTGGGGTACCCGGATAACAACCGGGTATTCGAAAACCCCGAGTTTAAGCAACATTAGTTTCGAATTGGGCAGTACAAACTATCACAAAAAAATATTTTATTCTGCGATGGTGGCCAGAAAATAAAGTACAGAATAAATAAATTAATTGTGATGGAATGTATGAGAGTTCATCTAAGCTTCAAAAATAATAAATTTCATAATATTGTTTTTTTTTTATATATTATTAAGCCAAGCTCAGGGCATATCCTTTGATGTAAAACTCAGCATGGAAGGCAGGAAAAAGGAAAAAGAATTAGGGAACATGAGGAGAGTGGCGGAGGTGCAGATATATGTCACTCTTAAATGGTGTATCGTCAATTAGTGCTTCATAAAAAAAACGACAGTGGAAAAATTATGACCTTGTTTTTTAGGAAATGAGAGAACTTTGGGATTTAGATGCATTGAATTCGACGAGATTCGTATTGCCTCAAGTGAGGATATTATCAAGGTCGTCATTCAATGATTCAATCATAAAATCTCGTTTGACAGATGTGGCATTCCCTCTGGGGCCGGTTTCACTAACATGACGAATTGTGGAGATGAGAGTTCTTTTGACACTAGCTCGGAATTCTGTAACTCAGGAAATTTGTATTGTGAATTACCAAACTATCTATTCTACTCGAAAATATTTTCCAACTGATAGTATTGTCTGTTTTTGTTGTGTTTTGTCAAGGTACCTAAGGTACTTAGGAATTTTAAGGTTAAATTATAGATTCACTGCATATCTTGGCTATATTTAAAAAAACAAAAGATAGAAATCCATGCACAATACTTACAGAGAAATATAGATTTTGGTGTTTCTTAAGGTATCCGCTAAAAACTTTAAATCACGCGAAACCTGTTAATTTGATCGCCTTCCAGTACAGAAGAGATAAGATTCTTGTAGGATAAAATCGCACCTACATCTTGTCCCATAATTAGATATGTAATTCGTTTTTGAGTCTGATGAATGGTTTTGGAGATAACTATATCAAGAAAATGAATCAGTCCTCTTTCCTGTGGAAAAATGGCCGTTTTTGGTACAAGAATGAACATATGTATTTTCAACTCATCATTGCGAAGAACTGGTAAGTTGTGGAAATTTACTTTCCATGCGAAAAATGTTCACAACAGAGTATTAATGGAAGAAAAATAAAGGAACGGAAGAATGATATACGCAATATAGGACCCAAAAGCAAAAAAATCTGTCTTTCGGTGGTAAAAAATCAGTTCTGACGTAAAAATTATCAAAAAAAAAAAAACTACACCATTCGATTACCCGCTCCTCCCTCTTTAATTGGATAGTAAACATGACATATTTTGAACAATCCTCAATGATGGTGGTACACCACCCATCCCCAAAAGTCGCCCCCTTAGAAATTGTTCCCCTATATTTTTGTTCTCTAGACCCTAAGTTCGTAGAAAAAAGACCCCAATATTCTACGACCCTCCCACACAGAGTTAGCTTTCCCAATGTATATATAGTAAACAAGGTATTCCCATTAAAATATTGACACATTTCAGCTGTTATCCTGTTACGTAATTCTATGACTAATGTATATACATTTTTATAGGAAAGACAGAGAAAGGAGAGAGTATTGTGTTTGCTGTACCTTACTTCCCTATACAATCACGATAGTACGGCACCTAATGATGGATGGAGAACATGGTTCGTAATGGGAATATTGCGAGGGAGTTTTAATTGGGGAAAACGAAAATTCTCATCTGGAGTCCGCAAGAATGTCAAAGAAGTAGGTGAAATCAAGAGTGATGCTATCGGCAAAACTCTGGATGAGGCTTAAATGGAAAGCATATTATTAGTGAAAATTATGAAGAGAGAGGGAGAAGAGAGATAACTGAGGCCTAGGCCACACAGACTTATAGATATAGGTTGAGATTGCTTGGAAATATGTTAACAGACTGAAAAGCTGCATGAATCCTAGGGTAATTCTCAAGAGAAGCTCTCCAATGTTTCAGAAAATGCACAAAACTCAAAATTATGTGATTGTATGATATAAAGATGGGGAGGGCATATGTACAATGTTGCTGGACTACCGCCATATGATAATGAAAGAGAAATTTAATAGAATCTCAAAATTATAGGGCAGTTTCAGTGGCCTAATTCAAGTCAAAATCCATTCATAAATTATTGTCATAACGAAAAAATTCTTATCATTTCTCCTCAGTATAAATCCCTCTGACAAAAAACACAGCAGCCGTTCACCTTTACTTACCTGAAACCAAAAAAAGCCACAACCAGATGCCTTCAAAAACTGCTGGCAAGGTAAAGACCTTCATTTAGCTTCTCGAAAATACTCTCGTTCTCCTAACCGCAATCGCCCACTTCCTTCTTGGTGCTATCTCCATGATAGCACCACTCACTAGCTGTTGTTGGTGCTGCTGGGCTGGATTGCCGACCATGCTGGGAAGTGCAAATAGAAAGAAGAAGAAAAAAAAACATCTTCGATCGTGTGTCAAAATTGAAAGTTTTATGTGCCCGCGATTGCATGCTTGCTAACCTCATCTCACCGGTCGGTCGATGCCCATTCTATATGTGCTAGAAATACTAGTTTTTAGCTACTCTACTCTAGCAAGATTTTACAACGGCGGCGGGCGGCACATCTATGGCCATAGTAGAGATAGATAGAACACCTTCAAGTTTTTGTGTTAGTTTTCATCCGCATGGAAGTCTCATATCGGCTCGTCACTGCAGGCATCAGCGCAGCTTTCACACCTACTTTCGTGCAAATTTTCAATTAATTTAAGTCGAAATCGATATCTTGCCACTGCCGCCACCGCCGTCACCACCGCCACCGCCGTCACCACCGCCACCATCGCCACCGTTGAAGCATTGATTTATAAGAGGACGGCTAATCACTGAGGAGAATTGCACAGCTATTAGCAGGATGCAGAGAAGAGAGAAGGAAATTTAATGCCAATTACTGCGCGAAATATTTTGAATTTCACTCGCGAGTCGCGGAATTCATTTTTTAGCGACATATTTTCAAGGGTGAAATGAGTTCGAATCGGATCGGATACCTATGTACCTACCTACCTACAACTTTTGTAGGTATTCTTTCCTTGTTTGTTTTGGCGATATACTTATCCGGTGTAGGTAGGTAGGTAGGTAGGTAGCTAGTTATAGGTAGATTAGGTAGTTAAAAGCTTTTTTTATTGAGGAAGAAAAAAAAAATCCTTGAAACATTATTTCGAAAGGACACAGACGATGCACACGGACTTTATTGGATTTAAATTAAATTCATCAAATCACAGCACACAGAATTAGACTCTCTCAGCACTCTTGAAGACTTTCCTGTTTGATGATTATCTAGCTAAAAAACAAAAAAAAAACAATTTACGGAAACTCTCGCTATGTTTATTCATGATGATGTACCTGTTCAGGTATGCACTCTCATTTACCGGTGCGCAATGATCTTCTACCTACATATACTTGGCTTGGAAAGGCTCTCGGAAGTTTAGTAAAGTTACTAGGCTCCGCAATGATGGCGCTTATCAACATCAACAACCATCATCGCTTCCTTCAGAATGGGTATTTACCTGTATGAAGGTATTTTCCCCTCATTAAAATTCATATATTAACTGGGGGCCCAACAAGCAGCATTACTCTTCCATTAAAAATAGTAGAAATCGCACAATTCGCATATCTTCTGCAAACCTAAATGGAATTTTATGGTCCGCAGCAGAATGCAGCAGAGCGCCCAGTAGTACTAAGCTAGCTATATGAATGTAGGTAAAGTTGTATGGATTGTATGTATGCTTGTGTGGGTTAAAAACCTCTCTCAATGGCCGAGAAATTATATTTTAATAAATTTTGAAAATGAAAATATTTTTTATTATAGGTGGCATGTCGTCGATTGGGTGGGTCATTCCTGCTGAGTGATAATCATCAGGTTGGTTATGGATAAATGGGAAACTTTTAATGCAGATTTGATGATGAAGGGAATATGCTTGTCTACGAAATGGAGAATTTATAATTTTTGTAATAATAAATAATTGATGCCTCATTAAAGGAAATTAGCAATAATATGGGTGGTGTATAGGTGCTAGGTAGCCGCACCTGTACTTGCACTCGCACTTGTATCTATAACTAATTCGGAAAAAGACGCTTTTTGACTTTTTAAACCGGATGTCAAAACATTTCGCTTAATCCCATAAATTTTATCTTCCCACACTTTTGTTAGATTTTTTTATTTCGGGTTATTTTTGTTTTTTTTTTTAGAACCGCATTATGTCAGTGACTTGAGGAAACCTTGGCTTAGCTGACGAAATATGTAAATAAGAAAACAGGTGATTTTGTTTGGTGGATAGGAAATATCTCAACTCTGGCGTCATTCTAATATGCGAATTGAGGAATGATTTTTCAGTTTTTGGTCAGTTTTTTGGTGAAGACATTTCACTTTATACCCCGCCAATAATAGATGAACTAAGAAGCTTTTTATACTAAGTATGTAAATATGGTAAATATGTACCTGTTCTACCGTATGTCCATTTGTATGACCACATTATATCCAGGGAAGCTGTCGTCAATGTATAGCAAACTGAAAAATTTATCATAGTTATTTTTATAAAACTTAAAACCGGGTGGCACAGAAGCACAGGAGGATCTTTATGACCCATTGAATAATCGTCAAGGTTAAATTTTTTTTTAACTTTGAACAATATATCTAACACTACTCCGGGTTTAATTTTGAATTTTATGACCCGCATGTTACCAAGTGTCTCTATTGGGACTTTGGTGCTACCAATTTTGGAGTTATGTAAGGCTTCTTTCTAGGCGCACGATCTCTGCAGGAGTTGTAGGAGATTCCGGGGAAATCGAATCTGTTCAACACGTTTATTCACTAAATTAGGATTAAAATTTTCCATCCCTCACTCCGCTCTGATGAATGAAAGAAATAGGCTATTAGTAAAGAGCTCAGATGTATCCTGAGATTACTAAAGGAAGCGGAATGCATCTAGGTCAAGGGACCCACTGGAGGTCTAAGTAAAGCAGGCTAGTTATCTCTAGCAGCACCCCTCTTACGTAACCTGACCTAATTTCTATATACTGTTCGTTGACATTAAATGCAATTGGTAGTGGTCTAATGCAAGCTTCTTAGCTTTACGACTTTCATGGCTCTTCCGTTATATATGGAGAATTATGTATTGAACATATTTTTTTTTTTTAATTATCGGAAAGATAGCAGATGACATCTCTCTTTTCTTCACCGGGCACAGTATGGCTGCTGTCTGTACCCTCTTAAATCGAGGCCTCAATACAGTTGAGGATTGGTGCACCCGTCATAATATGATAGTGAACCCTATATAGACTAGCTTGGTTCTATTCTCCAGGAGACGCAAGCCTAGGCACTTAGTTCTTCCAAAGCTTTTTGGACAGACTCTGCAACTGTGTCACCATGTTAAGCAACTCGGTGAGAACCTGCACATGGGGCATGAAATTGAGTATTGTGCACTGGATGTACACCTTGATTGTAAGACACATGATCACATATACTTCTTGTGTATGGTGCCGGCGGACGCAATTGGGGACTGAGATCCGGAAATTGGCGGGCCTGTAAAGGCTTGCATGCCTGGGAATTACTGCTTCCATACAATCCACGGCAACTGCTGTCCCTGAAGTCTTACTTAATCTGCCACCCCTGGATCTTATCATTCATTCCAAAAGAGCTGTGTGTAGATTGCGCTCATGGGGATGCTGGGAGGATGGTCGAACTGGTTCTTACCATTGCTTATTGCCGCATGCTTCTTGATGCAAGAATGGTACCAGAGTTTCGTTTTGGACGTCGCTTCTTTGTGGGTTTTCCTGAAAGGGAATCATGGACTGAGGGAAGCGCCTTATCGTGCCAGCGCTGGTGTTTACTTTCTTGAACCTGACATTGGATTGGAGTACTCACTTAGAAGGCACACCACTGTTTTCGTCATTGCAATGGCAGCGAAGGTAGACCTTGATATGGAAACCAAGGTACGGACAATGCAATCCTCTCGAAGAGTCATGCAGCTGTAATGGCTCTGAGTGGTCCTCGATAACATCTAAGTTGTTGGAGGGCTGCAGGACGTCTGTGTTTAAGCTATGTATACACAAAAAGGTGTTCCTTCAATGGGTTGCTGGACACATTACGATCATGGTGAATGAAAGGGCTGACCTTCTAGGCAGGTCTGGCTCTGGTTCTGCATTACATGAACCGGAATCTGCTGCAGGCGTTGCCATCTCGGTGAACAGGTCTCTCATAAAAGCGGATGTTTGTATGAAGTATAAGCGACGATGGGTCAGCCTGAGTACATATGCAAACTTTTTTTTGATGGGTTTAATAAGAATTTCTCTAAATTTTTCTTGGAGCTCGGAAGAAAACAAAGCAGAACTGAGGTTGGGATCGTAAGCGACCACAACTCCTTCCTTCTAACATGGATGGGAGTTGTTGACAGCTCTGAGTGTCTGTTCCAACTGGAAGGAGGACCTGAGACAACCGAACACTTTCTGTGTGCATGTTCGGGCTTTGCTCGGATCAGGCTGGATACACTTCGGTCTGCCCTCCAATCTGTGAATGAGCTGAAGAATTTACCTCACCTGCACCTGATGCGCTTCATTAAGAGGACTGAAAGTTTTAATGAAAAGGTTTTTAGCAGGTTAGTACAATTAGTCTTGGCCTCCTTGCTTGGGATACCCCGTCATCCTGCCTCTTCAATAAAAAACAAACAAAAAACAAAAAAAAATCAGAAGGAGACGAAATATTGCAAAAATTGTGTTCATAAACTAAAATACTCCCAAATTATTATATCTGCAAGAGCAGATATCGTCTATGTCTCACTTGTTTAATTATCATCATTCTGATGCTGAATTTTTTGTATGTATTGATCTTGTTGTTATGGTTAAATTCAAAGAAATTATATAGCACCTCTTTACACCTTCACCCAACATTTATTACAACCAGTATTCAGTTTGTTTCACTTTCATTCGTCATTATTATCATCCATGATTGAACATAGATTGGGGGGTGATAGTAAAATTGTATGGTAGGGTGGGGGGCTATGAATTGTTTCCGAGTTACAGGTTGATTAAGAAAATATGCTAGTTTTTCACAAAATACCCTGTATCTTCAAAAGTGCATTCAAAAGTGCAGGATATACGGTCACCGTCAAGAGCTCGCTGAACTTCGTGGCCTTTCCAACAATTGCTCAACTAGCACCGTACCTCTCTCCTCTCAGGAGTTATGGGAGTTTAAACAACCATAAAAATTTCGGATTTTCTTATAATTTTTTACCTCCATTTTTTTTACAAAAACTGTAAACTGTGGACTCTTCTCTTCAATTTGACCTATTACACCTATATGCTAACTCGTAGCCGTTAAAGTGTTATTAGCTCTTAGCCTATATTCAAAGCTATTCGACATTTTTATGGTACTCGTAGTTTAGACTCCTATAACTCCTGAGAGGAGATGAATACGAGGAGGCTTGGTTGAACCATTATTGGAAAGGCTATGAAGTTCTGCATATAATCAGCTCTTGACGGTGAATGTACACCCTGTACTTTTAAAGATGCAGAGTGTTTTGTGAAAAAAACTAGCATATTTTCTTAATCACCTTGTAACTCCGAAACGGTTGTATGCCCCCTTCCTGCCATAAATTTTTTTTTGTTTTCTAGGTGAGTACTATCACCTCCCGCTCTATGGACCGCCATGGATGAAACACACCTGTATATTAATCACTTGAATAACATAGGCAAAAAATGTGTGCTCACCATCGGACCCTGATTTGTGCGACAGCCTTTAATTTACCCTGCGACCCTGCGACCCTTCCTTTACGCCGATCTTGTTCTGTTTTAAGTGCCTTCAAATTACATTAATGTGTAGAATTTGGCAAAGAATCATGGGTGACAAAAGGTGATATTTTAAAATTGGAATTAAATAGCCGTACCTACTCATTGGAGTGGAGTTCCATATCTGGAAAAGATGCAAAAATAAACTTCTCGATTTATTTGTACGGGAATCGACATCTTCTTCTGTACCATACCACCAGATTCGGTAATCATGCTACCGAGGTAATAGTTTTGCATGCTCTCATTGTACGTATGATTTGTACACAGGTGTGGATCTTGTATTAATTCGCATTTCTTTTATTTTTGCTGAGTTGAGTCTCAAACTATACTTTCTGTTGCAAGATTGTGTTAATGTAGATTTTTTTTTTATCATTTTTTTTCCACAATGGGGACACTGGGCAGTAAGCAGATTTCTTTTTTTAATTGATTACAGTTCGCAAAATGTTTTTTTTTTCTTTGGAATTTCGCTTATATTAATTTCCGCATCCAATCCTCAAAAAGGTACAGATAAGAATTCCATCCACTCCTTTTTACGAATTGACAGGGGGATGTCTGATGAGATATATATATTTTGCTCCACTTTCATTATAGTTCAAATGGAATATTGTCTATCCCTGATGAAGCTTTACTATTAGCCAGCGATTTGATTGGGATTATTAATTTAATATTGGGTGATGACGTTCCAACATTAAATCCTAAAGATTGTACCACATCTGTGGTTGTAGATTCTCATTATTAATTAATACTTTCTGTTATTTGTTGAAAAATTTCTAATATCCCTCAGAGAAGTCCCCATTTCATTCGAATTGAAAAGCAACAAGAAATGGTTTCTGCAGGACTTAAAGTTTTTGGATTAAATGGAACTTCTCTGATGGGTATTAGAAATTACAAACAGAGAGAAATCCTTTATTCTATGGCGATATTGTGGATTGGGGGGGGGGGGGGGGGTCTTAGTTTTGCAATATCTCGAGGACACGATTTCTAGCAAATGCTTCTTTTCTTTATAAAATAGACGAAAATCCTGCTTCAATTAGGAAACTTGTAATAAGTAGGAGTGATGTTGAGGATGCCATGGGCTCTTTCAGCAGTGGGCTTTAAAACTTCTTGGATCTTGTTTTGTAAATCTTTAGACGGTAGGTCATATTTTCACTCAATTCCAGTGCAATGTTTATTCACCTGACAATTCTGAGTAGAATTTTTCACTTCTTTAAGCCTGTTTCAGACAAAATTGTGTGAGAAAATCATATCTAAAGTTCTCTTTATAAAATAGAAATCAGTTTCTGTGTTGCTCGAACTCTTCTAGATGTGTGCCTGTATGTAATGCTTCCGTTTTGCTTATGATAATTTGGGCTCCATTTGTATCAGCCCAGATTGAAACGGATCTAAGTGCTTTACTTAGCACGTTAATCGTAATACAGCAAATTAAATCATCTACTTGGATGCGAAAGATAATGTTTCTGGTATATCTTCACAGGGGTGCGTTTGAGTATGTTAAGGATAGTTAGACAGAGAATAAGGGTTCTTGCGGTAATTCGTTTTGTAAAAATGTAGCACGCATCTCAATTTCCAGTAACATCCTTTCGCAGAGTCTATGCTATTCTCTATTTATATCGTTCAAATTTTAATATTTTTACTGCCGAAACTAGAATATCCTAAATTACCTTAAATCTGCATGTAATAACAGGAGTCGCAATTCAAAACGGAGTTGAAAAATAGGGTTCTAAATCGCGTCCTGAGTTCATCTAAGAACTTAAGAACTGTTATTGTATCTTATCGGACTATGTAATAATATATAGATTACATTTTATAAAGGCTTTCCAATAAGAGGTGTTATTTTGATATTCAAAGAAAAATGCCATTTTTTGGAATCTTTATTTCATTATAAAGAGGAAGGTATGCCGTTAATAATGGAAAATAACATCAGCCAAATGACCACCATGGCCACGCCTACAGGACCATATCCTTTTCATGAAATTTTCCATAACCAAATCGCAAAGTGGCTGCCCTATGTCCTCGATAGCCTCACGAATTCCATCTTTGAGGTCTTGAATCGACGCTGGGCTGTTGGCGTAGACGTGGCCCCAAAGGAAGAAGTCGCAAGGTGTTAAGTCACAAGATCTCGGTGGCCAATTGTGATCACCTCTTCGAGAGATAACACGGTCCGGAAACTTTTCCCGTAAAAGATCAATGGTTTCGTTGCTTGTATGGCACGTAGCGCCGTCTTGTTGAAAGTAAACATTGTCCAGATCAATACCATCCAATTACGGCCATAAAAAATCATTAATCATATGTCGATAGCGCAATCCATTCACCGTAACTGTTGCTCCAGCCTCATTTTCGAAAAAGTAAGGTCCAATGACCCCGCGGGACCATAAACCGCACCAAACAGTCACACGTTGAGGATAGAGATGCTTTTCAACAATAACTCTTGGGTTTTCCGAGCCCCAGATGCGACAATTTTGCTTGTTGACGAAGCCATCGAGGTGGAAATGGGCCTCATCACTCAAGATGAGTTTTCGATGGAATTCCGGATCATTTTCATGCATTTCAAGGACCCAATCAGCAAAGACTCGACGATGTTGATGATCGGCCGGCTTGAGTTCTTGTGTTAACTGAACTTTATAAGCCTTAAGACCCAAATCTTTATGCAAAATACGGTGTAATGACGTTTGTGGAATGCCTAACTCCAAAGAACGACGAGGAATGGACAAACCTGGGTTTTCTTCAACACTTTCGGCTACAGCAGCAATATTCTCGGCTGTTCTTGAGCGACGTGCACGGGTTTTATTCTTCACATCACTAACTTGTCCCGACAGCTCGAATTTTTCTACCAATTTCTGTATTGCGGTCCGACAAGGTGCTTCACGACGACCCAAAAATGTTCGAGTTTTACGAACCTTCTCTGCCACATTTTCACCATTTTTATAGTGAATTTTAATAATTTCAATGCGTTGTTGAATCGTGTATCGTTCCATTTTCATTAATGGCGTAGTTTCTACTTGTCAAATGTCAAAAAATGACAGCTCCAAAAGTGACATCTACCGAAATAGCGGGCTAATTAAAATAACACCTCTTATTGGAAGACCCTTTATATACTTAATTTGTAAATTATGTTAAAAAAACCTCAACTTTCGGAGGGTCCGTTCGTCGTTGTCCCCTCTCGGTGCGCCCTTGAGTGACAAAACGGAGTCTATGTATACATGTATACTAGTTGGTACTGGACAGCAACACTTATAGGCATCTGTTTACATTTATAGTAAGAATTTAAGCAATATAACAACAATTTGAAATCAATCAGCTGTTCTCTTTTGACTCCCTTACTCCATTGCAGTTAACTACCGAAAGAATTAAATATTTGTACTATTGCTAGACTGACCGTATTGGTGCATTGCATATGAAAATCATCTGTTAATCTGTACTTATTCCTGTAATTTTTTCCATTAGCCAGCGATTATTAATGTTTGCTGGATCTTTCAGATAGTTCCGCTTTAGAACGTTGACAAAAAATGTTCTTACACCTACTAAGTTTTTCCTTCTCGTTGATCAGTAACTTGTAATTATCATCTACTATGATTGCGGGATTTAGCTCGAATTGAATTCGAGCTAGTTCTCATGGAAACGAAAGTCGAGTTGAGTTTTGATAAAGCAACGAAACCAATCGAGTCAACACAATTCAGAACTCGTCCAGCATTCATACATTCGCGAACACAGGCCACAAGCCACGCTGTGGCCGTGGCCAAGTTTGAGCAAATCTCAAATTTTGTGGCTCGTGGCCCCGTACTACCAACATTAAGTATAAGAATGGTAGGTTATTCAATATGGCGGGTGATTTGTAATTAATCGGAATTTTATTTATCAGTGAGAAAAGTTGTTTTCTGCAAAAAAATAAAATGGAAGAAAATATTAGTAATTACATGAAAATACATGCATTTATGCACAATCAGAAGAATGGCGTCTTGTGGACAGTGGCCGTGAATGTAACTTACTTGGCTTCAGCAGTCGGCCACAAGCCTCAAGTGGCTTGTGGCCCGTGACCTGAGGCCGTGAATGTATTTTGGGCCTTGCTTTGACAATTCATTTGCATTGGTTCAGAAGCTTGCATCCAGTGGCCTGTGGCTTGTGGTCATGAATGTATTTTGGGCCTCAAGTTAACTCAGCCAGCATACTTAACGATAACTCATCTCCGGCTCTCGGAAAAATAGTAATTGAAACAGGTAGAAGATAGATAGATAGATAGATAGAACAACGACTTAATATTGAGAGTGCTAAAAGGGGGGTTGTAGATAGTCTTAATTTAGTATATTAGTTTTTGTTATGAGTGGTGTGGTTATACTAATGGGGAAATAGCTGATGTTAGTGTTCATCCGGCTCAAACCATGGAAAATTCCAGCGATTTGTAAGTCTACCAATGAATAGAAGATATCCAGACACATCTTGGATAGATTGGCAAGAGTCTGAAACCCCAATCCTATTTTAGTCCGCGTTCGTCCGGTTTATCAGTATCAGGTGTGATTGAGGTTGTGACGGCAGAATACTTAGGATCCCCATTGACTCGTTGTACTCACAAAGGCTTTTCTTTCTCTTTCAGACGGCCAGTGAAATATGTATATTGAAACTGTTATATATTTTGCAGACTATTTAAAATAAAGTCATCAATAAATAAATAAATAATCTTTAAATTTCCAAATTGAGTTTTTATTTGATCTAACACAAAATTAACTTAAATCAGTCAACAAAACTCTTAACGAACACTCAATTTTAACTCAACTTTACTTCTCCTGATTCTTTATTGAATTCCGTTTTATACAGGGTTTCCCGTATTGGGTGTTACACCCTGAGGCTATGAATAGGTCATGTTTTGGACAAGCAAAAAATTGTGAGGGTGGGGCGGAAGGAATCCTAACAGTGTCTGAGATAACGCTGCTTAAAGATATTTCGCAATGTTTTTATAGATCATCCTGTACCTTTTAAACGTAACCCCCTGTGATGATGATTTAAAATTTACTAGATAGATGATCATTGGATTTTTCCAATGATCTACATTCTTGCACTTTCTCTTAAGCATATGAGCGAAAAAATTCAATAAATGCCAGAAAGTAGGCAATTATCTTTTGGGAATGATTTTTTTAAGATATTTTCAATGGATATGTTCAAGAGAAAGTGAAAAAAACGAAAAAAAGGGTTACATTTTGGGTTCAAAGTGTGATAGGTAATTTAAAAAAAAAAACTGAGTTAAAATTCCGAAATATAAATTTTATTGAGAGGAAACCTTTGTAGACCATTGGAAAGGTCTACCAATTATCTATCTAACAAATTCACCCCCCCCCACCACCCCATATAATTTTTTGCTTGTCTAAGCATAAACTTTCCAAAGCCCCCTGGTGTAACGCCCAAGACGGGACACCCTGTACAATACTTTTTTTTAGCCTCTAACAATTATAATTTTTAAAATAGAAAAAAAAAAACCTTGAAAAACATTTTCTTTTAAATTTGAATAAGAATAAAAATATGTTTTTCGCTCTCTCCTTGAGATTATATCTGGCAATTCTACATTTTTGTACCACCGGTCTCGGTCTCTACAAAACAGCTCCAATTGGAATGCAGGCCAGACGAAAATAAACAGCTCGATTTTTTCCATGTGTTGTGCTTGCATTCACTTCACTCTGCGTTGTGCGCTTAAGTCAAGCGACATTGATTTTTTTTTCTCAGTTGATCTTATGTTTTGAAAATTTTTTCTTCAAGTTGGCAATGTGGGGGGCTCAAATGGAGGCAACAACAATTGAGAGACCTTCTTAAAGCAAAAATACAACCGCATCATATAGCAACAACATAAAATGTTACCAACTGCTACATATCAATTATATTTACACAGCGTGTGATAGAGCATAGGTGAGAACGGTGAACCTATACCTATATTATATTGTCTTAAGCCCAGCAAGCCGTCCGTATATAGCTTTTCTATAAATTCTGTATTTCGCCAGGTGTGTAGCACAATTTTACCTGCTGGCATATGATGATAACGTGTTATAAACAACATTAACACAGTCAAATAGCAGAGTTCCAACACAACTATACTTAGAATCTAGATAGAGTTTTTATTATTACCTGTATACCTTTGGATTTCAATCTGCACACACATTCAGTATACGGGGGCCCACCACATTCCCCGTCAAGCTTGCTCACCAAGACGACGGTTTTCTTGACTTGACGACGACGGACAAACGATTGTAGCCTAGCGAACTAACGTAACCGACCAAACAAGAAAAATTTTTCATTCGATTTTCTACTCCTTCGCGGTCAGTTTGCGTATAATTTTAACGTTCGTTGGTTGGTTTGTCTCGTGTCGTGTCAAAACTCAAAAGTCTTACAATCGAGTCTCAAGCGATCGCTCTCTTTATGTTGTTCAATTTTCTGTGTGTTTTTTTTTTATATATATCATAATTAAAAAGAATAGAGTTTCTTACTTCAGAAGAAACTCATCAGTACTTAATTATTATTTTGTTATTCCGTTAACCAAAAAGTTCCAATTTTATCCTATTCTAAATCCTCCGCGTCTCAATGACCCCAATTTCATGGTAAAGAGTTAAAAAGAAAAAAAAAAAATTTGAAAATGTTGTGAAATTACCTACCTACTAAGGAAATTTGCTTTTTAACTAAATAAATCCGGTGAATATTTGTTAATTGAAAAATAAAAGAAGTAGCGGTGAAGAAGTAAAGTATGTACAACAAACGAGTTACCTACAAATAATGTTAATTACTACTTGCTAGCCGCATTAGCATGCTAATTTAGTGCGGGTAATTTATGTACATTAAAACTCGGTTTCTTTACCCGCGTGAGTTCATTCTGTTGTGGTGATTGTGGTTGAAGTTAAATGCCCTAAAAATTAGTTATACAAAAACCAGTAAGGTGCTCTTTTTTTTTTTTTTTGTTTTACTGTTTTTTATCATAACCAACTGATCAAGTTTTCAGAAAGTTTAAGCAATTTTCAAAATATATATATAAAGTTGTTAGTACCGTGAAAGTGACACACATTTCCGGATCATTGAGCAGGTCTTAAAGGTGCACAACATCCAGTTCAGTATCATCATCAGAAATACATATATAATTCAAAATTGGATGCTACAATTAAATATAATAGTTTTTGGGTATGTTTTAGTTATTAAATAAATAATAATTATTAAGTTGGGGAATTTTTATCCACTGGCGCATGCTTCTAAAATGCAATCGAGATGCGCAGTAGACTTAAATATCCTAAAGAAGATGTATAATCATAAAAAAATATTTATCTGCATTTATGCACGTGACATTTTGCCTCATTAATTGCATTTCATTGAGTCTAGAAGAAGACTAGAAAAATCTCAATTTTTTTTACGGTAAAAATTCTTTTGATTGAATTAATTTCCATAGCCTAGCCCTTCACCTTTGATAGATAGCAGATTTTTTTTTTATATAACATACTACAAAGATTCCCTGCAAAATTATGAGTAAAGGTTAAAATCAATAACTCACCTTTTCGCCTACACCTTGTCACTTTATGTAGATTTTCGAAACTCTGGAAATTGCTGGCCCGATGGTCTCCAAGGGGATTTTTTTTTTGTAATGTGTGTATTAGTAGGCACAACGCTGGATATTTATTTTGCTGTTGTGCTTATTTTTTTCAAGTGGTGTTTGTTTTTATTGAATTATGGGATTAGTCTGATATTTGCATTTCTCACCTTTTGTTTGGTATATAACTATCTCGCTGCATGTGTTCTATAACAAAACACAGTGGGCATGCGTAATCGATAAAAACCCACTTGAAGGTATACATATACATATATAGATAGGGTTTAGGAGGTTACATAGAGAGAGGGTGATATAGGTATAGATATGCGGAAGTGAAAATTTTTAATTTTTTAATTATTTTTAGTTTTGTTTTGAACTTTAATTTGATTGCATTTAATCGTAATCCTCTCCTTTCATACGAATCTTGATGGATTCTTTGTTTTTTGACTTTTCAATCTATTCGTTTCCACTTTGTTGTTGTTATCGTCAAGGGTTTTAGATAGTAGAAGTGTTTTTTTTTTTCAAGCTAAAGAAATACCTATGAACTCTTGACAGAAAGGGGAATATCTACGTGTAGTAAAAGCATCAGGAAAAGAAAATTGCATTTTTCAGTGGTTATATTGTTTTTTTAGAGTTTAATGTTTTTAAATTGGAAACACTGTTTGTAGTGACTGTCAATTTGACAGTTGACAGTTGATTTGTGGTCAGTATCACTATTTTGAGAATCATGATTCAGCTCGTCAAACTTACCGTGCTCTCTACGTCCATTTTATTACGGTTGACTGACATAATCGTCCATCCGACCAAGTTATTCGGAAAATAATGGATCGCCCTCGCACCACGCATACTCTAGTTGATAATAGGTACCATAGATGGCACAAGAACTATATGTCGCATGCAATATAAAAAAAGTGTACAAAATTTATATGGCTGGGTGGTCCATTCCGTAATGCTCCACAACATTTGAAATGATGTATACGTCGAGTGATTCATATTTTTTCGTATCTGAAGTGTTGAGGAAGTCGATAAAATGTATACGAAACTGCTATTATAAATTATAAAAACATTTGCTTTTGGCACGCTCTAAAGCATGTTATGGTCCATTCCAGAATGTACTACCCATTTCACAATAGAATAGAATAGAATAGAATAGAAAAATATTTTATTAAAGAACGTCAGCTTACGCTACGTTACAACGTTAGGTACATCGAGTAAGTAATAGCTAGTTGGTATAATCGGATAAAATACAAATTCATTAGAAAACTAAAAAAGGAGCAATGAACAGACTCATTGCGGTAGAAAGCAATTAAAGTAATTTAGTCAGACACAGTCTAACAATAGAGAGCCTAAGGCACTTAAAGTATAACAGTAGAAAGGCAAATACCAAAAACAACAAATGAAATAAAATAACATAAAAGATAAAGAAAAGTAAAGCAGACAGTAAATAGCTTTAACTTAAAACTAAAAGAGCAAATAGCAAATAAATAAATAAAAAATACTACTCATAAATCAACAATCCATTTGTTTTTTTTTAATAAATTTGCCGTGCTCAAGCACACATGAGGTGACCCAGGGCCAGCTCTTTAAATTCCTTGTATGTGCCAGCTCTTCTAACATGGTCAGAGAGAGAGTTCTAGAGACAGGCTCCCTGCCCAAAGAGGTCATTGGACCCAAATCGAGTACGGGTTCTATGCAGGACAATTCTGCGATCATTAAGGTTGCTCCATGAGAGCGATTGGTTTATGTAGGCCGGTAGTGAGCACCATCTAGCTTTGTGTATGAAGCATAACACTCTGAGTTCCAAGAGCTTATCCAGGGGTTCAAGCATGAACAGCTGGACCAGAGCGGAGATGTGCGAGTGCCGTTTAAGACGAAAAATGTACCTTACGCATGCTTTCAATGCCCTATTTAATTTAGTTATATCCGAGGCATGCAGAGGGTACATAACCACATCAGCATAATAGAAATGAGGCATAATGAGGGACATAATGGTCTGATCAAGATGATGTGTCATCGCGTACAGAGAGCGCAGGCCAAAGTATATTCGGGAGCAAACCCTGCTGATCTGTGGTCGCCAAAAATCTGTACACTCGGCTCTTGTATGCCGTGCGACATCTAGTTCTTGTGCCATCTATGATAATACGCATCTACAAAGACGGCATACAGTGCGCACGGAAGAAGTCATTGCTGCTGTGAAATGTAGTGTTGAGGAGGATTCGAATTAATTGATTCGCCATTATGCTCGACAATTGGACCTGTGCTCATCCATTTTGTGGAAAATTTTTCGGAAAGATCTTGGCTTATGAGCTTAAAAGATCCAAATTGTGCAAGAGTTGAAACAGCTTGATCATTATGCGCACCGTACGTTCATGAATGGGCCGAAAAAAATATTCAGTTTGATCCTCTTTTGCAACGGAAAATTTTATTCACCGATCAGGCTCAGTTTTGGTTGAACGGTTACGTCAATAACTAGAAATGTCAAATTTAGAGTGGAGAAAACTCAGAAGCCTTTGGTAACACACCTTTACATACATCTATTAAAAGTTACTGCTTGGTGTGCTTTTATGGGCAGGTGGAATCATTAGCCCAGATTTCTTTAAAGACGATGCCGGCCAGAATTTTACCGTCAATGGATAGAGCTATAGTGCCATGATTGCTGACTTGTTCGTTCCTCAGTTGAATAGTATTGATGTGGCAAAGCTTTGGTTTCAACAAGATGGCGTAACATGCCACACATCGACACAATCTATTTATTTCGAGAAACATTCGATGAGCGCATAATTTCGAGCCTGTGGACTAGCTTCAATGATCGTGTGATCTAACCTATGGATTAATTTCTTTGGGGATATGTGAGGTCACTAGTCTAATACTGATAAATCATAGACGTTGGACCACTTGGAAGTCAACATTCACCGCGTTGTTGCTGATATACGGCACCAGTTGCACGATAAAGTGGTCGAAAATTGGACTTCTCGATTGCACTTCATTCGAGCCATCCATGGCGCTCATATGCCCGAAAGAAGGGACGAGATTTCCGCAAATCCAGTTCCTTGAGTTCTACATTGTTGCCATAGAAATTCTTGGTCGTTCTTATACTGTTCATCTTCTTTAATGCCAGTGGATTTAATAAATATGTGCTGGGAAAGTGCAAATGAAAAATATGGTATCTACTAATCGTTCTGCAACGAACATTTGCTAAAATCTGTGATTCAACTGATTCAAAGGGACCTGTCAGATTTTCATCTTCATCCAAATTGTAGAGTGCTGGGCAACTAGCTCATCACGAACTTTTTATATGTTTTTTTTTTATCTTGGTTATTATGAGATTTGTCTTTCAGATTTGTTTTGCTCTTTTTTTTTTTTTTTAATTAAAGTAATATTAATAGGCAAGTACCCAACCTTTTTAATTTTTGCGAATTGATTATTGAAATTCTTTTTTCTCAACATATAAAAAAAATAATATTTACGAAATTGCGATGCTTCAAAAAACATCTCATTGAGCATTCAACTAGTTTTCGTTTTTTTCAAGAACTATTCTCCTGGGACGCTTTCTACTACAGATTTTGGCAGACTCTCTTAGGGAAACACAACAAACTGTGAAACTACGTTGTAAAACTTAGCAGAACAGTGAGGGTTTTCTTACCATTTCGAAGAATCAGAAAATAAACGTTCTTTCAATTCTTTGATGTAATTACCCTAGATGTCTTCGTTTCGTCTATAACTAAGTATCTTTTAAAATGTCCTGAATTCTTTTTTCTTCTGAATATTGCTCTAAACTCGCACACAATTGCCATATGAAAGTTTAAAATGTTGCTACTCTTTCCTTTCTTACGTATTCAAGGGGTCATAAAATATTCCAACCACTTACTATCAAAAGGAGCCCACTCATAAAGATGATTTATCGTTCGTCATGCTTTATAATTTTTTGAACTGTTTTTTTGCACTTTAAGGTGAAATCCACATATGTCAATACAGCAGTATCATTTTTTTTCTTCTCTTATGTAGAAGTAAAATCTTGCTTCCTGTCCATTTTTATCTGATCTTCCACGACTCTTCCTGTCAGACAGTCAAGAATAGATGTTTTTGGAATTTCATATTTCTGATTACATCTTAAATGTCCATACATTCCCTAAATTTGATTTGATTTACTTTTTCATAGCCTTTCCCAATTTCTCTTGGTTTCTTAGGGTTGAATTAGTCGGTCAATATAATCCTTAATTAGTCTAATTGTCCTACCCAGGGATAATTAGGCATTATTGGCATGGCTATAGATGAATTTTTTTCTGATTAAACTCGTCAGGGAAATTGTTTAAATACATAGAGAACATTAAATGATATAGAATAGATCCTTGGGGTATTCCATAGTAACCATGAGTAAAGTAGTTTTAAAACTCTGTTCTAAATCCTGTCTTCCACTAAATAATCATGTTATTATTTATAAAATGTTGTATACTTTGATGATAAAGAATATTCTCAAGCACTTAAGAGACGAAAAAAAAAAAAAAATAAATAGACCTAAATTAATTTGTATTATTAGGTGAAGAATGTCTAGCTAATGGTGGTATTTTTTCATTTTTCACTAAGAGTATGTAAGGATTTTATTGAAAATATTCCAAACAGATGTATAGATAATCTTTATTATGAGCAACTTCGACCATCTCCAGACCTAGCAGACTGAAACTGATTAGCAATAATTACTTTGGACGCCCATTGTTCTAAACAACACAGCAACTTAGTTGAATGTTGTCCATTCCTGCAGCTCTAACAATTGACAGCGTTTAAATAATTGTTAAAATATCTCCGTTTTGAATGTTACTCTGACATTAATTTGTATAGTTATATTGCATGTTTTCGTTAGTAATGTTTTCTGGATCCTATTTCCTCCTCTTTTATGAAAATTTTTTGTCAGATTTCACCAATCAGTCGAACCTTTTAAGCGTAATCAAATTTTTCTTCTACTGCTAATATTATGAATTGGTTATTTTCATTCTACGGAACATGTAGTTAATTTCAAATTGGCAAAAATTAAATCAGTCCAGTTCAGTGTTGGGCGTAATCTAATTGCAGTGTAATTTAATTAATAATTCCATTACAGTTTAGTCAAATTACAAAGTAATCTAATTCAATTGTATTCGATTACATATCAATCAGATTACTTATGAGAGAATATGTAATCTATCAAATGTGTAATCTGTTACAATATAATTAGATTATTTTGTAATCTAATTACATTGTAACAGATTACTTTGTAGATTACTTAAAAGTAATTAATAATATAATGAAATGAATTGAAAGAAAATAGTATTGTTCTCGTACGAAAGTAGTTTTAGGTAGTTTTATGAAGAATTAGAATACAAATATCTTAAATATCTTAAATGTCTTAAATGTAATCACATTAATTAGATTAACATGTAGTGGGATTAACTTGTAATCGATTAATGTATAATCAGATTAACTTGTAATCACATTACACGTTAATCGATTACATTATGTAATTATGTAAATGGATTACATTAGGAATCTGTTACAAAGTAATCTGATTACAGATTACATGGTTAATTGTAATTGTTAATCATTAATCAGATTACATTTTGCCCAACACTGATCCAGTTTCAATGTTCATAGCAGACTAGATTTTTTTATGAGAGAAATTTCTCCAGCTAAACCATTTCTATGAAAATCACAGTCATCAGAAATTAGTTCATCTATAAAACTTGATTACTAGAAGCTGGCAGGCATGAGATGGCATGGCGAGCTGAAGGGAGAAAAAATTAAAACAGAACTGACCTCAAAAACTCCTAAGACTACCAATGCTCTTCTTGTGGAAGAAATGGGATTTGACTAATTCTCATCTACCCGTATAATGTAACTAACAAAAATATCAGAATAATAATTGCAAAACCTTAAGAATTCTGATAAATCTCAGAACTGCTGGTGATTTTGGTGGTTTATTAAATATATTTGTTTCAAGTAGGAAATTTTTCCGATGATTTATCAATTTTGTTGCAGCATCCAAGTAAACTCTGAAATCAATCAATTAACTGGAGGGGTCTTTTGAGTTACATGCATATCCTCATTATCATCATCATCATCAGCTTCCAAGCACAGAACCTGTAGGAAAAATTCCTTCCCTCTAGGTATTACCTATATATGCATACTAAGACTATATTTATTTCTGAGACCCACTGTTTACCAACCGACGACTAGTGACCAAGCGAGTCTCTTACAAGTTAAAAGAATGAAAGATTTCATCCAGTTTACGGTAGACAACAAATATTTAAACGATTTTAACATGGCTCCGGAGGCTCACACAACTTTCATCGACAACCGTGAAACAGAAGAAAACTTGTTCTAAAATATGCGATCAGGCTCTCGCCCGGTATGAACATGATCAGACACATATTGGCCGGTGTAATTAGATGGATGATTTGGGGGCATTCTACCTACCTATCCTTCCTACCTATATATCTATATGCACTTCGACGGCTCTCTACCTACCTGTGCTATTAAATATGGAACTTTTCCCATACTCGGCGTATACAATCCTCACGATATCGAAAATTGGAAATTCTTCAAAACTATAAAATGTTCTTAAAAATTCAAATCTGAATGACTCAACCCGGGAGAATTTTTTTTGTTTGGGATAAATTATGGACCTGGAGGCTGTGTAATCTTGATGGCATTGAAGAAAACATAAAAAAAAAAACAGAAAATAAAGTTTCCTTTGAGCCTTATTTGTTGGTGGTGGATGTATAGATGGATTCGATTGCCAAATGTGCAGCTGTAGTTTGGATATCGATTTAGGTTAATCTCTCTGCTGCGTCACTTTATAACCGCTTTTAGGAGAAAAATTAGCCATTGTGCTCCATAGTCGGCAGATTTGTGAGCTAGTTCAACTGGAAAATAGTTCGTAAGGTGATATTTCGCAATTATTGTGTGAATAATTACCCTTGCCCATGTTGATGTTGTTGGTTTAGTTTTATTACTTCTGTGTAAGTTATTTATGGTAACAATGAATACAAAAAAAAAGGGAATTAGTGTTTACATTGGGCGGGTGGTAAATGCCTATTTCAGAATGGGAAATTTGGATTAAGTTCAAAAGTTTGCTACCAATTGCTATGTATACCTACTTTGTATGTGTATGTAACTAGTGCTGGGTTTCTTTCTGATATACCGAGTTATGTTTTATCAAGGTATTATATAGAATACTAGGTATTCTCATTAAAATTTTGACACATGTTCTGTGACGATATTTCGTGACATTTTCACGATATTTCTTCACTAATGGCGGAACATGGTTCGTAATGAGAATACTTTGTATATTCTCTGTACCGTGTGTTTTATCAAATTAAAATTACAATTAAAAAATGTTATGAGAAAGTTCAAAGATATTTAGATAAATATTCCAGGCATCTTAGAAGTATCAATACATTTGAGAAAAATTGCCACAATACTATATTTCTTTGGGTTTCAATGAATCTTGAATGTAATCTAGATAAATCCTATTCATATGAGATATTTCCTGTTCCATTTGGCCTATAATGGGTCTGCTGATATAAATTTGGACATCATAAATATAAATATGTGGATGTTTCAATATTATTAGGAGGATAAAAAAGAGATCAATATGAATAGACAAAATGAAAACTGTTTTATAAGCGAGAGAATTTATATTTTAAAGGGAATAGGGGAACCATTTAACCAATTATTTTAAGAAGGTGATATCCCGAAAAGGTTTTGATGTGATTAATCAAAGCAAAACTCCAGTTACTATATTATTTGTTTGGTAGTACAGTTTTTTTTTTTAATAGGTTATGATTGCATAGGCTGTCCTGCCTTGGACTGCACTGTACTATAATAAGTCTGCTGATAACATCTACTCTTTCTATCTAGAAGTCTTCGACAGAAAGTTCGATGGTACTTTTGGAACGTAGTCTTAATCAAATACACAAGTTGCCAGCTTTGAACTACATAAACAGACTTACTATTGTAAGATCTTTTGATATACTGATGAAACCCGAACGGAGTTATTAGCCTCCTTTATGTCTGGAACAGAATGAACGGATCAATGCCGGAGTAAACATGCAGCTAACTGTCAAACAACGCAAGAAATAAAGTGCTGCCCAGGACGAAATTGCCGCGACTGTGTTTAATGACAATTCAATGCAATTTTCATATTTTCAATATTGTGCTTGCGGATATTTTTATATTGTTAAAACTTGTGCGAATAATAAGAGTAACATTTGAAACATCTCGCAGCTCAATAATTAATTTTACATTACAAATTTCATTCAAAACAAACGTTTGGTTCAGCTGTCAAAAATTTTCAATCCGGCACTTACGTAAAAGTTGACCAACTTTCTTGCGGCAAATGCGGTAATTGCGTTCACTGTGTGCGCATTAATGTATTTCAAATGCATTTAACTTTTGCGTGACATTTCCATCCGGCATTGATCCGTTCATTCTGTTCCAGCGGTTAAGCATTTGCATGAAGATCCACTGGGAGTACCCATGGCCTTATGGTCATGGACTACGAAGCCATGCCAATTGGGTGGCCGACATTGCTAACTTGGTACCACAGGGTTGAGGAGCCCTGGATAGTTCTACTACAGTAGAGTTATTCACCTCAACATGGAGAAGGTCCCTTGATCGGATTATCATGGTGGTTGTAGTAGCCTATATGGGGACAGAAAGAGAGTGTCGGAGTCTACATGACTTAGAAGGACTTTCTTCTTTGAACAGAGAAGTATGTCATTTGTATTTATTTGCATACACTGCATTCGAGGATCTGAAAGATTGTTGCTTATTAATGTATGCTTGGATATTTGAACTTCGACGCGGAGTTTCGCTAAATCAACCGAGTGTCGTGACTCATAGATTGGCAGAGATTTTAGATGGGTCTCGTTTCTACCAGTAAATTAAATGTTCAGCATGCGCTAGCATAAACTGCTACTCATTGAGACAGGGTATCTCCTCTGTCTCATGAGGGTGCTGATTGTCGCATTGATGCTAATTCGTGTAATAAGACTGCCGTGGAATTAAAGCTTCGAGTTAGGTGCCTATACGTAAATCCACGCGATAGATTTCTGTAAGATCTATTCCACATACCTTAACACGAATTAACTTAACTACAAATAAAATGTTTCTTCAAAGGGCTGGATAGTCTGTTCAGCGGGCTATTCGCCTGCTCATAAGGGTTTAGCTGTGATATACCGATGGTTTGCATTATAAGCCCATCTATTGCCTAGCCCATTTTCACACAAAACATATAAGGTAGTCTCATCATTCCTTGCAAATTCCGATGGGATAGGATTAAAGTAGGTACATGTTTCCCCAAGATATATTTTTGAATATGTCCTTAATCCTTATAGAATCGTATCTGGGTCTATTTAATCTTGCCTATACCTATAGTCATCTGCTTATTAATTGCCAGCAAAAATTGCGATATTCTGGTATCTCGATTGGATTTACTTAGATCATCAAAATCACGTTATTAGTGTCGTACAATCAATTTAATTTCACCACGGTAGATGAAATAGCATCAATTGTTACCTGTGTATTGGGAAAAAAATATTTCCGTTGTTATAAGCTCTTTTTAGGTTTCCTTTGGTACATTTCAGTGAGGCATAAGTTTCTTCCTGGAATACTGTATTTCAAGGTCAGGTGATATGTCGACTTCATTCTCTTCCGTTCCTTCACCAATTATCGTAAAAAGCACGATGAAAAATTTAAGGAAGAGTCTCATCTGATATATCCTTTCAGCTGTCAGAAAGACATCTTTTCTACCTCAACTCTTCCCATCTGCCTTGTTTGTCACTTTTAGCAGCTTGAAAGTTGAGAGTGGTTCACGTTTGCGTGTGTGTTTCCTCTCTATTTGCTATATACTACCGCCTAATAAGAAGGTAGGTATAATTTTTTAAATAAACAATGCTTTATTTAATTGGTTTCTTTTTAATCCTAAGAAATCTGATCCTTATGGGTATAAGGTTAGTAATATAATGGGGTTCACCTATGGTATACCTCGTTCTTGGTAGTGCTTTTAACTAGCCATATACTGTCGTGGAGCTGTCGACATGATAAAAATTACCCATACTTAGCTTAGTAAATTTTTTTTTTTTTTTTGGTTTCCTACGAGAATAGGTGACAGTTAATTACACACTGGATAAACCTTCAGTATCATGCACATGTTTAGTAGTGGGTCATCCCCACTTAAAAAAGAGTTTTATAAATAGGGAACAAACAAAAAAAGTCGCTTGGGTCTAAATCTGGTGAGTAAGGAGGGTGATTAAGTAGTTCAAAGCGTAATTCGTGGTTTTTGGCCATGGCAACCGCTGAGGTGTGAGACATCGTTTTTAGTCCAAAGTGAGCAATCATGGCACCCAACACGCGGACAGTTCTCTCATGCCTATAAATGTGGATGCAATATGTAACAAACACATTCTTTGGACATATTCATAGCCTCTGCTGCCTCTCTATCTTTAATTCGACGGGTGTCTAGCATCATTTACTGAACTTGAGCGATATTATCTTCTGTGGTTGCATTTTTTAGACGTCCCAAATGCTCATCATCATCCAAGCTGATAAGGTCACGTTTAAATTCAGCTGCCCAAAATTTCATGGTAGTAAATGATGGTGCAGATTTCCCATACATAGCGTCTAACTTGTCTTTGATTTACGTAGGCGTATTTCAAAAACAAATATTTAATCCCAGTTCCATACTCCATACTTTTCACAAAAACATTCCTCAAATGATTGTCAAACAACAGCTACGCGTCCAAAATGGATGAAATTTTGGTAAAGTACCTTTCAAAACATGAGCAAACACATTCCCCAATCTTCGTTTATGAGTGCTGCCATCTTCATTTTGATGTTGAAAACTTTTCAGGCAACCGTCGTACAATATCGGGTTAACCTTTAACCAAATAGGAAAACTATAAGTAGGTAATAACTAGTCTTGTATAGAAGGCTCTTTATATCAACCACTGACATGTTTATAAATCTCCTATTTCAAGTGACACTAATTTTGATTTCAGAAAATATACTCTCACTCACAATGCTACCAATTGTCGTAATTTGGAGCTATATTTAAATTAATTGGGGATTTACTTACATATATAGGTACATATCAGTGGGATATCCTGAATTTATCACAAAAGTTTTTGGGACTATTTTTATTTTTAAATTTTAATTATGAATCGAAAGAAATGTGTTTTTACAAGAAAACGTTTGATTATTTTCTGCAATTGCTCGTTATCAATCGTTACAGTTCAGTGAGAAATAATGCTCTCACGGAAAGCGACAAAAAATACAAAAGTGGTGCCATTTCCCATTTATATACATGTCAGTGATACCAACCGAGAGTCTATTGTGTATTTTCTAATTAGTCCACTCAAGTAGCAGTAGGCCATGTTTTATTTCTTGATGGTGTACTCTTAGATCATATAATAAAAAGGATAGGCTATGAGGAAGAAAAAGTTAAGCATTTTTTGCATGTACTTTAACCGCATCGATGTATTCATTTTAGTCACGGAAGTAGTAAACTACGATATTTTCACACCGGGCGAATAATTTATTGGTTGAAACTTTATTAAGTATTGAAGAAATTCAATAGAAGAGATCCCATTATATTACAACATTTTTAAATTAATTTTTAAGTTTATAATTTTATAATATTTTTATAACATTTTGTATTTTTACTAATTTTCCTAGTGCTCCGTTTATTTTCTGATAATATTTTTTGGCGTTGCCTTTATATGGCTACTGTAACATAAGGCGACAATGACAATTCAATTTTAACACTAGAACTACCGAACCAGTCATTTTGACTATTTTTGCATTTTCTTTCGCAAATATCTGCTTAGTATTAATATTTTTTTCGAAACTATGTTATGACTTTTAAGATAACAATTAAATAAAACATATTTGATGATTTATTTTATTTCTGTGTCTAACATAAAAGAGGTAATTTTTGTTTGTGGTACTTATACCAGAACCAGTCATTTTAACTGGTGTGTTTTTTATGTCAGTGATAGAGTTTTGATCAGTTTTTTTTTTGTATCATACATTTTATATAATAAAACTTTTCAGGGAAATACTTTTTTTACAGAATGGCGAAAAAACCAGCTACTTTGAGATTACAAGATATACAAGACATACTTTTAGAATGTTCAAATGTTGAAGATGATGATATTTCTCATATTGAGGACGAATTTTTCGAAAATCAAAGCGATACGAGTGATAAAAGTGTCCGTATCGAAAGCAGTGATGACGAAAATTTTGGTGAAAATAATACAGATGAATCGAGCGACGAAGAAAACAATATTATTTTGCATAATATACAAAAACGAAGATATATGCGGATTCCTTCCAGTTCTGAGCAGGAAAATGATAGAATCCAAGATGCACAAATTGAACTTTCTCCAAATGGAACTATTTGTGGAAATCCCTAAAAGAAGGAGGTGCTGTTGGAAGGTTACCAAGTTATTGCATATTCAAAGATTCATCTGGGCCTACATCACATGCCAGAAGGAATATTATGGAAGGGGAAGTAAGCGGTGCCTTCTTACTATCGATTGAGCACCATATATTAGATCATATCAGAGTTTTCATTGAATTAGAAGCCTCACGTGTTTTGGGGAAGAAGTGGAGACTTTCAGAGGAAAAATTGAAAACTTTCTGGAATACTGTATGGACGTGGTGCATACGAAGCGAAAGGATTGAAATTATCATATTTATGGAACAAAAAGTGGAGTCCGGATAATGAATGGATAAACGAAATGAAAGAAGTCAACGCTTGCAAACGGATAAATTTGCCTTAGTATCTACTGTTTGGAATAAATTTATTGCTAATAGCCAAGACTGTTTCAAACCAGGAGCATGTATTACAGTAGATGAGCAATAGTTTCCAACGAAGGCTAGATGTAGGTTTACACAATATATGCCAAGCAAACCAGATAAATTTGGGATAAAATTCTGGCTGGCGTCTGATGTTGAAACGAAGTGTGTTATAAATAGCTTTCCTTACCTAGTAAAAGATGAGACACGAAATTTGTCAACACCTCTCAGTCAATTTGTAGTAATCAGACTATTGAAGCCTTATACAATGAAAGGTAGGACTGTAACAACCGACAACTTTTTTACCAATCTTCCTTTGGCTTCTAAATTATTGGCCAAAAACACTACATTGGTTAGAACAGTACGTTCCAACAAACGGGAGCTTCCGAAAATTTGCAAAGAAAAGTAATATGGTATGGCTCGTTTTTCAGCATTACTATATGACAAAAATGACTGTACACTTACAGCTTAGCCGGCATAAATTCCTGGATTTTGTATAAAAATGTAACGGGAAAGAATGTTTCAAGGAAGGATTTTTTGTTTCGTTTGGCTGAAGAATTTACATCTGGCTATCAGGAAGATGAAATTCAACGTCCATCAACTCATTTCCAACAATACCCCGCCCAACATGTAAATAGTGCCAAATAGCGCTTTGCAATAACAACAAGACCACAACAAACTGCTTCGTCTGCACGAAATATGTGTGTGGAAATTGCACAGAAAAAAAAGTTTGTATTTGTAAAAATTGTGCCAAGCTATAATTATTTTGAATAAAAACTAACCTAATATCCAAAATAACCATGAATTTTTATTAATTTTATATTTTATCAATACTGTTTATTAATTTTGTAAAACACTTTACATTGTGCGCACCATTTTTTTGCATTTAAAATATAAATTTTTCATATCCAGTCAAAATGACTGGTTTTGGTATAAATAGGTATAGTAAAATTGTCGGCAAATCTAGTGTTAAAGAAACAAACCGAACTTCTTGCCATAAAATCTGAATTGTCAGAAATAAATCAGAATTGTCGAACTGAAGAATAACAAGGCTATTGTCAATTCTCCTTCGTGCCGCAAAAAAAGTGCTTATTACATGTACATGAATTTTACACAGCATAACCTATCCTTTTCGTTATATGATCTAAGGGCGTACTCCATGTGATGTGGTCTTTAAATCTGAATGTTGAATTAAATTTGACTCCAGCTAATTGACCGAAGTCTTTTTGGGAATTTCAGTAGGTAGATGAATCTGTTCTTCCAGATGATATACGTAAGCATATGATTTCTGATTTTGACATGTTTTATTTGATGCCCCACCTTTCGAAATACGAAGCCCGTTGCTCGAGATGGTGGTGCTATAATGGGTGACCTACTGGAATTGTAAACAACCGTATCTGAAGCTGTTACTATATTCTATTCAAATTTGTCATCATAGTGCCGTTCTCTGTCAACAGGGTTGAGAGATCTTTCGAAATGTCAGCGACGTAGAGACTGTACAGAAAAGGTCTCAATTTGGATCCCTATGGAACCCCTTAATTCTATATCAAATATCTCCGAGTCGGCATTATTAAATTGCACATATGCCCGCCCTTCGACTGCCTTGAGTGTAGAGTGTACTATTATTATTAAATACTTTGGGAAATTGAACCTGATATAAATCAATCCCGTAATTCATATGATGTCAAAAGCCTTGGTTCGTAGAACTGTTAAATTTTCAATAAACTACAAATACTGAGAATATCACTGCTTTCTTGTATACTCAATTGTTCTACAGATACCAGGAATTAAAGCACGTGTCACAGATTTATAGTGGCTACAGCACGAATCTTTACCAAACAGTAGATACCGAATGCATGCAACAATGACATACGTTCTGAAAAAAACTCAAAGAAATTAAGATTTCAGAATAGATAAAAAAAATCGTTGAGTAATGTAATTTTCACTGGTAAAATCTAAGCGAAAATCTTTTATATATTCAGCAACTTATCTCTATCTTAAAAAGTACTCAGGAAGGTCACGTAATTCAGACAAATGTCCGTAATCATTCACTGCTAATCTAAATCCCTACAGGTATTCTTTTCATATTATTCATCACAAAGCAAACAATAGGATTTTCTTGTATTCTAGGTCAAACTTGAGGCGCACGTAAGTAGCTTTTTAATCTCACACTTTTGACACAAAATCTTCGTAGAGTAGGACTATTACTAACTACACATACTTAGTTGTCTCACTCAAGTAAACACTTAAAATGCATTTATTATCTTTTTAGATTCAGTTAGTTTTCCCCCTACACACAAATGTACAAACATTAATATTAGGATCTTCTTCCGCATATGACTAACTATAAACTAAACACTATCCACAGTCAGCTGGCTGTCAAGACATGAAAAGTAATTTATCTTTTTTGCTTTTGTTTGTGTTTAGAAAAGTCTTTATTACGCCATCTCCCATGTGAGAAATAGGTAGAAAAATAGGTAGAAATGTAATTAACACCGAAGGTGACAACTCAAATCACATGAATGACTAGAGCAGCAAATATAATCTTCCCTCATAATGGCAAAATGACAACAACACAACAAAATAAGGTTGCTGAAATATTATGGTTAGATAGATAGAATCATCATCATCCACCATCTGCAGGTAGAGTACCTACATATAGATATACATACATACATACATACATAGTGAGGGGTCTGAAAGAATGTGGAATTTAATTAACTTGTTATCACCTGCCCATAAGAAAACATGGTAGCTTCATGATAATAATTTATTTGATACACAATGTGCGGGTGGTGGTATAGAGTAAATGCAGGTCGGATTCGGAGCAATAAACCCAGAAAATAAAAAAATTCTTTATTATAAGAATGACGCAACGAATTATTTTTGCACATATTGACAGCGGATAGATTGAGATAGGTAGAGATAGGTGTAATCTCCAATAATCAATGGGTTTTCGAGAATGAAAAAGTTGATTGAAATGATAACAGTGATGACATGTGGTAGGTGGTGTGTGTAGGTTTCATCAATAGGTGATAATTTTTTTATCAATGGAAAATTTTTTAATAATATTTCTCCCCCATGTGGACTGATTGAATAGCTCTTTATAATAAGGTGCCATAGATAATTGTGGAAAGTTTTTTATTTTTGTTATTCTTAAAAATACAGGTGCAAAACGCCAATGACAGCAATGGAGATCATACTCTGGATCCTGCTCCTTGACATCCATGGGAAGTGTATAGCTGTAAAAAGTGCACTAAGGCTTACAGAGTCAGGCTGCTAGACAACAGCAGACCTTGATCATAGCAGAATACTGAAGTTCTGTCCTGGAGATTGTATACGGGGAGACATGGATTAGTTCATCCTTAGACTAGACTTTGAGAAAACATTCTCAACTAGCAACACTAGTCGAGAAGGGGGATGGGATGATAATTGCATGGTAAAAGATTCTGTGTCTTCATAGACGGTTCAAAAATGCATGTAGGAGTGAGACCCCCTCTAATGCAGCAATCGTACTGATGGCTATCGGACTACTATAGTTGTGTTCTAGGCAGAGGTTCTGGCCATTAAGCTGCTAGCAACAACCAAAACCTTCGAGAATACTTCACAAGCCATGAAACAGACTTCCTCCCTACCATATGCGAGGCCCTGCGGAGTCCTTATATTCGAAAATATTTGCAGTGTTCTTAGGTAAAACTGACAAAAGTTCTATTTGAATAGCTGCTCCGCCCTAAACTATTATTCATACAGAAAAATGGTGTTGTGATAATTTTAAGCTTGCTTTCTTATCTTTCGAAACGTAATAAAACTTTCATACCTTTCCTATAAAAATTATTTAAAAAAAATTAATCTTAACCAAATGACTACGATTTCTCAAACAAAAACTCACAGCTGAGTAATCATTGTAATCTCGCTGTGCCGTCATGGCATGCCGTGGGCTGATGATATCGAATGTAGCTGCCTACAGATTCGGACTCCGGCTGCAGATGCACACATGCAATTATCACTCAGCTGAGAGGTATTGAGAGTTAAATGGTACGGTTACTTTGTAATCAAAACTATTTTATTATTTTGTTAAGTAAGGTATATAGGAAGTGTAACCTTTGGGAAGGTAAGAAACCAAGCTTTAAATTACTAGCAGACTATTTTCCTGTATGGATAGTAGTTTAGGTTCTATAGCATACATAAAGTCAATGTTTGGCACTTTTCCATAAGTATCAATATAGAACATTTTAGAAAACGGACTCCGAACGCACACATATAGATTTCTATTTCATCGCTTGGAAGTATTCTCGAGGGTTTTGCAACAACTTATGTTGTACCGGGTGGATAGAGCGAGTTATCAGGGCTTGTATTGACAGCCAAGCCTGTAATCAAGGCCCTGCTGAACTCGAACACCGTTATATCGCGTCTTGTGCAACGATGACGCTGTGAGCTTGGGAAACTGAGTGCTTACCACAGAGTTATTCTTTGCTGGGTGCCTAGTCACAGTGACGTACCTGGAAACGGGGCAGCTGATGGTCTGGCCAAAAAAAGCTCCGATTTGACAATTTGTATAGAGGAAGAGCCCATAGATCAGAAGTCTGTAAGCTGACACATGCGCAATTTCAAGACAGCTGTGGGCTGAGGTTTGTCCTAAGAGGACTGAATCTCTGCTGATGAGGAACCGTACGTAATGATGTGCGTAAATTTATTGCAGTTATTATGGGGCACTGCCTCTTTGGTAAACATGCATTGCACATGCAAGGTCCATACAATGATTTCTGCAGAAGCTGTATGAATGAGGAAGAGGTTGAGAGCGTTCGACACCTGCTATGTGAATGTCCTAATCTTGCCAAGCGTAGGAGGAATGCGCTCGGCAGCTATTTCTTCGGAGAATTGTAGGAGCTAACAGGTAAGGAGTTGGGGGACCTGGTAAGATTTATTAACTATTGTGGCTAGTTTCAGCGCAACTCCTTAATCTGAGGTATCTTTTCCAAGTAAGGTCCCAATAAAGTGGTATCACAATGGATTACAAATGGTCAAAATGAGGCTGATCGCAGGTGCTCGCGCGGTGGCCACCACTCTAACCTAACCTAACTTTTTATAATGCAAGCTACAAATTTGTATTAGTTATAACAATACTTGATTGAGGACACTTGGAGAACATTTCAGTTGACTTACATTTCTACAGGCATCTTTCTTCGGAAAGTGTAAGAAGGTTTAAAGATGTTTATATATTTTATCTGAATCACTCTATAATTTTTGATAGTGATAATTTAAAATTTGTTGTTGTACAATTGTCAAGAGTTTTTTATACTTTTCTATTTTGATGTTATCACTCACCAAACTCGCAATTTTGGAATTTAAAATTAATTATTTTTTTTTTGTTCCATTATAATTTTCTTTTACACCATTAACATACATTTTTCATATCGGATTTTAAAATGACCAATAATCAAACTCTATACCCAAAATATAGGATTCTTTGCCTTATTTCTTAAATTGAAATTCCGAAATTTTGACTTTGGTAATCTATAATTTCAAAACTGAAGATAGGAAGAGGGGAATTCTTAAGATATAATCATATAGGATATAACCATTCAGGATTTATAGGATAATTCATTAATATGAAGATAACATGGAAGAAGAGCTTGAGACAACTGAGCATTTTCTATGCGCTTGTTCTGCCTTGCCTGGTGCAGGATGGATACTCTTGGGATGAGCTGAAAACCTTTCCTCAACTGCTTCTGATGTACCTACTTCATTAAAATGACAGGAAGATTTTGGTGATCGGTATTTTTTTTTTTTCGCGTTAGGCATAATGGGCCGCGTTAATCTCCGTAGGTGGGATCTTTTGTCCTACTACCTGACGAATAACAAAAACCACACTACTTCTTAAGCGATGCATCTGATCTCCCTCCTTCCACCAACTCCATCCCTGCTTTATAATTTTTTAATTCTTTTGATAAAAAGGATCGTCTGGGATGAGAGGGACTATCAAAATAGCCTGGGATATTCTGGATTTAACCAAGAAGTTTTTCCAAATATTTTAAAAAGTATTTAGTTCTTTGTGTTTTTGTACTTAGCTTAAATTAGAAAAGTGTAATTACAAGACTTAGAGCTCGGGATCAAGTTTTTCTGTTTATACCTACATACAAATGTATCAATCGCGCTCTTAGTATCGTTTGATTTACATATAGATATGCTGCGCAACTATATAAGAGGAAGGAAGGAATTTAGAAAAAAAATACTTCTGGATAGCTTAAAGCGTATGACTAAAAAATATGAAATAAATTTGATGACACTGAAAATATTTATGCGGGCACAAATTACAAGAAGTGGAGTGGGTTGGATGATGGATAACGTTTTAAAAGTTTACAAAAATTTTCAAAAACTTGTTACTGGTTATTGAAATTTCTTTTTTATTCTAATGAAGTCTCACGAGATTCATATCAATCTGGAAGCCATAAAAAAAAAAACGTGGTTTATTTTTTCCTCTTTCCCTCCTGTCACACTTTTCACAAAAATTTCTATAACATTGCCTGCAATAATTCTGTGGTGTTACATCCGGGATGCGCTATGATAATTCATCAAATTGTTCGATGTCATATCTACGCTTTCCTTTTGGCTTTTATACTGCTGAATATAGAAAGTGGGTTCTGAGTCACAGAGATCTGACTTTTCAAGTCATATATTTTTACCGAAAACAATTTCATGTTAGGGTATGTTATACAAATTTCGACAAACAATCAAAAAAGAAAGCAATAAAGTATCATAAATTTCTCAATTTGTATCCAGTGGACAACTGCAACAATAATCAGCAAAAAAACACTAGCCAACCTTCCACTTCTACAGAAGTTTTACCATACGTAAGATGATTAGATTTCATCCGAAAGTTCTGTCTAGAAAGAAATACAGATCAGACAAACTTCCATTAGAACCAGAGCATAGGACTAAGGAGCAAAAGAAGTTTTTAAAATAAGGCAGTAAAAATAAAAAATAAAACTCTTCAGATTAAGAGAATTGATGGAAGCTTCAGTTTCTCCGAAGATAAAGTTATACCATCATCAGCTGAGTTTAAATATAAATCAACGATGAGATTTTAACGAAAAAGTAGACATCCATGACTTTGATTCAACAGAGAGCGATTAGGTTATTGGAAACTTTGTCGTTATGTAGGCCAAATAATGGCAAAAATCAAGATGATTTTAAGATTAAATTTTCTAAAAAAAAATATAATAAAACCAGATTTTGTAATTAACGATTATTTTTCAAATTCTCGTGGAAGAAATAAATCACACAGAAATATTTTTCGGATTACAACACCTACTTGCAGGTATTAAGAGGAGTCAGTACCAAGATATGGAAGTTTCATACATTTTTCAATGCGAATTTCTAGCAAACAACTTCTAGCAGAATAATGATTTATATCTTAAATTAAAGGTAACGAAGAGGTCTAGTAAATAACGTCGAGAAAAATAAAAAAAATGCATTGGAATGGAGATATTAGCTCGGAAACTTGTAAAAAATGGTAGAAATTGATTTTTTTTCGAATCAAATTCCTCTTAGTAGGTATTCTCATTTCTTTATATTGTGACTATTTTTGAGAGATAAAGCCTAGATCTAGCAAATAACGTCGAGTTTTTTCATTTTTAGTGGCGCATTTTTTAATTGTTTAACTCTAATAGTACTTGCGTTTTCTCTCGATATTTCACCGACGAGAAATTGCAATATTACGTTGAAAGGTTTAGAAATATAAAGCAAAATAGTATATTTAACAATTATGTGCAAAATAATATTTAGGAGAGTTAATTCTCTTTAAAAATTTTCAATTTCTTTGAACTGCAAATTTTCAGTTTATTCTTAAATTGTCGCATATTGGGTTTCTGTCTTTTACGTTAGATGTCTCTAATGTGACTTGTGGTCTAGGTCTAGGCTAATTTTATATGTATTTTCATATTTTCAGGACGCAAACCTACGTATAGTAAGTTTTATTGCCTACAGGCTCGCTGGCATCTAAACTGAAATTTTTGCTGAGTACTGACTCCTCTTAAGTGGCTCTATTCATTTCTACTAAAATTATGAAATTTTTTCTTAATAACATAAAACTTCATAGTAAACCAATTATATTTATGTTTTACTTTAAAAACTCGGACGAAACGGTTAAACTTTGTTTATATAGGGTTTCAGTCAGACTCTGTTGAATGTTTATGAAAGGCTTTAATATTTTTAAGGCATAAATAATTGTGAAATGATTAATGTTTTTCTCATCATGAATAAGTCAATTGCTGATTGTTTTTTCCTAATATATCCATAGTGCTATTATTTTGCATTGAACAATATCCGCTGCGATCCCTGGATAAAATTTTTGGAGCAAATGAAGACATCGGTAAGTTGGGATCATGAACAAAAAAGTCAAACACTTGCAACATTCACGCCAAAATAATGTTATAATTATAAAATGAAATGATTGAAAGACAATACAACTCAAAATTTTCATATACTTAATACTTATGCAAAATACTAACTTAAAAAAAAAACACTCTTTCCTTATCTTTAGAGATTCTCTTATCTTTTACTAAAATGCTACTTTCATATAATAAATAAAATTATCACGTCACAGCGGTAATAATAATGTGAAAAATTAAGATTAAGGAAAATGTGTAAAGATTTCTGATATCTTCAGTTACCTAATTGCAATCGTTTGCAAAAGCATGAAAAAGCACAAAAACAAAATCATCGCAATTTTCGTAAATTTCAGTTGAAAATTTCTCGTAATTTAATAAAAGTTGAAATTTTTTTTTTTTGTATTGTTTCCATTATCACGCACCACTTCTTTTTCCACTTTAATAATAATTTCAATGATTTCCGGTAAAATACCATGAAAAATAAGAATTAGGTAACTATATAACTATAACAAGATCAAATTATCATTTTAAAGATGAATAAATGAAGAAAATGTGAAGAAGAAAGAAACTGATTATTGCTACAAATTTTTTAAATGAAGCTGTCTGTTTTAAGATTAACACAAAAAAAAAAGAAGTAACAAAACCTTCATTTTATTAACGAAATATGGAAATTTATAGATATTATGAAGACACTTTTGTCACCTCTCTCTCTAATTAGGACAAATTTGCACCAAGGTAAAAATATTTGCATAATTATATATTTAAGCATATACGAAGAAGAATAGCATCTAATTCTTGGCTATGTCTATTATATATTCTCTTAACCTCTCTTCAGATCTAAAAACGAAGTACCTATGTAGGAATGTTAGCGCAAACTAAGCAAACAAAGTGTGAACACAAAATCGCCTAATTAAAATTGCGCGCGCACTTTAAATTACAACTTTCGCAAGAAATTCTTTCGTAAAAATTGTTGCATCCACCTATAATAATTGCACACCTTCATCTTCGACACATTTTCACATGGGTGGGCGATTGTGTTTTTGTTGTTTTGATTGTTTTGTTTTGTTTTTTTCGCATGATGAAGACATCTTTTGTAAGCATCATAAAATTGTAAGATAAGATCTACCTAACTTGTACATATGAATGTACGAGTATTATGCGCATGCGGTTTATATTAGCCCACTTTCAGAGCTAGTGAATTTTTACCTCCATTTACTTGCAATCAAAGTCCTCCCGCACTTTTCGCTTCCCTCTGCTGTCAGTCAAAAATTTTTTTCTCATAGAAATAAACTTTCATCATGACAGTTTGCCGTCAACTTTTCACCTAACCTAGCTAGCTCCAGGTATAGAAGTGATTTTTAATGGTGAGACTAAAAAGCAAGTGAGAAATTCCATTCTATTGTAGCCTGTAAATTATTAAATGTATGGCGCCCAACTTTTTCTATGGAATTTCCACATAGAATTTGACCCAATAAAGTTAACTGTTTTTGGAAGACAAAAAAAAATCATCCAAGTGCTTTTAGAAATGAATTTTTATTACCACTTAAGGTGGTAGGCGATAAATGTTCACTCCTCAGTTGTTTCTAGTTTCATGTATGTATGTATGTAGATAAGTAGTTAATTACGATTTGTTTTATAAATACCAGAAATACCTGCGGGGCTATTTTAAAATCGCCGAGTCTATTGAGTTATATTTTTATTGATTACAGGAAGTATGTTAACAGTATACACGTGCCACACGATCTTTATTGTTTTTCTACATTAAATTGCAGCAAGAAAAGAATTCAAATAAAATAAATTATTAATTTCAACTTCACGTAAATGAAATTATTTTAAAAATATCTGAATGTATGTGACCAACAATTACATAGTCGTTATAGAAAATTACATTCTGTCCATTAGCGATAGTCCCCGCAGGGGGTTTCAATAAAATGACAAAAGGTACCTATTTAAAAAAAAAAACAAAAAAACTGCATTAGTCAAGTCAATCTTACATAATTATGCCTATTAAAACCGTGACCGGCTACACCTTTCGATTATATAAATTATATACATATGTATGTATAGTTATACACGTTCAGTTAAATCTAACTGCGCAGCTGTCTGTACAGATTAACTATAACATTTTGTAATTTAAACTTGCATAGCATAATTATTGTTCTCGTTCCAATTAGATTTAAAGTTACAAACAACTGCGATACTTATTTATACAGGGTTGGTTCAAATATACACCTACACAAATGTATCTGAGGAACAATCAAATTTTAGTGCTAAGCATAGCTGTGTTACTGCTGATCTTAAAATAACTAATGCTATTGATAGGGATGAGTTCTCCATGTTAGTACTCTTGGATTTCTTTGAAACATTTGATTCGTTGAATCATAGCAAGCTATGTAGAAAACTGATAATGCAATTTAATTTTTCTATCCAAGCTGCAAACCTTATCGCCAGTTACTTGAAGTATCGGTATTAATCTGCGTATTTAAAAAAAATATATTCCACTTTTCAACTAGTATCTTCAGGAGTACCGCAAGGATCTATCTTGGGCACTCTGTTGTTCTCTCTTATTTCATTGTGTTAAGTATAGAAAGCTGCATATTTATGCTGATGCTGATGATTTTTATTGATTGAAAATTGATGTTGAGGGCCATAAAAGACCATTGTTCACCCTCCAGACCTATGAGCAATTGCTCATAGGTCCCAATTAGATGCTCTTTCAAATTTAAGTATTAGTTCCCAGCCCTCCTTGCCGGCTTCATGCAGCTAGTCCAGGAGGTGTGAGCTAAGAAATCTGTAACGCTTTCCCGAGAGAGTTGTACAGAGACACAGAAAGTGAGTCACTGTGTCGGGTTCCTCTCTGCATCCTCTATATACATGGTCAACAACAAGTCCTATCTCGTGTAGGTGACCTCTGAGAAGAGAGTGCCCAGTAAGAATTGACTGACTGTCTCCAGTAGCTTTTTCGCTTCTTTTGGATTGGGTCTGCCCCACAGTTCCTGTGTAGTTCTACCTGAAGGATCATCTAACCAAAGACTACTGTGTTGGTAGTCGGTCCAAGACGGGTCATTAGAAATAATGTGTTTTGATGGGATCCTAATCCTAATTGAAGAGGGGGAGGAGGATATCTCCGAGGTTGCACCACGACGAGCAAGTTTTTCTGCCTTTTCATTACCACTAATGTATCCTGTTGTTCCGAGAAAGGGAGTTCAGGGTGGTTTTACATTCAAATAGAAATTTGGAGTTTATAAGGGGTTTTGACAAGGCCTTGACAGCTGCCTGGCTGCCCGTACAAATTGCAATCTCCTTGTCCTCAGTGTTTGAGTTAAAGAGATGGCTTCCCGCTTCAAGGATGGCTTTGACTTCCCCTGGAAGACCATGAGATGGCTTTCAAGGTGTATGGCAATTTCCATGGGAGGCTCCTCGCAAAAAACTCCTGCTACGGTGTTTTTTTCAGATTTGGAGCCGTCTGTATATATTCAATAAAACTCTTTCCTGGGGCCATCATATTAATGCTCCAATTAGAAAAATATATGGTGGGCTTCGTTCATTCTGGCCGACTAGTAATTTTACTCCAGCGCAAACCCCTTTAAAGCTACTTAGGACGGATTTTGTCGTCCTTTTTACTTATGGGTGTGAAATCTTTTCTTGTCTTGAGACTGTGAGTCCATTCGAAAGCTAAATACTGCATTCAACGCTACTACAAGGTATGTTTTTGGTCTCCATCGCTTTGACCATGTCTCTCCTTACGCCAACTACATTCTTGGTTGCGGCCTTATGATCTATTTCAAATATTGCGCAGTTATTTTATTGGCTAGGACTCTTAAGTCTCGGTACCCCAGCTACTTGTATGATATATGTACTACAGATTGCGAGATCTAGTCGAGTTACTATTGTAGTAGTAAATCTGAGATATTTTCTTTGAGTCAGGTACGTTTGGTAATAAATATATATAATATAATAATAAAATATAATACATATAATAATTGCATTGCAAATAAATATAAGTTTAATCTTTTTTTTTTCTCTTTACTTTGTATCTTAGTTCTAATTATTTAATTGATTATTAGTTTAGTTGTTTTTAATATTAGTTATTGGATAATGTACCTACACATTAATCTTGTACTAAAATAAGATTTTATATCTTTTTGTACAATGCCACCTATAAATGAATAAATGAAAATGACATGAAATGAAATATTTACTCACTCGTAATCTTTGTTCAAGTTTGTTTAGATTTCTTCTGAATTTTGGGTAGGATATAGTCACATTGCAAATTTGGGAATATGATGAAAAATCCTTAAAGACAAAAAATGGACTATTCAATCAAACGAATAGAACAAATCGGAAGACTGTGTATTCATTCAAATCACTAAATAGTTTAGTTGAAAGATACATGTTAAGGCTCATTCAGACTCGGCAAGTTACTTGCACAAGTAAAGACTCTCTTCACTTCCATATGCCCCTCGTAGGTCAAAATGCTTACTTGCGACAAGTTGGAAATCTTGTTCCACTCTATTCTACTTTCTAGAGCAAGTCCACACTTTTAACTTCAATTTTATGTGAATTTTAAACATGGCGGATGGTGTAAATTGTCAGATGATATAGATTTGTGGAAGTTGTCAACCTTGCATCACATTACAAAAATAAATAAATAGTTAGAATTTGTATTCCTCAAAATAAGTAGAAAGAGATTGATCCAAAAAAGTATTATGGAAATATTTGAAGTGATTAAAGACAAAATTGCGGACACATTAAACGAAAGAGAAAATAAACGTGTTTGGGTACGAAAATGATTAAATCGAAGATATGAATTAGATGCTTTTAGTACTCTACTCAAAGAACTAATTCTTGAAGATAGGCGAGCGTATCGGAATCATTGAGGCCAGCCCGTCCCTTTAACTCGTACACGAATTTGTCTGTCTGTATATTTCTTTTTTACTATTTTCGACAATCTCGTAGACCCACTTTTCGTCATTACATCGAGCTGAAATTTGGCACACAGGTTCATGTCGCGTGACAATTGAATCTATCAATCAATTTTAACCGGAAATATCCATGGAAAACCCGGAAAATCGAGAAAAATCATTTGAAAATTTGGTACAAATTTGATTAGTGATAAATCCATTTCAGGAAAAATGCAGAGTTTTCTGAATTTTCCGAAATTTTCCGTCTTTCTCGGAAAATTTTCCGGTAAAAAAGTTTTATAAATTATGCAGGATCAAGTTCCCTATCAACTGGCATCATTACTTTCTCTCCGACAATGGTGAAAACTTGCAGAAAAAATCGAGGAAAATTCATGTAAAACGCTTTTCCGGAGTTTTCCGACCAAGGAAGCGTTTGAGCGTTTTGCAACCTAAGACAAAGTTGTAGAGCGAAATGAGTTGTATAAAGTTGCTTTTGTGGAAAACTCCATGGAAAACCCGGAAAAGCGGGAAAATCATCGGAAAAATTTTCATCGATATGATTAGTGATAAATCTGTTTCAGGAAAAATGCAGAATTTTCCAATTTTTCTCAAAAATTTTCCGAAAATTTCCGGAATTTTCCGACTTTTCCGGAAAATTTTCCGACAAAAAAGTTTTATAAGCTATGCAGAATCATTTTTTTTCCGTCCTACTGGAATCAATACTTTCTCTTCAACAATCATGAAAACTTGCATGAAAAATCGAGGAAAATTCATGTAAATTTTTAACAAAATTTCATAGTAATAGGAAAAGTCTGTTGAAAACATGGAAAATCGGGAAAATTCATGTTACTTGGGATCAAGTTGGAATACAGCTAAAAAGCGCTGTTTAAAACATAATTTGAATTTCAGAAAATCGTTGCAGTACTTCAACGATTTGATACTCGAATAAATTTTGTGAAAAACTGGTAAATCAGTGTCTTTTCAGCCGTCATAAAATTGTTTTAAAATATCTCCATGCAGCACGTAATAACAATTTAGTTAACGTGAAAAAAGTAGAAAATAAAATAAGTAAAAAACGAGTTTTCAAACAAAACTGAAGCCAAGCCGCATGAAAAAGTAGAAAATAAACATTTCTTCACACACAGAGGTGGACTCAGATTTTTTGATTGGGACATTTCTCTTGAATATTCTTTCTCTTCATGAATCAAATCACTTATAACCTCTGATTGATCATACTGAAATATATCGGTGATTGTCAGCAAATTGATTTGATTCTTGAAGAGAAAGAATATTCAAGAGAAATGTCCCAATCAAAAAATCTGAGTCCACCTCTGTGTGTGAAGAAAAGTTTATTTTCTACTTTTTCATGAGGCTTGACCTCAGTTTTGTTTGAAAACTCGTTTTTTACTTATTTTATTTACGGCTATCTCCGGAAAATATTGCTGTTAATATAATTTTGAAAGGAGTGACAGCAATCAGCTGCTTTATTAATGTTCCATTTTAGTTTCAATTGAGGCAAATTCCTTCAAAAGTACTTGAGGAATGTGAACATGAACTTGCTCATATGTAGCAATCTAATTTTGCAAGTAACTTGCAGAGTCTGAATGGGCCTTTACAGTCGGTATTGTTCACAGAACCATATATATTAGAAATTCTTCTTAATTCTTTTTATACAGTACAGGGTGTCCACGCTGTTGTGTCGCTTTTGGTACCCATAGATATTTAATTCTGCTGAAATAATTAAATACAAAATTATAGGACAGGGTGGAGGATTCAAACTCTTTAGATTATGCGGAAAATTAAGAATTTTTTGAATCACCCTATATGAATTTTGAATTAAGAATTGTATAATAATTTGTTAGAAAGATTATAATTTCAGCTTTACAATGTTTCAACGGTTTTTGTCTCCTTCTCTCCTTTTCAAATTTGAGGCTTAACAAAATCTAATTCAGTTTTTCTTTTTAAGTAGTGTGAGTAACCTATATTTGAAAAAAAAACTGGTCAAAAGTGAGTCGATTTTTTTTTTAGAATCCTTAAAAATAGTCTTTTCAAACGATACCCAACGCAATACAAAAAAAAATTGTTTTTGTGAGGCCCAAATTAAAAAAAAATCATAATTTTTGACTGTCGAAATAATGTGCGTGTAACGAAGATTTAATATTCTGCCAAATTTCAAATTGAGAATTACAAGAAATTTAAAAAAACGGCTGTGACAGACAGAAGAACGGACGCTAGAGTTATCTTATAGGGTTTCGTTTTTTTTCCTTTTGAGGTATGGAATCCTATAAAACGCTATCGCGGTTTTTTTGATGCTATGTTTGTTTGCGTGCCTTTTTTTTTTACATTTAAATTGACTGAAATAAATACCCGAAGCAACTGTTGCCAACTTATAGTCTTTAAAAATTCTCCAAACTATTATTCAGAGGTTGCCAGATGTCGCTGTAAAAACGAAAACTAAAGAAATTTACGAATTTATTAAAAATAACAATTTCATTTTTGTACAGAAGTTTTAAGAATCAGGAATTTAAGAAAATGAAGGTAAAAGGCAAACGTTGCTTCCTTGTATATCGCATGCCGCCATCAGTTTCTCTTTTGTCACAAGGAGTGTGACGAATCGAAGAACTCGCTAAGTTGGCAATATTGGTCTTAAATTGAGCTTGTAATTTCAATTTCTCTGGATGGATATGTTTTGTGAAAAGAAACACACAAAAGAGTGCATCTTCGGCTATAAATTACCCAGGGACATCTCAATTTTTGCCGACAGATCCCATAACTTTTCCGGTGTAAACAGGAACTGTTCAGTATGTACTTAGTACTTTATTTCTAGGAGTTATTATAAATTTCCCATAACTTATTCCTTGGGATATCCCACAACTGTAGCTACATTCTTAGCTGAACAATTTTGGGACAAACATGGGAAAGTCGTTTTTCCCCCTTCTAGAATTTAATTTGTCGCTTGGTGTGTTTCTGGGTGGCGTTTTTGGAAACCAGAAAGAGAACAACAAATTATTTATTAAAAGAAACAATGCGTTGTTTAAGCCAGCTACATGCGTGTAGCTATATTAGAATTCTATTCGCTTCAACAATTTTGTTTTTTGTTTTGATAAAATTTGTTTATTGTACATTTCAGAACGTGATTATTTAGTGATTTTGTCGTAAGAATTCCATTTGCAGGTGTTAAAAGTTTTGTATTTATGTTTTATGCAAGTGCATATACTTTCTAGCCATTTTTCTTTATATTTTTTTTTTGTAAAAATGCCTATCCATAAAAAAAAATATCTACAATCCCAGAAAATCTCAAACAATATCCTCAGACATACCCTCGCACATCCTGAAAACAAACTAGGAGATCCGTAAGACATCCTAGGTACGGTAGCAGTGGGAATTTTACATTATTGAAATGCTTTAACTATGCATAAATACAACCACAGTAAATCCTGTGGAAAATGCATGGAATATACAAGAGACGAATGCCGGGACATTCGTTACTCCCAGGGTTGTTCTAAGTTGTTAATTGAGACCGGACAGGATTTTGCGCGGACAATTTATATATCCTAAGAGGATTTTCTAATAACATACCACGGACACAATTGTTCTGTGTGATATGTGATATAGTGATGAAAACATTGGAAAGTGTATCTATATAAAGCGTAAAGTATACATATATATGTACAACTGTCACTGTAAACGGAGGAACGGCATTCATCTGGGGGCGTTCTTTTAGGATGATAGGATCACTCATTATCAGCTCCATTTGACATACTTTTAACATAAACATATCATTGAACTTCGAAAAGATCAAAATGGGAGGTCTTGTCTTTAGTTCATTCAGAATGATCATGATCACTCATTTTTAGCTTAGTCTGATCATAAATAGTGCCCTCAATTTTAGTTCTGAATGAGCATAGATGAATATCTCCTTTTTAGCTCGCAGTATGATCATAAATGGAAGCCGCCTTTTTAGCTCTCAATGAGCATAAATTCAGATCTTTTTTGTAATTATTCTACTCAAATGAATCATTTTAATGATTTTAATAATTTTAGCGACGTTTAGATAATTCTGATTTTTGGAGGATCGTTTAATTTGCAAAATATGTTTTAACTAATTTCGCCATTTCTCAGGCTTTTAGTAACTTTTTTTTACGTTAACTAAAGTTGCCCGTTATTAGAACGGCATTCTCTATTCTTTATTATTTAATTTTTTTTATTTATTTTCTTTTAATTGTTTGAATTTTTTTTGTAAATTTTTACAGTTATAGACAAACATAGTCTGGGCTTTTCTTAAGTTTATACATAAAATAAAACGGAACGCTGACGTTCAATGAACTCATGAATTTCGCATAATTCAATTCTATCTCAGTTCCAGAATTGCTCTAAGAAAACTCCGAGCAATACTGAAATCTAATCAAAGCACTGTACATACCTCTTTATTGCTTCTACAAAAAGCACGCCGTATATCTATGAAGCTGGCATGTAATTTACGAATATCGAAAGATAACACCGATTTTTCGAAAACATAAATAAACATCGTCAGTACTCCCTTCAAATCCATATGCAAAACTTATGTTGATTACATGTTTCATGAAAAAAGAGGTTTGCACATAATTTTCAAGATACAGTGTGTATTTTGTTGTAAAAATCGATATGTAGTTATTAATCACCTTGTCATTCGGTATGGTTTTATTTTATAGGAGACATTTTTGCCTTTCTTGATGATATACGTAGCTCAATATAATCAATTAATATGCGACACCCAACACTATAAACAAAACGGTGTAAATTTACACAATTTTAGATGCTAAATATACTGCGAAGATATGCGTAGAGCTTAATGGAATGTTGAGTAGGTACAATTGTACGCGTATAGTATTTCGTTATTTTTGGTAGTAAATTTTATGTTTAGATAGTAGTCAGTGGGGACTTGACTTAAACTTATAAATACATTTGTTTGACAACACTTTTTGTTATTCTTTAGAGTAATCAACTTTTGAGTATTAAGCCAAATATAGTATATGGGAACATTAGCTGTGTTTGTTTTTGCTTTCGTTCAAGGTCAATACCATATTTCAATACGCATAATAACAAACAAAGGCTTCAATACAAATGTATGTTTTTGTTTTTGCAATGTGTATAAAAACGTAACTTGACCTCGCCGACGCAATAGTACAAATAGTTTATTAATGAAATTGGAGTAAAATTACATTTCTACTAAGTAAAAATAGAAGAGAAAAAAATTGCAATATTGTAAAATTGTAATTTTCTCTAATATCAATGTAAAATTACATCCATAAGGTGTAACATTTGTTCCCATGCCTTGGAGTATACATTTGTATAGAAAAAGGAAAGTTACATTAATTTACATTGGACCGTTTAAACATCCGCTGATTCTACTCAATACATGAATATGTGCATTTAATGTAAAAATATAAATTTCAAATCAGTTTTATGTTTGTGTGTACATTTCAACTATTCCAAATCGTTCAATATATTCATCTAATCCAAAAATTAATATATAGTGGTGAGAAAAGCTCAGAAAAACTCAGCCGAATTTGTTTACTTTTTAACTTGTTCTATAATTTATCTCTTTATTAGATTTAAGTTTATAATTTATATGTATATTTGTTTGTTTTTCTAGAGGAGGTAAATTTACCCTGGAAATTCGTGTAAATTCACTTTTTTACAAAAACGAATATTTTACAATTGTACCTACAAAATTGCCAATAAATATTTTGTCTTCTTTGTTTTTAACGATCTCAGTAAGTCGTTTTGATATTGATTATACCAAGTTTTGTAGGGTATGCGTGTCGGTACAGCTTCCAATGCTAATTTTATGGCAGTTTTTAACTTTAACTGTCTACCATTGTTATAAGCCGGCCTGTCAAAAATTCTCCAAAACGTCCCCGATCAGGTTTAAATCAAGAATTCTTGCAGCCAAATTGAGAGTTTTAATATTTCTGTCTTCTTTGATGCTCTGGAGGTGTGAATTGGCGCATTATAAAACTTTTGCAACACAATACCTATACTCTTTGGATTATCATGTTATTTAATAATTATATATTAAATTCTTCAGTTCATCACGCCACTGCCACCAAAATTTTGTGTTATACTGACCACCTCTTGTAGTAATGTATCATGTCAATAGTACTAGAAACCGTCTAGATTGAACTTCCTTTTGGTCGATAAAAACGACGTCTTCCACAGTGGATATGTTTTTCAACGAAGATTAGTCTAGCCGCCTTGTATATATACATAGTTTCCAGTTATTGGAGATACCTTAACACTTTTCCCGAAAACTAGTAGATGTTTATTTTTCGACAGGATTTGTCGAGCATTTCGGCTAGTGACTGAAAGATTTAGTTTTGTCACAAATTTGACTAGAGGAGACATATATATTACTTTCTGTGGTAGTAACAATTATGCGTTCGTGCATTGGAGAATTTTTTTTATTATGGTAATATTTTCCCATTTTCTAATCGGAATCTCCTAATTTGCGAAAGTGATTGAGATCTGCCGATTTTTCCACAAATTTTCTGAGGGGATAACCTTATATCTCGGTAGTCCCCCATATTATAGCGCGTTCTTCGCAAGCAAGACTATTACTCTCTTTTTTTTTCCGAGCCATTTTTTCTTGTTTTTAATCTTAAAGAGTAATTTTTATAACGATTTTTATTAAAGAGTCTATATATGGAAAAAAAAAATTACTTTTGTCTTTAAGGAAATGAACTTATCGAAGAGAGAATCGCACACAGAATAAGTCGAGATTTTCGGAACACGAGTGTGTGACTGATTAGTTATATTCGTAGGAAAAATCAATGACTGATCAAAAAGAATAAGAAATAAAAATAAAAATTATAAATTTAAATCCAGAGAAAGAAAACGAATTTCCACTACTCTGTACCTAAGCCTTCAGCAGAATTTCGAAGAAATAGGTAGATAAGATTCTGTAATTATGTAACTTTGAAAAACACATGTTTTTCTCGATATCCGTAGAAGTTCGTATATGAAAGTAGTTCATATAGAGGACACAGGCATAAATGAAACAACCATATCTGTTAATGATGTTCATCGGTATATTATTCGCTATACAAACACAATATCAAAGGTTGATGATATAGGCTCTGTACATTCACACATTTGTCCTGCATATCTATGTAACTACTTTATTGTTATGTTGGGTATAGTGGTCACTAAACAATGACCTCACAACAATACTCGTTTGGGGCAGAGCAAATCGGATCTTGTTTACTGTTTCTAAAACGTAATATTGTCTTTTATCATGCATGTATCAACGTACTCCAACGCAGATATCTCTAAACATCGCAGCCATTGAAATATCCAGCAATCTTAGTTGGTTCGATTTTTGGTATTGTTGCCAAAATGCCTGGGCTACTTCCAAGTATGCAAAAAATATTCTATTCTATGCATAAATCAGTCAAATTTGGTCGTGAGTCCTTTATAATACCGGAGACGGACTTGCAATTTCCATATTTATATATGAATATTACAATTATGTTAATTGAAATATAAAATTTCAGAGGACAGACTTGCGATTTACGATACTGAGAAGTTAATTAGAGAGCTTACATCTGATTTCTCATTTAATTTGTCATTTGACTTAAGAAAGTTTCGCGCACGTATAAAATTCGGACAAATATTGTTTATATGAAAAATAAAACAAAATAGACAAGTGTCAAATATTAAATGTCAGAAAAAGTTGCTACCAACATTGCAGGATAAAATTCAGTTCTAAAAGGTTCGTGTATAATCTTTTAATGGTTTATAATAACTGGGTCATATTGCAATAAACTCGTATACCTCGTACATTTTTCGCAATTTTAATATTGAGTTCCATACTGTACTATACAGGGTGTTTCCCACTAGGAGGTCAATAGAGCGGGAGGTGATAGTACTCACCTAGACGAACCAAAAATTGTATAGCAGGGGGGGGGGGGACATTTAACCGGTTAAAAGTTACAGGGTGATTAAGAAAAAAAGCTAGTTTTTCACAAAACACCCTGTATCTTAAAAACTACAGGGGGTCACAGATAAGAGCTCATTGTATGCAGAACTTCACGACTGCAAAGAGGAGAGTCTACAGCTTACAGTTTTTATAAAAAAAAGTTATGTTAACGACCTTGTTGCAAAATTAATAGAGGTTAAATTAAAAATAAAAAGTAAGAAAATCCGAAATTTTGAGTTTAGACAACCATAATTCTTGATGGGAGAGGGATATGGGGCTAATTGAGCAGTCGTTGAAAAGGCCATGAAGTTCTGCATATAATGAGCTCTTAACTGTGACCGTGCGCCCTGTTGTTTTTAAGATACAGGGTGTTTTGTAAAAAACTAGCTTTTTTCTTAATCACCCTGTAACTCCTAAACGGTTGATATGGCCCCCCCGTGCTGTACAATTTTTGGTTCGTCTAGGTGAGTACTATCACCTCCCGCTCTATTGACCTCCTAGTGGGAAACACCCTGTATACTGAGCGTACACCGAGCGTATACCGAGCTATTTCTCAGTATATAGAAACTAGCGGTTTAGCGCAAATTACAATATTGAAATTTGACTGTCTGTCTCCGGTATAAGCAGAGCAATACGAATGTGGAATGATTTACCATTGTCTGTTTTTTTTTATACCCTAGATGAAATCTATAAACACCTCGAAATAATGATGGTAGAGCAAAATGAATTGGACACCCACGCATAATATTAAAAGTTATTTTGATTTTTGCATGTCCGTCCGTCCGTCCGTCTGTCTGTCTGTGCGCACGATAACTCGAGAACACGTATACTTAGAGAGCTGAAATTTTGTACACGGACTTTAAAAAAAAAAGTAAAATTAAGTTCGAAAATGGGACAAATCGGGCAACTCCTTCGTGGGGTTGCCATACAAAACTTTCGTTTTTCACTATATATTTGGACACTGCTTGAGAACGCGTCGACGTAGAGAGATGAAATTTCGTACATGATGTTTTTACTACATTAGCAAATAAAATGTCAAAAATAGACTAAATCGGGCAACTCCTTCTTGGTGTTGCCATATAAAAATTTAGGTTTTTTACGTATACTTTGAAAACGATCAGTCCAAGACATTTTTATTGTACTAAAAACTTCTGCAGAATACGAAATCCTATAAAATTGGTTATAATCATTTTTTCTTTTCAACGAACCGTTCTAGAAATATATGCGAAAAACAACTTCAAAATCAAACTTCAATAGATCGGTGACCATACGAAATTTAATACGGGCATTCATCTAAGGTATCATAAGAATTGGTCTTAGACCAATTCTAGTTTTTTTACTTGTTCTCTTCAGCTATGAGTCGCAAACATTTAAGCTTAATGCACTCCGTCACCTCCTTGACTCAATCTAATAATTTTCAATTCTGTACCCCTTCTTCCTTTCCTGCCAAGGCTGTGCTACGCTATGGCATCTTAGGGTATCCTCTGAGTAAAGATCATAAAAAAAAAAAACAAAAAAAAAACCAACTAGAACAGAAAATGAATCCGCTAAATTGACAACGCTGCTTTTGAAATCTGACTGACTTATCCGCCTTTCTAAAATGGTACCCACTCTTGGTAATATTGTCATGAAATCGATCAATCTATCACCCACACCTTTTCTCTTGGAGTATGATTTTTTTTTCATCTTTTAAACTAAATCTTCTCTGACATTTCAAACTTTTACAAATTCACTTTTAAGAAAATTTTAAGTGTTCGCTTACATTCCACTTCTTTTTTCTATCAGAAAAAGATCACAATCACTTTCAGAAATAAGAAGATTTTCTAATAATATTACAATTTTCTTTACAAAAAAAAAAACAAGACTTTTTTTTCCTGTCCAGTTTCCATTGTAATATGGTTTAAAGTACTTAAACCCTTTAGTCGATCTTTTGTTGAAAACAATTATTATAATTTCGTAGACATCTACTAAGTCTGTCTCGGTCGAGTTGAGGCAGTAGTAAAAGTGATTCCAGTTCAAAATTTTTATGGATATTGTTGCTCAAGATGAATGTGAAATTCGAAGCAATTTGTCATTTTTTTTTCGCTTCTTCTCTACATTTTCTTTTTTTTTTTTTAGAGTTTGCGTAATAACAAAGATTTTATTTCACTTAACCTGAACTGAGGAGGAGGATGTCTGAATGAAAAATTAATCAAAAATTATCTTTGCCGATCTGAAATATATTATCTGCCCACCGAATTGAGTTGGTCTTTTTATTTTCCTTTTTTTTTTATTTTCCATTAAACGGAAACGCCGCAATTGGTACGACGAAATTCTTGAGTGAGTCCGACCTATCCAATAGCACTAAAAAAACATTACGCAAAAGTGTTTCCAGAGTGTAACAAGAGATGTTTTCCGTTTTTTGCTATTATCTGCATTCTTGGTAACTTACCTTGTGCCTGACTACCTTTTAGAGCTTTGTTGGTTTTTGTTACATCAGCGCTTGGCTGTGGCTAGTTAGCTAGCTAGCTAGCTTAGCTTTCCTCTTTGGTTGTTCCTCTGTTTATTTACATTTTTTCTTTTACTTTTATTTTTTATTTTTTATTTATTTTTTTTTTATTAAAAAAGAAAAGGCAAAGTGTCTATAAAACAAATTACTTGGCCGTTCATGAATAGTCTTGTCTTACATCTGAGCTTTAGTTATTTTTCAAATGAAAATTTTGTTCAATTCCTACTATGCCTGGTGCTTGCTTATAATGCTTTTGTATATAACTTGACAACAGGGGAATGAGATGTCAGATGGGTTTGGTTTTTTTTCTTATAATCTGAACATAAATAGGAAGGAAGGTTTCCCCATTGTACGTACCTTATACACTCTATTTCTTGTTCACTTTCAATTTGGGGAGATATTAAAAAACGACATAACAATGAGGAAATATTGTAGGTTTTCTGCTTGTTTTTTGTTTTCCTTCTTTTATTGTTTTAAAGAGCAAAGTTTTCTTGGCACTTTTACTTTGACTGACTTTGATCTACCAAAGCAAAAAAAAAAGAAAAACAACAAGGAAAAAGTTTTGATAAATCATTTATCAGCTGTGCAAAGCATAAATACTCGTGTATGAGATGAGTTATATAAATTTCTGTTGTTCTTGCATTGATTAAAATTATTTTTGAAATTTTCTCTTCAGTTAAGGTGAGATAATTATTTATTTCGAGCTGATTAAGTAATACCAGCAGCTATTAGAGGATATATGAGACTTTGTCTATCAAAATCATTCAACTGTGCAAAATATTTACACAACTGTATGTATCTGTTCGAAAAGCCAAATATTGATAAAGTGTTTTTTTTTTTTCTGAAAATACTTATGATGTGAATTTGATTTGAAGGGGGGAGTCAATCTAGTGGAAAAAACGTGCTAAGAGAAAGATTAAAAAAAAATTTATTACTTGCTAGGCTAGAAAATAAATTTCCTTGACATGATTGACGATGACTGACACCAAAGGTGGTAGATCAAGAAGTGAAGAATATTAATTATTCGCACGACTGTGGTGGGTAATAAAGTGATCGATGAATAATTTTATACAGAAATTAACGAAATGGGACTCGAGTTTGCATGCATAGTGTTGCTTGGTATTTGTAGATCAAAAGGTGAAATTTTTTAAAATGAAAGTGAAAAGTTAGATTTATTTAAGTTAGGTTAGGTTGCAGAGTTGTCACTAATCTAAGTCCTAGCCTACACCATTTAGACTACTGCCTGCCAATTGTAACCCATAGATTCATGGGAATTTATCCTTCTAAATTCGATTCTAGATAAATTTATTTTGCTTGCCTTTAGAATTTCAGGATAACTATAAGCTCTAAACCTTCAAGTTCTCCTAGCTCCGCAAAGAAGTGACTACCAAGTATCCATCTTATTTTGATCGCCAGAATAGGACATTTTCAGAACCCATTTTGAGCCGATTCGATTTCTTCAAGAACTTTATAGCTACGACTGATGAAATCGTTAGAGTCTGAACTCAGATTTTTACTTATGGCCCGATGTCCTATTATCACCTTCAATATACCTCCTTGGTGTCCGTTCTGCTTCCATGTTTTCTTGCTATTGTAGGCAGTAGCAGTATCAATTGACCCACCGATTATTAGCCTTCTTGTAATCTAATATAGATTTTATGAATATTCGTTGACGAACTATAGCGAAATCATTTGAGAATATACGATTTCAAACCATGATTTCTCTAGTATATTATTTTCTGATGAAACACGATGAAGGTAATGTTGAGGATTTTTTACTTAGCTCATGAGTACAAGTTCGTAGGTATGTAGATTAAACAGTTAATAATTTTTATTGGACTGTTATCAATTAAATTAAATACAAAAAAAAAATTGCTTTCTTCGACTTCAATACAATTACGGAGACGTTTTCAAAAATTGCATGCTATGATCGCACACTCTTCCACCATTTTTTTTTTTCATTCAGCGTGCCTTTACTATGTTGAATCGACATCGCGAAATAGTCACGGTATATTTCATCGACCACGACTCCAATGCATTGCAAGGAACGACATGTTAATAGTTGGCAGCGTTGATCTTGACATTTCTGCCTATAAATACTACGGCATCTAGAAAACCCTCCCCGTTGCATTAGTAAACAGAGCACATTAGAGATGACCATTAGCAAACCTTTTCAGTTTGAACGAATTGTTGAAGTAATGTACATACGTAGTCGATCTTCATTTTGACGATATTTTGAACGTTGAATTCGATGTGCCAAGCTTTTTCGTCCTCTTACATATCCAACATTTTGAATTCCAAGCGATCTTGCATTTAATTTTGTTGACATTCGTCGACCTGGCATCGGTGTAGTGACCAGATGGCTAATCCGAGGATGATTCGATCATCCAAATAAAATTCTACGAAGTTTTATTGCACTTTTACTAACCCCGATCATTACGTCAGGACTATGAAGAAATCTGAACGTTCGTCCTGGTAGTCCAGAACTATGTGTTTAATCGACTTTTTATAGGTACGCAACCTTAACAGTTGAGAGATGATAGCGAGCCCTGGTCTGAATAGCTATCATGATTCGTATCAATGTGACTCAACGAGCACTAAAACACAACGGAACAAAGATTGACGATTTAGAATACCCCACCAGGTATCTATCTGCAGCCTGTCATACCAGTCCTGCAATTGAAAATGCTGGAAATTTGTTATAATAGTATTGACAGCTGAGAAATAGAGGTATATATTGCGGTGGTGTGATATGATAGACAAGTGGGAGGAAATAAGTCGACGTTGGCGTTGATTTTTCCCTGGAAGCTCGTAGCGCTTCTTTTCCTTCTCCCAGTTCATTACTTTTTAACATAAGCATGTCCGTACAGGCAAACGCTTCAATGCTGCTCTTAAGAAGCTCTCCAAATGATAGCCGAAGAATTTTTTTTGAATGTATCTTTTCGAAAGTTTTAATGAGATTTTTGGATAATTATCGCAGTGCTTCTTCCTTACCACATATACATAAGAGGACTTCAACCGCTGTCGCTTCCTGAGAAGGGGCTTGGACTTTCTCATGATTATTTGTGATATTAAAATTACTTCTAACCACTCTGAGCTTCACATTGAAAATGAGAGATGCATACTTTGCACAATAGTGGAAAAGTCCACAGTTTAGATTCGTTGAAAATTAAATGAATTCACCCCTTGTTGCACTTCTGTTGGAGCTCATCAAATAATCTTCTATAGAGCTTCCAAGCGATGGCTCTAGAAGCACTTGAGTTATTTACATGCGCCTTTGTTCATTTTTCAGAATAGATTAGTGAATATGCTACTAAAGTGTTGGCAAATGATGGCTAGAGAAGCGCTGGTTTTTCGTCACAATCAGAGTATTCAGCCGTAGAAGAAACCAAGGCGAATTAATCTTTGGGTGTCTGCCGAAACTTCCAAAGTTATTCCACTTTCATTGCTGTGTTCATATTGGTGATACGGCACATCGTGCAGTCCATAATTTTTTGGAATTAGATTATGGTGAAGAAGGGTGCCGTTAAAATGGCTCTGCTGATGGCATTTTCTTGTTGCTGCGCTCATCAATTATCAAGGCTCATAAAAATGTTTAGCGATACAAGTAAGACATATGTATGTACGTCACTTAATTAAATCCAACTTTTTTATCGTTTATAAACTGAAACAGTTTAGAGTAAATTCCTGGTATTCCAAAATTTTTACTGATCTCGGTAAGAAGGGGGCGGGGAGGGGAGTCCAGATTCAAGCTTAGTTTGCTGTAAAAAATTATCATTCAGAAATAACTTCACAAATGAGATAAATGAGACATTAGCCTAAGAAGATTTTATAGAGTAGCACACAAAATAAAGGGTTTTCCAATAAGAGGTGTTATTTTAATTAGCCCGCTATTTCGGTAGATGTCACCTTTGGAGCTGTCATTTTTTGACATTTGACAAGTAGAAACTACGCCATTAATAAAAATGGAACGATACACGATTCAACAACGCATTGAAATTATTAAAATTCACTATAAAAATGGTGAAAATGTGGCAGAGACGGTCCGTAAAACTCGTACATTTTTGGGTCGTCGTGAAGCACCTTGTCGGACCGCAATACAGAAACTGGTAGAAAAATTCGAGCTGTCGGGACAACTTAGTGATGTGAAGAATAAAACCCGTGCACGTCGCTCAAGAACAGCCGAGAATATTGCTGCTGTAGCCGAAGTGTTGAAGAAAACCCAGGTTTGTCCATTCCTCGTCGTTCTTTGGAATTAGGCATTCCACAAACGTCATTACACCGTATTTTGCATAAAGATTTGGGTCTTAAGGCTTATAAAGTTCAGTTAACATAAGAACTCAAGCCAACCGATCATCAACAACGTCAAGTCTTTGCTGATTGGGTCCTTGAAATGCATGAAAATGATCCGGAATTCCATCGAAAACTCATCTTGAGTGATGAGGTCCATTTCCACCTCGATGGCTTCGTCAACAAGCAAAATTGTCGCATCTGGGGCTCGGAAAACCCAAGAGTTATTGTTGAAAGCCTCTCTATTCTCAACGTGTGACTGTTTGGTGCGGTTTATGGTCCCGCGGGGTCATTGGACCTTACTTTTTCGAAAATGAGGCTGGAGCAACAGTTACGGTGAATGGATTGTGCTATCGACAGATGATTAATGATTTTTTATGGCCGGAATTGGATGATATTGATCTGGACAACGTTTACTTTCAACAAGACGGCGCTACGTGCCATAGAAGCAACGAAACCATTGATCTTTTACGGGAAAAGCTTCCGGACCATGTTATCTCTCGAAGAGGTGATCACAATTGGCCACCGAGATCTTGTGACTTAACACCTTGCGACTTCTTCCTTTGGAGCCACGTGAAAGAGAGGATGTACGCCAACAGCCCAGCGTCGATTCAAGACCTCAAAGATGGAATTCGTGAGGCTATCGAGGACATAGGGCAGCCACTTTGCGATTTGGTTATGGAAAATTTCATGAAAAGGATATGGTCCTGTAGGCGTGGTCGTGGTGGTCATTTGGCTGATGTTATTTTTCATTATGAACGGCATACCTTCCTCTTTATAATAAAATAAAGATCCGATCATTTATCTCAAAAAATGGCATTTTTCTTTGAATATCCAAATAACACCTCTCATTGGAAAACCCTATATACAACAGGCGTAACACTGTTGCTGTTATTTTACAATCTAATTTTTGATTTTTCCTAAAAACCTTCATATACAGTCCCTTCTCACTAAAGCTTGACTCATCCTACCTGTACTAGGAAATTGCTTTTAATACATTTGTATCTTTCCTTTTCCTTTTTTGAAGAAATAAAGTAGAGCGAAGAAAATCCAAATAAGCAAAGAACGACTTAGAGCTTGGAAAGCTCAGAGTTGATAACTTTTTATGAGCATAGTAAAACCAATCAACAATATTTGCCTAAGTGCTACTATCCAAGTTTTATGTGTATTTTAAACATCGCAGCAATGTCATAACCTTTTTGGATACGTGTTCACCAATTGACATGTAACTGACCCTAGCTTTAGCTAAATATGATTAATAGTATAACCGAAGTTAGTCAAATAAGTAAACTGTGCATTCCTTCAAGCCATTCATATTATTTAAATTTTGCTTTACGCTACTACCTGTGTATATGTATTGTTGTCCTATTCCTACTGTATCCACTCAAAACAAAAAACAAAACATAATCTGAAGTTACAAAATATCTCAAGATAAATGTCAAACAATTTACCTACAATAAAAAATAAAAGTCCCGCTTCTTGTGAGAAATAATAAAGAAAAAGAAAAAAAAATCAACATCTGTCCATTGTCGTCGTTACGATTGCACATTTTGACATTAAACTTACATAATAAGTTCCAAAACGAGCGAACGAACGTACTCACACAACACAACACAACATAAACAACATAAGTAGGTATAGTCATCAACATCATCATCATCATCATCATCACCAACCATAGACAGTTTGACGATACATACTTGCGTCACAGCATTCCAGACATTCCTCATGTCCCCCTAACCATCTTCACCTAACATTATTCTTAAGTCATGTATAATCTTTCTAATACCGATGATGAGCTGAATTTTTGATTATTATGCGCAACGCAACGCAATTTAAGTCAAACTGTATCCGATCTAATTTACATTAACATCGCGGCGGTAGTGAAGATCGACATCGCGACACGTTGGCATTGCATTATTAGTATGCAAAACGACCTACTTGGCTACTTCTTAATGCTGCTGCGCCGCCGCCTGCCGTTGAGTTATGTTGAGATGCGATCGATACGAGCAATGTTTACATAGCCAAGAAAAGAAAGTTTTCTTTAAAATTAAGAGAATACGGCTTTTGATCAAAGTCAAAATTGCAAGTTGACATGCGTTGGCGGATATTTATATCCCCCCCCCCCCCCTTATACAATTTAAATAGGTGTTGCTGCACTTTTTAATGCGCAGGTGTCAATGGATGAATAATTGATGTGACAGGAGAAAGTTCATTCTGGACACTGTCTGTCTCTTGATCTGAGGAGGAGATATCCAGTCCAGTCCAGGCGCATTTAGTTAGTTTCGCAATTTAGTTTGTTTTTTTTTTTTTCTGAAACTCTACCGCTTAAGATTGTACACATTAAAAAGCCGCCAAATCCATCAGGTCCTATAAAGAGATCCGAACTTAATCCGTTTAAAATAACAAAATCAGAAAAAAAAACACCAAAAAAAAAAGGTTAAAAGCAACAAAAAGTGGAAAATCGATCTAATTGCGATAAACGAATTAACTCGGACTAAACGACTGCCTGCTGGCTTTTGTTGAAAATCTTGTGATCTGCCGCTTTCACCTTGAAATACCTGCCTGGCGCTGAATTGACTTAATTTTCTTTTAACGTTTATTTTGTACTTTGATTAGATAAGGATTTCGAATTTAATGCTTTTGATTTCGGTTATTAAATGTCGAAACTTCGATAAATCACGATCATACAAATCCGGTTCTAATTACAGCGAGAGTGAAAATTAATTACAATTTAAATACTATATGTCATGTGTGATCTGCATACATCGATATACATAAATATGGATGGATTGAATGGATGGAGTTCAAGTTCGATCATGTCAGCAAGTTTTTCAAGGTGAAACCCCTAGTATCTGACTTGAATTATGATTATTGGGTGAGAGATATCGTAAACCTATATCTACGGAATTTGCTTAAATACACAAATCCAATTCCAAATTAGATGTTGTTGTTGTTGTTATAATTATACATATTACATACACAAGTTCAGGTGAGCTAGTTACCTTCTTTGGGAGTTATGTAGTAACTTATCAACGAAATATATAGATGAATTTTGGTATGGGAAAGTATGTTTTTATGGTTTCCTTTCCGTTCTTTAATAAGCTTGGGAATTCTTAAGTATGAAACGTTCATGTGGGACTTCTTTCAAAGTCCAGTCCAGTCTATATATGTAGTCCAGTTCAACCGAATCCAGTTCCCAATAACAATCTTCTGCCGGAAGTCTTATGCTGACATTTCAATGTCATTTTCTCGGTGTGTCGAAATTAAACAGTATTGACGCCTCGAAATGTCTCGACTTACACCTAGTCAGCGCATATTAAAATCACTTAATGAAAAATGTGAATGCTTTTCAACCTTGTTACATTACAAGTGCAGTTAAAAAACGTTTTTTTTTAATTTTAGGCTCTTGGCCTTGCATTTAATCATGTTGCAACGTGCTTTACGTTTTATTTTTTATTTTATTTATTTTTTGTATAGCTAATACCGTGATGTATAGTATGCGCGATGTTTGTTATTATGTTTTAGAATAAATTCTAACTTTGAAGATCATATAAAAGGGGAAGGGCACTGCTGTATTGTATGTGTTTACAGAGAAAACAAAAAAAAAAGTATTTTTTTTTTTTGTATTTACATGGAACATTTTAAGGGCAAATATTTATTTAAATGAAGATGGCGAATAAAATTAATGTCACAATATGTGAATTATATCTAGTAGTAGTTCCGGGGAGATATATGTAGTATAAATGGGATTTTGTATGAGTTTAGTGGTGGTGAAATTATGGTGGGTATATCATTAGAAATTTTAGTTTTTACGATGACCACTCTGAAAATTTTTGATTTCCTTTAATGATATTAGCGATAGAGGTTAGGAAACACCACTGAAATCTCTTCCTCACTATAAGTTGGGGGATTATAATTTTTTAATTTTCTACAATCTCAAAATGATTCAAGAGTCCTCTCCTAAGCACTGTCGGAATTTGGTTCATAAACAAAAATCTTCATCATAGGTTTTGAAATATTTGTAGTAATCCACACGTTTAGTCATAGTCATACCTGGCTCCATATCTATGTAGTTAATGTTGTCAGATTCTTATCAATTTATTTGTGCTGAACGTGGTCTGGTGTTGCATTTCTCTTGCAAGTTGTAAAGTTTTTGCTTGCAATATTTATGGAAAAATTGATTTCATAAAAATTGCATCATAAAATGATAAAAATATATTTTTTTTTTGTTATAATAATTTCATATAAAATTGATTAATTGATTCATTTTGAGTTGCATTATTAAATATACAATCTCTGACACAACTACATCTACGCTTGATTTTGAATATAATAAGTGGTTTGGATAGATAGATTGAGAAGATGTTGAGGGAGTCTCTTGAACTAATGCATCCTCCAGATGGATTTCAGAGATGTTGAGGGATTCTTTTGAACTTGTTCATCCTCGAAATTTATAAGCTATTACTCATAAATCCTAGCCGGACGATCTAATGAAGCTTAGGATTAGCCTCCACTCCTCCATTTTGACTTCATAAAGTTCATCTAGGAAGTAGGAAGTACGAACCAAGGAATTCGTATCGTCTACCGTAGAGAGCCGGATAGTGACAGAAAAAATGAATTTTCTTTTCGGTTTCCTCTCCACATTCGCTGGATACAGGGTTGTTAACAAGCACTATCCTATACAGGGTGTTTCCCACTAGGAGGTCAATAGAGCGGGAGGTGATAGTACTCATCTAGACGAACCAAAAATTGTATGGCAGGGGGGGGGGGGCCATATCAACCGTTTAGGAGTTACAGGGCGATTAAGAAAAAAAGCTAGTTTTTTTACAAAACACCCTGTATCTTAAAAACTACAGGCCGTACGGGCACAGTTAAGAGCTCATTGTATGTAGAACTTCATGGCCTTTTCGCGACTGCTCAATTAGCCCCATACCCCTCTCCCATCAAGAATTATGGTTGTCTAAACTAAAAATTTCGGATTTTCTTACTTTTTTTTTTTAATTTAACCTCTATTATTTTTGCAACAAGGTCGTTAACATAACTTTTTTTTATAAAAACTGTAAACTCTAGTAGTTTTTAAGTAGTTTTTAAGATACAGGGTGTTTTGAAAAAACTAGCTTTTTTTCTTAATCACCCTGTAACTCCTAAACGGTTGATATGGCCCCCCCCCCCCCTGCCATACAATTTTTGGTTCGTCTAGTGGGAAACACCCTGTATAGGTGAAGTGATCTTGAGTAAGTATTCCGTTAGAATTGACATAAGGGTTCTCAGGGTTGGCTTGTTAAGTCCTAAGAGCTTTTTACTTGAGTTTGGGTTAGGTTTCCCCACAGTTTTCTTGTACTTTTATGCTTGGAGTCATTTAATCAGCAACGACTATGTTGGCAGTCAACCCAAGCCATGATATTAGAGATGAGGGTTTTTGATGCAATTACGATTGTAGAGGGAGAAATCTCTGAGAACGCTCCAAGACGACCAAGGTCGTCCATCTTTTTGTTTCTACTTATTTTGCTGGGACCTGATATTCATAAGATGAATACCTCATTACACCGAGAAAGGGAATTCAGGGCAGATTTACTACACTTCAGTAGAAGTTTGTAGGTAGCAAAGGATTTTGACAAGACTTTAACAGTCGATTGGATGTCCGTGCAGATGAATGAGAATCTCTTTGTTCTCAGTATTTAAGTTGAGAAGATACCTTCCTGCTTTTAAGATAGCTTTGATTTCCGTCTGGAAAGCCGTGGCGTAATTTGGAGATGTCCATTTCGACATGAAGGTCGCCACAGAAAACGCCCGCTTCAGATGTGTCAATGGTTGAGGGACAGAGTTTGATTCCAATTCCGCCCTGGATGAAATTGTTGTCTTAAAATTGGCTTTTAGTATGGTCTCGAGAAGGTGATCACTTTTTTTGTTTATGCCAGGTATGAGACTTCACATTATCAAAGATGTATTCGTGTGGACTCTTATTCTATGATGAATCCAACTCTGGTTAAGATGCAGTCTTACCACTGCAATTGATGTTTCCTTCTTGATGCAAATTTGACCGGACTGAATATTGGGGATAAACTTAAGAGCCTGAGTACTAGTTGACTTGAATGCGCGACATACGCAACTGAGGCAGATTCCCTGAATATTTGCAAATATGGACGGAAAATGGTAACGAGTCAATAGTTTGGGCGATCATGCCTGCTTTTGTCTTTCATTTTCCATTTCTCTGTACGCCATTTAAGAAATTCTTTGTCAAAGGATAGATCACCAATCTTTCTCTCTTACCGGTCTCCTGCAGGATCATCTTGACTTGAATTATATTTTAAAATTGTATTTTTTCAGTTTAAAATTCTAGAAAAAAGTGAATCACCAGATGCTTTGGAGTTCCTCAATGTTTATCAACTTCTGAGCCAGATTGCAAAGTTAGAAGAGATTTACCTTCTGAGTCTGTGGTTGAGCAGATATGCCATTTACCACCACCATTTACTTCTAAACAAGTTTATTAGTTTTTGAAAAGTAGCTTAAGTTCCCTTTTGTTTAATTTTTGGCCGCCATATGAGTATAGCGTATGTGATCATAATAACAATAATAATTTATTTAAGCTTGTAACTTTATTGTACACCAGCAATATAAAACCATTCAGACTTATATCGGGTATGTCAATTTCGTATAGAAACAGATACACTGAGACTTTGCAGGGTTAAGCACTAACCCATTCAGCCTAGACCACCCATGAATCCTCTCAAGATCCCAAATAATACGCTCGATGCAGTCCGCAATGGAGCCAATAGGCATACTTAAGTATAGTTGTACATCATCAGCATACAGCTGAATTTTTGCATCTTCAATAAATTCGGGAAGGCCATTAATAAACAGGCTAAAAAGTAGAGGACCAAGTACAGAACCCTGTGATACACCATATGAGACGGCTTTTAAGGCCGAAAAATTATTAGCCACCTTAACTAGCTGATGGCGATCACAGAGGAACTCTTTAATCAAGGAAATAGCGGTTGCACTGAATCTGTATTCGGATGCAAGTTTAAAAAGCAGGAATTCATGGCCAACGCTATCAAATGCCTTAGAGAAGTCAAGAAGGACAAGCGTACTTATTGTCGTTCATGGCTATTCTTATATCTGTTCATACATATCTTTAATATAGCAGTTTCACAATTTCTAAACGGACGGAAACCAGATTGCCAAGGAGACAACATCTGATTACAATCAATCCAACCTAGTATTTGCCTATATATGAGCTTTTTTAGAACTTTCGATAAGATCATAAGAACCGAGTATTTTTTTTAATTTTAACTGGAAGGCTATAAGGAATCAGAAAAATATGGTCGCCAGAGAGATTCTACATACTTTTCATTTCCTCAATGCCACATATGTACATATGTACTTACAATAAGGTGTCTCTGATGCGATCGGTACCCATCCAAACAACGAGGAATTATGGGGAATTTGGAGTGCTAGCCAAGTCGAATTTAGTAGTACTTATATTCTTGAATCAGACTGAATTGAATTAAGTATTCCATTTAGCCATTATGTCTGACTTTACAATTGGATATGTAGCCAAAAGCTTTCATGAGTAAGTATTACTTTTCAATTCGCTGATACAAATTAACTCCCACAAATGCAATAATTGCTAGGCACCATAAGAAAGAGATTCTCGCAGTTATTTCATCTACATTCGCTCAATATAAAACACGATCTAAAAAATGTCGTTGACTTATAATTAAAGGATATTCTATGATGTAAAGCACATCATCGAATATATGCGTCCTCTATATGAGAGAATTTTTTTGTGCAAAATCAGATTCTTTCCTCGGACGTTTTGCTCTTAATATTCTTGCCGTATAATCTGTTAAGATACTCTTTATGCTGTCTAATTTTTGCCAGTGTATTGAAAACTCTCGAAAATTATATCTACATATTAAAAACAAAAATCTTCTAATTTCAACTTTACTATTTTACCAAAAGATGAACTCAAAAGTAAAAGATAATTTGGTCCTTTGCAATAATAGATAACTTGTGAAATGACCATAAAACTTTAGACGTCTCCTAAAATTACTTTTAATAGTACGGGTAATTATTAGTTACAGAAATTTACTTCACTTATATTAGGCTACTAGCTTCTAACTGCTTGAGAAAACATAAATCAGTAAATTGTACTAGATGCTACGAGTATGCTCTAGTACTCAACGGTGTTCCGCAAGGATCTATTTTGGCACCTTTGTTGATTTTATTTTTTACTAATCTCAATTATAACAGTGTTGTATACAGAAAACCATTTTAATGTGCTCAATGGAATTTTTAGAGTTTTTATTTTTTTACATAAATTTAAATTTTGCCAAATTTAAAGCTACATTTTTTTACGTACATTTGTGCAATGTAATTCAGAACCAGTGAAAGGAATACCAAAACAAAATTTGCAGTTGTTTACAAGCTATTGTGTGACTTCAATAAAATTAAAGTGTCAAGTAATTTGTTCAGAATTCTCTAACAATTCACACACACACCTGTATTTATTACATACATAAAAGTAATATGTATATCGCTATGTAAAGACACTTCACGCCTTATTCTCTTTTATTTATAGACGAAAATTTCCTGTTGAGACGTGCTTAATTCATTTCGAAGCACTTTGTATCAAAATTTCATTCACAAAAACCACATGACTCAGGTACGATAAATCTAGGGGTGAAACAGTCTTGTTCGCATTACATTAAGGGTATCCAGTTACCTTTTGATTCAATGGGAAAGAAAGCAATCACATAGTGAAGTCATTGTAATACAATTCCTCATATAAAGGTCGGGGAGGATTAGGTCACAAAACACAAAAAAAAAAGGTGTAATCCCAGAAACCTGTCAATACATAGTAGAGCAGAGTTTTTCTTATTTTATTGTTATCCGAAGTTTGCCATTAAAGGTTTCCTTTATGGAGATATATCTGTGCGCAGCGCATACGTGTGTAGTTTGGTTATATCATTGACCTCCCAGCAGTGGGTCTTTGGGTAAAATCTTCTAAAGACCTGATAACAGTTAGATTTATTGTGCTAAGGTAAATTCTCACATTCTCTCCAGACTTTTTTTTTTGTCATTTTTTTTTCATCCACTTAATTCGTTCCATTCTATTATTTTGTTCTTTTCATTTCTTGCTTATCTGATTGCAATGTGCCGAAAATCATTAGGGGGCATATCTCGACTAAAAGAAAACACCTTCAATGATGATGAGAGAAAAAAATTAAGGTTCTTTTTAGAATTTTAGAAGTTTCGAGACTGATGTTCTGGTCAGAATATCAGTACAAGTTATATGTAGGGCGTAGGTACTAATGGGAACCACCCAGAAACTGATGAAATAAATATATGACAAGTGTAACAATCTGATATACATAGGTAAATTCACAGTAAAAGTAAAATAACTGCATAATAAGCCATAAGTGATTTAACACGCAGTTATAAGTCGCTATTTTGTATACTGTCAACAAATAAATTTACGGGATTCACTTCATAATTAATTAATTGAGATTATAGCTGCCCTGGATAATGTTGCTCTTTATAAGCCCCTTCTAAAATTTATACAAAAGTACAAATACTGACTGGGTCTTAGGACGATCATCCAACATTGTCAATATGTTCCAATATTGCTAACCAATGCAAGTTCGTCAAAAGTGACAAATATGCGGGTTTCAAAAACATAAATTCATTGGATACAGCATAAATGGTATAAATAAGACCATCACAATGCAAATTTAGATGTCTGGTGATGCAATATTTTTTTTACTAAAAGGTACAAAATAAAGCACTCCTTAAAGCAATTTCGAATATTTTCGAAAATAAGATTTACAAAAAAAAAACATTTTTCTACTACAAATCCCTTGAATTTTTCTTGGAACGTGATCAGATGGATAAAATCATTGCTTTAATTGGACCTACATGAAATTGTAGGTGAGCCTCGAACCACTGAGTGAAACATCTATCACTGGCCCACTGTATTAACTTAAGCTTTCTTATATAGAGGTAGAGCTATGTATGTGTTGCCTATTGACCTGTGTTCGAAAAATTTAAAATTTCGAAAAATTCTTTAAAACAAATTTGTATATTTCGAAATCTGTCTTGAAATTAAATATTCGTAAGGCCTGAATTACAATTATGACTGATCAGTCGACTACGATTTTGCCCAAATGGTAAATGCATGTGACAAGATACAATTGCAACTTCGACTTTGACTGCGACTGCGACTGTGACTGAAACCAAACTTTGCTTAAAGTGCAAAGTTGGTGTTGGCTGTGGCCAACTTCAGTTCAATCACAGAAGTCGGGACTTCCGATTTGCTCAAGCAATTGAAGCTTTAATTTAATTACAAATTTCACCTCAGCATCGACTTCGACTTAAAATTAAGCGGCAGTTGACAGATCAGTCGTAATTGTAATTCAGGCCTAAAGAAGTCGCATTGGAGTTTTTGGAAACCCATCGATGTGAAGTAACTTCCATTCGTTGCACTTTCACCAAATGGTTTTGGGAGGAGGAAGTCGGTGGTTGAAATTTCAAAATGAAAACGATCCATATAGGGAGGCAGAGCTACAGGATTATTCCAAGGAAGGCCACGGAGTGAAAACCGGAGAAATCGGCGTTGAGCAGCTTCAATACGATCAATCTGTACTTGGTAGTAAGGAAACCAGGCAGGGCTGGTATATTCAAGTATCAACCTAACAACGGTGCGCAGTTAAGAAGTTTTGTAACATGTTTAAGGGTCATCAAATCTCTTAGACCATCTTTTACCAAAACCCAAAATCAAATTAGCTCTACTAATTATTTTGTTCAAGAAAGAATTTTTTGGGATTCTCTCTTTCTTGAACAAAATTAAATTTAACCCGGTAAAAAGTCCAAACGTAATCTGTTTATTCTACTAATTAGTGAACGATGTGATCCTTCAAAACTCAAAGCCTTGGTTTTGTCGAGCCTGGATAATAAACTTCCTTCTACAGCATAACTGAAGGGAATTGGGAAACTTTTGCGAGCGAAAGTCATAGTTGTGCATTTATTAACATTTGAAGGAAGACAATTATTAGAGCACCACATACGAAAAGTGGCTAAGTCAGAGTTTACAAGAGCACAGTCATCATTAAAGCTAACAACACGAATTAGTTTTGCATCAGCCGCATAGCAAATTATTCTGAAATTAAGTAAAAGCAAAGAGGGGTTGGGGCAACCTGAGAATGAAGATTTTATGGAATAAAATTTTTTCATTAATTTTATCGAAGACCTTACTAAATTCAGTGAAGGCGCAGTCAATATACGTACCGGACTCAGTTATTTCGACAAGATTTTAAGTTTATTATGCAACCCGAGGTTGCATCACGCGTAGTGAGCCGGACAGAGAAATTATGGACGTGCTCTTTTGTCTCATAAGCCAAAGGAGTACGTCCATAAATTAAGACTGTCTTTTCTAGAACTGAACAGATAATGATTACTATTTGCTTAGGAGCTGCATCGACGTGTCTATACGTTCACTATCACAACAACAGGCCCAAAGACAATTTTTGTCAGGTTTTTTTTAGATTTGGATTAGGGGTTTAATTCAACGGCCTTCAATGTCTAGTATACAATAATGCAATAGTGCACACACTTTAATAGATTATAGGTGGTTGAAACCATCTTGGAAAGATCCGAAGATTGGCCTATAAGTGGAGAACATCACTAACCAAGGCCTCAAAAATCTTCACAATATGGCACTAATTACCAATAGGTCTATAGTTTAAAACATCAGATTTATTGCCTCTCTTATATACATATATAGAGGAATAATCACAGAATACTTCCATGACTTTGGGAAGCAGCCGCAGGACAAAGATAGATTAAAAGACATAGAACTGGACCGAATTTCATTTCTTCGGAAAGAAAGCAGGAACACCATTAGGACTTATGGAACACAATTAGGACTTATAGTAAAACTATAACGTAAATTAAACATATATGTCATCCTCAAGTGAGCTTGGCGGAAGCATTGTTAAAAGGATAATAATTTGTCTTCTTTCCTAAATATTTTGGCTTTTAAAGAATTTCGAAATTCGAAAATTCGAAAATCTTGCAATTTTTGGAAAATTTATGGCAAAAAATTTATAATAATATGAAAAAATATCCCAATTTTCTATTTGTGGGGGGGGTAGTCAGAAAAAAAAACCAAATTCGAACATTTTCCTAAGCATTATCCAACAAGCAATGCAATTTATTTCTACGATTTTTATAATTGGAGTAGCTGATGCAGGTTTTCTGGAATAATAATAAAAAAAAATCGTTTTCGGATGGGAACGTTTTCAAAATAGAATGTGAAGTGCTCCGATTACATTAGTGAAACTCTATGTATCCAGAAAATTTATTACACCGCACCCTGGAAAAAATTTGCTTATCATCCAATGTACTTTGTATGAAATTGCTCTGCAATTTTTTTCAAGTTTATTGTTATCATGGTTTCTATGCTGGACCTCAGTTTCCAGTCGCATTAGATTTCATCATCTACTCCCCCATCTTAATTTCTCTATTCATGAATGCTATTCGTTACTCAGATCCCAATAATCTGATAGAGAGCCTTTCAATTTTACTGGAGGATTTAAGCTGAGCCTGCCCATATTTCGGTCGTTAGTATTTGTGATCTATCTCTACATTGTTCTTTTTTCTTTATCTTATAGTAATTTCTCTTAATTTAAAAAAAAAATATTTGCATTTCTTATATTTGCGTGTTTTATTTTTTTTAATTTCAAATACTATCAGAATGGGCATATCTGTTGTAAATCAAAATTAAATCACAAAAACTTTCATTCGATTCGGTGTTATGAGTGCGCAGAATTACGAGTAACTATAGGTACGATGTTGAAGTGCGCTCTCTGTAATCGTAACTATAAAAGATACTTACGGAACAGAAAACCAGTGATTGGTAAAAAAAAAAAGTGAAAACAAAGAAAACATATAGAAATAGAAAATTTTTTTAAAGAAAGCTAAAACCCAGCTAGAGTTGCGGCTATCTGACACAAGAATGGTTGTGATAAGCATCGATCTTATACCATCATAAGATTAGCATAAAAAATGCAAAAACTTAAGTAGTTCTCTCCAGCAGCGTACCGTTTTACACTTTTCTCCTAACTATAAAGTAAATTAAGTAGTGCAAGTTTCCTTATTTCTATATTTTGGTTTTTATATCATGTACACGGGTATCCCGAGGTATATACCACATTTACACTTTTAGACTAGTCTCATTATACCACAAACGAACTAATTCACTTTTTTGTTTGTTTCTCTTTTCAATAGAAAACCAAACTGGACACAAAGACGACAGACGAAATGTAAATGGTTTGGCCAAAAGATCGAAAAAACGTAGATGATTTACTGAAACAGAAACTCACTGAAGCATTGCGCAGAGACGACTTAACTTCTTCTATGAAAATGAAATTTTCCGTCGAAAAGGAACGTAAGAACTTGACGTAGAGAAGAAAATGTTTGGATTTTCAAATCTAAATATTTATGGACTGCAGCAAAGTGAAATAAATGGGATGAAAGTGCCTGTGAATATTTTGGAGAAATTTATTAAAAGTGAAATGATCGTTGGTGCTGAGATAAGAAGAGATTGTGGTGAGGAGAATCGTTTATATAATAGCACCACCACCACCAATACTACCAATAATAACAACAATAATATCAAAAATGAGGAAAAATATTTAAAAAATGGAGGCTTAAATGGTTTGAAGTTGGGTTCAATTGAAGCATATAACAAGAAGATCATTGAAAGGATTGCGAACGGTGGTCAATTGTATAGGAATTCAAATGAAGTGGTAAGTGAAGATTCTATGAGTATTTAGCTTCTTTGTTTTTTTTGTTCTTCTTAACTTTTCATTGGAACATGGAGCAAATAGAGAAATCTCTCTGTTCTTCGACAAATGCTGTAATTGGACTTACAGTTTTAGGCTGGCTCCGATTCTAGACATTTAAGTGAAAAATATCTCATCCATTATAGTAAGTAATTTATGATCAACAAAATAATTCGATCGCAGATAAGCAAAGTAAACAGCTGGTGTAGATCAATGTATCGAATGCCAAGAAGGCCCCCTGAGTCTGTGACTACAGATCTTCGGCAATAACACTAAAGAATCTGGAATCTGTCATTGAGGTAATTGGGGTAACTTACAATAGCTTGGAAGTAGAAAAGTCGAAAAACGATCTAAGCTTAACTTGGAGTACTCTCTTGGAAGGTACACCGCACTGTCTTCCAGGCTGAAGTCTTCGCCATCGCAATAGCCTTTGATATGGAAATCAAGGCAAGGACATTGCTATCCCCTCGGATAGTCAGGCAGGCTTAATGGCACTGACTGACCCTCGATTAACATCTAAGTTACTGAGGGACTGCAGGACGTCTGTAGATAGGCTCTGTATACACAACATGGTGTCCTCTCAGTGGGTTTCTAGTCGTATGAGGATAATGGGGAATGAAAGAGCTTGCCCTTCTTTGAACTGGAACCCGCTGTAGGCGTTGCCGCCTCGGTGATCAGATTTCTCATCAAAACGGATGTTCGTATAAAACATCAGCAGCGATGGGCAAATCTGAGCACTTGAAGAGGTAAAAAGCTTGTCTTGATGGGCCTAATAGGAATTTCTCCGACTTTCTCTTATGGCTCGAAGGAACCAATGGAGAACTGTGGTTGGCATCATCACTGGTCATAGATCGCTTCACGCTCATTTAACAAGGAGAGCCTGAGACATCCTAATGCTTTCTGTGTTATTGTCCGGCCTTTGCTCGGAGTAGGCTGGATGCGCTTGCGTCTGCCATCCTATCTGTGGATGAGCTAAAAAACTTAGCTCAACTTAGACCTGATGTTTCATTAAGAGGACAGGAACGTTTTGGTGAGAAGATGTTTAACAGGTTAGTAAAATGAGCCACCTTGCCCTCCGTACTTGGGACTTTTCGTCCCTGCTGTAAACAAAAAAAGGGCTTGACCAAATTATGTGTGATGTTCAGTAGAACAGTAGAACAATGCCGATAGATTTTATTATGATAAATGCGTCCGAAACTTCTTATCATATTCTGATTACAAGATTTTCTTAATTCGAGGAGGCTTAGCCATTACTTGAAAGTCCAGGGAAAAATGAAATTAGTGAAATGGATAATCTGACCACATGAGTGAGGTACTGGAAAGAAGAGATCTGCAAAGAAAATAGACAAACTCCACAGAGTTGACGTTGACTTGAATTTTTATTTTAGAGCCAACTGCCAGATCTTTAATTTTCTTCCAGTTCAAGGCCTTATCAAAGTTTCGTACCATTTTTATACGCTCTCTGATTCTACCTTATCACGCATGCAACTGTTGAAGGGACTTGAATCAAGAAAGATCATCACACATTCCATTGATATTGCGTATAATGTCAAAAAGCTTATAAAGAAAAGCAAACTCAGGCCTTTTGGGGAATCTTTTACTGAAGTTCTTAATTTGAAAAGGGTTAAGAGGAAGATGCCTATGAAAAACAGTTCTATGTAATCACATCCGCCATGCGATGGACTGTCAACTATTCGTAGGAGTATTGTAGATAACTGATCTCTTGGTCGTCCTCAAGATATCAACTAGCAGTGAATCGGAAAAATTGCTAAATATTTTTCAGTTATTACAAGGCTGATAAAGAATGTCGAAAGTAGGAAAGATGAAATGAGAAGATCAAATATCGTGACAGAAGATACATATACCTTATATATGGAGCCGACACCAATATTAAAATCGTCACCAATAACGATCTTTCATGGAAATAAGTACCATATTGTAGGAGGACAGTTGATTGTCTCAAAAGTTAGCATTGCGACGACGACGATTATCCAACCACTATAAGGGTAGTAGGATTAAATTGTAAGTTAGCAATCCTGACTATAATAGCTAGAGTCCCTATGAACTATCAATAAGTTGGAGTAAAACTTTCATGTCAGAAGATTTTGGAGTATAATCATCCACCTCTATCAGAGCTATAGAGCTCGGATTGTGTTATCCGTTATGGAAATGCTGAGGATGGGGTCGTCATTTTGGATCTCTTGCCAAATTGGGATGTAATTTTATTTTTTGATTTTCTAACTCCAGTAGTAAATAGCTTGAGAGTTGTAAATCTTACTTCTTTATGTATTTGTAGATACAAAAATGATAGGTTTAGTATTAACTGTAAGGTAACCTACTGTAAAAGTGGTGTGATACTCTTACATATGCCAACCTCTGTAGTTTGTTGAGTTGTGTCTGTGTAATCTTTTGTGGAGTTTTCGCCATAATACATAAAATGCATCTGATAATTGGCCATATACTAAGAATATAAAATTAAAAGCAGAGGGAAGAATCTAAGTGCCTTCAATTTGAATAAGCACAGCTTATCACACCTTAGAAATATATTTGGACTCAACATTTCATTTCTTGCATTTATTTACAGATAGATCTAAAGCCATGTACATATGTAGATCCACCAATATTCTCTCTTAATGGTCCAGAAAAAAGAATCATGGATCTTGTTATTGGGCTTGGGACCATTATAACTGTTCCTCATCCTTATCTATATTTAAAAATGGTTGTCGCTGTCGGTTATAATCTGGAAGATCTGTCCTAGATATGAAAGGAGTGCCTTTAACGACGATGTTTGTATGGCCTAGCGTGGATCCAGTGCAGTAGAGCCCCTTCTGAATGTACTTTTCTGTTAGAAGGTTATATATACCTCACTAAGACTTTTATCAACATGTGACCCAATGAGCTCACAAGATACAAAGAACAAAAGATACACAAAAGAACGCCACCTAATACATTTTCATAGAAGATTTATAAATTAAAATACAAATACAATAAAGTTCGGTTCAATCGACAGAACAATTTGTTCTCTATAGTATATGGGAGTTCTAGAACAAGGTACACAAAAGAACACAGCTTATATTGGTTCGCTTTCATTTCCGTGCTTAGAACTCTAACTTTGTTTAGGTTAGGTGGCAGCTTCTAGTTTACTGACTGTCAGACTCACATAGACTTTTAGAGTGATCTTTTGTGATATCAGACTAACATAGATCTTTGCGGTGATCTTTTGTGGTACCTACCACCACCATAGAAGATGCCCATCTATGCGATTGTTATATGGATAAATTCGTTGTTTAAGATAAACTTTCTACTTCCTTCGAAGCTTTTAAATATGACCTCGGTAGGCTCGATATGGGTCCTCTATTAGTTAATTGATGAACTTAAAACTTCTGATTTGAAGTATTCCTAAAGATGGCGTTAATCTATCAACTTTGTTTGGCTACATTAGTTGCCTTTATAATTTATGAGTTCATGGTTCGACAATCTGATTTCATCTAGTAGATACGTAACAATCAGGTGGTCCAAATTTCCAAACTGGATTCATTACCCGAAAGATTGTCTATATGGAATGATTCATGATTCCAGCCGATAACTATATGCTTTTATTCTTCTTGTAGTTAATGACGACAATATTGCTAGGTTCCAAACTCCAAATAGGCCGATCCAATTTGCACTTTTTGCATACCGCTATCTTTGATTTCATTCCATCAGTATTTCTATATACGTGATGAGTATTAATAGAACTGTAATAATTCCCCGTTGTACTTTATCTAAAGTGCTGAAAGCACTCAATTATTGATTTTCTCATACTCATCATCGTTATCAACTCTCTACCCCTATCTCAACTCAACAACCACATGCCAATGTTTTTGTGTGCAAAATTTTAAGCTTCACTGTATTCACTCTTTCTCTAACTTAATGGAAAATTTATTGCATGGCTATTTATCAATCGTTCGCAAATATTTTTGGTTGCTCAAATATCAAAACAAGTCGGAACTAAATTTCAGTAAAATTACTGATAATTAATTAATTGCCTGCTACACTTGAAAATTTATTAAGACATAAATTAGTCATCCAAATATAAAATTTCTTCTATGGAATTAAATTGGTGCTAATTATGTCCCAGAATTGAATATTTTTCATTGTGATTTATTTCTATCGGGAAATGACACGCGAAATGATATTCAAAAATTTTCTTTGAGGCTGGACGTTAAAGGCGCAAGAATTTTGTAAAGAAAATTTAAGGAAAAGTTAATTTATAATTAAATTAAAATGTTTAAAATTTTCTCAAATGTTTTTTGTTTTTTTTTATTAATATTTTAGATAATCAATTCAACACCAAATACAGATGTATTACCACCATCAGCAACATCACCCACATCAACAACAACAACAACATCATCATCATCACCACCAACAATAAATGCAAAAGATACCCATCAATCCAGAATAAATCTTGAAATGCAGAAACGAAAATGTATGCAAATGATATCCTTTTTAGACCAGCAGAATCAACGTCTCGAAAAGGAATTAGCCAAAGAGAAAAGACGTCGAGCCGAGGAGCTGTCCCGAATTATCAAATCACTTCTTTGCTTCGAAGCGAAGTTGAAACATGACAAGAAAGTGATTAACCAGAAACTTTACGACAAGGATACCGAGATTTGTAGATTAGTTAGCTTAAATAAGGTGCTCAAAGATAAGTGCGGTGCTAATTTGGATCTTGATGAGATTGCAAATGTTGAATGTCAAACAGAAGCGCTTTTTTGTCCCAATTGCAGAAAGAAATTTTATGGAATCGATTATAAGGAAAACTGGACACAAACAAATAAGGATTCTAGGGTTATAACAGGTTAGTGTGAATCTGAGGATTATTTAATTTGTGATAACAAATAAAACATAAGTATATAATAAGGACTCACACAATAAAAAAGCGTTTTCCAAAGTAAATCTAATAGCGATGTTTACGGGAGATCAGCAGTGCAAAACTAGTATTCTGCCTTGAAAATGTACGGTAGAAATAGTGTATTGAATTTTCCCTATAAATTCGGAATATATATGTTTGATTGACCCAGTTCCAGACTGTTAGAAAAAGTGCAACACTGGTTCTATTCCATTGATATCCACATTTATTTTTGTCTTTTTATTGAAGCTAGTGATAGATATAAGTAAAGTGGGACAATTTTTCCAGTGGGACACATTTGTCACAAACACTTTTTTCAATATCAATTCCGTGGATAAAGCTAATATTTTGGCTGAGAGATTCGCGCCATTCACTTCCACAGAAACTTGTTTTGCATCTCCCATGTGGATGTGATCAAGAGCAAATACATATCCGTATAAGAGATGTATTGTTCAAAGTATTCTTAAGGGGCTCAACGTCTCCAAAGTAGCAGATTCTAATGGTTTCTCGCCTCTGTTAATTAAAATCTGGTGCCCCATCATTGGCTAAAGGTTTGCGCAAACCATTTTAAATGTCTTCTTCGACTGGACACTTCCCAACTGCTTGGAAACTAGCCCAGCTAATTCTAAAAAAGGTGGGACTAGCGATCTCTCAAATTATCGACCCAATTACATCGTGCCCTACTAGGCAAACTCAAATCATTTGGTCTCTCCCCTACTCTTCTATTAAGAATAGAAAGTTTTTAATCTGGTCGCCTAATGCGGGTTATAATAGATGATGTTATATCTGAACCTCACCACCTCATAAATACCGGTGTGCCTCAAGGCTCTGTTGTATCTCCAATCCTTTTTTTTAATTTTCATTAATGATCTGCTTTCCTTTACTTTCAATCCCATCCATAGTTTCACTGACGACAGTACCCTTGACTTTACTTAATCCTTTGATATTCCTGGGGCTTCCTGAGGGAATGCCACACTTGTTAAACGAAATTGCATGATTTGATCATTGAAAAACGATCTTGACAATACCCTCGCTTGGGGCAAATCGAAACGTGTTAAATTCAATGCATCTAAAACCCAAAGTTGTCTCATCTCATTAAAACAAAATCAACATTTAACCACTTCTGTTTCTTTTGATGGAGCATTCCAACGACAGCTCAACCAGTCCCTCTTCCCTCAGAAGTTATGAAGGTCCAAACTAAAAATTTCGGATTTTCTTTCCTTTTTTTTTTACTTTGACCTCTATTATTTTTGCAAAAAGGTCGTTAACATAACTTTTTTTTATAAAAACTGTAAACTGTAGACTCTCCTCTTTAATATGACCTATTACACCCAATGTGCTATCTGAAGCCCTTTAAGAGTTATTAGCTCTAAACCTATTCTAAAACCTATTTTCAAACCTTCTCTCAACGATAATTTGTTCCCTTAGCACGTCATTTTACAAAATATCGTCTAATTTCGGTGTGACCTGAATAGGTTATGAGTTAATAACTGTTTAACGGCTACAGTTAACACATAGGGTGTAGTAGGTCATATTAAAGAGGAGAGTCTACAGTTTACAGTTTTTATAAAAAAAAGTTATGTTAACGACCTTTTTGCAAAAATAATAGAGGTCAAAGTAAAAAAAAAAAGGAAAGAAAATCCGAAATTTTTAGTTTAGACCTTCAAAACTTCTGAGGGGATGGTTGAGCTGTCGTTGGAAAGCCCATGAAATTCTGCATACAGTGAGCCCTTAACTGTGACCATACGCCCTGTAGTTTTTAAGATACAGGGTGTTTTGTGAAAACCTAGCTTTTTTTATGAATCACCCTGTAACTCCTAAACGGTTGATATTGCCCCCCCCCCCCCCCTGCCATACAATTTTTGGTTCGTCTAGGTGAGTACTATCACCTCCCGCTCTATGGAGTTCCTAAGGGGAAACACATTGTATTTCCAGTAAGTTAAACTGAACAGACAAATCGGCTCTCTTTCCAAAGAAGCATCGAAATGTGATGGATTTCTGAAAAGGTGTAAGAAGTATTTCAGCCCATCAAGTCTAGCTTTTCTCTGCAACATCTACATATATAAGAGCCAGAATGGAATACAAGTCCTGTATCTGAGCCGGGGCTAGTCGCAAACCCTCAGATTCATTGGATATTGTCCAAAAGAGAGCCTTTCAGCCTATTGGTGATGTGTGTCATATCGTCATCATATGTGTGTCATATCGTCATCATATGTGTGTCATATCGTCATATGTGTGTTATATCAACTCGCTTTTGCACCGCAGCAATGTTTGATATTTTTTATTTATCACAACAAGCACGGCTAATATTCTAATGAATTTTCTAGTCTGATTCCTTGAAGATTCACTCCTGCACGAAATATTTGCGTAACAAGTTGCGCACATCTTTTCACCCTTCAAAATAGTTTCGTTTATACAGTAAAATTCCGTGATACTTTTTTATCCCGAAATATCCGAATTTGGAATAGTTTACCATTTTCTGTCATTTTTTGGGTTTGAAATCTGCGAAAGTTCAAGAGTGACATACATCAGTACCTCCGCTACTCTCCTCATAATCCTTAATCCTTTCCATATCTCCTTCGTGCCATGCTGTGCTTTGCATCGTACGGTATCCCCAGAGCATGTACTGTGTCCTATTTTAAACTGAATTGAATGTTAGGGACTTTTCCACAAAAATTTGATAGTTCGCTTTCAATTATGACATACCCAAAATAAAGAACTGTCAAAATGTTATGATTAACATCGGCAGACAAACACCAAATTTCAAATATAAAATAAAGATAATCTGCACTGCAGCCACCAAACCATAAAAACAACAACAACAACAAACACTACGCTTCAGCATGCATAGGTCCATATATGCATATATATGTAAAAACCCATATGTATATGTGCATATTGACATACGTACAGTGGTGGAAAGATAAATAACTGAACTATGAAAATTTGCACAATGTGCAAACATTATACATGATGAACTGATAACACTAATCCAGACTCTTGGTGTTTTCAAGTAGCTTGGAATGCGCTTAATATATTATACCAGGATTTGTTTACTAATTTCTAGAAATTATATAGCCAGCGGCTTCAATTGTTTTACGAGTAGACAAACTTTTGCTAGAATATTAAATTTAGCACATTTCACTGTTTCAGTATCTGTTAAGAAGTGTGGTGCCATAGGAAACAGTGGCTTGATAAGAATATTCTATTGTTACTTGTAATCTAACTTTTCATTACTTAAATGACATTGAGATTAACCTATTTTCTGTTACATTCTTACAATGGAAACAGGTCATAATTGAACTGCTGAGGAAAGTAAGATATAGTTTGGAAATTTTTTGGAAAACAAACAAAAATCCTGAAATTAAAGAAGTTGTACATGAAACTTGGTTGTTTCGACATATTTTGACCTTGATAAAAAAGTTTCAGGAATTTATTTAGAAAATTAAAAATTCAAGTTTATTCATCACAATTGATTTTGTCCTCTTCAAAGTACTCTCCATCAACTGCAATGCACTTATACCAGCGCTTGATCCAATCCTTGAAACATTTTTTATACTCAGTTTTCGGTAGGGAAATTGGAGTTGTCTTCGATTTTTTTATTATCTCATTCTCCACTGCTAAAATGCGTTCCCCGGAGGGGTTTCTTGAGTTGACCAAAAAGGAAGAGGTCGCAGGGAGCCAAGTCAGATGAATTCGATGTCTACTTGGTGGTATTCGTTCTATTCTTGGCCAAAAAATCAAGAATAACGATGGCATTGTGCGACGATGCATTATGGTGGTTCAAAATCCACGAGTTGTTTGTCCATAAATCCGCTCATTTTTGACGAATTGCTTGACGCAAACGTCTCATAACGCCTAAATGACACTCCTATTTGACTGTGTGACCTTCGGTCAAGAATACATGATGTACAAAACAGTTGTAATCCATGAAAACCGTGAGCATTACCTACTTTTTCGACTGAAAACGTGGTACCTTTTCGGACCTGGCTCATACGGAATACGCCATTCACTTGCTTGATATCTGGATTGTATGTCATACTCATTCATAAACCCATGTATCGTCTCCAGTAATGATGTGTTTGATGAATTTTGGGTCGGATTCAGACTTGAAAATCATGTCTTTGGTGATGTCAACGCGGTCCATTTTTTCCCATGAAATTCAGGTCTTTGCAGCTACACGTTTCAATCCCAAATCATTCTCTGATGGTTAATTTGCGGCTTTCTGCCAACATTTCTTTGATCTTATCGATGTTTTCGTCGGTTTTTGATGTTGATGGTCTGCCGCTGCGATCGTCATCCCCGATGGAATCACGATCACTTCTGAAGCGTTCGCACCACCACACATAAACGTTTATTTTCGATAAAGTATCGTTCGTGAAACACTTCTCTAACATTTTTAACAATTTCAAGGTCTTCACACCGTTGAATCCGCTTTTAACACAAAACTTAATGCAAACACGTTGATGCAAAATTGATTCCATTTTTAAAATCGTAAAAACTCGAAAACACCCATAACTCTAACAAAGGTCAAGGCATAATGCTGAAATTTGGTAGGAATGTCAATGTGGCAACTTAAGAAAAGAAAAGAACTTTAATTGGGTGACTGATCGAAGTGTTAAGGCGGATTGCTAAAATGCTTTATAACGACAATTTGGACTTTGTTTGACTGGGAAATGCGTCCTTGAGAATTCCGATTATTGCACGAGTTGTATGTCATAGGGCGCTATTCTATTGGAATCACATATGCTTTCTGGTCTATCCACCCCAAAAGATGTACGAAATTCTCACTCTATAAGGGTGTAGATGGCGTCAAACTAGGGCTCTCCGCTGTCATTGTGGGATTTTAACATTCACGATCATTTTCTTGTTGTGTGATTTGAATTTAGTGTGGAAAGAAATGCAAATTTTTCCGTAAAACTTTTCATCAAGCGGTCGCACAAACACCAACTTCATAGCCACGATCTTCCTTACAGGATAAATTTTTTCTTGGCTATAAGCTGTCCGAGTTTTGATAGGATTTTGAAAATCTGGTAGTGTTTATCGAAATTTTTAATTGCATGCCGTATTTATGCTTCTTTGTAGGCACATAAATATAAACGGACACTTCAGCATAGTTTTTAATCCAAAAATTTATTTCCCTTTTTCAGATGATCAAACAGAACATGGTTCATCAAGTGATGAAACTTTATCCTCATCCTTCTATGGAGCTAGACGAAGTATTCGATATACAAGCAGAAGAACATTCGGAACATTTCGGGATTATATGCGTTCACGTTGCATGAACATTGATGATGCAAATCTTGATAATTCTGAAGAGAATGCAAGCACATTAAGTCGTGATGAAAGTCAATATAGTTTCGGAAAAACGAATCCATTTTCTAGAGCTATTGATCGATTGCATGGAATACGAAGAGTCGAATCATTTGATGGAGATCTAGATAGTGAAAGTGATATCATGAGAAAGAATTTTTCTTCTGGTCCAGATGAAGAGCATTCAGCTCATGAAGAAGATGTTTTCATAATGGAGAAGAAGAGTAAAAGTTGCAGTGCCCGAGAATTTGCTGAAACTTCACCGAAACAAGAGTTTGAAACATCTACAGATGATTGGTATGCTAGTGCAAGTGATCCTGATGATAATGATGTACATTCAAAACCTTATGCTTATAATGCTGTTAATCCGGTACTAGAATGTGTAAATCAGATTCTATTGCAACAATCAATGGAGGAATCCTTACATGATGGACCTCCTTCATTAGATAGTAATGAGAATAATAGTGGAAGTGGTAGTAGTAATAAAGATGGTACCGTTTCCAGAAAACGAGTACATTTTTCCACTAAAAATAGTATGGTACATGTTCCAAGAGATGACAATTCATCTCCAACAACTGTTATTGGCTCAAATGAGTTAAAGGATAACAGTTTTAATTATGAAAGTATTTACAGTAATGAATACGAACCTATTGGTAGTGAACAAAATTCGTCGAATCTTTATGTCGACATGGAATCGAAATTAAGTCAAGATGATAGGATCGTTATACAAGAAAGACCAAAGCAGCCGCCAGCATTGCCACCGAAACCAGCTAATCTAATGAAATTTAAACGTGTCCTTAGAATTATGCCACAATCTTGTCCTACAAAAGAGCTTGAAATGAAAAACAATGAAGACGACAACAACGACAGCAGCAATAGCAACAACAACAAAAACAACGATGATGATGATGATAAGCTTCCATCGGAACCAGATTATTGTTCCATATCTGAAGTGAATGAAACTATAACAACTGTTCAAATTGTAGCTGATATCCATAAAGTTCCTGAAGATGATTCCTTCAGTAGTCAAAGTGCTGATGATATAGCATCACAAAAAACTGATGAAATTGAAGAAATTTTCGCTGATATACCAAAACTTCCAAATGTTGCTGCTATTATTGCACCGAAATCGATAACAAAATTTATCAGTCACGACAATTATATTACAAAATCACCATCACCACCATCCAAAGATGAACTACCACAGCTGAAACAGCATCAGCAGCAACAATATGTACCCAATATCCTTGCAGAGATAAATAAGAAAATTTCTATAGCCACACCACCAACGACTCCAATAAAAAGTCTTCCATCATTAGGAAGCCCCAATAAGAAATCCACCATTCCATTCACTAAGGTGACGTCCGAAGATAAATTACCTCTTCAAGCTGAATTCGATTGGTACAACCTGGACGCTGAGTATGGAAAATCAAATCAACCAGATGTTATCAAGGCGACCGATGTCATGAATCTGGAGTTTCATCACGACGAAATGGATGTTGTGGTTGAGGGCAATGTTCACCTAAATCATAGTGTTGAGTATAATTTGGACGAGGAGTTCTCCCTGTCAAATCAACCGGATATAATAAAAGAGAATGTATTGGAAACTACTACAACAACAGCAGCAGCAACAATAACTACAACGACAACAACAACAACAACAACGACGAACACTCCACCTACTACAATTTGTGAGGGTTTCCCAACCATTGTCGATTCAACCCCAAGTTCCAAGATAAAGGTGAAAACAAACTTTTCCAGCTTTATTGATAGCTCAGGCCTAAGTACAAAACCATTACCACGGCAAAGGAAAATTTATTTTTCTGGACCATTTGTTTGACAAAGAAGGATGAGTTACTAAGGACGGTGGGTCACAAGTCCAGGAATTTTATCATCGTGGGAGACAATCTCAAGTTTTGACTTAAGTTTAGTTTGGATTCTAAATATGTATTTTGGTTTCTTTTGTAAATATTTTGTTTTTTGTTTTTTTTTTGTTATTTATTTTGATTTTTTTTTTTTGCTTGGGTGCAAGAAGCCCTTGCTTTCTTACTTATTTATTTATTGAATGTAGAAAATTTGTGCTTGACCAGTGATCAAAGTTGATTGTGAGGTCATTTCACGCGCGGCAGTGATTATAGGTACCTCTATTATGTTGTACAATGTAAAATCGTGTTCGTAATATTATTCCCCCCCAGGTATTACATATATAATAAAACAACGAATTATATTTAAGAAGAATCTTGTTTTTATTGTTTTATTTAGTTTTCCAATTGTATAAAATTTAATTTAATTTTAACTAGTACTAATTTTGGCATTTAGTTGGCTCCGTACGTAGCCGCTAGCAAATACATGTGGCATTTTCAAATATAGGAAGCCTTAACATCGGACAACTTTGAGTTCAATTAGCCCTTTCATCTTTAGCAGAAAAAATGGGAAAGTTAGAGTAAAAATTTGAGGAAAGCCAAAAATTTGTATAGTTTAATGATGAAAACATTACCTCCTTGTAATTATCAAAATGAATGGCTGAAGTTTTGCTTTAACTGTGCTCTGGTTGAAGTTATTTTTAAAGTAGGATTGAAGTTTACCAGTTTATTCGACACCCTAGGCCTAGATGGATCCGTCTAAATACATATATTTAGCTATCCATATGTTTTGAAGTGTTCCGTAGATCATTTAAATTGTATTTATGATTTCTTTTTCCACAACAATGGTTCAGTGCACTCACTGACATGCTTAACATGGATCTTAGAATATAGAGAGAACAGGAAGTCTTGATACCTATAAAATTCGTGTACATGAGGGTGGATTTTCTTTTCTTTCTCTCTATATTCTAAGTCGCTGATACTACTGAAGTTGCTTTCATTAACCGCTAACATTTAGCTGAACTTTATATAATCAGTTCTGTAATGAAATCCACTATAGTTCACTTCAGTGGATTCTCCAAATGAATATATAGAATAGAAATAGATGAAAATACAAAATTTGTAATCTCATATCCACTTTTAGGGTTGGGCAGACAAAAATTGTTTTATTTTATTTCCATAAAAACCGAGTTTAAGGAATATTTGATTTTATAGAATATAAGTTTCCAGTATAAGTAATTAGTTCGAACGTGTTTGGAATTTTTTCGAACTTATAATATGAATATTAAATCGAAATTAAAACTTGAAATTAAGCTAATCGGTACATTCCTGCCAGTAAAATTGGTTTCAAATGATAAAAAATGAAGTAGCCGATGTTTATCATCGACTCCATGATAAAAAACGGTCATTAACAATTTTATATTCTGCACTCTTTTTCTCCTTCGGGATGAATCTGTTTCAATCCATATCGTTTTTATTTTTCTAGGTTCGAACGATTTAGTTTCAATTTCAATCTGTCGTCTCTTTTTTCGGACTACGAATGGTTCTGAATGCACTTGAGTTTTTCCCGGATTCATGCAGAACGACTTTCATTTGGATGCGTGATTGTTGGAAAATGGCTTTGTTTTTGATAAAAAGCAATTTATACGAATTTATAATTGCTTTTATCAAATGGAAGAAATCTGAAACACATTTCAAATGGTTCTGTTCCGTTCCTTTTCTATGTGCACAGAACTAACTCTGACATCGTTCTGTCAATTCACACAGATTCATTCAGAACGAGAAAAGGAACGCAGCAATAGGTTTCCAAAGAATTTGTCAATGCTAACACTGAAACGTCAGGGATACATAGAAATAAAGACTGTCCCAGATGAAAAGTGGACGCAGAAAAAATTTAATTACTCTTGACTATTAAAATATTTTAGAAATTTTATTTCACTAATACGAATATGACAATATATTCTAACTGTAAATCATTATTATTTGCTCAATTCTTTGTAACGGTAAAATTGACGCACCTTTTGTATTAGGCCTGCCATCAAATTTGTTACATAAGTTGAATTCAGCTGTTGCATAACACGGATGTATCGTTTTCTGAAATCCTCGATGTTTCTGGTCTGTTTATTTGTTCTCTTCAATTTCTGCTTCATATGCGCTCAGTATTTTTCAATAGGACGTAGCTCCGGGCAATTAGATGGGTTAGCGTATTTTGGTACCATATTGATTGAATTTGTCTCATAAAGTTCCAAACTCCTTTTGCTGTAGTGGCACGTTGCCAAATCAGACCAAAATAAAACAGGAACTCCATATGACCTTATGAAAGGGAGAAGTCCTTTTTTCAAGTATTCAAGCATTCCTTGATGTAGACATCGCTGTTAATACCCCCTTTTGTAATGAAAGGCTTTGATTTCAAACCGCATATGCAAATAGCCTGCCAAATTAGAAATTTTGAAGGAAACTTGGACATCCTTCGAACTTTAAACTCCTTAGGGACTCCCTTCGATGATTGGAAACGTAAAAAGTTTGTCAAGGAAATTGTTTGAAGTCTCCTTTGAAGTATGTTTCGTCGCCGAGAGTACAGCAAGAATACTTTATCAAAAAATCGGAGTAAAGTTTTCTTGCACGCGTTTTACAGATTTTTTCTTTTTCTTCACTTCTGTCGGACGCACATAAAACTTTAAATGATTTTAAATTTGTCCTTTTTATCATCCTGTGTGCTGTTGACTTCGATACTCCCAGTTTTATGGCCACATCTCTGATGGAAAGTTTGGGGTTCCTCTTGTAGATGTTCTTTACCTTTTTCTCTTTTCTTATATCCTTCGAGCCTTTTTTCGCACCAGTTCCATGATTCCTCTGACTAGTCATCCTTTCAGCATAATTTTTTAAAACCTTGTGAATGGTACTTTTAGCAATTTTAAGCCTTTTAAATAACTTCCCAATGGATAATTCGGGATTTGCACTTCGTGCATCTGGGACAGTCTTTATTTGACACATAAAATTTTGGTTTGTCAACTCTGACAAGTTAGAAAACTATAATTTTTAAATACTAGCCATGTACAAAATGTGTCTAAATCAACAAAATACGTTTTTTTTTAAATATTGTTAGTGATTTCAACTCGACATTTTTCATTGTCGTCAGGGTTGGCCTGTAATCTAAGTGGGCCATCTGCAACTTTTTTAGTTTTGACCACTAGTGCCACCAATAATGTCGAGAGCGGAAAAACTTATCTCAGTAACAGCGAACTTTTCGTGACATTACAGATTTGAGGTGTGAGTGCAAACCACGGTTGTGCTTGAAGTTAAAAAAAAAGTTTTTTTTGCAGCAGTGATTCGGTCAGAAAGTGAGGAGAAAATTTTCAAGGTAAGCATTGTGTATTCAGGGTTGGCCCACTGTGATTGTGTGCTTGGAAGATGCCCGAAAGACGTCCAGCATAAATCTCAACGAAGTCCACAAATAAAACACCAGCTAATGGTAGTGGCCGCCGCAAAAAATCGCAGAAAAGGTCCTCTTCGGACAATGAAAGAGAGAAGCATATTTGAAATTCGTCAATATAACGATATTTGCAGGAAATGCGACTCCGAATAATTTGGCATTAAAAATTTTTGCTAAAAACAGAAAAATGCAATAAATTCGGCATTTTATTTCATTCAATTAGTTTTTCCAGGAAATTTTCAATCATTTAGCACATTTTTTGTCGACTTGCCAACCTAGACAACACTGGCCAACCTTGACAGCATTTCACTTTTTTTTTAATGCCTATATTTTTTTTCGTTTTTCACCCAATCAATTTGTAATGTTCAGCAAAAGTGTTCCTTTTTCCCCAAATCTTTGCAAAGATGTGCTTGGATTGACCAAATTCTTCCTTAAACGGAAGTTATGGGCAAAGGTAAAAAAAAAAATGGCAAACCCCGATGACATTCTCCTACTTATCCGAAAATTACTGTGCTGCTGTTTCAGTGAAGTGAAAGTTATTGAATAAGTGAGTAGAAATACGGTAGATTCGAAAAATCTAAGAAAATACCGTTTTATATAGGAGAATTAAAAATATGTTATTTTGAAATAGTCGATGGCTTTTGGGTAAGAACCTTAGCATAAGCTTGACATAAACTTTGATAGTTGCGCTCTCATAAACTGCTTATTTTTTATTTTTTTATTTTTTTATTCCTGAAAGTAAATTTAAATATGATAGCAAAACTGTGTTAATCCAAATTAGCCTTAGGCCAACGTCTTACTTTTTACGAAATTATATCGAGCACTTTAAGCTAGACTCGCGCTTTCCTGAAATTCATTATCGAAAGTTTACATAAAATAATGCACAAATTGTGACTTTCCTCCGAATTTCGCAGAATGTCACAAATTTTGCTGACACCTCAACTTACTTGAGTCGGTTTCACAACGGTTTGATTATGATTTATATAAATTCTAAAACTTACCCAAAAATCTTCAAGAACAATAATTTTCGTTTTACACAACCACTGATTTTAGTTACATTTCACATATAAAAAACTTGTTACATTTATAGTAGCGATTATTTGCACCAAGTGGAGCTGTTCACTGAACACCATAAAAATTATAAAAATTAATTAGTAATGGCCTTCTCAAAAGCAATAAGCGACAATTTATTTATTATTATTGTAATTTCTCCACGTTATGACAATCGTTCGACCTACACACAAAATTCAAATTTCGGAATTTTAACTCGTTTTTTATTTAACTACTATTTTGATAAAAAAAAAAAAAAAATACATCATTAAGACCAATTTTTCATATTGGATTTAAGAATCCCAAAAGCTTCTTTTAAAAGACTGAAAGATGTTAATATGCCTTAAGATATTAATAATACTGAAGTTGCAAAAAAAAACAAATTATTGAAAAACGAAAAATTGTTTAGAAATATTCTTATTTACCAATTTTATATCTCTTCCTAATTGCGACGCCGCCGACGAATATAATGAACGTTGACAGACAGACGACCACTGCAATTCCGATGTGTTCCAAAAATATGCATTCGTATAAAAATAATGCGCTCGTAAAGGGTGCTATGCTAGAGCCAAGGAATCCCTGTTCCAAAAACTATGTAAAACAAGTAAAAAAGCTAGAATGGTTGCCACCATTAAATAAAGAATCAAACAGGAAACGTCCTTACCACTGTGAATACAGTAGGTATAGTGTACGTGAGATTGACGTTTCTGCAAGTAAACAATTCAGAGTTCCGGGAGTTCAATGGCTTTTTCAAGTTTATTAGTTTTAATAAATATATTAGAAATTTTAAATGGTATTGTTTCGAAAGTATTTTTATTAAATTCCAATGTTTTGTGAAATTATTCCGGACTAATAGGTAGATACATTTCGCGAGTGGCTTGTTTTTTATTTAATGGCTGCCACGTACACTTGTATAGCATTTGAATATTTGTATCCTTCTCCAGTCCAAAGAACGTTCGTCGCGCTACGCCGCAATGCAATGCAATAGCATTGTTGTTAGTGTCGAATCGAAAAACTTTATATTGTGAAAATCACATCAGAGAAATGAAATAACGGTTAATAAGCATCAAATGCACATCATTTTTGAGAGTAAGGACTGTGGGAACGGAACAGACAGTATGAAATGAAGCAACGTTGGAGTATAAGTGATGTCGTAATGGCGGAAGGAAAATTTTCATTTTAACTTTGAAATACATCATACAAATTGTTTTGGGGCTTTGTGACAAAATGTAAATTTGTGCATTGAATAATTTTTTATTTATTTTTTTTTGCTGTCTAGTGAAGTGATATACGACCAAAACCGACAAGTGATATAAGTGTAGGTGTACGAAAAGTTTTGTTAGATTTTAAAACGCGAGTGCTGTGAAAGTGTGTAACTGTTTAAGGTAAAGAGGTAGCCATTTCAATGGCATCATGATAACGTTAACTCTAATAATAACACTTGCGTCCCAGAGTCTCCTCAAAGGGGATGCTGTTGAGTGCTTTCTTTTGGTTTCTTTTGCATTGTAATTTAACGCCCCGCCGATTCCCGATTCATTAGAAAGGAACAGTAAAACTTTTACTGAAATATTTTATTAAACTCTCCTATCGCTCTTCAGATAATTAGTATTAAGCGAGTGTGCATATCTTGGACATACTGAAATTATTGCTTACTTATGCCTCTCCCGATGAGGGCTCTCCATTGTAATATTTCGTGTTGGGTTGTTTTTCTACGTAGAAATTATAAAAATGTTATAAAGTGCCACCATTTTTTATTAATTCAAATCTGTGTGAATTATTTTACAGTGTTTAAGTGCTTGTGGAATATTTTCAATATTTTTCTGATAAAAAAAAATGGTGTATATTTATTATTTCCTTATATTAATATTCAGTGCAGTGCAGTGCAGTGGTGTCGTGAGTGAGAAGTGTGTAATTCAAAGCAATACAAACAATGCAAACAACGAGGTGAATGCATGACAAGACAGCTAGGGGTAAGTCAATCTAAAGAAATAATTTATTAATTTTAAGAGGAGTCAGTACCAAGATTTGCAAGTTTCATACATTTTTCAATACTAATTTCTGGTAAAATATTTGTATCAGAAGAAAGATATTAGCTCGGAATCTTGTCAAAAATGATGAAAATTGAATTTTTTTAAATCAAATTCCTGTTAGTAGGTATTCTCATTTCGTTAGATTGTGACTATTTTAGAAAGATAAAGCCTAGATCTAGCAAATAACATCGAGTTTTTTTTTCATTTTTAGTAGCGCTTTTTTAATTATTTGACTCTTAATAGTATCTAACTTGTTTTTTCACCAACGAGAAATTGCAATATTTTGTTGAAAGCTGTTGAAATACAAAGCAAAATAGTATATTTAACAATTATGTGCAAACAAATTTAGGAGAGTTAATTTTCATTAAAAATTTTCAATTTATTTTGTACTGCAAATATTCATTTTTCGTCTCAAATTGTTGCATGTTGGGTTTCTGTCTTTTACGCTAAATGTAGGCTTGCCACCTTTTAAAATTTACAAAATGGAACACCACTAAAAAAATCAAATATTCGTTTACAATTATATTTCTATTTTATTTATAAAAAAAAAAAAAAACACACAAAAAAACAATAACACATTAATTAACTCATAATGATTAAAATCTACAAATATAGTTAATTATTTAAGTCTTTGGTTTTAAATTTGTACTCTTTGTCACTTTTAGCATCTTTTATTAGTTCTTTATTTGAAGAAATAAATTCAATAAATTCGATCTTAAACTGAAATTAAAATGGACGAATAGTTCAGCTTTAACTAAAGGTACAAGCATCCTAGAGCGACTATCAGCCCATATATTTTTTATGATGCTGAAAACACGCTCTTCATAGCAATTACTTGGAGGTACAACAAAAATATCTTGTACTATCAAAAACAAATTTAGACTTTCTGCGATATCGAAAAATTTAATCCATTTTTTTGATTACTTTATTTAAATACGTATTTACAGTATATACTAATAGAAGTTGATGTACTATCTTGTTCAATATAGATCTGTATCTGCAGTTTTAGCAAAATGGTATTTCCAATTTTTGAGCAACTTCAATTATTTCATTGTATTCTAACTCATTATCCAAGTTAAATTGCTTAGATTTATAAAAAAACGATTCAGTTGAATAATCAAACCACCTATTCAAATAAGATAAAATTTTTTGATACACAGAAATCGCTTCTTTAGTGAAATATTGTCTTTTATTTCTATCTAATTCCGACAAAATTTGATTTGCGAAAAGCTTTTCCAATCTATTAGAAAATTCTAATTTAATTTTATGAAAAATATTATAAACTTCTGTAGGTTGGATGTAATCACTTTCTAAGTATTTTATATGTGACGATAATATGCTCATAATATTATGAATAAAATAAAGGTATACCTCGGATAATTGATTCTTGTTCTCGTCATTCTGTACCTACTTCTGAATCTTGATCACAGGCAACAAATGCCCAAATAAGTTTGGAAAAACCTTTTCTTCTCCTTTAGTTAAAAAATATGCATCCTTATTATCGTTGTCACTTTAAGTGAGAAATGGCGTTACGACACAAAAATGGTATTATGGTTGTCGTTTAAAGTGACATTTGTCGAAAACATACGACTTTGGACGTATTACTGTTGTCGTATTAAGTAGACAAATGTCGATGTAAGATGTTAGATTTGTGTAAGGAAAAGGAAAATGCAAGCAGAAAATGATAAATTTTATAATGGCTTTCTAAGTTGTTCATTAAAACATAAAATTCAATAGATTTTTATAAATTAAATTTTTTTTTTTTTTGCAATTGTAGTGTAAAGATTACAACAAAAAAACAATTTGAAGTCATGATAGATTTTATGGTGAAGCATCCTGTTATAGCTAAAGGGCAAAAATACATCGCGTTTATATATTTTTTTTTTCTTTTAAACACTTTCAAAAATAACAACAACACCACGAAATAAGACAAACCTCACTTTTGTCTACACCCTGACGCATGCCCTGATGCTACCTGTCCCTTTAAGTGACAACTATAATACGGCTTTGAAGAAAAATGTCACGTCACACCGTTCGACAACGATAATACGAAAAGTGAAGTGAAGTGAGAGTGACTGCGAAGCTTGTCACTTTGGTGAGTCGACAACTGTAATAAGGGTGATGATATTAAAACAGTCCATGATTGCAGAATATGATCAACAGGTGGAAATAATGTCAAAAATCTAATGCGTGAATGTCCGAGTATTGTACATTAATCTGATTCCATAAAAATGAAACACTCTTTAAGTTCTGACAGATTTTTAGCACTAGATGAAAATTCACTAAAAACTTCGAGAACAAAACTTTCGACATTAAAAGATAATGTTTTTAGTGCTTGTTTGGCAGTGTTATGCAGAATATGAGCATGACATAGGGCTGCCACCTGCAAAATCATTAAACTAGGACAACAAGTTCGAAATTTTCTGTTTTACTTACTACATAATGAAATAGGTTGAAATTGTTATGCATAGTGTCTTTTTTTTTATATATTTATTATAAAATTAGTCTGTTTACAAAAAAACAGTAAAATAAAATGATGTGAATGAACTAAATTAAATCTCTCTTACATTTAGGAACATAAACAAATCTTCTAAAAATTAGAAATACAATTTTACATTTACATTTAGTGTGCCATATAGCTTTCAAAATAGCTTCACTTCTCGGGAAAGGTGGAGCTACATGGCCAGAGACTTTAACTTCAAGAGACCACTTTCTCGATCTCTGGACACCCAGAGACCCATGCATATACTTTGGAGATGCAAAAATCTCTAAAGAAGAAATTACGAGTATTTTGTTCTCCGACTCCTGTCTCCCGTCGTGTGTTTCAAATCAATCGGGTTTTCATGCTCGTTCTCTAGTCTTCGAAGCTTGCTCATATTTCGTCTCTAGATTTCCGGAGACTATTGTGTGTTCTGCTGTTAAGTTAACTTTTGCAAGGTTTTTTGTTAATTTTTATTTAATTTATCATAGGGTAATTCCATTGAAAATCGAACAAAATTTACACTTTCCCAACGTCCTTCTTTTACGGAAAGTTAAGTTTTTTTTTTTGAATTATACTAAATTTAAACTAATAAACCCTTAAAATTTTCCAATTTTTGGTATGTGTTTACTACACGTACCTGAAAGTTATATTAAAGAAATGATAACTTTGAATCCAAATATCTATCACAGAGGCACGGTCTTTAAATTATAAGAAAAATAAGTAAAAAAGCTAGAATTGGTATAAGACCAATTCTTATGATGCTGTAGATGAATACCCCTACGTAATTTCGTATGGTATCCTATCTGCAGAAGTTTGATTTTTGAAGTGGTTTTACGCATATTTCTAGAACGGTTCGTTGGAAAGTATAAATGATGATGACCAATTTCATAGGATTTCATATTCTAAAGAACTTTACAATGCAACTAAAACGTCTAGGACTGATCGTTTTCACAGTATACGTACAAATCTTAAATTTTTATATGGCAACACCAAGAATCCGTTGCCCAATTTAGTCCATTTTTGAAATTATATTTACTATTTTCATTAAAACACTGTGTACAAAATTTCAGTTCTCTACGTTTACGCGCTCTCAGTGTGCAAATATACAGTAACAAACGAAATTTGTGTATGGCAACCTTAGGAAAGTGTTACCCGATTTGTCCCATTTTCGAATTTAAATTTACTTTTTTTTTTAAAGCCCGTGTGCAAATTTTCAGCTCTTTAAATATACACGTTGAAAGCTATCGTGCGACCGGACTCACGGACGGCCGGACAGACGAACAGACGGAAGTCTCAAGTTGGGATAGTAAAGGCTTTAAAGAAGAGAAATTTTTTTGTCAATAGGGAGCTGATTATTTTTGAAAAAAGAAAATCACACTTTATTGTGTTGTCCTTTATCCCGTAAAATGTTTGCATACATTTTTTCAAAGCTTTTTCACTTTCTTTCTAACAATGTTTTTCTTGGCAATTAACACAGATTTCTGGAGACCAAATATAAATTTCGTGCATACACTTCAAAAAGTGTCTCTAGAGACTTTTTCTTATGGTCTTTAGAACCTAATTTTTGATCTGATACAAGAGTCTCTTGCCATGTAAACATTTTGGAGATTTTAGATTCTGTAAACCAGAGACTAAAGAGCAAAGGCTTCTCACCGTGTATCATTTTTTTAACAATGTATAAAAATCAACACAAATAAAATCTTTAAAATTATTTTTTTTTTATTATTGACGAAGCCGTTTATATGTTCAGTGAGTTTCTTTCTTTCATCCACAGTTGAGAAATTGTTTAAAACACTCTCTCTTCGTTGGCATTATGAGCTGGTACGCTTAAACATACTGTGCAATCTTCAATACCTCGGTGCACAAATGAACATACGATGTTTTAAGAAATTAAGCCAATGTTGATTTGCCGATAAAAACTTTTCTTATCGCTTAGATTTTGACTGAAATTTTGTAAATTTATCCACTCATCTATCAATTTTGTGTGATCAATTTCCATGTTTTTGTTTTGTAAAAAAAGATGATTTTTAATTGCAGTCCATGGAGTGCAAAAACATCCAGTAAAACTGATTAAATTGTTGTGAAAATTATACACTTGCACTATGCCGAGGAACAGCATGATCTTAGTAGAATTTACATGCCTACACTTCCCGTTTTCGGTAAAAGTTCCGATGTTTCCTCCTTTTAAAAATGAGTTTTACTTTTTATTAAGTTATACCCATCCTTTATATTATATACTTTTTGTTTTTCTTGTTGTTTTTGTAAATTTTTATGTCTTTGTTTTCTCTCGTGAAGTGTCGCCAACTTGGGTTATTTCCCGTATTTGTACGGTGGCATTTACAATTATTTTACATACGTGAACTAATGCACAGTAGTATCGAGATTTTACATTGCTTCGGCGGTTCACAAGGCAACAATTGTCGTACTGCTAGCTTCGTTACTGAGCTAAGACTAGATGGGACCAGAAGAGAGTACTTGAGTGAGAGTCGAGACAGTTTGACTGTCGGCATTATCAACTACACCGTACATACACAAAAAATTAAATTTTTGTTTAATTGGTATCCAAAATTTTAAAACCCGGACAGTATAGAAAACCCCGCCCGGACTCTCCCCGGATGCCCTTCAAACTAGGACAAATCCGGGGAAATCCGGACGGATGGCAGTCCTAGCATGACAGCATGTCCAGCAATTAAATCCTTTAAATTAAGTATTCGTTTTAGATGTTGAAATACTGATTTACAATTTTCATAGTTTACTGAAGCATTGTCAGCTTGTTGGTTCTTTCTTACTAGAAAAATATCGAATAGCGACTGCAAACAATTTTTTATTTCCTTTGTTAGAAGCGTCTGTGGATATAGAAATAGGACCACCATCAACGTCACATAAAACATTTTCAATAGAATATGGAGCTAAAACATTCTCAACAATTGCCTCAGCCTTCGTTCGACTGCGGTGAATAGGTTTTTTTTTCTAATCAGTAAATAATTGTTTTGCAAGTCATATACCACAATCTTGAGCCATATAGCTGTGATTAAGCATTAAACCATGGTAGGTTAATACTATTTCAGATACTACAGCTCCATCCTTTCTACTACTTGCATGCTTCTTCACCATTCCAACACCTTCAAATTTTACAGAAAATATAACCTTGCAAAGATTACAATAAGCACTCATTTCATCATCCGGCCGATTTTTTAACCAACTCTGGAAATCAGGTAGCTTGAACCAATCCGGCTGAATCCTGAATCCTCTTTGTTTTAATTTTTTCCTTTTGCGATGTTCCATTTAAATCTGCTTTTCTTTTTCTGTTTTCGTTCATTTTCCTATACAAGGTAATATTGTTTTAAAATTTATACAAATTTAGTCGAAATAATATTTAATATTACTAATATATGTTTTAAAATAAAACTAAAAACAAAAGTTGATTTGTTTTGACAGTAACAAAGATGACATAAAAAATTCAAAATATACCAGTGTTGCTACTCTAGTAAAAAAATTAATTGTGTTGCTAATGAAGAAAAATGGTAAAAAGTGAAGCCAGCATAAAATATGCTTTTTATGTTGCGAGTGATTGTTGCTGCCACAAATTAAGAAAAATATTTATAGAAGGAAAATTGTCACATATAAAAGGAAATTATTTATTGCAAAGCTTGATGTCAAATTTTAAGCTAATAACAAAATCTGTGTGGTTAAATATTCATTTTGAACACGGAAATGGTTTTTATTAATTTAAAAAAATAAAATTTTACAGAAGATTAAATCCATTACAACCATAAAATAAATTATAAAAAAAATTAGTGTTAATTAAGAAAAGTTAATAAACACTCTAAAGAATACAGAATTTTTCCATAATATTCCATAAAATACAAATATTTGTTATTGGCTACCGGAAAAACCTCAACGTGTACAGTTTTAATGTGCATGTATTGAAACTAATTTCCGTTTAAATATGTTCTTAGAAGGTAGGTATGTAGGAATGATAAAAAACTGACCTGGAAGCCACACCTTAAGGACAGAGCGATTAAAGCTCTTAGAGCGTACGCAATATGCCGCAGAGCCATAGAGAAAAAGTGTGGACTCAAACCTCGGATGATCCTGTGGATATACACTAGCGTCATCCAACCCATGTTGGCCTATGGCTCTGTGGTGTGGTGGAAAGCAATGGAGTATACCAATCATCGTAAGTTATTGGAAAAGATCCAAAGATTGTGCCTACTTAGTGTAAACGGCGCATTCTAGTCTACCAGCACTGAGGCTCTTTAGGTTATCCTCAATATACACCCCTTGCAGATACATATCAAGAATGCGGCCTCTATCGCAGCGCTGAGGCTACACCTGAATCGGGGCTGTATCCATGCGGAAACCAGCGTTCCGCACGAGTGAATCCTTGATTTTGTGTGGTCCATCGCACCTGATTTCGACAGGGAAAGCGACCATCTCCTTCAGACTATGCTGATAAGCAATTTTAAAACGAAAATCCCATCTAGGGAGGAATGGGCATCACACTTCATGATTCACCCATTGACAGACATCACATCATTTACACGGACGTCTCCAAATCTGAATACAATCCCGGACCGGCGTTTTCTGTGACGAGCCGCACTTGGAACTTGCGATAAACCTGGAAGGCCAGGTTACGGTTTTCCAGGCGGACGTCAAGCCCATTCTTGAAGCGGGAAGGGACCTTCTTAGCTCATATACTGAGAAGAGACTACTCTGAACTCTCTCTCTCTCAGTGTAACAGGGTACTCGTTATGTGGGTGCCTGGTCACAGTGATAACACAGTTGTCTTTGGTTAGACGAGCCTTCGGGTAGAACAACAAAGGAACTGTGGGGCAAAACTAACCCAAATTTCACAAAATAGCTATATTAAGACTGAGAATTCTGGTGTCTGTTCTTACAGGACACTGCTCTATCAGGGGTCACCTACATAGGTTAGGAGGACTTGTCGATAGTCCGATATGTAGAGGAAGCGGAGAGGAATCCGAAACGGTGACTCAATTTCTTTGTCACTGTCCGGCTCTCTCTGGTAAACGCTATAGATTCCTTGGCTCACACCTCCTGGATGAACTGCACAAAGCCGGTATGGAAGGTTGGGAGCCATTGTTATGGTTTATAAGAGCGTCTGGTTGGGATCTGTGATCATTAGACATGAGTCCGGAAGGTGCACAATGGACCTGCTGTGGTCTACGTTCTGGGGTACCCCTCCCCTGGGGGGACTCCACCTCCCTTCAATCCATCCATCCATGTATAAATGATTCATATTAGACCAAGCATTATTCGGGTATTTGGATTAGTGCATAGATACTAGAACGATATTCGTATTTCAACCTGGGATGTGAAAGTGGTGGTTTTATTCGACTAAATTTATAACATAGCGAAACATTGGTTGAGGTATTCTGACATCAGGGTATTAACTATTTTGCACGCTTACTTATGAAAGTATAATGTACTCCAGTACTCATTCATTCATTCATTTTTATGAAGCCCAAACTGACTACCTAATGATAAAATAATCGGTCAAGATTGACAATATCGTCTTTCAGAAGAATATTTTCTTCGCTTATTAAAAAAAATCAAAAAGTGGTATTAATAACTTTAAAACATAAATTGTTGCAGTTATTACTTTGATTCAAGAAAACTACACAGAGTACCGAGAATTTTTGCAATATTTGTTTCTCAAGTTTAAAAGGAATTATACATGAAATAAAAATTCGTCAAGATTCTTCAGATTCTTATTTTTCTTATAAAATACAAAATTTATTACGCATTGTAGTTGTAATTACATATATGAAGCGTAGTTTTGAATTTGAAACGAGAAAAACGTAAATACTTAAATATTTTCTGAATATTTAGCAACAACTTAATTAACAACTGCGTACAGAATTAATTTTTAAAATAAAATTGAAAATTTTCCTTTCATTTTAGCAAATCATGGTAGTCCTAATTATGTAATATCCCGCAACATGACAGTAATTTGTGATATTTTGCCCCTCAACCCCCATAGTTATGCTGGAATCAAAAATTTTGTATGGGATACTCCTGCTGCTAGCAGTCTATATATTGAAGTCTATGGAATTTTCAAACTTTCAGGGCACATATGTACCTACGTATAGTAAATTTTAATGCTTACAGGATCGCTGGTATCTAAATTGAAACTTTTGCTGAGTACTGACTACTCTTAAGGAGGATTTACATTATCATGGCATGCATTTTGCCAGATATTGTGAGGGAGATAGGTTATTGAAATTTAAATGTTACCAAAGCTCAATCATTGCAATACCTCACACATACACTCGCACTAGATTTAATGGCAAAAATCGAGAACTGTTAAATTGAAATATCTATTTCCAAATCATCTGCAATGAGTTTCGAAAACTACCATTGTGGTTGCGCCTCTTCCTTTTCTAGACACCACCGAAATAACTTGAATCCTTTCCATAAAAAATGAATCAAAAATTTTCAATTTCGAAATAAAGGGTTTTCCAATAAGAGGTGTTATTTTGATATTCAAAGAAAAATGCGATTTTTTGAGATAAATGATCGGATCTTTATTTCATTATAAAGAGGAAGGTATGCCGTTAATAATGGAAAATAACATCAGCCAAATGACCACCACGACCACGCCTACAGGACCATATCCTTTTCATGAAATTTTCCATAACCAAATCGCAAAGTGGCTGCCCTATGTCCTCGATAGCCTCACGAATTCCATCTTTGAGGTCTTGAATCGACGCTGGGCTGTTGGCGTAGACCTTCTCTTTCACGTGGCCCCAAAGGAAGAAGTCGCAAGGTGTTAAGTCACAAGATCTCGGTGGCCAATTGTGATCACCTCTTCGAGAGATAACACGGTCCGGAAATTTTCCCCGTAAAAGATTAATGGTTTCGTTGCTTGTATGGCACGTAGCGCCGTCTTGTTGAAAGTAAACGTTGTCCAGATCAATACCATCCAATTCCGGCCATAAAAAATCATTAATCATCTGTCGATAGCGCAATCCATTCACCGTAACTGTTGCTCCAGCTTCATTTTCGAAAAAGTAAGGTCCAATGACCCCGCGGGACCATAAACCGCACCAAACAGTCACACGTTGAGGATAGAGAGGGCTTTTCAACAATAACTCTTGGGTTTTCCGAGCCCCAGATGCGACAATTTTGCTTGTTGACGCAGCCATCGAGGTGGAAATGGGCCTCATCACTCAAGATGAGTTTTCGATGGAATTCCGGATCATTTTCATGCATTTCAAGGACCCAATCAGCAAAGACTCGACGTTGTTGATGATCGGCCGGCTTGAGTTCTTGTGTTAACTGAACTTTATAAGCCTTAAGACCCAAATCTTCATGCAAAATAGTAATGACGTTTGTGGAATGCCTAATTCCAAAGAACGACGAGGAATGGACAAACCTGGGTTTTCTTCAACACTTTCGGCTACAGCAGCAATATTCTCGGCTGTTCTTGAGCGACGTGCACGGGTTTTATTCTCCACATCACTAACTTGTCCCGACAGCTCGAATTTTTCTACCAATTTCTGTATTGCGGTCCGACAAGGTGCTTCACGACGACCCAAAAATGTTCGAGTTTTACGAACCGTTTCTGCCACATTTTCACCATTTTTATAGTGAATTTTAATAATTTCAATGCGTTGCTGAATCGTGTATCGTTCCATTTTTATTAATGGCGTAGTTTCTACTTGTCAAATGTCAAAAAATGACAGCTCCAGACGTGACATCTACCGAAATAGCGGCCTAATTAAAATAACACCTCTTATTGGAAAACCCTTTATATTTAATTACAAATTAAAAACGTGGGTACTTTTATTTTCTTTCACTTTAGTTGGTACCTACATATGTAGGTAATTTCAGTAGTCAAAATTGACAAATTCTGGTTGCCGGTAAGAGCACCCACAAAAACTTACTATACTTGAAAAATTTTTATGGGAGTAAAATTTAATAATAATAATATAAATCCTCTGTTTTTTTTTTACAACTTATGCTTTTCCGTATATATTGCAATGACCATTTAAGTTGTGTTAGGGTGCACCATGCTAATTAATGGCGGGAAATTTTTAAATATTATTTTTGTGGAAATATGATACAAGGTGGAATCTATTAGATATTCGCGTATATATACATACATACCTACATAATATATAAAATATTTTGATTTTGTTTCTTACCAGCTTATTCATTAAATGTAATTGTTTTTTTTTTTTTATAGACAAGCATTTCAAGCACAGGTCTATTGCTTTTATTTTATTAAGTTGTTCTCATTGAATAAATTCATTGTTAATTATGCTTGGGCAGGAATTGACGAAAATAATAAATATTTACATTATATCCCTTGGTAATCTGTGAAATATAAAAATCCACATTAATTGCGCAATTTCCCTTTTTTCCTTTATATGACTACGTCAATGCGTTAGATTCTAAACAAAAATTTCCAGTACAAAATGGCCGATCAAGGTACGCACCTGATACTAATAAAGCGTATTTTTGATTACGCTCTTGTACACACATTTTTTACACTATGCCTACTCCATCAGTTTTCCGCTCGAAAGACTAGACCCAATTATACCGATGTGAGATATTTCAAACCCTTTCGCTGAGAAAAATACTGTATTCCTCATTTCTAAGTTTATTAAATTATTTACTAAAATATAAAAAAAAAAACAGGTGGGTACACCTACTATGTTTTTCATAATAATTATAAAATATAATAAAATGGGATTTTCATATGGCTAGGCATGATATAAAGATAACAAGGTATGGCCGATTCGATAGGAATTTTTTGTGTTGCAACGTCATGAGGTGACTATGTCATTTGCAGCGAATTAGTTTTAAGTTTTTCGGATTTTATTGACTGAAATATGTTTTGAATATATTAAAATATTTAACAAAACATTAGTTTCTTCGTTTAAATCACTTCGGGAAAAGTATTTATGTGCTAGTGGGAAAGCAAAGATAAGGACGATTGAAATTGAGACGAACAAATTTGTGACAATAGTCGCCAAATGAGGCAAGCAACCAATTGACAGATAATTTGGCCATACCTTCTTAATATTTGTATCATGATGGCTAGGTATGTTCTTAGATTATATAAAAACGAAAAACAAACAAAAAATAGCCTATGCTGTGTAAAAAAAAAATCGTGTACGTGTGATTTATTTAGTTATTATCAGATGACATTTTTGCTCATTTCTGACATTTCTGAATTAACGAAAAGAAGTCCGGTGTTCTTTTAGTTTTTTTTTTTCGTAAAGAAGTGTGATTAAAAGTGATTTAGACTTAATAGTGAAAAAAAATAGTGAAATATTGTTTGTACAAGAGATTTTATATAATCCAGACTCCGGAGTCATGAATTATGATGGCGAAGTTCGCTTTACTGTGCAGCAGAAGCAACAGGAGTTATTGCCGTAGAAAGTCATTTTTCAGGTAAGTTAAATTTTTTTCAATAATAAATTATAGCGTTTTTAATAAAATATTACTGAAATAGTATATGAAATAGTTAGTTTAGTTATAAAAATAAACAGCTGTGCCAAAAAATTTTTAACATTTTCCAATGCCGGTTTGTTTTTGTTTACAATTGAATTGTCATTGGTCACTCACATGATGTCAGACATACAAACGCAACGCCAAGAAATATTATCAGAAAATAAATTGGGCACTTGGAAAATTCTTAAAACTTAAAAAAATTATAAAAAAAAAATATAAATTTAAAAATTAATTTAAAAATTTGGCGATATAATGGGATTTCTTTTATTCAATTTCTGCCAAGACATAGCTGTACAGATGTAAAGTGAGCAATAATATTGTGCATGTTGTCGATAAAGATAAATTAATGCTACTAGTTCTTTTGCCTTACTCCAAGGTCTTTGATGCCATTAATCACAGACTTCTTCCCACTAAGCTTAAACGAAACTTTAATTTCTCATTTTTAAGAAATTATTTTATGACTACTTGAGTAACAGATCACAAGCAGCTTTTGCAAGTAGTTCTCAATCCTCCTTTCCACCAGTTGTATCTGGTATACCTCAGGGATCCATTTTTTGGCCTCTGTTATTTTCTATTTTTATAAATGATATATTTGCCCTTCCAGATTGAGGTAGTAAAATATAATCCATAGAAATGTCAAGGAAATATTAATAATTGGACTTCTTTCTATAGTATTATTACTAATCTCCAACCGATCAGCTAACAAACCATGAATCAATGGTTAACCATTGCTGGGTGAAACGGCGAAAGGGAAATTCCCATTTTAGGCACGACACCTCCAGACATGAGCAATGTTTCAAACGATGCATTACGATACTCTCAACATATTTTATTAACAATGTTTTTTTTTTCGATTAAGTGGGGGTTAAGTACGGTTGTAATACGGCATGTTGCATATCAAATTAAAGGTCTCGCCGAGTACTATCGATTCAGAAAACTTTCTCGTGACGTTTTTGCCGCCGGAAAACCCGTTTTTATACACTTAGGTCACATACAACCCAGCTATTACATTTTGCATGTATTTTTGCAGTTCTTTCTTCATGACCATTACTGCTCTGTTGTGAAAATTTTTCTCATAGGAAGTCATTTGCCTTTACTCACTAATTCCGCACAATCACGAGAAGTAGAATCGTCGTACTCAAACCATATACTGGATTTCCGAAGACAACATACAGCATAATAGTTGATTGCAGATATCGGCACCAACCAAATTAACACGTACAGGATATCATTGAGGCAATAAATTAGACCTAATTGAGCCCTAAAATACTAGAGCATTAAATTCGGGGATGTGGTATTAAATTAGCCCTAATTGAATCCTCCATTTTGACATATTCAAAACTTTTCTACCATGAAATGGCAGTCCCAACTTAATTGACATAACCATACCCGTTTATTAATAAACCTAAAAAAAAACTTCAATTTTTGCTTGTCCAGCTATTAATCTCTTAAAAAGTTTTCTTTTTAAGAGACGGTAACCGGCGCAAAACTTCACTCACATTCTTATACATGAGTTATGATGTACCGCAAGGATCTTCTTTTGTTCAGTCTGTACATAAAATTAAAAGTTATATTGATTTTTGCATATCTGTCTATCCGTCCGTCCGTTTGTCCGTCCTCACGATAACTCGAGATAGACAGCAGAAATTTTGCATATGGGCTTTAAAAAAAATTAAAACTAAGTTTGAAAATGGCTTCAATCGGCCAGCTCCTTCGTAGGGTTGCCATTCAAAAATTTCGTTTTTCACTACATATTAGGGCACTACCTGAAAACGCGGCGACATAGAGATCTGAAATTTCGTACAAGGTTTTTTTTATAGCAATAACCAAAATGGACTAAATCGAGCAACGCCTTCTTATTGTTGCCATATAAAATTTTAGTTTTTTATGTATACTGTGAAAACGATAAATCCTAGACATTTTTATTGCACATAGAACTCATTTCTAAAGACAACAAACAACATACTACCCGGATAACTATGTATTGTTATCACAAAATAATATCGAAAAATTTGATTGTGTGGAAAATTAATCGAAGGAAAGAATATTGAAAACGCCGTTCGTCGACTATGACATCAACAGTCAGAAGAAAATAATACTTTCGGGGAAAAATGTATGTAGGTAAATTGATATTATTAATTCGTCTTATAATTCCCAGTTTTCGTACAATAAAAATATTTCTGAGACCGCTGCACTAGAACAGAAAAAGTTTTAAAATTTTCTGAAATAAATAATTTTTTTTTTCAAAAACTGGTGTATGTTTTTACAACTTCAGTTTTAAATATACCTGTGTCAGTCTTAAATATCGTTTATGTCATATATTATCATGGATGGCACAAGAGCTAGATGTCGCATGCAGTATCAAAAAAGTATAAAAAATTTATGTGGCTGGGTGGTCCATTCCGGAATGCTCCACAACATTTAAAATTATGTATACGTCGAGTGATAATATAATTTTCCATATCTGAAGTGTTTAGAAAGTTGATGAAATGTATACAAAACTGCTATTATAACAAGTAAAAAAGCTAGAACTGGTGTAAGACCAATTCTTATGATACCCTAGATGAATGCCCGTATTAAATTTCGTATGGTCATCGATCTATTCAAGAATTGATTTTGAAGTTGTTTTTCGCATATATTTCTAGAACAGTTTGTCGCACAGAAAAACTGGTAATAACCAGTTTTATAGGATTTCGTATTCTGCAGAAGTTTTTAGTACAATAAAAATGTCTAGGACTGATCGTTTTCAAAGTATACGTAAAAAACCTAAATTTTTATATGGCAACACCAAGAAGGAGTTGCCCGATTTAGTCCATTTTCGACATTTTATTTGCTAATGTAGTAAAAACATCATGTACGTAATTTCAGCTCTCTACGTGTACGCGTTCACAAGCAGTGTCCAAATATATAGTGAAAAACGAAAGTTTTGTATGGCAACTCCACGAAGGAGTTGCCCGATTTGTTTCATTTTCGAACTTAATTTTACTATTTTTTTTAAAGTCCGTGTACAAAATTTCAGCTCTTTAAGTATACGCGTTCTCGAGTTATCGTGCGCACAGACGGACGGACGGACAGACGGACGGACGGACGGACAGACGGACGGACGGACGGACAGACGGACGGACATGCAAAAATCGAAATAACTTTTAATATTATGAATGGGTGTCCAATCCATTTTGCTCTACCATCATTATTTCGAGGTGTTACAAACGGAATGACAAACTTAGTATACCCCTATGATTTCATCTAGGGCAAGGGTCTCCAAACTACGGCCCGCGGGCCAACACCGGGCCCCGAGCTCCAAGAATCCGGCCCGCGGATCAGATTTTTTTATTTAACGACCAACTAAGAACATATTAACTGACATATATAATGAAAGCAGACACTTTCAATTGTAATTAATGATATGAGATTTATCCTAATAACTTTCAATAAGTTACATACATAGTAGTTATTTCACATAATGCAATTAGACATTATAATTATGATTAATGAGATTTATGTAGCTGTAACTTTTCACTGACAATTATTTGCAGTTGTGGATCAAATTTACTAGCGGAAATTATCAGCAGCGATTTCAAATGTTCATCGCTCAATTTGGATCTGTAAATATTTTTTGTATATTTCATTTTGGAGAATGTGCAACTGATCAAACTGTGTGAGTGGGTGACTCTTATAAAATTTCAGCAATGATGAGTTTGAATATTTTTCTTTAAAAATATCGCTACAATGCAAATCAATCATTTCCATTTGAATTCCTGGAGCAAGTGCTTCTATTGACGTTAAAAGAATTTTGAAAAATCTTGATATCGTTTGCAATTGCATCAAAATCCGAAAAAAAACGAGACTCGAAATTTATTTTCAAATCAACCAAAGCTTCAATTGCGAAATCTACCGGAAATGGAGTGTCAGTTTGCTGACTAAATGTTTGGCATGTATTAAAATGCGTGAAACATTTTTTGTTCAATTGAGATTGAAACAATACAATTCTTTATCGAAAGGACTTAATAAGTTTTCTCCTTGTAATTTTAAATTAATTTCATTAATATGTTTAGTTAAATCTGTATAAAATGATAACTTCCATAATCACTCATTGTTTTGTAACTCTGCCATAGAACGATTCTTTTCATTCAAGAAAATTTCAATTATTGTTCGAAGCTCAAAAAATCGCGTTAGCACCTTTCCACAACTAAGCCAGCGTACTGCAGTATAATATGGCAGGTCATTTTCTCCAATCTCTTCAATAAACTCTCGGAATTGACGATGATTGAGCGCATGTGATCTGATATAATTAACAGCTGACATGACTGGTTTTAAAACTTCTGACATATCCATGCATTTTCCGCACAAAGACTTGATGAATGATGCAATGTACGATTAATGGTTTTGAGCCACCGTCATTTTCTACGGCCTTTGATACGAGAGCACCGACACCTTTATTTTTCCCACACATGTTTTTGCCACCATTAGTAGTGATACACTTCTGGTTTTTTGAACAGCATTTTCGACTGCTTTAAAAATATCTATAAACGTCAAGACGCCTTCATACACTTTATAATTTTTATCTATCCCTCGAATAAAAAGTAACACCTGAGCAGTATCTGAAATATCTGTTGATTCATCCAGAGCCAAGGAGAACCACTCTAAGTATCGATTTTTGTCAGACAATTAACTTAATATATTTCCTGCAATATCATCTACTCTTCAAGCCACAGTGTTTGCTGACAAACTAATATTTTGAAACAAATTAGATTTTTCTGTACATATTTCTTCTGCTGCTGCAATCATGCAATCCTTGATTAATTCGCCGTCAGTAAATGGTTTCCAGGGTTGAGAGATTGAGTTGAGAACGAGTCCAAATATAGTTGAAGTGACAGTTCAACATAACATCTTATTTATGGTATTTTTGTGATGGAGCTATAAAAGCTACAAATTTTGTTTAGATAAACAAAATAAACTCACAATAAATATACAACCTAACAAAACTTTCCAGTAAAGAGCAAATAAAAGAAATCCCAACTGTTTGCTGCGAGCTCGACTCCTCAATCCGACATCATTTCGACTCAACTACGCCAGCCAAGTGCGGTCGAGTCGACCCAATTTCAACTCGAGCCGCGTATTATATGGAGTTGAACACGAGTTGAACCATGGTTCAACCCTGCATGTAAACATGGTAATTGTCGGAAATCCTGTCTGATTCTTACCTTATTGTTAAGTTAACTTTGACCGCGGTATACTGACAGTAACATAGTATGACTGCTCTGAGCCACGGCGGCCATCTTGAGCGTCACCGCATGACACGACTGTGCTAAAGACATACATATAAAAAAAAAAAAAATAAAAAAAAAATCGGAAGTCTTCATATGAATTGATGAAGTGACGTCATTGCATTACCTATCAAAAATCTAGTGGGCATATCTTCTTAATATTTGTATACCGTGACACGAATCTTACTAACAAGCAATCATGCAGCGCAAGACTTCTCCATAACATGCTGTAGCTCTGGGCGTTGTATACTTGCCAATCGCCGGCAAGTCCCAAAACGAAAATTTACGTGTAGTTAAAAACTACAGTATATTGGTATGATGAGCTAGGAAGGTCTTAGCCCCTGGAACTTAGTGGAGAAATGAGTGTGGCACTCAGGCTAGAAAGTTTGGAGATCCCTGATCTAGGGTATAAAAACATTTGCTTTCGGCACGCTCTAAAGCATGTTATGGTCCATTCCAGAATGTACTACCAATTTCACAATTTGTATACTCGGCTCTAGTATGCCATGCGACATATAGTTCTTTTGCTATCTATGACATTATGTGACAATTGGCGTAAACCCTTACCACAGTTCGTATTTATCACATAATTTTGTCGTCAAACGACAAAAATTTGTCACGGGTTTGTCGCTTATACATACATATGTGATATCTGCCTACCCGGTAGGTATCTACCTTTAGTTTTGTTTGTTTTCAAATAAAGGTCTAGCGATAGCGATAACGACTGCATAAGAGGAATATTTCAGGAATTTCGGCACGCATAAAGGAATTTTAGTGTATATAGGATGCCTTTCAATAATGAAAAGGCAACATGGTTTTCGGATGTTTACAACTACCCAAAATCCCATAGACCAGTCATAAATTCTGCAAGAAGAAATACAACTACAAATAAAAAACTAAGAGGAAAACTACTTAATCCTTACAAGGAGCTATTAAAGAATCGATTCGGTAGTCACCTGCATATTTACTCTGTCGGACTGCTTCAACCACCGGTTCTGCTGCCTGCGTGCTTATAATAAACGACAGGCATCGACTTCCATTCCATGCATTCACGCCCGTATGCGTTTGCGCATGAATCCCACACAGCCTTCACCGTTATATCAACAGAAATTGCTTTATTTCATCTTTTAATAAAAAAATTCCTCACACTCTCCCCAGACTCCTTAGGGATTCTAGCTCCAGTACCAAGTATCTTGTAAGTCAACGGAATATTTTCTTTTGTTGATTTGGATTAGATTTCATAGAGAGAAAAAATTAAAACTGCAACTGAACTCAAAGTGTGATGTAATACATATGGGCGGCAGTAGCAACAAGTAGTATTAGTGTCATGCTCATACATAATAAAGTAATCTCACAGGTCACTCAATTATACTTATGAAACGAATTAATTGTGAATGCGTGCTCCAACCCCCCTCCCACCCTCACCAATTCCGTAAAAATCCAAGCTGAAAATGGATGGAATCGTTTCTTCATCGATTCATGCACAATGAAAATATGTAATCCAATTGCCTTGAGAGAGCACGTCTCGCACCGGCCACCACCCCTCCGATAGAAAATAAATATTTCATTTTCACCTACACTAATACACTACCAACTCACCCCATTTATACATATTTGCCTGTTTTGAGAACAGAAGAGAACGCATTGGCATATCGTTTGCTAGTGTATGCGTGATCTCGTAACTGTATGCCATCGCAATGTATGGAAAAGTAATCAATTCTTTTCTCAACACATCTATGTAATGCGAACGTATTTTTAGCGCGCTTGTTCTTTCTTATCTCATGATTCATGCATTACCTTCTACGTTTTCACTCGTTTTTAGTGCTAGTTTGGCTTTCAATGAGGGAAGTGGTCCGCAAAGTTTTATTAAAGAAGATTCTTGCATTAAAATACATAAACACAAAATATAAAAAGTGCTGTTCTAAGGTGAATTGTGATTTATTCGTAAGTTTAAACATAAAATTAAGTAAATTAATTATAAATATTTCGGATGAAATCAAAGTGTCCATTACGTTTATGATGCCTTTTGTAATGCATGGAGAGAAATATCCACAATAACTCTAGGGTTGCCATGCCATATAGAAATTTCGATTTTTCACATTTTCATTTCAAGAGTATTTGTTCGAAGAGCGGGTTGGATGGAAAGCTCATGGATGATACTTCAGTACCGAGATTCAGCTACGTCGAAATTGGCAAAAAGTGAGTGAAGTGAGTCACTTTTCTGCAAATTTGATTCTGCTAGAAATTCACTCACTCACTTCACTCACCTTCAATTTTGCGGTGAGTTGGGAGTGAAATCATCGAGCAGCGATTTTATTTTAGAAATGTTAAGTAATTATCACTAATAAATTGTAACTGGCCATTTGCATACTAGAAAGTTCTAATTGATGGACTACAATAAAATTATAATGTATTAGAGGGGATGCTTGTTAGTGCACAGGGACCCCAATGAACGGAAGAAAAGAGCTGAAAATTAAATTCTTAGAATATGTTATATTATATTTCTCCTATTATCTGCATAAAATGTTTAGAGGACAAATTTCTCAGCCGTGTTCATTTTCACACATAAAAAAGCCAAAAAGCTGTGAAAATGACATTCGAAGTTAATATTCGAAAATACTCACTTCACTTTTTTAAAGGAATCATTTTATTTTCAAAAGTGAGTGAAAGAAGTGACTGAAGTGAATCACTCACAAATTAGCTGAATCTCGGTACAGGTGTTTTGTTTATTTAGTTAAACAGTAGTGGAGCGAATTGTGATCTTTTAAATTTAATTCACGTGTTCTTTATTATTTGTTTTCCCCTCTTCTGTGACTCTCTTTAAATGATCGTTTTATGGGATGAGCCGAAGATCTCATGCATATTCATCTTGATTAATTGGTGTGCGCACTTTTGTGTACTTTTCATGTGCGGGGCACGCTTTTGCAGCTTGTTTTCTTAACTAATAAATAAATAATACATTTTTATACCCTAGATGAAATCATAGGGTACACTAAGTTTGTCATTCTGTTTGTAACGTACAGAAATAATGCTGGTAAAGCAAAATGGGTTGGACACCCTTGCATAATATGGGAAGTTATTTCGATTTTTGCATGTCCGTTTGTCCGCCCGTTCTTACGATAATTCGAGAACGCGTTTATTTAGCAGTCTAAAGTTTTGTACACAAACTTTAAAAAAAAGAAAAACAGTAAAAAAGCTAGAATTGGTTTAAGCTTAATTCTTATGATACCCTAGATGAATGCCTGTATGTAATTTCTTATGGTCACCCATCTGTGCAAGTTTGTTCGTTGAAGTGTTTTTTCGCATATATTTCTAGAACGGTTCGTCAGACAGTAAAATGTTTATAAACAACTTTATAGGATTTTATATTCTGAAAAACTTTTCAGTACAATAAAAACGTCTAGGACTGATCGTTTTTACAGTATATGTAAAAAACCTTTGTCCGATTTAGTCCATCATGCAAAAATATCTCACATAGAAAGAAGCAACATATTTTCCAGTAATTAGTTTAGAATACAGTAAATCAATGTTGACACATTGCACTGTAGTAGGATGAAAAGATATCATTACATATAAAGTCGTCTAACAAGGAATGAGTGTGTTCAGCTGTACTTGCTTATCTATACTCTACATTTACAATTATCTGATACAAGGTAGACAAAACAGTATCTTTACTGAATAGTAGGTACTCGCTTTCATTAAATTGAAAGTAAAAAACGCTTTATGGGATTATTAATTTCAAAATATTTAGGCAAAACTTGCAGAAAAGTCTTTTATGATTTTCTTCAATTTTTTGCCAGTTTACCTGCCTTAGCATGTACTTATCTCACTATAGAGGTGATTTAATCATTCAAAGCAGTACTTCGCACATTAATTAACAATGTAAATTCTAACCTCTCTGAATTCTTGTTCATTATTCGTCTTAAAATGGCCGTTTTGTTCTTGCTAAATTAAATTGCAAAAGTAGTAATTGCAGCCAAATTGTATTTATCATTTACCAGAGTGAAAGTTAGTGCCTATATACTAAAATTGCAACTTAAGTACTTGATTAAGAATAGAGTGGTGATTAACATGCTACGAAGATGGAGCTAGCTATCCAGTGACGATAATGATGATAAAGTTGCAGACTACATTCACGAGTGGTGGTTTGAATATCTTCTGTTGCGAGTTATCGCTAACCGAATCGTACAGTTGTATTTTGTAAAAAAGTTTCTTTGTTTTGGACTAGTTCCTTTTCTGAGATCATTTTAGAAGGAAGAACATAAAATGTAATGTCAATTATAAGGCTATAGAAAAGTACTAAGTAACTAACTAACTAAGTACTAAACACGCTCAATGCTGCTTAACTTTGGTGCTAGGACGAGAACTGGTGTTTTCGGTATGGTATGGTCGTTGCCAATAAATAAACTATTCATAGATGACAATCTTCATCTCAAAATATTTAATTTCATTGACAGAGATAACTGTTCATTCCAGCACGCTATAGAACTGTGCCAAGCAATTAACTAATGCTGTAAGCTGTCGTAATTATATGTCGCTTGAACTTTTAAAACCTACATATGTAACTAATGCAAAAACATCTCACATAGAAAGAAGGGGGCGTATACCATAAATTGGTCCTGGCAGTTATAATTTGAAAAGGTAATAGAGACCCGGTGACTATATATGGAACCACGAAGCTAATATTAAGGAATAATTCAAGCCATATGTAAAGGGTTTTCCAATAAGAGGTGTTATTTTAATTAGCCCGCTATTTCGGTAGATGTCACTTTTGGAGCTAACATTTTTTGACAATTGACAAGTAGAAACTACGCTATTAATAAAAATAGAACGATACACGATTCAACAACGCATTGAAATTATTAAAATTCACTATAAAAATGGTGAAAATGTGGCAGAGACCTGGTTCGTAAAACTCGAAAATTTTTGGGTCGTCGTGGAGCACCTTGTCGTACTGCAATACAGAAATTGGTAGAAAAATTCGAACTGTCGGGACAAGTTAGTAATGTGAAGAATAAAACCCGTGCATGTCGCTCAAGAACAGCCGAAAATATTGCTGCTGTAGCCGAAAGTGTTGAAGAAAACCCAGGTTTGTCCATTCCTCGTCGTTCTTTGGAATTAGGCATTCCACAAACGTCATTACACCGTATTTTGCATTAAGATTTGGGTCTTAAGGCTTATAAAGTTCAGTTAACACAAGAACTCAAGCCGGCCGATCATCAACAACGTCGAGTCTTTGCTAATCGGGTCCCTGAAATGCATGAAAATGATCCGGAATTCCATCGAAAACTCATCTTGAGTGATGAGGCCCATTTCCACCTCGATGGTTTCGTTAACAAGCAAAATTGTCTCATCTGTGGCTCGGAAAACCCAAGAGTTATTGTTGAAAAGCCTCTCTATCCTTAACGTGTGACTCTTTGGTGCGGTTTATTGTCCCGCGGGGTCATTGGACCTTACTTTTTCGAAAATGAGGCTGGAGCAACAGTTACGATGAATGGATTGCGCTATCGACAGATGATTAATGATTTTTTATGGCCGGAATTGGATGGTATTGATCTGGACAACGTTTGCTTTCAACAAGACGGCGCTACGTGCCATACAAGCAACGAAACCATTGATCTTTTACGGGAAAAGTTTCCGGGCCGTGTTATGTCTCGAAGAGGTGATCACAATTGGCCACCGAGATCTTGTGACTTAACACCTTGCGACTTCTTCCTTTGGGGCCACGTGAAAGAGAAGGTCTTCGCCAACAGCCCAGCGTCGATTCAAGACTTCAAAGATGGAATTCGTGAGGCTATCGAGGACATAGGGCAGCCACTTTGCGATTTGGTTATGGAAAATTTCATGAATATGGTCCTGTAGGCGTGGTCGTGGTGGTCATTTGGCTGATGTTATTTTCCATTATTAACGGCATACCTTCCTCTTTATAATGAAATAAAGATCCGATCATTTATATCTCTTTGAATATCAAAATAACACCTCTTATTGGAAAACCCTTTATACGTATATTAAATAAAAACATTTCATCTAGGTGAGTCAAATAATCCAAATAGCGTCGTTCTGTTTTATATAAAAGAAGTCTGATGAATTTTCCCTGAACTGATTCAATTTGCTGCACTTCAAAAGAGTTCCATATGTTACACGCATACTCTAGATGATATATTATAGAAAACTATAAAGGGTTATTAATGGGGTAGCAGACTTTAGATTTACAAGTTCGAAATAAAAAATAAATCCAGCACTTAAAATCTTTAGAGGTAATCAAGTGAATAGTACAAAATAATAATTTCTTATCATACGAGTGCATATTCGCAGTCTCCGCCAATTCTGTTAGATTCAAGCTGTCTATCTAAGTTTAACCTCTGTGGAATTACAGCAAAGTGTAGGCAGTGCTTCCATTACAATATGGGAAAGAAGCATGATTTGCATTCACTGTAAAGTCAGCCTTAAATTCCTTTACTTCCGTCAATTTCTTTTCCCCATTTCGTTCCTATACTAGAAAAAGCTGTGAATTGCATAATAGAGCATTATTTGTTATATAGTAATAAGTTTCTACAGTTTCCCACCTCGGCTGTCGATATCTCAGTTTCACAAGAAATTCCACTGCTGTTTTAAGACCTCTAATGAGTAAAGGAACTTCTGCGAAAAAAGTTATTATTGGTATATGGATATCCAAGAGACCAGGACCAATGTCTATAAATATAACTGTTTTTTTCTTTCTTGAAAATATATATATATATATATAGAACGATTCGTCGGGCGGTAAAAATGGTTATATTCAATAATCCAATCAAATATCCAAATATAAGTGAAATCGAAATTTTTGTATGGCAACCCTATAAAGGAGTTACCCGATTTTCCCCAGTCTTGAACATGGCCAAATACCAGCTTCTATAATATGTGCAGACGGATTGGCACAAACTTAGTACCTCCTATAATTTCATCTAAGGTATAAGAAGGGAAACTTGATATAAATTTCCTTTGTGCTTTTATTTTTACTAAAAATACTTATGAAAAAATATTATGTAGGATGAAAATGGAGGACCCCAACACTAGTATGGGTGATGTTACGAGATGTAATGCTGTCTTATATATACCGAAAAGTGAAATTCTATCAGGTAAAACTAGTTTAGATTGACAAATATTACAGATGCATTTAAAATAAATAATTATTTTTAGATTCGCAGTGCAATGCAGCAGATACAGCTTCAATTATAGATTCTATTCAACAATTTCAAGGTAAATTCATCTATGATAAACTGGTTAAACCCACTCCAAACCGTAGTACTTTCCAGTTTTCCTTTAATACAATTTGCGTAAAAACTAATGTTGTTTTACTTTACAGAATTTGTCACTGACGAAATAAATGATATTAAAAGTAGGCTGGACTTGATTACTGAACAAAATGAAAAGCTAATTAAGATTCTTGGGCAAAATACAACGCTAATTACTAAATTAATTAAAAAAGAACCAAAGATGAGGTCGGAATCCGACGATCTATATTTAAGATTTCCAATTAAAGATAAAGATGGACTACAGAAAATGGAGGATGATATTCCTAAAATGGAGGAAGAATTTGTAAGTAGATTTCAATTAAATAACTAGTAATGTTCTAATGTAGAATAAGTAATGTTTCGACCAACATAACGGAATGTAATGCAAAATGTATGATTGGTGGGAATAGATTTTTACAGGTATTTTGGACATGATTCCAGTTACAACGGAATTTGTTTGAAAACTGCTCAATTTCGAAAACAAATTGTATTATAAAAATGTGTCTGAGCAAAAGATAACTGCAGTCGACAAAGACTCAACATTGTTACAACGTATCATATTACAATAGGTGATTTGGGTATACGGCTAAGATATTGAAACAAAGTAATAAAATAACAAAATAAAAGTATAAAATTCATCTTACAAATAAAAAAAAAAATTAAAGTGACAGACATGCTACCAATTAAGCAAAATAAATAAAACTTCTATCCGCCAACTATAGAAAATAAGAATTGCTTTTTGTTTTCTATTTACACCTCATGTACTATGTGTAAAATTTACTTTTTTCTAGGTTGTTGCGATAAGAACTATGATGGATCCAGGTGGTCTCAAAAAGAACCTTAGCAGATTATTTGGCACAGAAATTATAATGAATTTTAATTACGATGGTATAAAAAATAAGGAATCCTTTAAAGACTATAAAAAGGTTGCTAATGTGCTGTTTAGTAAGTTTACTTTAACTGTTAATCGATCAAATCTGTTATTGTTTTTAAATTCTTACAGAAGCTCTTCGAAAAGACGGTTATAGCATGGAAGATTTTACAAGCGATATAAGGCAGAGTTTTAGACTACATAAAAATAGATTCTTCAAAGCTAAATGTATACAAAGAAAAAATGACGCACTAAAAGCTGCTCAATTTATGGAACAAATTAATCAAATGGATAATTGTCAATTTGATGAGACTGATGAGATCCCTCTTACTCCAAGTCGGAAGAAACATCCTGTAAAAAATTTCCAAAAAAAATAAAAAAAACAACTCATGAGTCGAGCATTATTTTATTTATTTTTATTTTTTGTAATTGTATGCGCAAACATACGCGTATATGAAGGAATTGGAGGATAGTGCACTTTTAAGTTAACTTATAATTTTGGTAGACAGAAGATTCGATCAAAATCTTTACGTTACATATGTGACAGATAACAGCTGTTCAATTTGACAGCAATAACAAATACTTCATCGCATGAAGTTATATGTAATTTAGCAAAACAATGTGGTTTTATTTTTTATTTCATTTAAACACTTAAGGGACTCCCCCTTAAATAGTCACTTTTCTTAATATTATTTACTCAAATCACCATAATTGTTTCGTTTTTATACCTGTAGATGTGAATAGTCGCCTTAAGATTTCTACGCAGCTCTCTAAATTGGAGTTTCTCATGGATTGTGTGAAGTATTTAGTGGCAGATTCATTTTGCCTTTTCACTGTAATGCGATAACATCGGTAAAATGTGGTGTTGTGGCTCTCCTACAATAGTCTCAGTGGTCTCGTTGAGGGCAACCTTCATCAGAGTTCCTTGATGGTTCCATATTTGACTTTTAGTTGCACTCTAAAAAATTTTTATGTAAAATTACTAGTTCCGTACAGTAAAATTACATTAATCATGAAAATTAATGGCGAAATTACCTTTTTTAATAATTTTCTATTATAATTGGTAATTTTACTACTGCTTTCGGTTGATTTTTACTAAATGTCCAGAAAATTTAATTTGAGTCAGTAAATTTACAAAATGTTATGGTAAAAATACGCGGGTACCGTTTTAATATCAGTATTAATATTTAAACACACAAAAAACTGGAGAATACTAATAATGCAGTAATTTTGGTGTGGTAATTGTAGCAACTGGCAAAAACCCACCCCACTGCATGATTTGATGTATGCAGTGAAGTTTAGTAATATTCCGGTATTATTGAAAACAACACTAGAAGTGAAAAAAGGAATGTGAGCAAAATTTGCTCGTTTTTAAGCCCACCAAATATTATTATAATTAGATCTACTTGGGCAACAGCTAATATGGCAACGTTTTAATAGATACCTTTCTCTACCCCTATCTAACTATGCCTCAGATCTGGGAGAAATATGTGCATGGTTTACTACTCATAATAGAAAAATATTGTAAGTGTTATATTAGAAAAATCCTAGTATCGGTGGAACGAGCGATTATTGCTGTGCCGCTTTTGTTCGTTATTTATTTTTCTCGTTGTTGTTAGTTAAAAGATTGCTGCACGTTTAGTACCAAATCTAGTGCGTGTGAAAAATTGCAGCAAGATGTTTGACTTAACAACAAAAAGTCAAAAGCAAGAATATGTTGAACAGAATTTATTTCGCCCTTGTGCACCGTAGTAAAATTTCTACCATTTAGTATAGTTCCCAAACTCCAGTAAAAATAGATGGTTTAATGGAAAAATTAAAATTACTAAAGTAGAGGTTAAGTAATTTTACTTAAAACCAGTAAGGGGAGTTTACTCTCTGAAAGTAAACTTACTTTGTTGTAGTAGTCTTACTAGCCAAATAATTGAATTTTTCATACTAAAGGCAGTGTACTCAGATTATAGCAGGCAACTGCGATGGCTCTGTATTTTGTAGTAAATTTCTTCGAATTTTTTTTTTTTAGTATGTGTTACAAGTGCATTTCCTTGCTGCGCTTTGAACGAAGGTAGAAGCTATACGATATGGGAAGCGAAACCTTATCACGAATTGTTGCGAATATCAACTCCCTAAACTTCCTCATAAAAGTCTAGTAATAGTCATTCTATATGTCTTTCGTCAAACCATATGTTGTTAATACCAAATACGGGCAAGCTCTGGTTACAGGCACAGGAGACTTCATGACGTGAGCCTGATTACTAGAGTTCAGAATTGAAAATAATTTCAATAAACTTACAAATTGCTTTAAAAATGCAGAAAATTTGAATTTTTCAATCAACCGATCAGAGAAGTCTCATTAGTATGATTATCTCTGAGTGAACTTCTATGGTGGGCGATCAGAGATAACCATATACTGATGAGACTTCTCTGATCGCTAGGTCGAAAAGTTCAACTTTTCTATATGAAACATATAATAAACTCGTAGCTTTAAGTGTTTCTTTCTTGGACACTCTTATTTGTACCAAAAGAAGATCTACCGTTTAACGCTTTAATTGGTCTTTCAGCTCCTCGAACTCTACAATTCTTTAAAGGCCTTAGAATTTTCAGGTTTCCAAATGGAAAGTAGGTAGCCTTGCCACTTTACTGTGTCAGGTTTGGCGTGGGAAAGATAAGTCTCCTTAATAAAATCTTCGTAACAATTATTGTTCACTTTTCGTTATAGATAGGATATAAGCCATTTAATTTCTTCCCTGATTGAACCCGGTTTTTATAACTCTGTGAGGAATTGTTGGTCATTTGATGTCTAAATACTTCAAAGCGTTGCACCGTAGCACCTTTTATTCTGTGACCTTCAATGATGGTTTTGCGATTATTCTAATAACGCCAAATATATAGAAAATGCTCACTAGATACAGTGGCAGAACCTTCCTGGACGAAGGCATGCATAGAAATTCATTAACTTATACAAAGGCACCAGATCAGGCTATTCACTGGCATAATGACTGGCCATTTCCCAGTTGGATATATGCTTAAGATAGTATAGACAATACCTCAAATGACATCTTCAACGAAGAGGTAGACACTCCAGAGTACGTACACTACGAATGCGGAGGACTTGCACCCCTAACACTCCAATGTCTGGGCAGGGTCTTGTAGCCCCTTCAGACGTTCGGAAAACATCCTAACGAGATAATATCCTTCCTAAAAAGGGCAGACGTGGACTGGACCTAACACGGCAAGAGCATAGAACGAAAGATCTTTTAGGGCGCAGTGCTTAGAGGTCGACTCTCTGGCTCCACCCCCCACTTATAATAATAACAGGATATAAGGAACTTTGGAAAGCATAACAAGATTTGACTGTAGAGGATGCTTTCAATGATGATATGTTACTTCTAGTCAATAAAATTATGATAGTAATGACTCGGAAAAATTTAGAAATGGTATTAGACCAATTTTTATGATACCCTTTAGCTAGACGAGTGGCTCGTATATGTAGATTTCATCTAGAGGGTATAAAAAATCGTATAATTTCGATATGACCTGAATAGGTTATGAGCTAATAACTCTTTAACGGCTACAGATAGCACATAGGGTGTAAAGGTCAAATTAAAGATGAGAGTCCACAGTTTACAGTTTTTAGACCACCAAAAATCCTGAGACGAGAAGAATACGGCGCTGATTGAACAGCTGTTGGAAAGGCCATGAAGTTCTGCATTCAATCAGCTTTCGATGGTGAACATACACCCTGTACTTTTAAAGATACAGTTTTATGTTTTATCAGATTTTGGTTCTTAATCATTCTGTAACTTCGAAACGGTTGATATGGACCCCCCCCCCCCCCACGCCATACAACTGTTTTTTTGGCTAGGTGAGTACTACGACCTCCTGATCTATGAACGGACCACCTAATTGGAAACACCCTGTATATTTAGCGACATCCTTCGTTGTCACATTCAGGTTAATTTGTTTTTTTAACATAAGCAAAGAACTTGGCCATATGCATTATTGTAGTGCGACTGAGACAATAAGTTAAAACCAAAAAATTTAGAGAATCTAGTATAACCTGAATGATGAAATCTTCAAAATCCTTTAAAACTATTCAAATAATGTACATCAGGTCACACTACGGCAATTTTTTAAGAAAAAGTTAAATTTCGCTTTGGTCAAATAAAATAAATAAAATTTTCATTTTCCCAAAAATTTCGGAGAATCCAGCATGAGTTACTCTGACTTAATCTCTTCAAAACGAATGTAAACAAAGCCCGTGCGTTCAAATATTATAGGATTGCAGCCAGTGCTGGAACTTCTACTACATGTGAAGTAGATTTTTACTACACTATAGTTCTTAGAATTGTTTACTACACTCCAACTAATATCTACTACACTTTTGAGAAGGAAAATAAGCAATAAATATTAAATTAAATTACCAGTCAACAAATTTTTCGATATACTATATATGTTTCATCAAAAATTTCTTAGTTTTTCAAAAGTTTTTGTGGGACGATATTAAAAGTTCTAGTAAGAAACTATTTGTATGAAAACCATAGCAATTTGCAAAATTATCATTAAAATGAAATTAACACCTATTTCGCTCCTCATATAATTCACACTTAAAAATTATTTTTAGTGCATATATGAGATCAGCTTGACTGTGGCGTATACGGCAGGCAGGAACCAAGCCTTACTGATGAGTTTATACGATTCCTGCCGATGAGAAACGGCCACTTTTTGCAAAGAATTTTTTTTTTTCAAAAAATTTTCGATGTAAAAGTTTTTGTTTTTTTTTTACTCAATTTCCATAAAATGACTTTAATTTAGCAATGATACTGAAGTTCGTGTAACTTGAGCATTCATGGCAAACATGCCCCAACTTGTGATTTTGATCCAAATGAACTAAATGAACATTTTACTTCGTCTTCAGCAGTAGTATTCCCAACTGCATCTTACTTTACGCATGCAACTCCTCAATCACCATTAGATGATGGTTTCAGCTTCCGCTGCGTAGATTCGTTAGAGGTTTGCAATGCCATTAACTCGATAAGGTCGAACGCTAGCGGGCCGAATAACATCCCTCCACTTTTCGTGATATTACTTTTGCCTGCTATATTACCTACTGTCAAGCACATCTTTAACACTGCTTTAACTACGTCAAAGTTTCCAGCAAAGTGGAAAAGGGCAGTTGTTTTAGCCATTGCCAAAAATACCTCCCCAAGTAACATGTCTGATTTCAGACCTATCAGCCTATTATGTTTTATAATTGCCTTTCTAATGCAATAAGTTTGACATGTGGAATCCCCCAAGGCTCTATCTTAGGACCGCTGCTATTCAGCCTTTATATTAATGACTTACCGGATGTTATATGTCATGCTAATATACATTTATATGCGGATGACGTGCAGATCTTTATGAGCTGTCGTATTGGATTGTCTGAGGATTGCATTGTCAAGATCAATAGTGATCTTGTGTGGATTGATGAATGGTCAGCATGAAACGACATTGCATTGAACGCTAAAAAGTCGAATTTTTCTCCTATTGTTCTTGGAAATACCCCGCTACCCCACTTAGAGCGTATAAGGAATCTTGGTATAATACTAAACTTTCGGATGAGTTGCTGTGATTATGTAAATAGCGTGCTGGGAAAAGTGTATGGCGGACTTCGTCGCCTTTGGCTCTCAGCACATTTACTTTCTGTAAGTGTTAAAATTAAAATCGTCAGAGCATTATTAGTACCTTTTTTTACTTTTGGAAGTTTAATCTTCACTGCTCTAGATTCTAGCTGCTCTCGAAAATTAGAGATCGCATTTTATATAATTGCATAAGATTTGTATTTGATCATATAAGCCAATATAGAAATGTAATTCTGAACTGTTCCCTTAAAACATATCTTTTGCATAAAGCACTAGTTTTCCTTCATAGGCTAATTTATACCAATCAGCCTGCTTATCTCTGCAATGGTATCAGATTCTTACATTCCACTAGACATGTGGGTATTTTGATTCCCCGCTACCGTACAGTATTGGGCCAACGTTCCTACTTTGTTCATATAACTCGCAAGAGGAATTCTCTTCCTGTCAATTTGCAACGCATGGGGTCAGCCGGCATGTTTAAGAGGCTTCTTTTTCAGTATTTATTAAATGAGAATTAGGCATACGTCCGATGAGCTTGAGAAATCTGTAGTGTATTAGGTTTGTTTGTCAGTATAGCAGTAACTAATATAGGTTAGTATTTACTTTATTTTGTTATTTTTTTTTTGTTATTTTATTTTCACAGTTTTGATTTTTTTTTTGTATTTCTTCATCTTAGTAGCATTTACTGGTCGAAATTTTAGAATTTACATGCTGAAAAGATTTATGTATCTTGTTGTGCATTATCCTTGAAATAAAATTGAAATTGAAATTATAAGTGTAATAAAAATTTAATTTTGTTATTTTCTTGTTATATGAAGATTTATAATTTTATATGTAAACTGTTTTTTGAAATGAAATTCTTAAATAAAATCTATATACCTATCTATAAATATTTTAATGAAATTTTCTAAACAATTCGTTCAGTTTTCTCAATAGTCGTTAACAACTCAATTTTTCAACAATTTAATGAGTTATCTCTACCAAAATTTGTGTACTTCCCATCTCATGTTTATGAAATGATCACATCAAGCTAAGAATGATTATATAAAACAGTACTGTATTTAATACCTACCTACAGAAAATTTTCAATTAATCCTAGTGGAAGTAATTTACTACACTTTTATGTTCGAATTTACTACACTCTCAACACGCTGAAGTTCTAGCACTGATTACAGCAACAACATGGGTCCATTCCATTACAGCAACTACACGGAACCAAGCTCTCTCAATAAATCGCAGGAACATTTTATGAGTAAAATCTGAAAATTCCGCCCATTCTAATATTTATTTATTTTAAAACGACATCCTTCCATCTGCCATTCTGTTTCGTTGTAATCTGTGCTTTAACACTTTTTGTCTTTATTTGTAAAAATTGTAAAGAGTTTGGTTTTTTGTTATTTTCTTTTTTTTATTTCTTTGATTTTCTAACTGTGTGCATTTAAATAGAAAACAGTAAGAAATCTCTCCTGTTTCCTAACTTGTTGTTAAATAACTTTGCCCTTTGCTTGCTGGGGGGAAGCGAAGGCAGGTTTAAGGGAGTAGTGTAAAAATCTTTTTTATTTCGTACACAGTTTTAGCAAGCAACTGTACTTCAAAGAATTCATAGATAATTCAGTAATGCTTAAATTCAGGTTCATTTTCACCATCACCCTTACATTTACTTCAAGAATTCCTGGATGACTTGGCAATGCCTATTCACCCCTTTTTTTCCGCCACATTCACTTCAATGAATTAATCAAGGACTAGAGTGCCAAAGAGTAATGCACGAATTTCCAATGACAACTTTGTGCTAAAATTTACTAGTGTTGGCGAAATGTATATCAATTTACATACCTTCTTTAATGACGTAATTAATAGATTTCCTACTGCTGCGGTCGAAATTTCATTCTCATCTGCACCTATACTCTACCTATAACTCCGCGATGTGTACATATTTGCCTGGGTGAGAACAGAGTAGAGAGGAGTCCAGTCCGCTTGCTAGCGTGATCTCGTGTCGTGACGGGACCCATCGCATTGTGTAGAAAAGTAATCAATTCTTTTCTCAACACATCCATGCAATGCGAACGTATTTTTAGCGCGCTTGTTCTTTCTTATCTAATGATTCATGCATTACCTTCTACGTTTTCATTTTCACTCATTTTTAGTGCGAGTTTGGCTTTCAATGAGGGAAGTGGTCCGCAAAGTTTTATTAAAGAAGTTTCTTGCATTAAAATAAACACAAAATATAAAAAGTGCTGTTCTAAGGTGAATTGTGATTTATTCGTAAGTTTAAACATAAAATTAAGTAAATTAATTATAAATATTTTGGATGAAATCAAAGTGCCCATTACGTTTGTGATGACTTTTGTAATGCATGGAGAGAAGTATCCACAATAAGTAGGGTTGCCATGCTATATAGAAAATATGATTTTCAACATTTTGATTTCGAGAGTGCATTTTCGAGGAGGGGGGTCGAATGGATAGCTGTGCGCATGGGTATACTTCGAACGATTTGTGATCTTTTAAATTAAAACTCGCGTGTTCTTTATTACTTGTTTTTTTACCTCTTCTCTAACTCAATGAGAATTGCCCTTAAATGATCATTTTATGTGAGGAACCGAAACATCCGTATGAATTGCTTCAACTTGATTAATTGGCAGCCGCGTGCGCACAACAAAGTTTTGTTTACTTTCGATGCACTGCACCCACTGACATATATAATGTGGACTGATTAACTTTCTATTTCTTGGGTGTGTTCACCGACACGATAGCGTCTTGTAGCGTAGTGTTAGCGTAGTGTTGGCGTAGCGTAGTAAACATATGTCAAAAGAATTACTTTGACAGTTAATTACTACGCTACCCACTTTGCCACGGTGAACGAAAGAAAGCGTAGCGTAGTGTAGTAAAAACTTTAAGTTTTTAGAATTCGAGTTTTTTAACATAAAATAATAAAATATGTTCGAAAATGTATGAACAAAAATTTGAAACGAATAAATACAATACAATGATCCTAGAAGATTTAATATTGTTATTTTATTATAATTTTCCAATCTGGCAATCTGTGTTCTAACCTAACAAAGATTTTATTTAGCGAATCCATTCCTTTATACTTAAAGGCTTTAAATATACAAAAATGTGTGAAATTTATTAAAGAAGAAATAATAAACACTGAACCAACAGAATCGTTCTATGTAGGGCATGAAGAGAACCTAGGCCATCCTACTAGTATTAGGCAAAACAATAAAATGAAAACTGCGATGCTTTGTGGTTGAACTCCTATTAATGCCGTTTTATCATAAAGGCAGCCAATAGACATGGTATCATTCCAACAATCAACGAAGATTTTTTTGATTTAAAATAAAATAAGATAGCCTTTATAACTGTATAAAATAATACGTTTAACTTTGGAAAGAACATTTAATTGCCTCTATTTACATAACTTACTAACAATCATTGAGAAAAATATAATAAATGCTCGAACTGTATAAGCTAACCTATAAAGTTGTCATGTTATTGTCGTTCTTGTATCCGTATCCATGGTAACACATCACTTCGCTACATTTTACTCTCCAAAATACGATAGTAAAAGGTAGCGCGCTAAAAGTCACTCTCAGTGGACTCAGTGAACGCAGAAGAAAGTAAAAGGAAGTGTTTCGGTAGCGTTTATCTGTCATTTTTCGTGCTCAGTGAACGCACGAAAGCGTTTGGTAGTGACAAAAAGTGACTTTTAGCACGCTTTCTTTCTGTCGGTGAACGCACCCCATGTGGGCTCAGTTGCTAATGTCAATAAAAGTTCTCTAACCAAAGAATAAATAACTAAAAGAAGGGACACATAAGAGTGTTCCGATTGTTTTCCATTCAAATATACACGGCGAGAATAGGAAGGAAAGAAGAGATAAAAACCTTAAACCCTCTTTGAACATTTTACGAATAAGACAAAAAATGTGAAAGCGAAGATTACATGCAACGAAACGGAATGGCAAATGATTTATTTTCGTAAATAAGAGAGAATGGGCGGAGTTTTCCGATTTTATGCTCTTACGCGCTTTTGTGAATACAGATTTTTCTGAAATATTAAGAGAGTTGTCCCAAAGTTTTTCGCAGGAATTCTTATGTTTGTCGGTGTAATCCCATGATATTTGAACATCACGTTTTTCTGTTTACATTTGTTTTGCTCGAAAGAGATTAAGTGGGGGAATCTCATTTTGGATTCGGGGAATTTTATTTGACAGAAATTTTACATCTCCTTTTAGTGCGTTGTTCGATGCAAAATTTATCTTTTTCTTGCCAAATGGAGGTAGGGCTACCCAATGTACATTATTATGAAAGGATTTTGAAGTAGATTATTCTGAATTTTATTTTAAAAAAATTAATTGGGATAGGTGTTTGATTTTTGTTTTTTTATAAAAACAATATGAATAAAGGAAATCTTAAGTGGAATTGTGTAATTGGTGGCTGCGATGCAGTTAACTTAAGCGTAAAAATGTTTAAGGTACCAAAGAACAAACAAAGGTATGTAAATTGAGAGAATTTTTTCGTATGAATATACCTACTAAAAACACCTTTTTACAACTGTACAAATTTATTAAGAATGGTATTTCACGTGCATGCCCGCCGTATTAGTTACAATGATGTCTTATGGCTTATTATTTGCCAATTGATTTGGCTTCGCGCTCCACAGAGGTTGGGTTTAATAGGTAATATCAAAGAATACCACAAGGTGTGTCGACAGCATTTCAATGACGATATGTTTGGTCCGTCAAAGAAATTTTTTTTAAAAAATGCAGTGCTGCGCATTATAAATAAGCCTATTCAAACAGGTGAAATAGACAACTTTTGGCACTTTGTGCAATCGGTGAATGGATGTAGCAATCTAGTTGTATTTTAAAAAAATTGTCAATTTTTACCCAGTTATCTCCGCGGTCACTTGGAAATACTGCTTTACTTTTATAGCTCGTTTTTTTTTAACCCTTCACGTTACATAAATAATCGATTAATTTATTCATCTATTACCACATCCTTAAGTTGATTTTTGAACTATGTTTCAATCTAATTTTTATTTCACTCATAATTTTATTCAATTTTAATGTTATTCATTTTGTAAATCTGGTAACCTTACAGTTTTTTTTTTAACTCGTTGTTTCAGTTGCACTACAATAATGCATAGCCAAGTTCTTTTCCCCCATTCATGCAAAAGTCAAAAGTATATGACATTTACTTGTTTCTTTCTAGAAATCACGAAAAATTTCCTATTTTGTTCGCCTCTATCTTTACCTATCCTTATTTATACTTTGGTTCTAACGCCGGTGCCAACATTGAAAAAAATCATTGGCGGGAAGTTGAAAAAATGAGCGTGCAGCTGGAAAAGCGATTATAATAAAACCTTTCGAATTTCTGCTACATATCTAACGAATATATTGCGTTTGGTAAAACAATATTATCAGTAATTAACCAAAATAATTTAATTTCGATAGACCCACTTATTTATTTGTTGTTTACAGTTCTCTCTCAGTTGGTACGTGGTGCTTAGACCAAATGAGTCAGCAATACAGAAGTAAGCCCACTTTTTGCAGTACATTCCTATGAACGTAGTCAGTCCATATTATATATGTCAGTGACTGCACCCTAACCAAAGTTAACTTAATTTAAAAAGCAGGCGAGATTTCCGAGTGTTTTACATTTAAAATACACACGGCAAGAAAAGGAAGAAAGAAAGAAAAAAAAATCAAACTCTCTTTAAAACTACGGGTTTTCCAATAAGAGGTGTTATTTTGATATTCAAAGAAAAATGCCATTTTGTGAGATAAATGATCGGATCTTTATTTCTTTATAAAGAGGAAGGTATGCCGTTAATAATGGAAAATAACATCGGCCAAATGAAGACCACGACCACGCCTACAGGACCATATCCTTTTCATGAAATTTTCCATAACCAAATCGCAAAGTGGCTGCCCTATGTCCTCGATAGCCTCACGAATTCCATCTTTGAGGTCTTGAATCGACGCTGGGCTGTTGGCGTAGACCTTCTCATTCACGTGGCCCCAAAGGAAGAAGTCGCAAGGTGTTAAGTCACAAGATCTCGGTGGCCAATTGTGATCACCTCTTCGAGAGATAACACGGTCCGGAAACTTTTCCCGTAAAAGATCAATGGTTTCGTTGCTTGTATGGCACGTAGCGCCGTCTTGTTGAAAGTAAACGTTGTCCAGATCAATACCATCCAATTCCGGCCATAAAAAATCATTAATCATCTGTCGATAGCGCAATCCATTCACCGTAACTGTTGCTCCAGCCTCATTTTCGAAAAAGTAAGGTCCAATGACCCCGCGGGACCATAAACCGCACCAAACAGTCACACGTTGAGGATAGAGAGGCTTTTTAACAATAACTCTTGGGTTTTGCGAGCCCCAGATGCGACAATTTTGCTTGTTGACGAAGCCATCGAGATGGAAATGGGCCTCATCACTCAAGATGAGTTTTCGATGGAATTCCGGATCATTTTCATGCATTTCAAGGACCCAATCAGCAAAGACTCGACGTTGTGTTAACTGAACTTTATAAGCCTTAAGACCCAAATCTGCAAAATACGGTGTAATGACGTTTGTGGAATGTCTAATTCCAAAGAACGACGAGGAATGGGCAAACCTGGGTTTTCTTCAACACTTTCACTAACTTGTCCCGACAGCTCGAATTTTTCTACCAATTTCTGTCCGACAAGGTGCTTCACGAGGACCCAAAAATGTTCGAGTTTTACGAACCGTCTCTGCCACATTTTCACCATTTTTATAGTGAATTTTAATAATTTCAATGCGTTGTTGAATCGTGTATCGTTCCATTTTTATTAATGGCGTAGTTTCTACTTGTCAAATGTCAAAAATGACAGCTCCAAAAGTGACATCTACCGAAATAGCGGGGTAATTAAAATAACACATCTGATTGGAAAACCTTTTATTATGAATAAAGATAAAAAATATGAAAGCGCAATTTGCATGCAACGAAACAGAATGGCAATTATTTCATTTTAGTAAATAAATTAGAAGGGGCGGAATTTTCGCGTTACTCTCATAAAATGCTCGCGCGCTTATGTGAAATATTGAGAATGTTTGGTCACATGTTGTTGCTGTAATCCTATGATATCTGAACAGCACGTGTTTCTATTTACATTCGTTTTGCTCTGAATGAAGAAATTAAGTGGGAGACTCATGCAGGATTCTCTGATGTTTTCGGGAAAAATGAGAATTTTATTTGAGAGGAACTTTACATCACCTTTCAGCATTTTTCCCAAAGCGAAATTTATCTTTTTCTTAAAAATGGGAGGTAGTGTGACCTGAAGTACATTATTATGATTAGTTTTAAAGATTAAAGCAAAAGACGAAAGTATATGAAATTGCTTGTTTCATTCTAAAAAAACACCAAAAAAACTCCAATTTGGTTCTACTACTTCTTAACTTGTCATTAATGTCGATTTCGATGGGACTTCAGTGCAAAACCAGTATTGCACTTTTTCTAGCAGTACAACACTGAAAATGTTCGATGGGACAATTTTTATATTAGCAGAAGTGCAACACGAGGTTTGCACTACTTGGCACTGGATATTTTGTCGGTGTTACAAATACATATTCAAGTTGAATTGTCATCTGCTCTGTCAAAGTGTACTGTCGCGATTATTTGTGAAATTTTGGAATTTTTTAACAAAAAAAATTTTATTTTGATAATTGGCATAAAGGTAAGAAGAAATTTGTTTCTATATATAAATAAATAACATTTATTACGTCTGACAGTTCCGTGTATATAATACGTGTGCCCACGAATACAAGGAATATGACAGAAATATGGTCGATGGACTTCAGTGCTCTCAGTTCTCCGCTGCCAGAAAAAGTGCAACACTGAAATGGTCCCATCGAAATCGACATAGGGGGAGCAGTTTAATTATATCCAATGGGCACTTCGATGAGCTATACTATATGTTTCTTCATAAATTGGAAGCACCTTGATGCTTTTCAGACAAATTAATGTGGGTTTACATAATAACTGGCCCTTGCGGAGCAAAAGACGAGGTAAAACTATGAGCAATTTCTACCATCAGGAATGTTCGATGGGCTTCAGTGCTCCCAGTGCTCCAATCCCAGAAAAAGTGCAACATTGATTTGGTCCCATAGAAATCGACAATAGTGAACTACTAATATTAGTAGGCGATATTTAATCTTTCTTTTCTCTACTCCATTCAATTGCTCCGGCTATTCCTACGATCCGGCCGTCATCTGCTCCATTCTAGCTGGAGCCACACATTTTGAAAAGGTTAAAGTGCTAGCAATAAAAACAAATTATGGGGGCAGGATAAATGCGTCCTCTCGGAGTTGGGGAATTTGTGATTTTGCGTACCATTTCTTCTAATTTTGGAACACATAAATAGCAAAATTAATGAAATAATACAGTTTAATTGGTCTAAGACCACTAATATTGTACTCTAGATGCATATAAAAGTTAAATGAAATGAAAATTTTGTATGGCAACACCAAGAAGGGGTTGCCCGAATTTTTGAAATTTTATTTACTATTTTTACGAAAATGTTGTATACAAAATTTTCGCACTCCCCGTCGACGCGTTCTCAGGTAGGTAGTATCCCAATATATAGTGAAAAACCAAATCTACTTGATCCGTTTTTGAACTTGTATTTGCAATTTTAATGAAAACACCCGTGTACAAAATTTAAGCTCTCCACGTTGACAAGTTCTCATGGAATGGCCAAATCAAATACATAATGAAAATCAGAAGTTTTGTATGGCAACACCATGAAGGAGTTGCGCGATTTAATCTATTTTTAAAATTTTATTTACTATTGCCATGAAAACAATATGTACCAATTTCAGCTCTCTAAGTAAGCGCGGCCTCGAGTTATCGTGCTGACTGACACAAACGGACAGACAGATGAACTGATAGACGGACGAACAGATGGACATGCTAAAATCAAAATAACTTGTAATATTATGCGTGTATTTCCAACCCATTTTACTCTACCATAATTATTTCTATACGTTACAAGCGGATCTAATAAATCATTAGGACTAATTATTCATTAGGATGTCGCGTGTCACATAGTATTCACAATTATAGCTAGAAAAACGGATCATAATGAAGTACACTAAGGAAGTGTTTTTTGTTTTTCTTCATTAGAGCTCTAATGAGGAAAAATGTGCTAGAATTGAATGTATTTTGGCATATAATATAAATCTGAAGCTCTGCTGTGCATATGCCTATTTGAATATCTTTTCTGGTTTTTTTTTGAGTTCCTCTGAATTTTGTCGCTTCTGGATTTTTTCACTTCTGGATTTTGTAATTTCTGGATTTCGTCACTCTGGATTTTGTCTTTCCGGACTTCGTACCCAACCCTTAGAGAAGGGTTAAAAGCAAGCCTCGAAGCAGAATGAAATCTAGATTTCCCAAATAGTTATTAGCAAACTCTATGATTTCATCTAGGATATGAAAAAAGGCCAAGTGCGAGTCGGACTCGCATACGAAGGGTTCCGTACCATCGTTCAAGATTTAACACTATGCATTTTTTAGATAGAGCAAAACAAAGAGTTTATTGTATGGGGCCCCTTTAATTTTTAATTTTATTATTTTCATTATTTGCTGTAATAGCAGCAACAGAAATACACACTCAGACGAACGGACAGACAGACAGCGGAGGCTTATTATTAGTGTCGCGTTGACGGAACGGTAAAAATAGGTTTATCTAAAACACGGTTGCATGAAGGTAGGTACATGTAGGATCAAATGAACACATTTTGAGGCGTGCCAATCTTGCAAGAAAATGTACTAGTTATTAGGCTCTTTCGCGGAAAAATCCTTAAAATTAAAAAAAAAAAGTTTTTTTTTAACTTGACGTCCTATTATTAGCGTCATGAGAAGAGTGGAGTAATAGTTCGACATTCGTTTGAAAGTTTAGACGGTTTACTATCATTTGAAATAAAATGAGCTAACCTTCATAGCTTGTATAACAAAGAAGTTGGAAGAAATGTGACAACTGTTGGAAGAGTTTGGTAGATTTAATCAAATTTAAAAATTCATCCGGAAATTTAAATATAACAGAAACCAGATTTGTTTTTATATATCATAAAATTCCATCTAGGTTATAAAACCTGATAATTGAAATTGGTGAATGATTATTGTTGAAGAATAAATTTCATTTATGCTTTTTTTTTGTACTAAAAATACTTATGACAAAAAATATTATGTAGGATGAAAATGGAGGACACCGACACTAGTATGAGTGATCTTACGAGATGCAATGCAATCTTATATATTCCGAAAAGTGAAATTCTATCAGGTAAAACTAGTTTAGATTGACAAATATTACAGATGCATTTAAAATAAATTATTATTTTTAGATTCGCAGTGCAATGCAGCAGATACAGCTTCAATTATAGATTCTATTCAACAATTTCAAGGTAAATTGATCTATAGTTAATCCCACTCCAAACTGTTGTGCTTTCCAGTTATCCTTTAATACCTAAAATTTGCATAAAATCTAATCTTATTTTATAGAATTTGTCACTGACGAAATAAATGATATTAAAAGTAGACTGGACTTGATCACTGAACAAAATGAAAAGCTAATTAAAATTCATGGGCAAAATACAACGCTAATCACTAAATTAATTAAAAAAGAACCAAAGATGAGGACGGAATCAGACGATCTATATCTAAGATTTCCAATTAAAGATAAAGAAGGACTCCAGAAAATGGAGGATGATATCGATAAAATGGAGGAAGAATTTGTAAGTAGATTCCAATTAAGCATCTAGTACGTACTAATGTAGAGTGAAAACTGCTCAGTTTCGAAAAAAAAGAAAATTGTATCGTAAAAATGTGTCTGAGATCAACAAAGACTCAGCATTGTTACAATGTATTATATTAGCTGTGTTCTGTTGTTTCTAGAACTCCCATATACTGGAGAGAACAAATTGTTCTATCGATTGAACCGAACTATTTGTACTGTTCGCTTAATTTAAAACTTCTATGAAAATGTATTAGCCGCTCTTTTGTGTATCGTTTGTTCTGCTTTGTTCTGCGGACACAAAAGAACACAGCTATAGTAAAAATTCATCTTGCAAATAAAAAAAAAAAAAATTAAAGTGACAGCCGTGCTTCCAACTAAGCAAAATAAATAAAACTTCTAGCCGCCAACTAAAGAAATAATAATTGCTTTGTGTTTTCTGTTTACACCTCATTTACTATGTGTAAAATTTGCTTTTTTCTAGGTTGTTGCGATAAGAACTATGATGGATCCAGGTGGTCTCAAAAAGAACCTTAGCAGATTATTTGGCACAGAAATTATAATGAATTTTAATTACGATGGCATAAAGAATAAGGAATCATTTAAAGACTATAAAAAGGTTGCCAATGTTCTGTTTAGTAAGTTTACTTCAACTCTTAATCGATCAAATCTGTTATTGTTTTTAAATTCTTACAGAAGCTCTTCGAAAAGACGGTTATAGCATGGAAGATTTTAGAAGCGATATAAGGCTGAGTTTTAGACTACATAAAAATAGATTCTTCAAAGCTAAATGTATACAAAGAAAAAATGACGCACTAAAAGCTGCTCAATTTATGGAACAAATTAATCAAATGGATAATTGCCATTTTGATGAGACTGATGAGATCCCCCTCACTCCAAGTCGGAAGAAACATCCTGTAAAAAATTTCCAAAAAAAATAAAGAAACAACTCGTGAGTCATGCATTGTTTTATTTATCTTTTGCCTTAGGATTGTGCCCTCCATATTTAAAACGTATTTGCATGCGCAAACATATATATGTACAATACAATACAATACATTTATTGCTGGATATACATTTGTACACAATATCAAATATATTATATTTAGTACAATATTAAAATGGCGGCGTACTAAATTGGCAATAAAAATATAACTAATAGCAAAATAAGACTGGAAAAATATAATATTAAAGATAAATATTAATTAATTCAGCTTCAAAAACGATTTTAAGACAAATAGTTAAACTAAGTTAATAAAGCGAGCATAAGATAAGGAAAAGATACTAGAATAAGGCAACTTAGATGTATTTAAAAAAAATAAAAATTAAAAAAAAAGAAATAAAAATAAAATAAAAAAGAAATAAAAATAAACAAATTCAAGGTAAACAACTACTTTGTTCAATCGATGAGAAGCACCATTCTGCAAGTTAGTAGGAGCAGCAAGTTGAGTAGTGACCACCAAAATGTTCAAATAAGCGGAGGATTTGAACTAAGAAAGATCTCTGAAGAACATCAAGAGCGAAATGAGGAATCATGCCTTTGATATTATAAGAATTGCAATAAATCGAATAGGTAAGAAGGTTCATGTGACTGCAGAAGTTAAAAAAAAATAGGATACATATATCTTAATGATCATAAATGAGTCCCCTGATTGTTAAAGAAGAGAGTTCCTAAGAGATGAAACAATGAAACGAGCGCAGTCATTGAACGTTATATCCAGCCTTATTGACCGATTACTGTCTAGCTTCGGAAAGATCGGATTTCCGTAAATAAAGAGAGGTAATAATAAGCTTTTTACCAGATTGAAGCGAGTGTCAGTAGGTAGAATAGACGCAGACAATCATTGTCTACGAAAGCCAGAATAAAGTTTCTTCAAGCAGTCGGAGATATGATAACAGCATTTCAGACGGGAATAGATTGAAATTTACATTTTTTTTCACGTTATTCATGCAGTGTAATATAGTGCCGTTAAGCCTCAATGGCGGTAAGTCCGAAAACACAGGATCAGTATTATCGAAGGCTATATAGTGTGATTTAGTCGGACTGAGCACAAGACTGTTACGCAATGACCACGGAAATTCTTGCAAGGTCTAGATTGATACGTTCAATGCATTCCTCTTGGTAAGATACAGCTGAACATCATTCGCATATAAATGAATATTAGAATTCTTAACTACATAACAGAGATCATCGGTATATAGCATGAAGAGAAGAGGACACAATATGGAGCCCTGGGGAGCTCCAATATTGACTGGTGAGAGGCTGGAAAGCTTCATAATTATTAATCTTCACCTGTTGGTCGATCATAAAGAAATGATCTCAATAGTTTAGTCGAACAGTTCTAGAACGCGAAACAACTAGTTAGATTATTGAGAAGCGTTTCAGAATTTACATTATCGAAAGCCTTAGAAAAGTCCAATAACCTCAATATACACAATTCGTTATTACCATAGCAATTCTTATATCCATAGTCACTTTTAGCATTGTTGTTTCACAGCTGTGAGAAGCCCGGAAACCCGATTATCACTTGGATATCAGCTTATATGCATTGTTAAAATTCATCATTCAGACAGCAATGAGAGTATGCTGATTAGCCGAAAATCGGAAATATCTATAGGTGATGCGTTTTTTGCCTTCCAAGCTCGAAAGAAGGTGGATTATGTAAGACTTGAGTTAAAGATATGCTGAATATACAGATCGATATATGGAAGCAGTAGTTTGATAAAACGAGGAAATATATGTATGCTCAGAATAGGAGGAGGAGGACTTTTAAGTTAGTTTTAATTTGGGCAGACAGATGATTCCATAAAAAACTTTAGGTTTGTTCGATGAAAACACCGTGTAAATTTTCCCCTACAATTTTCCCCAAATTTACCCGGGGTTTTGTGCACTCATCGAACAAGTTTTTAAAACACCGGGTAAATCTAATGTAATGACATTTGTCTGACAGTTCTTCTGAATATAATTAATTGTAAAAAGTTATTTATAAAATGGGTGACTACAAATAAAATGTGCTCTAGCTATTTTTCTATTTCTTGTCTTCTAATTTTTGCTTCGCTCAAGAAGTAATTTATATGTCCCAATCAAAAACAAATTGCAAGTGACAGCTCTCAAGTGACAAAACTGTCAAACCATTACCCCGAGAAATTTTTAGTGTAAGCACGGGGTAGCCCAGGTTTTTTAAAAAAACAAGATAGTTTAGCCCGGTGTAGCCCTGGGTTTACCCGGGGTTTTCATCAAACAGACCTATTACGTTATACATTTGACAGATAACAGCTGTTCAAGCATGATTCATATGTAATTTAGGAAAACATTGTGGTTTTACTATGTAAATACCTAAGGCCGTTTGCACATCGCAAAACGAAAACGAAAACACTAAACCGAATAACACAAATTTTGTCCTAAACTAACAGAAATTTTACGCAATACATGTAGTAAAATATCGGATATTTATTCTAATTGCAGTTTCAATAAAAAAATATCCATATTTAAAGGTTTAATTCAATTAAAACGCATTCTTATGTTTATTCGTACGAGAAACAAATTTTCGTTCCGAACTGTCAAGTCTATTTTCGTTCCATACTATGTTCCACACACGAACGAATATTCTTTTCGTTCTGACATAACCTCATTTTCGTTTATTTACATTTGATACAAACTCAATCCAACTTTTATTCGTTCGTTTTTGATATGTAAGCATAAACGAATTTTCGGTGTGGAACTGTTTATTCGTTCGTTTTCGTTTTTCGATGTGTAAGCGGCCTAAGGAAGTCCCTTAAATAGTCACTTTTCTTAATACAGAGCTGGGCTAGTACCAAAGAAAAAGTACTTAAGTACACGTACAAGTACCGAAGGCTTGAGTATTTCAGCGTAAGTACAAGTACAGCATGTATGAAAAGTACTTGTAACTAAGTACTAAGTCTATAAAAAGTACTGAATACTTTTTGAAGTACTTTTTAAAGTACCTTTTTGGAATCATTGTTCGTTGGCAGTAATATAATGAAATTTATCGAGTTCAGTTAATAGATATTAATAAATAAATACCTTTTGAAAACTATAATATGTATTGTAACCAGTGGCTACTATTTATAGTTTTTTATAGTTTTCGGCGCTGCAGGTAGAGTTAAACTTTCACTTCTCATTGCTACACTCATAAAAACTATTAGAAGTCCGCCCAAGCACCTATTATCGCCTCCAATAATGCATAACAATTCTAAGGAAAAAATGTCCAGTAAATTTCTAAGAAAAAATTGAGGTCGAGACATAGTTGATTTTATATTGGAGCGAGGCATTGCTTGTTTACCCTTGGTTATGTCCACTAACGTATATAATATAGACTGCTTACTTCTCTATTTTACGTGAGCACAATTGCTTGTGTCAAAAAGAGTTCTTACTTCGGTGCCAACTGCCAACATTGAAAAAGCATTGGCGGGAAATCGAAAAAGTGAGCACGCAGTTCGGAAAGCGATTTTAATAAAACATTTAGAATTTCTTCTGCGTATCTAATGAATACATTGTCTTTGGTAAAATAGTTTTTATCAGTAATAACCCTAAATGATTAATTTAAAATTATGTATTTCGACGAATCCACTAATTCATTTGTTGTTTTCAGTTCTCTCTCAGTTGGTGCTTAGACCGAAAGAGTTAACAATGTAGAAGTGAGCCTACTTTCTGCAGTGTATTTTTATGAGCGTAGTCAGTCCATATTATACAAGTCAGTGGTTATGTCATCAAGTCGAGGCATCGTCGGTTTTATATTCGAGCGAGACGTTACTGGTTTTTGTTCTACTTGGCCAATCTTGTGTGTGTTATTAGTTTGTTCTGCCTTGATGTGTGAGTGCGGCACATGCTTTGACAGTTCTTTGCGTGCTTTAAAGCTCAACAAAAAAGGAGTTGCGCTAGATATTGTGTTTTCTTTTCTACGAGGAGTTAGATATTTGTAGGCACTTAATAGACTCAGAAATACTTAAGTAAAAATCTTGGTACTTAAGTACAAAACTAGGTCTTAAGTACAAGTAAATAGAACCAAGTACTTATGTTCAAGTACTAAGAAGTACTTGTATTGAGTAATAAGACTTAAGTAACGAAAAAGTACTTTAAGTAGTATTTAAGTCTTTTTTTACTTAAGTATTGCCCAGCTCTGTCTTAATATTATTTACTCGAATCACCATAATTGTTTCGTTTTTATATGAGTAGTCGCCTTAAGACGTCTGCGCCTGAGGTATTTAATGCCAGCTTGCGCTCACTGTAATGCGATAATATCAGTCAAATTAGGTATTGTGGTACTCGCTCCAATAGTTTCAGTAGAAGCCACGTTGAGAGCAACCTTCATCAGAGTTCCTTGATGGTTCCACATTTGACTTTTAGTTGTGTTACAAGTGCGCCTCCTTGATGCGCTTTGGATGATGGTAGAAGCTATACGATATGGGAAGCGGAGTCTAATCAGGAATTATTGCGAATATCAACTCCCTGAATTTCCTCATAAAACTCTAGTCTTTTGTGCGAGTTTGTATACGTAAGGAAAGTCGATCTTACCATCTGACTCTAAGACGCAACAAGGATAATCTCTTGTTAAAGGCACAGGAAACTTCTTGACCTGAGCCTGTTTTCTAGAGCTCAAAATTGGAAATAATTTCAATAAACTTACAAATTGCATTAAAAATGCAGAAAAATTGAACGTTTCGACCTAGCTACCAAAAAGGTTTCATTAGTACGGTTATCTCTGATTGAACTTCTATGGTTGGTTAAAAAATAAAAAAAATAAACTCGATGCTTTAATTGTTTCTTTGTTGGACAAACTTACTTATACCACAAGAAGATCTAATACCAGCCCTTGGCTGTCTGTGAAGATGCCCAAAGAAAAAAAAAAAAAAATAATAATGAATAGCCTGACTAGAGAGATGGAGAGAGTGGTGGAAAGGAGGATAGCTCTGTAACCTTTTAAAGCTTTAATTGGTCCTTCAGCTCCTCAAACTCTCCAGTTCTTTAAAGGCCATTTGCTTTTCAGGTTTCCAAATGGAAGAAAGTAGGTAGTTTTGCCACTTTACTTTGCCAGGTTTGCAATGGGAAAGGTCTCTTTAGTGAAGTCTTTAGTGCATATCGGTTTAACAACAGAGTTGGCGAATCCAGACGGGTATTCTTGCTACAGGCTTTCACTTATGTAGGAATAGGGGATTGAATGTGCGCGGGCATTATTTCATTTCGAGTTAAGAGCTAGGAGGTGCATTTTCGGACCACTCTAGGCAAGAAATATTTTGTTGCGATTGTATTAGTGCGGCACAACAAGCGAATACTGTTTGATTTTTGATGCAAAATTTCTCTCCAAAATGCAGCACAATTGTAGAGATTTCTCTCTGCTTCTTTTACCTTTTCCTTAGAAAACCGGTATGCATACTGATCAAGAATACTCATGTGGGTTGGCCCAAAGTTCTTTTAGTGATAGACAGGTTATAAGTCATCTGATTCCTCCCCTGATTGAACTCGGCTGTTATTAATCTGTGAGAGATTATTGGTCATTTAATGTGTTTCAGCGAATGATAATGGTAATAGATGTTTGATAATGTTTCTGAAGCCGTTGTTTTTCTGGTCTTTAAAACTATGATTTTTCTCCTTCCTGAGGTATCTGTTTTATTTGTTTCGTCGTAGCTCTACGAGTACATTACAGAATCTGGTGGCATTAATAAATGAAGATTAATGTTTTCCAGAAAGTCTGGCTGGGTGAGCCATTGAATTTAAAATATTGTATTCCAACGGTTAAGCATTGCGGAATCAAATTGTTTTGGTTTGAGGATATATTTCATGTTATACGTTCACATACTGAGCACAGAATGCCATGCAAATGGTGGTTCCAATAAAATAACAGTCTGTAAGAACTTGAATGAATGAAAGCGAGATTGATATAATAAAATGGTTAGCCTAATTTAGAGACTTAAGCTTACATAAATAATTTCAGGTTTTACAATCCAGAGGTAAACGATACAGAAAAAAAGATACAAAAGTGCTTTACAGTATATTGTGTAGTACACCAGTTTTTGTAACCTTACACATTGTTCGTAGCAGGTCCACTTGTTGGTTGTTTGGAGGCTGCACTCCTCAAAAATCTTAAACAAACTTTTTTATTTTCTATATTTTACTATGTATATGCTTAGAGGTATATTACTACTTTATTTTCCATGGGGAGTTCCACTCTATGTAGTTGATTTCGAGATACTACTACTGGAAGCGAGAGATGAATTGAGTTCGTTTTTTCTGTTTTTGTTTTTTTTTTTATTACTAAGGCGGTGGTCACACTGATGAAGTATGAAGTATGCAGTATGTAGCATGCAGTATGCAGTACTTGCTGCATTGCGACTGAAATTGCGTTGTGCAATACATTTTATTTTAACACGATGAAAAGCGGTAACATTGACGAAGTAGCAGTAAAAATTGCGCAGTAGCAATCGCATGCAGCTGCCGGTCTGTTTGTTGCATGCAGTATTTACTAGTGCAGTATGTGCTGAGAAGTTGAAGCGATAAGTAACTTAAACAAAAAATACTTTCGATCTTTTTACTTTTCGATTACTGCTTAAAAAATAAAAAGAAAAAGAAACAAGAATACAAATTATTTCGTCATTTTGCGATTTTTTTTGAAGATATTGCTTTCAATATAAAATTTGTGTAAGTGGTTGAAAAAATGATTGCTTGTGGGATTACATAAAATATGACTATAGTAAAAGTATAATTAATGGCAACTGCTTACGGCGTCTTAAGGCCAAAACACAGTGAGGACGACACAACAAAGTCGCCGTAAATTGGTTGCTGTCAAAGATTCGAATATATGGAAGTCCCATATACTTAACACAATGAGGGCGACGCGATAAGTTGTCAACAAAAAGTTTGGGAAAATCTCTAAATTAGTCGCCAACATAATTGACATTTCTGTATGGATAGTGAATAATTGACATTCATGTTATGTGGATTTGGATATTTTTATGAAACATAGTAAATTAAAAGTTAATAGTAAATAAACTAGTTATTAAAACCTTGTATAAAATTAATTTAATTTATTAGTTTGACAAATTATGGGTTTTGAGGAGGAATTAATAGAGAAAATGAGGGAAAAAGTTAAGTTGTGCAATAAACGTCATCCCATGTATAGAAATCTCTTCTTAGTATTCCTTTTAGTTTTTTCTTTAAGTTTTGCAATTTTAAGTATGCCGCATAAGCTATACTAGCGATTTTCCTTAATTTTTTCCTTTTTAACATTTCTTTTACAATAAATAAAACAGAGATAGCTGTCAAAAACATTTGTCGAGTCGCGTTCACTGTGTTTTAAATGCGACATTATCGCCAACTAAGTTGCCAACATTGTTGTGTCGCTCTCACAGTGTTTTGGCCTTTATAAGCATGAAAATGTTATGGCTTCTTCCTCCGACGTAGACATTTTTAATACTGGCGCTGCACTCAATACCTACTGCGTCAATTTGAACAACATTGCAATCCAAAGTAAATACTGCATACTGCGTGTTGCATATTGCATACTTTATACTTTATCAGTTCGACCGCCGCCTAAATGATTAAATGTGCAATGTAAAAATTAAAATGGAATAAAAATGGTACTACGAATTAATAGAAAGCACAAATCTTCAATTAAATCAACTTCCACTTGTTAATTTTTTCATTTTTATCACTTTTTAAAATTTACCACAGAAAATGTCATTAGGGCACTGCGAATTAATAAAAGGCGCAAATCTTCAATTAAATCAACTTCCATTTGTTAATTTTTTCACTTTTATCACTTTTTAAAATTGAAAACATTAAATATGAAGATAATTACTCTTACGGAATATATATTTACTCTTACGGAATATATATTTAGGCTAACAATACCAATATTTCGTAAGTAAACCTCAGTCTTGTTAAATTCGTATAGTTATTTACTTCTATTGTAGTTCAGCCTATCGTCGTCCGCTTACCGTCGTTCGTCGTAATTTGGTGCATTCGGATAAGACCCTGTGCCTGTGCTTTTAAGGCCTAGGCACAATTGCGACGGCGACAACGGCTACAGGAAACGGCAGGCTAATGCAGTAATAGGAACAATTTTCTCCAGGAACGTTATATGGAACGTGTATACATAGGAATTTGCAGTTGCCGTCGCCCGTCGGCCTATCACGCCTTCGTAATTGAATTAATTGAATTTCAACAGCTAGAGTTGCCGACGGGCGACGGCAACTGCAGATTCCTATGTATACACGTTCCTGAAGAAAATTGGTCCTATTACTGCATTAGTCTACCGTTTGCCGTCGCCGTCGCAATTGTGCTTAGGCCTTCAGTAAACGCGTTCTCGAGTTATCGTGGACATGCAAAAATTAAAACAACTTTTAATTATGTGGGGGTGGGTGTCCAATTTATTTAGCTCTACCGCTCTACCAGCATTGTTTCTATGCATTACAAACGGAACTACAAACTGTGTTAATCTTACACTATAAGATTTCACCTAGGGTATAAAGATAACAGGAAAGAAGTACTTAATCCTTACAAGGAGCTATTAAAGAATCGATTCGGTAGTCACCTGCATATTTGCGTACTTATAAACGAGCAAGAGACATCCACTTCCATTTCATGTATTCACGCCTGTACGCGTTTGCGCATTAACCCACAGCGACAGCTTTTATCACCACACGAAGCGAAAGTAAGTCAGCAGAAAATTTTAATTGCTGCTTTGGTTTTCATAGAGAAAATAATTAAAACTGCAACTGAAGTCAGTGCTTAAGGTAAATGGGCGATGACAACGAGTAGCAGCAGCAGCAGTAGTAGTAGAACCCAGTAAGAAAAAAAGAAAGCTTAGAAGTAGTTGGCTAACTACTTCTCAAGCAGGCAGTAGACCCTCCCGGCCCGATTCTTTCTCTTGTATGGACAAAACAAAGTGTTTCAATGCACGAATGAACAGCAACAGGAACAGCCAAAGGGGGTGAAAAAAAGGTCACCCGCATATTATGATGACTCATGTTCTCATATAAAAAAGAATGAAATTCAAAAACTTCTTACTCATTCGATTCTTAGCAAGAGGGGCTAGAAGCGGTGTATGCATGATTGTAAAGCCGGATGAGATTTGAAAATGTGTTTGCTAGAACGGAAGAGAAGAGAAGAAGGTCTTGCTACATTTCCTACTAATCCATGGTATATGTATATACCTATGTCATATACATGCTCGTCTTGTATTGCATCAAGTAATTGCCCTCTTAACTTGAAGAGAAGAACTACTTTGTGAATGCATGCCCCCTTTCCCTCAAAAACAAGTTGAGAATTTATCTTAGGATTATTTTTTCATCAATGCAGCATATGCACTACTCATAGAAAATTGTAATGAGAGTGAGAGGTTAGGGTACAGCTATGGCTCTCACCTCACCAACCGGTCAATATATTTCTTTTTCACCTACACCTATACACTACCTAACTCATCTTTATGTAAGCACATGTGTATGGATATTTGCCTGTTTTTGGAACAGTGTAGAGACACATACCGCTTGCTAGGCGTAATCTCGTGACCCATCCCAATGTGTAGAAAAGTAATCAATTCTTTTCTCAACACATCCATGCAATGCGAAAGTATTTTTAGCGCGCTTGTTCTTTCTTATCTCAAGATTCATGCATTACCTTCTACGTTTTCACTCTTTTTAGTGCGAGTTTAGCTTTCAATGAGGGAAGTAGTCGACAAAGTTTTATTAAAAAAGTTTCTTGCATATAAGTAAACATAAAATATAAAAAGTGCTGCTCTAAGGTGAATTGTGATTTATTCGTACGTTTAAACATTAAATTAAGTAAAATAATTATAAATAATTGGGATGAAATCAAAGTTTTCGATTACGTTTGTGATGCATTTTGTAATGTATTGAGAAAAATATCCGTGATACGTAGGGTTGCCATGACATATAGAAATTTCAATTTTTCGCATTTTCATTTCAGTGGTACCTATATATTTTCGAAGAGAGGGTCGGTTGGAAAACTTTGCGGATGGTGAGATACTTTAGGTGTTTTGTTTAGGCTCAACTACAATTGAAGTTACGATTTTAAACGAGACTGTGGCTTAGTTACGAAAAATTGATATTTTTAAGCCTACATAGATATCACAGTCCGCAAGGGTTAATTTAATGTTTCCAATTTTAAAAAATGGTAAAAACAAAGAAAAAATTACAAATGGAAGTTGATTTAATTGAAAATTTGTCCTTCTATTAATTCGCAGTACAATTTTTATTCCATTTGCACTTTTAATAATTTAGTATTAATTTGATTGTTTGACACATCGCTTTCTTAAGGCTCAACTACAATTTACGTATACTTACGTATAGTTATTTACGTAAAGAGAACGCGTACTTTAAATTTAACAAACGTTCACAAATTAACTGTAATTCGTCGTAGGAGAACTTTATTTAAGTTTAAATCCCAAATTGCAGTCAGTAAAGGTGCAGTGAGAATTGCTCATTCCGTAAGAAAGCGATTTGTCAAACATACTAATTGATTAAAAGTGACAAATTTTCAATTAAATCAACTTCCATTTGTAATTTGTTGTTTATTTTTACCACTTTTTAAAATTGGAAACATTAAATATCAAGATAATAACTCTTACGGAATGTGATATATATTTAGGCTAAAAGTATCAATTTTTTGTAAGTAAACCTCAGTCTCGTTTAATTTCGTAAAGTTATTTACGTCTATTGTGGTTCAGCCTAAAGGCGTAAGTTGTTGACTTCAATTGTAGTTGAGCCTTTACGGAATGATCGATTCTTATTGCACCTTTACTGGCGGCAATTTGTCATTTAAACTTAACGAAAGTTTCCCTCCGACAAGTTACAGTTAAGTTGTGAACATTTGTTAAATTTAAAGTGCTCGTTCGATTTACGTAAATAACTATAATTACGTATACGTAAATTGTAGTTGAGCCTTTAGTTAAACAGAAGCCGAGCAAATTCTGAATTTTTAAATTAAAATTCACGTGTTCTTTATTATTTGTTATATCTCTCTTCTCTGACTTTCGAGAATTGTTTTTAAATGATTTAATGAAAACAATTTTTTTCTATTGAAATGATTCAAATTGAAGCATGCTTCGTTTCACCTTGATTATTCGGCAGCCGCGTTGCGCGTGCGTTCAACTTTGTTCTAAAGGGTTTTCCAATAAGAGGTGTTATTTTGATATTCAAAGAAAAATGCCATTTTTTGAGAGAAATGATCAGATCTTTATTTCATTATAAAGAGGAAGGTATGCCGTTAATAATGGAAAATAACATCAGCCAAATGACCACCACGACCACGCCTACAGGACCATATCCTTTTCATGAAATTTTCCATAACCAAATCGCAAAGTGGCTGTTTTATGTCCTCGATAGCCTCACGAATTCCATCTTTGAGGTCTTGAATCGACGCTGGGCTGTTGGCGTAGATCTTCTCTTTCACGTGGCCCCAACGGAAGAAGTCGCAAGGTGTTAAGTCACAAGATCTCGGTGGCCAATTGTGATCATCACTTCGAGAGATAACACGGTCCGGAAACTTTTCCCGTAAAATATCAATGGTTTCGTTGCTTGTATGGCACGTAGCGCCGTCTTGTTGAAAGTAAACGTTGTCCAGATCAATGCCATCCAATTCCGGCCATAAAAAATCATTAATCATCTGTCGATAGCGCAATCCATTCATCGTAACTGTTGATCCAGCCTCATTTTCGAAAAAATAAGGTCCAATGACCCCGCGGGACCATAAACCGCACCAAACAGTCACACGTTGAGGATAGAGAGGCTTTTTAACAATAACTCTTGGGTTTTGCGAGCCCCAGATGCGACAATTTTGCTTGTTGACGAAGCCATCGAGATGGAAATGGGCCTCATCACTCAAGATGAGTTTTCGATGGAATTCCGGATCATTTTCATGCATTTCAAGGACCCAATCAGCAAAGACTCGACGTTGTGTTAACTGAACTTTATAAGCCTTAAGACCCAAATCTGCAAAATACGGTGTAATGACGTTTGTGGAATGTCTAATTCCAAAGAACGACGAGGAATGGGCAAACCTGGGTTTTCTTCAACACTTTCACTAACTTGTCCCGACAGCTCGAATTTTTCTACCAATTTCTGTCCGACAAGGTGCTTCACGAGGACCCAAAAATGTTCGAGTTTTACGAACCGTCTCTGCCACATTTTCACCATTTTTATAGTGAATTTTAATAATTTCAATGCGTTGTTGAATCGTGTATCGTTCCATTTTTATTAATGGCGTAGTTTCTACTTGTCAAATGTCAAAAATGACAGCTCCAAAAGTGACATCTACCGAAATAGCGGGGTAATTAAAATAACACATCTGATTGGAAAACCTTTTATTATGAATAAAGATAAAAAATATGAAAGCGCAATTTGCATGCAACGAAACAGAATGGCAATTATTTCATTTTAGTAAATAAATTAGAAGGGGCGGAATTTTCGCGTTACTCTCATAAAATGCTCGCGCGCTTATGTGAAATATTGAGAATGTTTGGTCACATGTTGTTGCTGTAATCCTATGATATCTGAACAGCACGTGTTTCTATTTACATTCGTTTTGCTCTGAATGAAGAAATTAAGTGGGAGACTCATGCAGGATTCTCTGATGTTTTCGGGAAAAATGAGAATTTTATTTGAGAGGAACTTTACATCACCTTTCAGCATTTTTCCCAAAGCGAAATTTATCTTTTTCTTAAAAATGGGAGGTAGTGTGACCTGAAGTACATTATTATGATTAGTTTTAAAGATTAAAGCAAAAGACGAAAGTATATGAAATTGCTTGTTTCATTCTAAAAAAACACCAAAAAAACTCCAATTTGGTTCTACTACTTCTTAACTTGTCATTAATGTCGATTTCGATGGGACTTCAGTGCAAAACCAGTATTGCACTTTTTCTAGCAGTACAACACTGAAAATGTTCGATGGGACAATTTTTATATTAGCAGAAGTGCAACACGAGGTTTGCACTACTTGGCACTGGATATTTTGTCGGTGTTACAAATACATATTCAAGTTGAATTGTCATCTGCTCTGTCAAAGTGTACTGTCGCGATTATTTGTGAAATTTTGGAATTTTTTAACAAAAAAAATTTTATTTTGATAATTGGCATAAAGGTAAGAAGAAATTTGTTTCTATATATAAATAAATAACATTTATTACGTCTGACAGTTCCGTGTATATAATACGTGTGCCCACGAATACAAGGAATATGACAGAAATATGGTCGATGGACTTCAGTGCTCTCAGTTCTCCGCTGCCAGAAAAAGTGCAACACTGAAATGGTCCCATCGAAATCGACATAGGGGGAGCAGTTTAATTATATCCAATGGGCACTTCGATGAGCTATACTATATGTTTCTTCATAAATTGGAAGCACCTTGATGCTTTTCAGACAAATTAATGTGGGTTTACATAATAACTGGCCCTTGCGGAGCAAAAGACGAGGTAAAACTATGAGCAATTTCTACCATCAGGAATGTTCGATGGGCTTCAGTGCTCCCAGTGCTCCAATCCCAGAAAAAGTGCAACATTGATTTGGTCCCATAGAAATCGACAATAGTGAACTACTAATATTAGTAGGCGATATTTAATCTTTCTTTTCTCTACTCCATTCAATTGCTCCGGCTATTCCTACGATCCGGCCGTCATCTGCTCCATTCTAGCTGGAGCCACACATTTTGAAAAGGTTAAAGTGCTAGCAATAAAAACAAATTATGGGGGCAGGATAAATGCGTCCTCTCGGAGTTGGGGAATTTGTGATTTTGCGTACCATTTCTTCTAATTTTGGAACACATAAATAGCAAAATTAATGAAATAATACAGTTTAATTGGTCTAAGACCACTAATATTGTACTCTAGATGCATATAAAAGTTAAATGAAATGAAAATTTTGTATGGCAACACCAAGAAGGGGTTGCCCGAATTTTTGAAATTTTATTTACTATTTTTACGAAAATGTTGTATACAAAATTTTCGCACTCCCCGTCGACGCGTTCTCAGGTAGGTAGTATCCCAATATATAGTGAAAAACCAAATCTACTTGATCCGTTTTTGAACTTGTATTTGCAATTTTAATGAAAACACCCGTGTACAAAATTTAAGCTCTCCACGTTGACAAGTTCTCATGGAATGGCCAAATCAAATACATAATGAAAATCAGAAGTTTTGTATGGCAACACCATGAAGGAGTTGCGCGATTTAATCTATTTTTAAAATTTTATTTACTATTGCCATGAAAACAATATGTACCAATTTCAGCTCTCTAAGTAAGCGCGGCCTCGAGTTATCGTGCTGACTGACACAAACGGACAGACAGATGAACTGATAGACGGACGAACAGATGGACATGCTAAAATCAAAATAACTTGTAATATTATGCGTGTATTTCCAACCCATTTTACTCTACCATAATTATTTCTATACGTTACAAGCGGATCTAATAAATCATTAGGACTAATTATTCATTAGGATGTCGCGTGTCACATAGTATTCACAATTATAGCTAGAAAAACGGATCATAATGAAGTACACTAAGGAAGTGTTTTTTGTTTTTCTTCATTAGAGCTCTAATGAGGAAAAATGTGCTAGAATTGAATGTATTTTGGCATATAATATAAATCTGAAGCTCTGCTGTGCATATGCCTATTTGAATATCTTTTCTGGTTTTTTTTTGAGTTCCTCTGAATTTTGTCGCTTCTGGATTTTTTCACTTCTGGATTTTGTAATTTCTGGATTTCGTCACTCTGGATTTTGTCTTTCCGGACTTCGTACCCAACCCTTAGAGAAGGGTTAAAAGCAAGCCTCGAAGCAGAATGAAATCTAGATTTCCCAAATAGTTATTAGCAAACTCTATGATTTCATCTAGGATATGAAAAAAGGCCAAGTGCGAGTCGGACTCGCATACGAAGGGTTCCGTACCATCGTTCAAGATTTAACACTATGCATTTTTTAGATAGAGCAAAACAAAGAGTTTATTGTATGGGGCCCCTTTAATTTTTAATTTTATTATTTTCATTATTTGCTGTAATAGCAGCAACAGAAATACACACTCAGACGAACGGACAGACAGACAGCGGAGGCTTATTATTAGTGTCGCGTTGACGGAACGGTAAAAATAGGTTTATCTAAAACACGGTTGCATGAAGGTAGGTACATGTAGGATCAAATGAACACATTTTGAGGCGTGCCAATCTTGCAAGAAAATGTACTAGTTATTAGGCTCTTTCGCGGAAAAATCCTTAAAATTAAAAAAAAAAAGTTTTTTTTTAACTTGACGTCCTATTATTAGCGTCATGAGAAGAGTGGAGTAATAGTTCGACATTCGTTTGAAAGTTTAGACGGTTTACTATCATTTGAAATAAAATGAGCTAACCTTCATAGCTTGTATAACAAAGAAGTTGGAAGAAATGTGACAACTGTTGGAAGAGTTTGGTAGATTTAATCAAATTTAAAAATTCATCCGGAAATTTAAATATAACAGAAACCAGATTTGTTTTTATATATCATAAAATTCCATCTAGGTTATAAAACCTGATAATTGAAATTGGTGAATGATTATTGTTGAAGAATAAATTTCATTTATGCTTTTTTTTTGTACTAAAAATACTTATGACAAAAAATATTATGTAGGATGAAAATGGAGGACACCGACACTAGTATGAGTGATCTTACGAGATGCAATGCAATCTTATATATTCCGAAAAGTGAAATTCTATCAGGTAAAACTAGTTTAGATTGACAAATATTACAGATGCATTTAAAATAAATTATTATTTTTAGATTCGCAGTGCAATGCAGCAGATACAGCTTCAATTATAGATTCTATTCAACAATTTCAAGGTAAATTGATCTATAGTTAATCCCACTCCAAACTGTTGTGCTTTCCAGTTATCCTTTAATACCTAAAATTTGCATAAAATCTAATCTTATTTTATAGAATTTGTCACTGACGAAATAAATGATATTAAAAGTAGACTGGACTTGATCACTGAACAAAATGAAAAGCTAATTAAAATTCATGGGCAAAATACAACGCTAATCACTAAATTAATTAAAAAAGAACCAAAGATGAGGACGGAATCAGACGATCTATATCTAAGATTTCCAATTAAAGATAAAGAAGGACTCCAGAAAATGGAGGATGATATCGATAAAATGGAGGAAGAATTTGTAAGTAGATTCCAATTAAGCATCTAGTACGTACTAATGTAGAGTGAAAACTGCTCAGTTTCGAAAAAAAAGAAAATTGTATCGTAAAAATGTGTCTGAGATCAACAAAGACTCAGCATTGTTACAATGTATTATATTAGCTGTGTTCTGTTGTTTCTAGAACTCCCATATACTGGAGAGAACAAATTGTTCTATCGATTGAACCGAACTATTTGTACTGTTCGCTTAATTTAAAACTTCTATGAAAATGTATTAGCCGCTCTTTTGTGTATCGTTTGTTCTGCTTTGTTCTGCGGACACAAAAGAACACAGCTATAGTAAAAATTCATCTTGCAAATAAAAAAAAAAAAAATTAAAGTGACAGCCGTGCTTCCAACTAAGCAAAATAAATAAAACTTCTAGCCGCCAACTAAAGAAATAATAATTGCTTTGTGTTTTCTGTTTACACCTCATTTACTATGTGTAAAATTTGCTTTTTTCTAGGTTGTTGCGATAAGAACTATGATGGATCCAGGTGGTCTCAAAAAGAACCTTAGCAGATTATTTGGCACAGAAATTATAATGAATTTTAATTACGATGGCATAAAGAATAAGGAATCATTTAAAGACTATAAAAAGGTTGCCAATGTTCTGTTTAGTAAGTTTACTTCAACTCTTAATCGATCAAATCTGTTATTGTTTTTAAATTCTTACAGAAGCTCTTCGAAAAGACGGTTATAGCATGGAAGATTTTAGAAGCGATATAAGGCTGAGTTTTAGACTACATAAAAATAGATTCTTCAAAGCTAAATGTATACAAAGAAAAAATGACGCACTAAAAGCTGCTCAATTTATGGAACAAATTAATCAAATGGATAATTGCCATTTTGATGAGACTGATGAGATCCCCCTCACTCCAAGTCGGAAGAAACATCCTGTAAAAAATTTCCAAAAAAAATAAAGAAACAACTCGTGAGTCATGCATTGTTTTATTTATCTTTTGCCTTAGGATTGTGCCCTCCATATTTAAAACGTATTTGCATGCGCAAACATATATATGTACAATACAATACAATACATTTATTGCTGGATATACATTTGTACACAATATCAAATATATTATATTTAGTACAATATTAAAATGGCGGCGTACTAAATTGGCAATAAAAATATAACTAATAGCAAAATAAGACTGGAAAAATATAATATTAAAGATAAATATTAATTAATTCAGCTTCAAAAACGATTTTAAGACAAATAGTTAAACTAAGTTAATAAAGCGAGCATAAGATAAGGAAAAGATACTAGAATAAGGCAACTTAGATGTATTTAAAAAAAATAAAAATTAAAAAAAAAGAAATAAAAATAAAATAAAAAAGAAATAAAAATAAACAAATTCAAGGTAAACAACTACTTTGTTCAATCGATGAGAAGCACCATTCTGCAAGTTAGTAGGAGCAGCAAGTTGAGTAGTGACCACCAAAATGTTCAAATAAGCGGAGGATTTGAACTAAGAAAGATCTCTGAAGAACATCAAGAGCGAAATGAGGAATCATGCCTTTGATATTATAAGAATTGCAATAAATCGAATAGGTAAGAAGGTTCATGTGACTGCAGAAGTTAAAAAAAAATAGGATACATATATCTTAATGATCATAAATGAGTCCCCTGATTGTTAAAGAAGAGAGTTCCTAAGAGATGAAACAATGAAACGAGCGCAGTCATTGAACGTTATATCCAGCCTTATTGACCGATTACTGTCTAGCTTCGGAAAGATCGGATTTCCGTAAATAAAGAGAGGTAATAATAAGCTTTTTACCAGATTGAAGCGAGTGTCAGTAGGTAGAATAGACGCAGACAATCATTGTCTACGAAAGCCAGAATAAAGTTTCTTCAAGCAGTCGGAGATATGATAACAGCATTTCAGACGGGAATAGATTGAAATTTACATTTTTTTTCACGTTATTCATGCAGTGTAATATAGTGCCGTTAAGCCTCAATGGCGGTAAGTCCGAAAACACAGGATCAGTATTATCGAAGGCTATATAGTGTGATTTAGTCGGACTGAGCACAAGACTGTTACGCAATGACCACGGAAATTCTTGCAAGGTCTAGATTGATACGTTCAATGCATTCCTCTTGGTAAGATACAGCTGAACATCATTCGCATATAAATGAATATTAGAATTCTTAACTACATAACAGAGATCATCGGTATATAGCATGAAGAGAAGAGGACACAATATGGAGCCCTGGGGAGCTCCAATATTGACTGGTGAGAGGCTGGAAAGCTTCATAATTATTAATCTTCACCTGTTGGTCGATCATAAAGAAATGATCTCAATAGTTTAGTCGAACAGTTCTAGAACGCGAAACAACTAGTTAGATTATTGAGAAGCGTTTCAGAATTTACATTATCGAAAGCCTTAGAAAAGTCCAATAACCTCAATATACACAATTCGTTATTACCATAGCAATTCTTATATCCATAGTCACTTTTAGCATTGTTGTTTCACAGCTGTGAGAAGCCCGGAAACCCGATTATCACTTGGATATCAGCTTATATGCATTGTTAAAATTCATCATTCAGACAGCAATGAGAGTATGCTGATTAGCCGAAAATCGGAAATATCTATAGGTGATGCGTTTTTTGCCTTCCAAGCTCGAAAGAAGGTGGATTATGTAAGACTTGAGTTAAAGATATGCTGAATATACAGATCGATATATGGAAGCAGTAGTTTGATAAAACGAGGAAATATATGTATGCTCAGAATAGGAGGAGGAGGACTTTTAAGTTAGTTTTAATTTGGGCAGACAGATGATTCCATAAAAAACTTTAGGTTTGTTCGATGAAAACACCGTGTAAATTTTCCCCTACAATTTTCCCCAAATTTACCCGGGGTTTTGTGCACTCATCGAACAAGTTTTTAAAACACCGGGTAAATCTAATGTAATGACATTTGTCTGACAGTTCTTCTGAATATAATTAATTGTAAAAAGTTATTTATAAAATGGGTGACTACAAATAAAATGTGCTCTAGCTATTTTTCTATTTCTTGTCTTCTAATTTTTGCTTCGCTCAAGAAGTAATTTATATGTCCCAATCAAAAACAAATTGCAAGTGACAGCTCTCAAGTGACAAAACTGTCAAACCATTACCCCGAGAAATTTTTAGTGTAAGCACGGGGTAGCCCAGGTTTTTTAAAAAAACAAGATAGTTTAGCCCGGTGTAGCCCTGGGTTTACCCGGGGTTTTCATCAAACAGACCTATTACGTTATACATTTGACAGATAACAGCTGTTCAAGCATGATTCATATGTAATTTAGGAAAACATTGTGGTTTTACTATGTAAATACCTAAGGCCGTTTGCACATCGCAAAACGAAAACGAAAACACTAAACCGAATAACACAAATTTTGTCCTAAACTAACAGAAATTTTACGCAATACATGTAGTAAAATATCGGATATTTATTCTAATTGCAGTTTCAATAAAAAAATATCCATATTTAAAGGTTTAATTCAATTAAAACGCATTCTTATGTTTATTCGTACGAGAAACAAATTTTCGTTCCGAACTGTCAAGTCTATTTTCGTTCCATACTATGTTCCACACACGAACGAATATTCTTTTCGTTCTGACATAACCTCATTTTCGTTTATTTACATTTGATACAAACTCAATCCAACTTTTATTCGTTCGTTTTTGATATGTAAGCATAAACGAATTTTCGGTGTGGAACTGTTTATTCGTTCGTTTTCGTTTTTCGATGTGTAAGCGGCCTAAGGAAGTCCCTTAAATAGTCACTTTTCTTAATACAGAGCTGGGCTAGTACCAAAGAAAAAGTACTTAAGTACACGTACAAGTACCGAAGGCTTGAGTATTTCAGCGTAAGTACAAGTACAGCATGTATGAAAAGTACTTGTAACTAAGTACTAAGTCTATAAAAAGTACTGAATACTTTTTGAAGTACTTTTTAAAGTACCTTTTTGGAATCATTGTTCGTTGGCAGTAATATAATGAAATTTATCGAGTTCAGTTAATAGATATTAATAAATAAATACCTTTTGAAAACTATAATATGTATTGTAACCAGTGGCTACTATTTATAGTTTTTTATAGTTTTCGGCGCTGCAGGTAGAGTTAAACTTTCACTTCTCATTGCTACACTCATAAAAACTATTAGAAGTCCGCCCAAGCACCTATTATCGCCTCCAATAATGCATAACAATTCTAAGGAAAAAATGTCCAGTAAATTTCTAAGAAAAAATTGAGGTCGAGACATAGTTGATTTTATATTGGAGCGAGGCATTGCTTGTTTACCCTTGGTTATGTCCACTAACGTATATAATATAGACTGCTTACTTCTCTATTTTACGTGAGCACAATTGCTTGTGTCAAAAAGAGTTCTTACTTCGGTGCCAACTGCCAACATTGAAAAAGCATTGGCGGGAAATCGAAAAAGTGAGCACGCAGTTCGGAAAGCGATTTTAATAAAACATTTAGAATTTCTTCTGCGTATCTAATGAATACATTGTCTTTGGTAAAATAGTTTTTATCAGTAATAACCCTAAATGATTAATTTAAAATTATGTATTTCGACGAATCCACTAATTCATTTGTTGTTTTCAGTTCTCTCTCAGTTGGTGCTTAGACCGAAAGAGTTAACAATGTAGAAGTGAGCCTACTTTCTGCAGTGTATTTTTATGAGCGTAGTCAGTCCATATTATACAAGTCAGTGGTTATGTCATCAAGTCGAGGCATCGTCGGTTTTATATTCGAGCGAGACGTTACTGGTTTTTGTTCTACTTGGCCAATCTTGTGTGTGTTATTAGTTTGTTCTGCCTTGATGTGTGAGTGCGGCACATGCTTTGACAGTTCTTTGCGTGCTTTAAAGCTCAACAAAAAAGGAGTTGCGCTAGATATTGTGTTTTCTTTTCTACGAGGAGTTAGATATTTGTAGGCACTTAATAGACTCAGAAATACTTAAGTAAAAATCTTGGTACTTAAGTACAAAACTAGGTCTTAAGTACAAGTAAATAGAACCAAGTACTTATGTTCAAGTACTAAGAAGTACTTGTATTGAGTAATAAGACTTAAGTAACGAAAAAGTACTTTAAGTAGTATTTAAGTCTTTTTTTACTTAAGTATTGCCCAGCTCTGTCTTAATATTATTTACTCGAATCACCATAATTGTTTCGTTTTTATATGAGTAGTCGCCTTAAGACGTCTGCGCCTGAGGTATTTAATGCCAGCTTGCGCTCACTGTAATGCGATAATATCAGTCAAATTAGGTATTGTGGTACTCGCTCCAATAGTTTCAGTAGAAGCCACGTTGAGAGCAACCTTCATCAGAGTTCCTTGATGGTTCCACATTTGACTTTTAGTTGTGTTACAAGTGCGCCTCCTTGATGCGCTTTGGATGATGGTAGAAGCTATACGATATGGGAAGCGGAGTCTAATCAGGAATTATTGCGAATATCAACTCCCTGAATTTCCTCATAAAACTCTAGTCTTTTGTGCGAGTTTGTATACGTAAGGAAAGTCGATCTTACCATCTGACTCTAAGACGCAACAAGGATAATCTCTTGTTAAAGGCACAGGAAACTTCTTGACCTGAGCCTGTTTTCTAGAGCTCAAAATTGGAAATAATTTCAATAAACTTACAAATTGCATTAAAAATGCAGAAAAATTGAACGTTTCGACCTAGCTACCAAAAAGGTTTCATTAGTACGGTTATCTCTGATTGAACTTCTATGGTTGGTTAAAAAATAAAAAAAATAAACTCGATGCTTTAATTGTTTCTTTGTTGGACAAACTTACTTATACCACAAGAAGATCTAATACCAGCCCTTGGCTGTCTGTGAAGATGCCCAAAGAAAAAAAAAAAATAATAATAATGAATAGCCTGACTAGAGAGATGGAGAGAGTGGTGGAAAGGAGGATAGCTCTGTAACCTTTTAAAGCTTTAATTGGTCCTTCAGCTCCTCAAACTCTCCAGTTCTTTAAAGGCCATTTGCTTTTCAGGTTTCCAAATGGAAGAAAGTAGGTAGTTTTGCCACTTTACTTTGCCAGGTTTGCAATGGGAAAGGTCTCTTTAGTGAAGTCTTTAGTGCATATCGGTTTAACAACAGAGTTGGCGAATCCAGACGGGTATTCTTGCTACAGGCTTTCACTTATGTAGGAATAGGGGATTGAATGTGCGCGGGCATTATTTCATTTCGAGTTAAGAGCTAGGAGGTGCATTTTCGGACCACTCTAGGCAAGAAATATTTTGTTGCGATTGTATTAGTGCGGCACAACAAGCGAATACTGTTTGATTTTTGATGCAAAATTTCTCTCCAAAATGCAGCACAATTGTAGAGATTTCTCTCTGCTTCTTTTACCTTTTCCTTAGAAAACCGGTATGCATACTGATCAAGAATACTCATGTGGGTTGGCCCAAAGTTCTTTTAGTGATAGACAGGTTATAAGTCATCTGATTCCTCCCCTGATTGAACTCGGCTGTTATTAATCTGTGAGAGATTATTGGTCATTTAATGTGTTTCAGCGAATGATAATGGTAATAGATGTTTGATAATGTTTCTGAAGCCGTTGTTTTTCTGGTCTTTAAAACTATGATTTTTCTCCTTCCTGAGGTATCTGTTTTATTTGTTTCGTCGTAGCTCTACGAGTACATTACAGAATCTGGTGGCATTAATAAATGAAGATTAATGTTTTCCAGAAAGTCTGGCTGGGTGAGCCATTGAATTTAAAATATTGTATTCCAACGGTTAAGCATTGCGGAATCAAATTGTTTTGGTTTGAGGATATATTTCATGTTATACGTTCACATACTGAGCACAGAATGCCATGCAAATGGTGGTTCCAATAAAATAACAGTCTGTAAGAACTTGAATGAATGAAAGCGAGATTGATATAATAAAATGGTTAGCCTAATTTAGAGACTTAAGCTTACATAAATAATTTCAGGTTTTACAATCCAGAGGTAAACGATACAGAAAAAAAGATACAAAAGTGCTTTACAGTATATTGTGTAGTACACCAGTTTTTGTAACCTTACACATTGTTCGTAGCAGGTCCACTTGTTGGTTGTTTGGAGGCTGCACTCCTCAAAAATCTTAAACAAACTTTTTTATTTTCTATATTTTACTATGTATATGCTTAGAGGTATATTACTACTTTATTTTCCATGGGGAGTTCCACTCTATGTAGTTGATTTCGAGATACTACTACTGGAAGCGAGAGATGAATTGAGTTCGTTTTTTCTGTTTTTGTTTTTTTTTTTATTACTAAGGCGGTGGTCACACTGATGAAGTATGAAGTATGCAGTATGTAGCATGCAGTATGCAGTACTTGCTGCATTGCGACTGAAATTGCGTTGTGCAATACATTTTATTTTAACACGATGAAAAGCGGTAACATTGACGAAGTAGCAGTAAAAATTGCGCAGTAGCAATCGCATGCAGCTGCCGGTCTGTTTGTTGCATGCAGTATTTACTAGTGCAGTATGTGCTGAGAAGTTGAAGCGATAAGTAACTTAAACAAAAAATACTTTCGATCTTTTTACTTTTCGATTACTGCTTAAAAAATAAAAAGAAAAAGAAACAAGAATACAAATTATTTCGTCATTTTGCGATTTTTTTTGAAGATATTGCTTTCAATATAAAATTTGTGTAAGTGGTTGAAAAAATGATTGCTTGTGGGATTACATAAAATATGACTATAGTAAAAGTATAATTAATGGCAACTGCTTACGGCGTCTTAAGGCCAAAACACAGTGAGGACGACACAACAAAGTCGCCGTAAATTGGTTGCTGTCAAAGATTCGAATATATGGAAGTCCCATATACTTAACACAATGAGGGCGACGCGATAAGTTGTCAACAAAAAGTTTGGGAAAATCTCTAAATTAGTCGCCAACATAATTGACATTTCTGTATGGATAGTGAATAATTGACATTCATGTTATGTGGATTTGGATATTTTTATGAAACATAGTAAATTAAAAGTTAATAGTAAATAAACTAGTTATTAAAACCTTGTATAAAATTAATTTAATTTATTAGTTTGACAAATTATGGGTTTTGAGGAGGAATTAATAGAGAAAATGAGGGAAAAAGTTAAGTTGTGCAATAAACGTCATCCCATGTATAGAAATCTCTTCTTAGTATTCCTTTTAGTTTTTTCTTTAAGTTTTGCAATTTTAAGTATGCCGCATAAGCTATACTAGCGATTTTCCTTAATTTTTTCCTTTTTAACATTTCTTTTACAATAAATAAAACAGAGATAGCTGTCAAAAACATTTGTCGAGTCGCGTTCACTGTGTTTTAAATGCGACATTATCGCCAACTAAGTTGCCAACATTGTTGTGTCGCTCTCACAGTGTTTTGGCCTTTATAAGCATGAAAATGTTATGGCTTCTTCCTCCGACGTAGACATTTTTAATACTGGCGCTGCACTCAATACCTACTGCGTCAATTTGAACAACATTGCAATCCAAAGTAAATACTGCATACTGCGTGTTGCATATTGCATACTTTATACTTTATCAGTTCGACCGCCGCCTAAATGATTAAATGTGCAATGTAAAAATTAAAATGGAATAAAAATGGTACTACGAATTAATAGAAAGCACAAATCTTCAATTAAATCAACTTCCACTTGTTAATTTTTTCATTTTTATCACTTTTTAAAATTTACCACAGAAAATGTCATTAGGGCACTGCGAATTAATAAAAGGCGCAAATCTTCAATTAAATCAACTTCCATTTGTTAATTTTTTCACTTTTATCACTTTTTAAAATTGAAAACATTAAATATGAAGATAATTACTCTTACGGAATATATATTTACTCTTACGGAATATATATTTAGGCTAACAATACCAATATTTCGTAAGTAAACCTCAGTCTTGTTAAATTCGTATAGTTATTTACTTCTATTGTAGTTCAGCCTATCGTCGTCCGCTTACCGTCGTTCGTCGTAATTTGGTGCATTCGGATAAGACCCTGTGCCTGTGCTTTTAAGGCCTAGGCACAATTGCGACGGCGACAACGGCTACAGGAAACGGCAGGCTAATGCAGTAATAGGAACAATTTTCTCCAGGAACGTTATATGGAACGTGTATACATAGGAATTTGCAGTTGCCGTCGCCCGTCGGCCTATCACGCCTTCGTAATTGAATTAATTGAATTTCAACAGCTAGAGTTGCCGACGGGCGACGGCAACTGCAGATTCCTATGTATACACGTTCCTGAAGAAAATTGGTCCTATTACTGCATTAGTCTACCGTTTGCCGTCGCCGTCGCAATTGTGCTTAGGCCTTCAGTAAACGCGTTCTCGAGTTATCGTGGACATGCAAAAATTAAAACAACTTTTAATTATGTGGGGGTGGGTGTCCAATTTATTTAGCTCTACCGCTCTACCAGCATTGTTTCTATGCATTACAAACGGAACTACAAACTGTGTTAATCTTACACTATAAGATTTCACCTAGGGTATAAAGATAACAGGAAAGAAGTACTTAATCCTTACAAGGAGCTATTAAAGAATCGATTCGGTAGTCACCTGCATATTTGCGTACTTATAAACGAGCAAGAGACATCCACTTCCATTTCATGTATTCACGCCTGTACGCGTTTGCGCATTAACCCACAGCGACAGCTTTTATCACCACACGAAGCGAAAGTAAGTCAGCAGAAAATTTTAATTGCTGCTTTGGTTTTCATAGAGAAAATAATTAAAACTGCAACTGAAGTCAGTGCTTAAGGTAAATGGGCGATGACAACGAGTAGCAGCAGCAGCAGTAGTAGTAGAACCCAGTAAGAAAAAAAGAAAGCTTAGAAGTAGTTGGCTAACTACTTCTCAAGCAGGCAGTAGACCCTCCCGGCCCGATTCTTTCTCTTGTATGGACAAAACAAAGTGTTTCAATGCACGAATGAACAGCAACAGGAACAGCCAAAGGGGGTGAAAAAAAGGTCACCCGCATATTATGATGACTCATGTTCTCATATAAAAAAGAATGAAATTCAAAAACTTCTTACTCATTCGATTCTTAGCAAGAGGGGCTAGAAGCGGTGTATGCATGATTGTAAAGCCGGATGAGATTTGAAAATGTGTTTGCTAGAACGGAAGAGAAGAGAAGAAGGTCTTGCTACATTTCCTACTAATCCATGGTATATGTATATACCTATGTCATATACATGCTCGTCTTGTATTGCATCAAGTAATTGCCCTCTTAACTTGAAGAGAAGAACTACTTTGTGAATGCATGCCCCCTTTCCCTCAAAAACAAGTTGAGAATTTATCTTAGGATTATTTTTTCATCAATGCAGCATATGCACTACTCATAGAAAATTGTAATGAGAGTGAGAGGTTAGGGTACAGCTATGGCTCTCACCTCACCAACCGGTCAATATATTTCTTTTTCACCTACACCTATACACTACCTAACTCATCTTTATGTAAGCACATGTGTATGGATATTTGCCTGTTTTTGGAACAGTGTAGAGACACATACCGCTTGCTAGGCGTAATCTCGTGACCCATCCCAATGTGTAGAAAAGTAATCAATTCTTTTCTCAACACATCCATGCAATGCGAAAGTATTTTTAGCGCGCTTGTTCTTTCTTATCTCAAGATTCATGCATTACCTTCTACGTTTTCACTCTTTTTAGTGCGAGTTTAGCTTTCAATGAGGGAAGTAGTCGACAAAGTTTTATTAAAAAAGTTTCTTGCATATAAGTAAACATAAAATATAAAAAGTGCTGCTCTAAGGTGAATTGTGATTTATTCGTACGTTTAAACATTAAATTAAGTAAAATAATTATAAATAATTGGGATGAAATCAAAGTTTTCGATTACGTTTGTGATGCATTTTGTAATGTATTGAGAAAAATATCCGTGATACGTAGGGTTGCCATGACATATAGAAATTTCAATTTTTCGCATTTTCATTTCAGTGGTACCTATATATTTTCGAAGAGAGGGTCGGTTGGAAAACTTTGCGGATGGTGAGATACTTTAGGTGTTTTGTTTAGGCTCAACTACAATTGAAGTTACGATTTTAAACGAGACTGTGGCTTAGTTACGAAAAATTGATATTTTTAAGCCTACATAGATATCACAGTCCGCAAGGGTTAATTTAATGTTTCCAATTTTAAAAAATGGTAAAAACAAAGAAAAAATTACAAATGGAAGTTGATTTAATTGAAAATTTGTCCTTCTATTAATTCGCAGTACAATTTTTATTCCATTTGCACTTTTAATAATTTAGTATTAATTTGATTGTTTGACACATCGCTTTCTTAAGGCTCAACTACAATTTACGTATACTTACGTATAGTTATTTACGTAAAGAGAACGCGTACTTTAAATTTAACAAACGTTCACAAATTAACTGTAATTCGTCGTAGGAGAACTTTATTTAAGTTTAAATCCCAAATTGCAGTCAGTAAAGGTGCAGTGAGAATTGCTCATTCCGTAAGAAAGCGATTTGTCAAACATACTAATTGATTAAAAGTGACAAATTTTCAATTAAATCAACTTCCATTTGTAATTTGTTGTTTATTTTTACCACTTTTTAAAATTGGAAACATTAAATATCAAGATAATAACTCTTACGGAATGTGATATATATTTAGGCTAAAAGTATCAATTTTTTGTAAGTAAACCTCAGTCTCGTTTAATTTCGTAAAGTTATTTACGTCTATTGTGGTTCAGCCTAAAGGCGTAAGTTGTTGACTTCAATTGTAGTTGAGCCTTTACGGAATGATCGATTCTTATTGCACCTTTACTGGCGGCAATTTGTCATTTAAACTTAACGAAAGTTTCCCTCCGACAAGTTACAGTTAAGTTGTGAACATTTGTTAAATTTAAAGTGCTCGTTCGATTTACGTAAATAACTATAATTACGTATACGTAAATTGTAGTTGAGCCTTTAGTTAAACAGAAGCCGAGCAAATTCTGAATTTTTAAATTAAAATTCACGTGTTCTTTATTATTTGTTATATCTCTCTTCTCTGACTTTCGAGAATTGTTTTTAAATGATTTAATGAAAACAATTTTTTTCTATTGAAATGATTCAAATTGAAGCATGCTTCGTTTCACCTTGATTATTCGGCAGCCGCGTTGCGCGTGCGTTCAACTTTGTTCTAAAGGGTTTTCCAATAAGAGGTGTTATTTTGATATTCAAAGAAAAATGCCATTTTTTGAGAGAAATGATCAGATCTTTATTTCATTATAAAGAGGAAGGTATGCCGTTAATAATGGAAAATAACATCAGCCAAATGACCACCACGACCACGCCTACAGGACCATATCCTTTTCATGAAATTTTCCATAACCAAATCGCAAAGTGGCTGTTTTATGTCCTCGATAGCCTCACGAATTCCATCTTTGAGGTCTTGAATCGACGCTGGGCTGTTGGCGTAGATCTTCTCTTTCACGTGGCCCCAACGGAAGAAGTCGCAAGGTGTTAAGTCACAAGATCTCGGTGGCCAATTGTGATCATCACTTCGAGAGATAACACGGTCCGGAAACTTTTCCCGTAAAATATCAATGGTTTCGTTGCTTGTATGGCACGTAGCGCCGTCTTGTTGAAAGTAAACGTTGTCCAGATCAATGCCATCCAATTCCGGCCATAAAAAATCATTAATCATCTGTCGATAGCGCAATCCATTCATCGTAACTGTTGATCCAGCCTCATTTTCGAAAAAATAAGGTCCAATGACCCCGCGGGACCATAAACCGCACCAAACAGTCACACGTTGAGGATAGAGAGGCTTTTCAACAATAGCTCTTGGGTTTTTCGAGCCCCAGATGCGACTTGCATGTTGACGAAGCCATCGAGGTGGAAATGGGCCTCATCACTCAAGATGAGTTTTCGATGGAATTCCGAATCATTTTCATGCATTTCAAGGACCCAATCAGCAAAGACTCGACGTTGTTGATGATCGGCCGGCTTGAGTTCTTGTGTTAACTGAACTTTATAAGCCTTAAGACCCAAATCTTTATGCAAAATACGGTGTAATGACGTTTGTGGAATGCCTAATTCCAAAGAACGACGAGGAATGGACAAACCTGGGTTTTCTTCAACACTTTCGGCTACAGCAGCAATATTCTCGGCTGTTCTTGAGCGACGTGCACGGGTTTTATTCTTCACATCACTAACTTGTCCCGACAGCTCGAATTTTTCTACCAATTTCTGTATTGCGGTCCGACAAGGTGCTTCACGACGACCCAAAAATGTTTGAGTTTTACGAACCGTCTCTGCCACATTTTCACCATTTTTATAGTGAATTTTAATAATTTCAATGCGTTGTTGAATCGTGTATCGTTCCATTTTTAATAATGGCGTAGTTTCTACTTGTCAAATGTCAAAAAATGACAGCTCCAAAAGTGACATCTACCGAAATAGCGGGCTAATTAAAATAACACCTCTTATTGGAAAACCCTTTACTTTCGAAGTGCTCGCTTGTTTTTCTCTGTTGACTATAGTAGTAATATTTTAAATATACCGGGTCCGTAAATTTAAGTGTCCGGATTTTAAAAAGCTTTACATTTGTTGTTTATTACTCGATATTATTAAAATTTCTGCAAATGATAACTTATAATAGGGTAACACCACAGACTATATATTCTATATAGTCTGTGTAATACCTATTACTGGGCAACTAACACTTTATTTGTAATTGATCCTTTATATAACCATGGAGAGTGGCTTTGAGGAAACATGTTAAATTTTATATGAATAAGTATACTTCTTGTTTATCTATTTCTATGATTTTCTTTATATATTAATTTTCCAAAACATTATTATAATTAAATAATATACAAAATATCACGTTCATTAGTTTCAGGCTACAAAAATTCTGCTTTCGGCCAAGATCGCTCCAATTACTGGCCAAAAGGAAAACTGAATCCGTAATCTTTTAAAGTGCAAATAAAAGACTCAGAAGTTTTAAAATATATTATTCAGGAAAAACAATAGTTCATAAAGTAAAACAGAAAATAAAATCACAGAACAAGGGGGGGTCAAAATGTGATCTAGTATATTTTGGAAAATCTAGTACAGAATCGAGTTCTTTAAGTCCTGAGAAGAAGTTTGAGTACTCACACTCCTATACTCGGAGGCTTAAATAGCCATCTACATACTCACTTTTTAGTATCTCCTTTTTTTTTCATTCGAACTGAGGTACTAGATTTTTCGCACTTTAGATCGGTTCTAACTCGGTTGGATTATGTCCGATTGGAAAACGGATTTCACCGCTCGCCTCGGCTTATTAGCAGCTAAAATTCGTAGAAGAAAATCTTTTTGCCGCTGGGAACCCCTTTTTCATGCCAAGCTTTCGCCAAAGCTTTCCCTCTTTTAATTGAAATAATATATTCAGAGTATCATAACGTATCGTTTAAGACATCTCTCATGTCTCTTGATGTTGGGCCTAAAGTTGTATGAATAGTGGGCATTCCCCTTCTAACTTATTTCTGTCTTTAAATTCTTATGATCAGTTAACACATTCGATGTTGGTAGACCGCCGCCTATAATAAAAAAAAAAAATCAACCCGTAAAAACGAAGTTTTTCACTATAAATCTTTTATATGCGAGGAAATTGATAGTGTTTTTCCCTACAATGTTTTTGTTTTTTAAACTTAATTTTACTTGCGTGTGTGTGTGTGTGTGTGTTATTCCAAAGTGCATTGCCATCGACGACAAATCGATGTGGAAAATTTCAGCTCGATTGGATTTCGGGAAGTCAATTTTGACTTTCTAAGTTTTGGGACGAATCCGGCGGTGAAGTTAATATAAAGGATATAAAATCAGGTTGCCCATAGTGATTAAAAGTTTGGTATGAAAAAGGGTATAATTGAAATTGGTGAATGAATATTGTTGAAGAATAAATTTTACTTATGCTCCTTTTTTTTACTAAAAATACTTATACAAAAAATATTATGTAGGATGAAAATGGAGGACACTAATATGGGTGATGTTACGAGATGTAATGCTGTCTTATATATTCCGAAAAGTGAGATTCTATCAGGTAAAATTAGTTTAGCTTGACTAATATTATACATATGCATTTAAAATAAATTATTATTTCTAGATACGCAGTCCAATCCAGCCGATACAGCTTCAATTATAGATTCTATTCAACAATTTCAAGGTAAATTGATCTATAGTTAATCCCACTCCAAAACTGTTGTGATTTCCAGTTATCCTTTAATACCTAAAATTTGCATAAAATCTAATCTTATTTTATAGAATTTGTCACTGACGAAATAAATGATATTAAAAGTAGGCTGGACTTGATCACTGAACAAAATGAAAAACTAATTAAGATTCATGGGCAAAATACAACGTTAATCAGGAAACTACTTAAAAGAGAACCAAAGATGGGGATGGAGTCAGATGATTTATATTTAAGATTTCCAATTAAAGATAAAGATGGACTACAGAAAATGGAGGATGATATCGATAAAATGGAGGAAGAATTTGTAAGTAGATTTCAGTTAAGTATCTAATTTGTAGAGTTAGTAATGCCTCTGGACATTAATAACTAAACAGAATTGCACGCAATACGGGTTCGCATAGATAGCACAATATGATCCGTTTATGGAAGACTGTGCAAAGATCGGTGCAATAGTATTTTTTTGTGTGTGTCTTGTTTACTACTTCAAATGTTAGAAAAAAATTTATTGAGAAGTAATTTACGTCCAGCACGTTGAATACATTTAATATAAAAAGTGTAATCGACACTCTTAACAGATTCTATTTCCATGCGTTATGATGCGTTCTAATGTATGCAGAAGTAATACTTTCACATATAGATATCCATTTACACAAACATATATGTATAAATTCAAGTTAACCGAAAATTATTGAAGAAAGCTCTAAATCAAGACATTATTGAAGCATTATGAGACAGGAAAGCTCTAACTCTTCACTAGTAATACGAATAGAGTTTTCGGTGTAGATCATAGAAAACACTTAAGGTAAAGTGAGAAAGACTTTTGGTCTTCAGTCTCCGGTGTATGAGACAAAAAGCTCCGAACTGTTTACACGGCAAGAGACTTTTGTCTCTGGAGACCCAAAAAATTAGGTCTCCGGAGACAATAATAAAAAAGTCTCTAGAGACACATCTCTGAATTGTATACATGAAGAAATTTATGTTTGGTCTCTGGAGATCTCCAGAAACTTTTTTTAATTGTCAAGTAGGCCATAATTAGAAAGAATTATCTCAAAAGTTATTAATATTTTTATTATTATTATTTTTTTTTTTAATAATTTGTCATACTCACTCCACTTCATTCCTTTTCCTTTCCGGGTAGACCTCCACATAACCAGAACACAAATTGTCTCCAGAGATCTGGAGACGACAAATGAATAAACTTCGGAGACCGAATCTGAAGACCTGTTTATTTTAAAATACACGACCGGAGACCAGAAAAAGTCTCTAGAGACTAGAGGCTGGAATAGATTACACTTTAGTGCGCTGCAAATTGAACAGTGAAATTGTTCCACCATGATGTGACACATATTGCAATAAGGGTGCAGCTGGGTAGAGATAGCACGTTTATATTAGTACTACTTACATATTTTGATATGAAGTTCCTCACCGCAAATATAATTTTTTTGCTGGCAACACTGAAAGTGAGAAGTAAATTTAGGATAATTTTTTCCACGCTGTCGAGTCGCTGTTAATATGTTATGCACAAAACATGTGTTCAATGTTTTCTAATATTTTACTGAGTTGTCACGCCGCGCACTAAAGTGTAATGTGTTTCAGTCTTAGGTCTCTTTAGAGATTTTTTGCGTCTGCGAATGATGCAGGCTTTCCCTGAACCATTCGGTATTAAACAATTCTCACGCATTATGTGCTATGTTTTCATGTTTCATAATTTGATGAGTAACAGGTAGTTTTAGGAACTGAGAGAAGTGTTAAGATGATTTATCAATTTAATTTTGGACATTTTGCAAAACTTCGTTCTATGTGTACCTTAGGTTATACCATAAATAAAAAACATACCGATCTCTGCACGAATGCCCCAAACTTTCTTTTATTAGAAACTTTGTCTAGTTTTGCGAGATCGTTCCATATTGTTGACTAAAGTTATGGATTTGTAGATTAAAAAGTAGGATTTTAATCGAATTGACTACTTCATTCTTCCATGAGTTGCATATTTCAGCCTATTGTGCAAATCTCTAGTCGTTAAATTCTGTAGATTTTATTTTAATTGTTTTCATAGTTTTGGTTAACACCATATTCAAGAATTTATGTATCACCATTGCTGATCTCTCTTTAAGAATAGAAAAGAAGGCATCCGCAAGGAAATAGAATGAGTTTTTAGTTTCCTTCAGGTCACAACGACACCTAGGAGATTTTTCTATGAATATAAGGCTCCTTTCTAACGAACAGGATTCTTGCTTTCTACTTTTAGCTAGACTAAAATTCACGATCTTGCGTATACAGGGTGTGTAGGAATCAGTGATCAATATTGCATAGGGTGATTGGGAAAGTCGCCAGTATGTTCAATTTTACGACCTTTTCGAAGGTACAGTTATGTTTTCCTGCAGTGTTACAGACGGACAATGTCAAATTACCTGCAATTTGGGTTCAATTCTATTTAAGTCATTAACAGTACGTGTCGGTAACAGCTACTAACAACTAAATGTATTTATTTATTGGAAGCATTATAAGATTATACGATGGTTGAAAATCAGGAAAGTAATTTCTACATTATAAAAAAAAAAACCCGACATTGTTGGGCGAATCACGAACATTCATACATTTATTTAAGCTCTTGCTTGTTCGTACAAACTTAATATTTCCAAAAAGGTGGATACGTTGTGGTTGGTTTTAATAAAGCACGGCCAATTTTAACGACACTCCTTATCTTGAATAGTCCCATTTTTTTCCTAATGTCTATCTATATATAAAGAGAGTAAAGCGTCTTTTAAAAACTAAGACTTAAGGTGTAATTCTAATTTTGTCAAAGCTAACTAAATTTATTGTTTTATTTCTTTTTCTAGGTTATTGCGATAAGAACTATGATGGATCCAGGAGGTGTAAAAAAGAACCTTAATAGATTATTTGGCACAGAAATAATAATGAATTTTAATTACGATGGCATACATAGCAAGGAATCCTTTAAAGACTATAAAAAGGTTGCCAATGTTCTGTTTAGTAAGTTCACTGTAACTCTTAATCAATCAAAGTTGTTATTATGTTTTTAAATTCTTACAGAAGCTCTCCGAAAAGACGGTTATAGCATGGAAGACTTTAGAAGAGAAATCAGGCAAAGTTTTAGATTACATAAAAATAGATTCTTCAAAGCTAAATGTATACAAAGAAAAAATGACGCACTAAAAGCTGCTGAATTTATTGAACAAATTAATCAAGACGATGATTGCCAGTTTGATGAGATCGCCCTCAGTCCACCAAGTCAGAAGAAACACCCTGTAAAAAATTTCCAAAGAAAATAAAGACACAACTCGTGAGCCATTTATTCTTTTCTTTGTTTGTTGCCGTAAGGATTGTTCCCCATATTAAAAATATATTCACATCCGCAAACATATTTGTATGCTCAGAAGGAGGAGGGGAAGGAGGAGGAAAAGAACATTTATGAGCACTTTTAAGTCAATTTATAGATTGGCTAGACAGCTCTATATGTTATGTATTTGACAGATGAACAGCTGTTTAATTTGACAGCAATAAGAAATGCTTCATTAGGTCTGTTTGCGTACTTTTTCAAGTAAAAACATGAAAAACGTCAAAATGTATGATAAATAGATAAATTGAGAATGACACTCACAAAGTACGCGAACGACTTTGAGTAAAAACTTGAAAATATTCGAGATCTGTAATAATGACGTAAAAATTTTCCTAGAACATGTACAATAAACAAATTTAATTTACCACTTTGAATAATATGAATATGAACTTCCTCTAACAGACCAATTGGACGATCAAGATATACTTTCACGTCATCATCGTAGAGATAAACAGAGCTATTTCTGATAACAGTTGGCATATCATTAATAAAAAGACTGAAAAGCAGAGGTCCCAGCATTGACTCTTGGGGTACCCCGACAGTCAAAGAAAGCCTAGAAAAAACTACTTCGTTCACTTTAAATCGGTCCGAGCGTTTCTACAAAAAGTGTTTGAGGCTCTTCAGCTTGTTAAAATGTTTCATGTGATCAATGCTAATCAAAAGTTTTCGTAAAATAGAGTAGGGCTAAAAACGCAAACAAAGCAGTTCTAATGTTCGTAGTGATTTTGAAAAGAGCTGTCTCGCAGAACGAAAATCTGACTCAGGGAATTCATACGATCCAAGGGCTCGGATATTCGATTTGCCATAAGTTTTTCTAGTGACTTTGCTAGAAAACTGAATAAGCTTATTGGTCTGTATTGCCTGATGTCGCTAGGAGAGGAATTTTAAGCGATTGGAACCACTAGCGCTTCCTTCCATATAGAGGGAAATTGAATATCTTTACAATAGAGCCAATAATGAAAGGTAAGATTAGCTTCACGAAGAGCGATGGGATTCCATGGGGTTCAATGGCATCGGACTGGATAAATAAGACAGCTGTGACAGCCTTAATCTCGTCAACGCAACGAAAACTAAACTCGGATTCTGTGCGAGTAATAGGAGAGTTCTGCGAGGACGGCGAAGCGTTGGTATTGTACTCATTGCAGGTGGTAGCCGTAAAGAACTCATTGGGCTCATCAGCGTCTAGCTCAAATTCTGAGCCATCACCACCATTAACATCTAAGTCACGTAAGGTACTCCAAAGCTTCCCAAAAATTCCAAATTTGTAGTTCTACTCTTTCAAATTTTACTAAATTTCCCGCAAAAATGTCGAATTAACAAATGCTTTTTAATCAAATTTTGTATTCTTTGAAACTTTACCTTTAATTTGATACCCATAAGTACCTACCTAAATGCAACGGTTGTGAAGCTATGCAGAAGATTTTTTACCTACCGTTAAGTTCCAGTAACAACAACAACCATACCTTCCAACACTGATTTGCAGCAGATTATTATTCTTTAATTGCAAGCGATTAAAAGGGATAAATTGACAGGTAAAAAATATCGTATAGCTTTACAATGGTTGCATGTTAGGTAGAATAGGCTTTATAGGGTGTATACTGAAACGTTACAGGGTGTTACAATTAACCAAAAATATGACTCCTTTGATCGGACAAAATGCATTTATTATAAGATTTTACAGTGTAAGAATGCGTTTTAATTTTTTTTTTAAAAATCAAGCAAACTGTCAAAATTTGCCAAACTTTCAATGTCAGTGACATATCGCGGTGATATGGACCCCCGCGCCGCTCTATGGATGAAATTAATGAAAAGTTCCTTATCCATAGATGAATAAATGAATAAATTTTTAGTGAAAACTTTTCCACCTACGAATATGCACATACACAGCTTCTTTTAATTTACACCGAACATTGGCCGTTTATTTTATGGCTTCATATAAAAAAATTATTTAAAGTCATCCTGTTTGTCTGTCTGCCTGCCTGCCTGTTTTCATACATTGCCATCAATTTCTACTACGGAAATTGAATTTTATCAGACCGAAAAATTCTCCAACAACCCACCCTTTTTCTGGTTGTGGGTAAGAAATCAAACCTCCAATTGTTGTTGAAATCCTGTACAGCGGTACCATCGCAAAGACAAGTTGGGATTGTCCCTTATATTTTTTTTCGTCTTTTATTTTTTTTTTTAGAATAATGAATAAGGGAAAAGGAACTAAGCCGCACATCCTTTTCGCTATCATTCCCAGAGAAATGCTTTCGAGTTCTTTTCATGGTTTTACCTGTGTTCTGGTGACATTATTGTGAAGTCCTGAATCACATTTTCATTCCAGATTATGGTTCCACCATCCACAGGACAAATAAGTAGTCTGAATATTTCAAAAGGCTCCCAGTTTGAGATTTTACAAAGGTACGTACAGGTTAGTGTCGTCAGTCGAATAGTGTTAGTATTCAACTGCTGTGCAGGTTGGTGTATTTTAACAGAACAGACCATCAGAGCATCCATCCAAGCATCTAATACGATTTCAAGTGGCTAATTACATGAATTGTTCAGGAATGATGGAGAACGGGTTCATCCCAGTTGACATTTTAAGTAAAGGAGGATAAAAGTGTTGATTGTGGTAGTGTCGGTATTAGGTGTATTTTGTACTACCCACAGTAATTACATATATATAAATTTAAATCGAGCATTGAAAGTAATAACTTCAGTTACGAATTATAAATTGGGGTTATTCAGAATCTTCTATATCACTGGATTGGATTGGATTGAATATAACATCCATCTATTCATCGCGTTGATTGGTATGACGCAAGTATCTATGGCTGAATGGTATTACATAATAAGTACACATAGAATTACTTGTAGCTTTGTGATAAGAATAGACCAGACAAATCTATAATTTACAGGGGTTTATTTCCAGGATGATAATCAAAGGTTTTAAGGGATTTTATATGTATATTATTCTATAGGGGTTTTAGTTTAAAATTGATATTGATAGGGTTGATGGGTGATGATAACTAGTTTCTCTATATTTGAATGGCTTAACTTAGATGTGTATACCTATAGAAGTTGTAATAAGGAATTTTAAATTAATTTGAGTCAGAAAAAAAAATATTATAAATAAAGTTATAGAAAATTTAGTACCAGGATGTAGTAGATGTCACCAAAATGAAAATCATAGTTGTGTTGGAAAGGAGATGTCGCTACTTGTTTCTCGTTTGTTGTTTCCAGCTTTGAAACTTCTAATAAAAGAATTTTCAATGACTTTTGATTTTGTTTTTTACCATTTATATTTGATATGCAGGAAAAATTGATTTGTACCATTAAAAAAAAAGTTTCTATCACATTTTTTGCAAGTAGTGACATCTCCTTTCCAACATATCAATGATTCTCGAGATATCTACTATGCCTATAATCAAAGGTTGATTAATATATCACGTCCGTGTACTAGATTGTGAAATTTGATAACAATGCAATATTATGCTCGGGTGATATAATACAGAGGGGCATGTGGTCAGGATTGACCACCATTTTGACTTTTGCCCATAACTTTCGTTCAAAGAAGAATTTGATCAATCCAAGCTCATTTTTGGTAAGATATAGGAAAAAGGAGCACTTTTGATGAACATCGCAGATTGATTGGGTGAAGAATGAAAAAATATAGGCATTTAAAAAAAAAATGAAATGCTGCCAAGGTTAGACAGTGCCTTGACGACAAGCGCCATTGCCATATCACGTGACACCACAACCAAACATGTTAGAGGATTGAATTTTATTTTCAAGCATGAACACATTCATTATGCTAACCTTGATAATTGCATATTTTCTCCTCACTGCTTCTAAAAAAACTTTTTTTGGAATCTCAAACCACTTTGCGTTCACGCTCCAAATTTGTAATGTCACGATAACTTCGCTGATATTGAGGAAAGTTTTTCTGCGCTCAAACATTCATTGGTGGCGCTAGTAGTCAAAACTAAAAAAATCGCTGCTACTTTTATAGTGCGCGTGGTATATGGTACTATGCTTTTAGATCTGGAGGAGGGGGGGGGGGGGTTAGGGCTTTTTTACTCTTGACCTTGTACCGCAGCCATTTTACCTCGCAGCAGTGGCCTGTGGGTACTCAGACTTCATTAAAAAAAACATATTCTAAAATGACCTAGGTTTCCCATATTGTACTAGAGCAAAATTTAGTTTCTCTCTCCCTCCCCGCCCTGTAAACATCTGGAATTTTTCAGGCTGCTAAAAAACTCTATTTTCTCTCGTCTATCGATTGCCGTACTAACTTTTTTAGTACTAGTAATTTATGATGGTTTTGTTCCTTGTCGTTGATGATGTCTAAATCGGCAACCTCCAGAAGCCGACGCTCTAGTTGGCTAATAATCTACCAGAAGTTGCCTTATCAAATTTATTCTATAACGACTTAGCTGCAGATTAGGTTTTCCCGTCTTCATTTTGTACAATGTATATGAATTCAGTACAGCCACGTCGAGCAGATGGAAAAATATTTTTTTGTACCATTTCGTTGTTTTACGTGCCGTGGCGTTGAATGAAATCTACATATCGGATTTATCAATCAACCCCGTATTCTTATTGTAGTCGATAACACTAGTAGGTTTCACAATAGGATCTCCAGTTGCATAGTTTGTTTTGGCGCTGGCTACCATTTCATTTTTGTGCTTCGTTGAAATTATATTCACATCTTTTCGGTCGACCCATTTTTCAACTAGAATACCAGAAGTTTTTTGACTTTCATATTCCCCAGTTTTTAGTTTACGGAATTTAGGCATATTCTTCCGATCCAGTCTAACTGTAGCTACAGCTCCCGCATTTTACTGGAAAAGGTACCGCGTCAAGTGCGGGCTGCTATACCAATTGTCGATGTACCTATATATCGTGTGTCCCATTTGAAGAAATGGCTCCAACAATGTAGTAACAATCGAGCCACAAATACAACATGGGTGAGTTACATTTGTGGTACAGAGTGTCATAAATTATTTTAAAGGGAAGCTTTTGGACCTCTTATATCATATATGAAAAATTGGTGTTGATGATGTGTTTTTTGATAAATGTAGTAGTTAAAAAAAAACCGAAATTAAAAATCCGAAATTTCAAATTTGTTGAACCATAACTTCAAAACGGAGAAGAGGAGGGGTAAAATTTGTACACCATTGAAGAGATCCAACGATTGTCAATCTATAAAATTTTAAATCATCATCATTGGCTGCAACGTTAAGAAGTTACAGGGTGATATATAAAAACATACCCAAATATTTTTAAATCTCTTTATCTCGAAAACTATATGTATTTTTCCTTAACCTCCCATAAAATTTTTTGCTTGTCTAAGCATGGGATGCAAGACCACATACGGGGCAACCTATATTGAAACAATTTATTTTTATTTGTAGGTAGTTATAAATGTATTCTTGATTTTTTACTCCTTGATCCCGTTGAGATCCCAAGTTGAAATTTTAATATGTTTTAGCGGATAATGTAGAAAATATAAAAAAAAATGAACAGAATCCTTATCCTTAATCACTTTTTCGCGTATATTTTTAAAATGCTATTTGTCTTCGATATCTTGAGATCTTATCTTTCAAATGAGCAATATTTCATTGTCCTAGCATAAATAGAAAAATATATATAAATTTTTAAAGAAGTCCAGGACAGCATTTTAGCGAAATTTTTAAAATGCTATAACTCGCAAAATACGCACTGTAGAAGGAAATTTTTTATTTTCACAAATCCTCCAAGTATGTACAATTTCAACAAAATTGGTAATTGTGAAACAAGAATCCAACTACATAGGTTCAGAATTATTGTACGAACAACATACTTCTGTGTACGTGTGAAACTCAATTGAGCTTCTCAAAAGCATATTTTTACTTGCGGTTCTTTCCTTTTCTGAAAATCTTCCTCAAAGGAATTGCTAAGGACATAGCGGAAAAATCATATCCGTTTAATGTTTGCAGAGATTATGTCTTTCAGGGCATGCTCAAACCTCTTAGTATAGGCATTAAGAAAATTCTGTTTAGAGATATTGCAACGGTTTATATACGTTTACTTGCGCCAGTACGAAAACGAGTTCCACTCACTTCAACTTTTTAGCGAAGTGGAACCTGGGAAATAATCAAATTGAGTACATTTTCTGCAACTGATACATTTTTTGATTTAAGTAGTCTTTAATAATATCACCTGGTGTGGAACTTGTAAAATGTCAACACATTTGTGTTTGTGCTTTTATACAAAGGAGTGCTTTTTATTTTTCAGTAAGAAATTTCGTAAATTGTAAAGTAATTACGTAAGCAAAAATATTATTCTTTAGCAATCAATATGCCAGGAAATTGCCCTTAATTACATTACTGCACAATTAATGACCTTTTCAATTTGTAATTTTTCACTTGAAACCATTTTCTCTCAAAAATAAATATCTTCACATTTCAGAAGTTCCACGCCAGATGATATTATAAATGACTGCGCACATCAAAACGTGTACCAATTGCAGAAAATATACTCAATTTGACTATTTCTCAGGTTCCACTTCGCTAAAAAGTTGAAGTGAGTGGAACTCGTTTTCGTATTGGCGCAAGTAAACTGGTGGATATGTCAAGAGGAGGTGAGGGACTGAAATCGAGGTTACTTGGGACTTGGGACAGTAATTTCGGTTGTGTAAACTATACTAGCGATTTAATTCGGGATTCATCTATACCCAGAAATATTTGGAAGATGTTGAGGAATCCTGATCCTGGTATGGTACAACCATCGATGATAGTTCTTTGTGAATGTTAATGATGAGCTCTTATGGGCTTCGAATTGAAAGTGTTGTTCAACTTGTTCATCTTTTTACTTTTCTTGCAACAAGGCTTTTAAGACAAGTTTTAGGTATCGATGTGGGCTCTATAGTGAAACCACCATAGACACCATTCATTCGTAAATTGTGAAATATAATGTAAGTTGATTCTGGTGCAGTGGAAAGTTCTCTGATTTGTAAGTAAGTATAAAAGCCCTAGTAAGAAGCTTATGATCCGTGTAAATAGTGAAGTTTTTTTCTTTCATGAAATTTTAAAGTCGAGCGCTTGTAGGTCACAGTCAAGAGCTCCTTGTCGAAATTTGACTTTTTTTTCACTTGGTTACAGTGTTTTAGAAAAGGATCTGAAGGGTTCCCATTACCCTGCATTGTATTTTTGAACAACTTCATCTACATGAATCATTCGAGGATATTTTTGGAATTAGGGTTTTAGATGAAACAAAAGTTTCCATTTTTTTATTGTCTTTTGTCTTGTTGATCCGGTTGAAGGCTTTTTGGGTGCACCTTAAGATTTTCAATTCTCTCTTTTTATAGAGGAATATTTAATGTAAGTCATATAAGTGGGATATAGAGTTGTGTAGTATTTGGTGAAAAGCTCTAATAGTTGAGAGAAGGAATCCTTTTTCTCATGTTTAAAAATCTGTAATTCCTACACACTGGAGATAAATTTACCTGGGTTTCCATACATATGGAGATGATGTATTTTTGTAATATTGAGATGATGAAGGGTTGAAGGTGTGTTTTTGTGTTCTTTTTGAAATTTGAAATGTAAGGAAGTTTTAATATGAAACCTATGCTCCGTTTAGAACACTGAAGGTATATGTATATACTCGAAAAGCTGATGTTGTGATGGCAGTTCTAATCTATTCAGGGGATACCGGGATCGGGCGATAGGGTAGAGCAGGGGATATGGCACACTTTTTTTATTTTCGGGATAACTCGAAAACAAAAAAAATTTTAAGTAGAACAAAAACATATGTTTTCTTTATCTCAAAATAAATAATAAAAAAGCACATTAATTGCACTTCCGGCTTTGAAAAAAAAAAAATTATATATAAAAGAAAACTTTGGTATAAAGTGCCATATCACCTTTGAGCGGGGGTAATATGGCATACTGATGTGGGTGATGTGGCACCAAATTATTTTTTAATATTTTCCATGCCACACACTTTGCATGTGTTAATAAATGAAGTGCATGAATCATGCAACCACCTGTGACATATTATGCACTTTATCCAGTAGTCTTTCTTTGAAGTTTCACTATAATCTTCACTACAACCAACGACTCCAAGTTCTTCTTCGCTGGATGAATTGCTTTCATTCTCAGTCCTTTTTCTCTTTTTTGGTATAACTTTTTTCAAATTTTGAATTTTCATTCTATTCCGTGTTTTCGCTTTTAATTTTTGTTGTGTCACATTTTCCAATGATGTCAACACTCGCGCTTTTTGTTTTTTTGACTTGGATGGAGCATTTTTAGAAGTAGATGGAATGGGAGAAATGATTTTTAGCATTTTCCAAGGAGTGATGTCGCTAATATTTTCTTTTGCTTCACTGTCCCCTTCCGTTACCTGCTGGAAGTAGGAAACCATTAACTAAGAAAAATATCATTAATAGGTAATATGATCTGACCTGTAGGACGTCCAACAATGGCGGAGTGATTTGTCTAGGAACTGATGACACTATATTTTCCGCGATGTTGGCATTTCCTTCTGCATTTAAATTAACTGCTTCATTTATACTTTTATTTCTGCCTGCAATGCTAAGGAATGCGTAATCTGGAATAGCCGATGGACTGAAGGGAAATATGCCGGTTGCTGCAAATGCTGAGATTCCATTATGTGGAGTTGCCGATTTACTCCATGCAGAAAATAATAGCTGTCCAAATTGCAGACGAGTTATTTTCCTTGCTGGATTTGTTTTCATAAACTAATCGCACGCTTCGTAATAATGGGCCTTAAATGATTTAAAATAAAATTGTGTCGTATGAGGTGGAAAGCAAAGGAGAATTATTTCGTTTGCAGCAACATACTCAACATACTCCAGCATTTCAGCATTGCTACAATGTGGGCAGTGTCCATCGAGTATAATAATAACCTTTCCTAATGGTTTCCTAGGCATAAAATGCTCTTTCAGCCATAAGAAAAAAACGTCGTTGTTTAAGTACGCTGATTTCCTGCCCATGTAAATTACAGAGCCGGGAGGAATTCCATCCTCAAATTCTGCTTTTTTGTTCTTTTCTTTTAAAAAGAAATAAAATAATATATAGAAAACATCAGTAACACTAAATTTACCTTTAAACACACATGCTGGAGGTAAAAAGTTTCCGTCGACATTGCAGCATGCTATTACTGTTATTGTCTCCCACTTTTCCCCTGACGTAATGGAAGCTACATTTCTAGACCCTTTTTCGGCAATGAAAAGACCGGGACGGTTGTTCAGCTGGCAACCAGTCTCATCCATATTGTAGATGTGTCCAGGCTTATTAACCAAGTCATTCCCTATTAAAGTTTTTTCCAACAATTCGAAGTAGTTCTTTTACTAATTCAAGAAATTTTTGACAATTTGGATTTGATAGTTGTATATATCTCAGAATAAATAAAAAACATAATAAAGAATAGAGAAATGGATAATTCCCAATTTTATGTATTTTGACCAATGAGGAATGAATTATATCGAAAGTCTTATTATATTTGCTATTTTTGCAGAACAATGGTCATGAAAACTGTGGAATTGATTATTATTATTGCATCAAGTCTAGTGCAAAATTGTCGTTCCTTTATTAAACTTTTCAATTTTTTCCATAAACCTCAAAATTCCTTACAGAAATAAGCAGAAACCGTAACGGTTATGAATGCTTTAAAAAAAATCATATGTAAAAAATTATTTTCTGATTTTTTTCTAAAAATCAAAAATAAAAATGAAAACAGATTTTTATTTAAAAAATCAAAAATAAAAATACGGAAATGATTTTTTTATTTTAAAAATTAAAAATAGAAATCAAACACAGATTTTTATTTAAAAAATCGAAAAAAAAATCGTTAAATGAGTTCCATTTCAGAAAATTGTTTTTCGGGTGAAAAGTACTTAAAAAAGGTATTAAATATAGGTCGAAATATGCCGAAGAATGTACAACAGATGGGAGTGGATGGAAATTACATATAGCCTGTCATCTGAGCTATAATAAGGATTGGTCTACATTTTTTGTTGATTTTTATATTTGATTTTGAAAATAAAAATCAGATTTTGTTTTTTAATTTTGATTTTTAAAATAAAAATCATTTCCTGATTTTGATTTTTGATTTTTTAAATAAAAATCAGTATTTGATTATTATTTCTGATTTTTAAAATAGAAATCCAAAAAGATAGTTGCTTTTATAATTTCGAATAAAAACCATAATTTTAAAAAGTATAGGAAATTTGTGAAGATTCGGTAATAAGATTCATATAATGCTACATTTCAATCAATCCTCCTAAAACTTTTTCTAAATGATTTTTTCGTTGGAAAAAATGAAAATAGTTGTTATTTTTAGTCCCTGGAAATAAGTGCATCGGTATTTATTTCTGAAAGAAAATTTTGACATAAATTGATTTTTCGAAAAAGAACGACATCTTTTTGTCAATCGAGAATTAGAGTTTACTTCTTGAAGAAATTGGCACAGAAAAAAATTCCGTAAGCATTCCATAACCTTTTTGTTTTACATAGTTTGTGTATAGGAACAGGAATTCCTTGGCTCTAGCATACCGGCCTATAAATGCGAAAAATTTATACGCTTATATGAAGATTAAAAATTATTACGTACAAGAAAAAATTCAAAATTTGTAATGGCTAAAGATCATGTGTCTCAAGAAAATTACTTAATTAAAATTTCGCATGTAAGCTGTATTTTGTCTTCATGTACGTAGAATTGAACAAAGTTTTCAAAATGGCGTAAGAAATATTTTAAAATTCCCAGACGTTAGCTACGTTGCTTGAGAAGGAGCTCTTTTATGTCACTTCTCTCTACACTCTTTCTCTTCATAGCATTCACCACTGTGTATATTTCCAAAACTATGTACACAAGTTGGTACCACGTTCCTCCATTTTCGTTACCTGTCAAATTGTCCGCCCTATCCTTGCACGCATTTTTAAAACTGTCATAATCCGATTCAATTAGCATCCTATAGGAAACTGCCACTAAGTTACATTGCAACTGTTGGGCTCATTGATTTAATGCCAATGGTACTCCATATCCCGAGGGTAGTCATGAATATGTATATATGTTCGTAGCTACCACTAACCTACTGTCTAAGACTAGAAAAACTGCTCTTCAGATTTAGTATTCATGCTACGTCGTCGTCATGTAACTTATTTGAATAATCTGCACTAGAACAGCGCTAATTAAGTTGTCAGCGATGAGATTGGCGTACTTAGCAATGGTGTCAATCTCTTTAAGCAGGAAGCGCCGTATATCGAATTTCTGCCAATAAAAGACTCGTGTCGTGACGCATGAAAAAGATTTTTTTCAGGAACGTTACCGGTGTAGACATGGAAAATTACAATTCTTTTCATTTGTCAAAAAGTTTAACCGAAACTTGGAACTTTCCGACTTTTACTTCTTCATGCGGTGGAAAGTATAATTTTCATCATCTTAGCAAAAAATGGTTGCATTAAATCATGACTAGACGACCTTCGTGTTTCTGGAGTTATTAGCTGTGGAGACTATTCCTAATGTACCTACACATACCTACTCTAGTTGAGGAACTTTCTGTTTGCATTTAGGAAATCTGCCACTTGCAGAATAAGTTTTACTTGCAATAGAGCCACGAAAACTTTCATCACACTTTTTGTTTTTTTTTTTTTTATAATTCATTCCCAGCTTCTCAAGGAAGTATACAGAAATTTTTGGAAGTTTTGAAGGTCGACGATAAAGTTTTATTTTTGTTTTGTCGTAAATTTTTTGTTAGCCCACATTTATTTGGTTCAAAAATATTTGAGAAAATTTTGACATAAATCTAAGGGGGAATGCTCATTTTAGGCGCGGCTTGAACAGTCATGAGAGATGTCTTAAAAGCGATGCACTATGATGCTTTGAATTACTTTACAATAATTGAAATTTCCGACGAAGTTTGCCGATTAAAGGAGTTATACTTCCTAGCTTTTCACTTGAGCTTGTGTAGAAACCAGTGGTTATTTAGCTTTGTAAACTTGCTACTGTGCTGGGTTCCGTTCCCAAAGAGTAAAAACGAGAACCCTATTACTAAGCCTCCGATGTCCGTCCGTCCGTCACCGGGCTGTATCTCATGAACCGTAATAGGTAGACCGTTTTCACAGACTGCGTATTTCTATTGCCGCTATAATAAAAAATAATACAAATAAAATAAAATTAACAATTAAAGGGGGCCCCCATACAAGAAACGTGATTTTTTCGGCGATTTTTCCTCGTTTTATTCTCATTCTTATTACTATCTGTCTGTCACCGGGCTGTATCTCATTAACTGTAATAAGTAGACAGTTGAAATTTTCACAGACTGTATATTTCTATTGCCGCTATTACAGAAAATAATAAAAATAATATAAAATGAAAAATTAAAGAGGGCCCCCAAACAAGAAACGTGATTTTTTCGACGATTTTTTCCTCGTTTTATTCCCATTCTTATTACTATCTGTCTGTCACCGTAATAGGTAGACAGTTGAAATTTTCACAGAGTGTGTACTTTGATTGCCGCTATAACACCAAATAATAAAAATAAAATAAAATTAAAAATTAAAAGGGGCCGCATACAAGAAACGTGTTTGTATTTGGCGTATACATAGTGTTCATTTTTGTACGATGGTACGGAATCCTTCGTGTGCGAGTCCGACTCACTTTTGGCCGGTTCTTTTTTAGTAGGCTTTTTTACAAAAATTAATTTTTTTAATGGAATAGTAGTTTAGGGTACAAACTTTTCTCAGTTTTACACACTGGCATATATAACATGGACTGCTCGATATGCTATTTCATGTGGGTACAATTTTGTGTGTCAAAAATAGTTCTTACGTCGGTGCCAATATTGAAAAAATCATTGACGGGAAGTTGAAAAGTGATTTTAAAATGACTTTTTGAATTTCTGTTGAGTATCTATGAATAAATTGCCTTAAAAGCATATATTTCGACGAACGCACTTATTTATTTATTGTTTACAGTTCTCTCTCTCTCTCTCTCAGTTGGTACGTGGTGCTTAGACCGAAAGAGGACACACTTTCTGCAGTGCATTTATATGGACATAGTCAGTCCATATTAAACATGTCAGTGGTTTTACATAAGAACGCTGTAAATATTTTAGAACGTTGGAAGTTAGGACTATGTTAGGTCTCTGATGTGGTAGCGAGGGAGTCTGTTTCGTAGTTTGGGAAGTGTTTCTCGAGGGTTTTGGATCACTTGAAGTCGGGGTCCCAAACTCAAATTCTGAGAAAAACCTATACACATACATCACATGCATACAATAATATTGATTGAAATAAATTTTGATTTTTTCAAAATGTGGAATAAAACATTTTTTGAAGTCATGACCCCCCCCCCCCACTTTCCTGGATCCACCACTGGGCTTGAGAAGTTTTTGATTATATGCTCCATTGGCGTACCAGGGGCCACGGCCATGATATGGACGGACGTAGATGTTAGATGGACAACACTTCCATTCCATATTGATGTGAAATTTTTGTTGTAATATAGTTTTAACACTATTTAGAGCCTCCAAATGGGTCATTTTGAAATTTCTATAGCAAGCATTTTTAGCTCTAAGATTGTTAGATTCGCTTGTTACATGTTTTCATAGTATTAGAGTGCTGACATGCTACTAACTTAAATATATGGAAATGAGATATTTTCAGTAAAATTAGAACCTTGAAATGGTAAACAGCATTAGGTGTTGGATTACTGAATTCACATGCGAAATGTTGTAGCGGTTCTATTTTCACAGCTTTTTGATTTTCTTATATATCGAATAGTTTCGTGTGTTGGACTCTGAGATGCACATGCTACGATATCATTAGGATGCTGACAGGCTATTCGCACGCTTATATTAAGTATTATTGGATGGAGAGGTTAGAAGGTTGAAATTTTTTCATCAAATGGTAACCCCTAAGAGTAAAGCGGCCCATATACGGTGAATATGTTGACCAACTTGGTGTGCCACACATGCAAGATTTTTCTCCACTCACTGTCCAGCATGCTGTCCAACAGTAGGGCAGAAACACATATCAGAAGCAGCTAGACTGTTAACTATTATCTTGTCTTTAAGATTCACTCAAGATTCAAGAATGACGAATGCGTGACAAACATCATCCTATACGGTACATTATGTTGTCAAACACGTAGCCCCGCCCCTAAAAATCTTGATTTTCGTCCAATCGCTTGACACACTGCGTGTTACACCGTCAAACAGGCACACAAACGATCAAATTTGCGTGACAAGTGACAACATCGTTGAGCTACCCACACTCTCTGCCAATAGCCGAGGTGTGCTAGCGTGTCGCCCTGCATTTTCAACGCTACTATGGAGTGAGCTATCAGCTTAGGCTGATAGTTTGTACTTTACGTCCAAGCATACTCACTCATATGCTTCTATAACACCCTGTACTGGCACCATCAGCTCCCCAAGGAAGACACGTTTGCTATTTTTGTGACGTATTCTATGCCTATTGGGCCATTCCACACGAGTATTTTTGATGCAGTATGCAAACCGGTTTTTTCGGGAAGGGATGAGAAGTCGCGTTTGCATACTGCATCAAGAATACTCGTGTGGGGTGGCTCAATGAGTGTTTTGAATGTAGCACAACCACTCGTGGTATTGAAAACAGATGATAAATCTCCAGAATTGATTTTTATTTTGACTGCTTTAATTAGCGCATTTGAATATTTTAAAAATAACTATGTTACATGCAAAAAAAAAAAAGAAAAAGAGAAAAGTTAAATTAAAAAAGTTTGAAAAAAGCGAGTTGGTTTTGAACATCTTAATTGAAAAGGTGACAGTGGAGTTTTATAGAAAATTAGATTTGGTTTTTTGGAAATTCTTTTGGAAAAAATCGGGTGGATCGGTCTCGGTCGCGTTGATAACGAAAATTAGTGAAAAACTAAAAAAGTTTCTAGATAAGGAAAAGTGGTGGAGTTATCATAAAGTTTCCAATAAAGTGCAGAAAAGAAATAAATAAAATAAATAAAGTTTATACGAAAAATAAAAGGGTGTTTTGGATTAACTCCGCTGCCAGAGCCCCGCTAAAGGTATTTATACAACAAATTGGCGCAGCCGGTAGGATAGAGGAAGCCTACTTTGAAAAACAAAAAAAAGTATAAGCGCTCGAAAACCCTCTATCCTACGAATCTAAAAGGAGTTTAGGACGAGATCGAATACTGGGCAAGACACCCTACCCTCCGCCTGAAGTTGAGTCTGGCTTCAGGAGTATTTCGATCTTGTCGGCTCCCAACGCTCGGGGTCGGACAGCTTTAACTGCCTCTGTTTGCAAAACACGCAGCCACCCCCCCATCAAAGCACAAAGTGCCAACGTGGGACAATAGCGGGCTTCATCCCAGCCCAGGATATCAGAAGTTCACAACCAAAAGTGCTAAAGCTACACTTGAAGGAAGGAAGAATCCTCAACCGTCAATCTGCGATCCGGAGTTGAAAGGGACTTCGAAGTAGGCAACGCGCCCCCCTTTCAGCTTTTATCCAGGGGAATTTAAGTAGGCCACGGGCCCCCCCGGCAGCAAAAGAACTTCAATCACAAAAACCAGCGATCCTGAATTGAGAGGGACCTCGAAGAAGGCAATAAGCCCCCCTCTCAATTTGAACCAATTGAATTAAGACGGCAGAAGCCCCCCTAGCTGCAAATTTCACACACGGTGGTCCATGAGCGAGGAAAGCTCCCACCAAGAAATACCGCCGGAAATCCAACTTCCATCAACTCCTCAACAATCTTCCTCGCCGGGCGACGCACAGGAAGATCCGTCCCGGTACGAAGGAGGCAACGCGGGAGCAACTTCAGCAACAGAGGGTGCTACTCAAACACCCCCAACAAATTCAACAAAAAAAGGGGTAACACTCAGGAGTGGGACAATCCTTACAGGTCCCCAACAAGTAAGACCTTCTACTTTAAATTTAGAAAATTATTTAAAATATCTAGAGGGGAAAGTGCGAGACTCCTCCGAACTTTCTATTATACAGTGCGATTCTATCGATAAACAGCTCAAAAAGTCCCGTGAACGGCGGCTTGAGCAAATCGCGCAATTCAAAGAAAGTACGGAAAAATTTAAAGAAAGCTTAAAGCAGTTTGGAGAACTCTCGCACTCTCTCGAAACAGAAATTACAAATAATAGTGTAGAATTAAGAGAAGGTGCCATTGAAGACAGTGTCAGTGATTCCACCGTGAGTGAAATCATATTGAATTGGCTGGGCGACTCCCTTTTGGAAACCAGCGTAGAAGAAACTAGCTCCCCAAAAGTGTCAAACTTTAGCTTCAGAATCCCCAATATAAACATGGCAGATTACGCGAAAATCGCCAAACTGACTGCTCAGCTGGTTCCCCTATTCTCGGGAGAGCAGCACCCAAAATTGAGCCTTGAGCTCCAGACGTTCCTAGGATGCTGCAGGCAGGTAATCCAGTGCATCTCGGTGGATGAACTAACAGCATTTTTACAAATCTTTCCCACCAGACTTCGAGGCGAAGCTTACCAGCTTTTTGCCTCAAATATGCCCACTACTTTCAAAGAAGTAGAAGAACGGCTAAATCGCACATACCTGCCTAGAGAAACTTACCAGGAACTGGTAAATAAATTAATCACTACAAGGCAGTATCCTTTAGAGAATCTCACAGCCTTCACGGCACGAGTAAAACAAATGCTGGCACTCTGCAATGAAGCAGCAGAATCCAAATACGGAGCCACAGCAGCACCAGCTGTTAAAACGCAGTTGGAAGATTTCGCGAAAAACGCACTGAAAACAGGCGTAAATAACCCATATATGTGCCAGTACCTTCTGACCATGACAGACGGCACGGTGGATGACCTCGTACAAAGAGCACTCGACATGGAACGTCTCCAGCAAAGTGCTCTATTCCTGCAACCTTCAGGGCAATTTCAGCCAAATGTGATGCAAAATCCGATACCCCATTCAATAAGTGCAACAACACCAAATAACGCACATTTTAACCAATTTAATTCATCAGCTAATCACAGCGTATTTACTCCCGGCATAATGCCACTCGCTCAAGTTCCTCAGACCCTGCCAAACACAAATAGTCACATTCAGCAGCCGCAGTTCACACAGGCAAACACATTACCATACATCAAACAGGAGCCAAGATCTCCTAATAAAAATTATAATGTACAAAATAAAAATAATTATTTAAATAAAATCAGTTGTAGTTTTTGTAATTTAAGAGGCCATACATATGTCGATTGCCTCAAAAGGAAAAATACGCCTTATTGTGTGAACTGCAAAATGTATAATCATGACGTGCGTGACTGTAGAAGGAACAACAATAGTTTTCAAAGACCCCAAAACAGAGAAGCACCAATCCAACGTCCTAGAGAGCCTCACAACCCCAATAACAACTCAAGAGTCTATAACGTGCGTAAAAAGTGCGAATTTTGTGGTCGTTCTGGACATGCAGTAAATAACTGCCAACAAAAACGTAAATGGGAAGCCCGGAGTCAGGGAAACGACGTACAGTCGACCCAAAACTCCCCGGCTCGACTATAATTCTCCCATCTAATAAATTAGGGTCTCCTCAGCAGCCCGATTCCGGTGTCGCTACAGTAAAACTTCCTTTAGACATAGGCCTGAACGGCCAAACTAAACTAGTAGTAGACACAGGCGCTGAGGTAAGTATAATAAAGAAAAGGTCATTAAAAGACCTCAAAGAAATTAACCACAATGAGGCATGTACACTTCAGACCCCATTTGGTACGGGAAAGACGCTGGGAAATTGCCAGGGAAACTTCGTTTTCAAACACAAAATTCCCTGCAAGTTTCAAGTCGTAAAGAACTTGCCTGGCCTTTCCGATGATGGACTTCTAGGAAATGATTTCCTAACCAACAACTGTAACGTTGAGGGTCCAAACAAAGCACTAAGGTTTCCTCGCACGGAAACTAACCCAGATGAATTCACCTTGCCATTAGAGTTTGAAACGGACAAGCTACATTCAAACAAAGCAGTCGAAGTAAGTACACCAGCAAAAGAGTTAGAGCCTAAACAGGTTGAACTATCCACTTGCAGTGTCTTCAAGGCTCCTCCAACTAGAGAAGCTGGCTGCCAAGCTCCAAAAGAGCTCAAGGAATGTGATATAAGCTGTCTGGACAAACAAGAGACTGACGAAATCAGGCAGCAGTTGGTTACCTTAAAGGAACCAATATGCATACCTGCGCGGTCACAAATTGTTGCTCCAGTCCCGTTGAAAACGAAGGAAGAAATGCTCTGTTTATCCCAAGAGATAAGCGATGGAGTCTTCCTTGCAAATGGTTTGGTATCATCTGGAGAAGAATTAGTGCTGGTTAGTATTCTCAACGCTAACAGTCATCAAGTAGTCATACATAGCTTAAAGTTACAGCTATATCCCATAAACGACTACACCATAGTCCCATTAATACACACAAAAAACCACAACCATACGCACATTCCAATACCAAATAAAGAGGCAATACCAAACAACACAAGAGACGGAACTGAGTGTCTAAAGCCTGCCAAAAAGGTGCATATAACTCTTCCGTCCAAAATCCCGAGGCATAAATCACAATTAAACAAACAACGGCCATATAAGAACGGGAGCGAGTCGCTAAAGCCTATATTAAAGGTGCATATTACTCCACCGTCTTCTAGCATAAAAAATCCTACATGGCCAAAAAATACTAGCATCGGCGCGCATGAGTATTCCACACAACCTAAGGCAAAGACCGCACAGGGGTATCAAACTCAGCCGTCGGCGAAGCAGGAAGCAAGTACCCTGCTACATGCTAAATACAACAAAATAAAGCCTCATAAGGAATTCATTAAATCCAATCCAATTTCAGGACACAAATTTACAAGGAATCGGAAGTCAAACCAAGGTTCAGCCGACAAAACGGCGATATTACAACATGTACGATATCTATACCCGGATAAGGAGACTCCGGACGACCCAAAACAATACCCGCGTATTGCTAGGCTAGGGCAAGAACTCAGCCTAGACCCTAATTTAACCGCGGAAGAAAAAATTTCGATATCGGAACTCTGCGAAGAGTATAACGATATCTTCTTCCTCAAAGGTGACAAACTCACCTATACAAATGCGATAACGCATAATATTCCGTTGGTGCAGGATCAAGCACCAATCAATCAAAAAATGTACCGCTTACCTGAAACACAGCGGAAAGTAATTAACGAGCAGCTAAAAGAAATGCTAGACAGCGGGATAGTTCAGTCTAGTAAAAGCCCTTGGAATTCACCTCTACTAGTTGTCCCCAAGAAAGCGGGACCTGACGGTGAAAAAAGGTGGCGCGTCGTTGTCGATTTTCGTAAATTAAACGAAAAGACAATTGGAGATGCATTCCCGCTACCCCGAATCGAGGATATTCTCGACCAACTAGGTCACGCAAGGTATTTCACCACACTCGATTTGGCCAACGGCTATCACCAAGTTCTTGTCGACAAAAAAGATCGACATAAAACTGCTTTCAGCACAAGCTATGGGCACTACGAGTTCAAGCGTATGCCATTCGGGCTCAAAGGAGCCCCCGCCACATTTCAACGCCTAATGAATTTCGTCTTAACAGGCCTACAAGGCCTCGAATGTTTTGTCTACCTAGATGACATTGTCATCTATGGAAAAAATTTAAATGACCACAACGAAAAGTTGAGGAAAGTCTTCAATAAGTTGAGAGAGAACAACTTGAAACTGCAGCCAGAGAAGTGCCAGTTTCTACGAAGAGAAGTTGTTTACCTAGGACATAAATGTTCTAGCGAAGGAGCCCTACCAGACCCAAGTAAGACGGCCTGCGTCCAAACATTTCCTGTTCCAAGAACAGTAAGGCAAGTTCAGTCATTTTTAGGACTTGCCAATTACTACAGGAAATTCATTCCAGACTTCTCCAAAATTGTACGCTCAATTACGAATTTACTCCGAAAGGATGTAAAATTCACTTGGACAGAGAAATGCCAAGAAGCATTTCAGAGCATAAAAAGTGCTTTAATTTCTCCACCACTTTTAATTTACCCTGATTTTACAAAATCATTTAATCTTACTACGGACGCAAGTAACGAGGCTCTAGGAGCTGTTCTTTCTCAAGGAGAAGTCGGAAAGGACCAGCCCATTGCCTATGCAAGCCGCACATTAAACAAAGCCGAAAGAAATTACTCTACTATAGAGAAAGAGTTATTGGCTATTGTCTGGGCTACCAAGAATTTCAGGTGCTATCTTCAAGGCCGGAAATTCACGGTCTACACTGACCATAAACCTCTCAAAGGTGTCTTCAATGTGAAAGACCCTACTTCCCGTTTGGTGAGATTTCACCACAAATTATCTGAATTCGATTACAACATCGAATATAAACCAGGGAAGTACAACACTAATGCAGATGCACTAAGTCGCATCCCTCAAGCATTAAAGGAAGACAGTTTAGGCAATACCTTAACGGTAAAAGCCCTAGTCCACCACACGATGGACTCAGATGTGGAGGAAGACGATTCCACAAATAATAAAAAGAAAAAGAAATCCGCTCATTGTTTCGTCGTGACTCGAGCTCAGAAGCAAAAGGCTCAAGAGACATTAGATAGCTCCAGTGTGGAGACAGAAGAGCACACGAATGCGGACCAAAACGAAATTCAACATACGGAGGCGGAAAAACTAAACCCAGCATCACTTGAGCATAAAGTAAGTACAGGCAAGACACCCGAAGTTATCACGAGCCCTACGGAAATCCGAACAATCTTAAAAGATTATCACGATTCTCCATTTGGTGGCCATCAAGGTGTCATAAAAACTTACAAACGTATAAGACGCAAGTATTGGTGGAGACACATGCTTAGCGACATCAAGAAATACATAAAAAAATGCCCAAAGTGCCAGACGATGAAAGCTTCTCCACAATATAAAATGCCAATGGTTATCACGGACATCGCAGAACAACCGTTCGACAAAGTTTACCTCGATATTGTAGGTCCATTAGAAGAGACCACATCAGGAAACAAATATATCTTGACCTTCCAAGATAATTTAACAAAATTTGTCGACTGGTATGCCATACCTAATGCAGAAGCAGTCACAGTAGCGCAGGTTTTCTTTGATGAAATCGTTACGCGCTATCGCATACCCAAAAGAATACTCACCGATCAGGGAACAAATTTCCTGAGTGAATTATTCAAAAGAGTATGTAAGCTTCTAAAGGTAAAGAAGTTACAGACTTCGGCATACCACCCGCAGTCTAACGGAGCACTAGAGCGTGCCCACAGACCGCTGATTGAATACCTGCGAACAATCGTAGACGAAAATCCCAAAACATGGGACCAATTCCTACGAACCGCTGCATTCGTGTATAATAATAGTGTACACGAGGGTACTAAACTTACCCCAATGGACTGCCTATACGGCTTCACAGCGGATGTCCCATCAAATTTAAAACGGGATCCCGAACCCGTTTACAATCACGAGAGCTATTATCATATACTAAAGTGTAAGCTCCAAAAATCGTACGCCACGGCAAGAAAGAATTTATTAGCCAGTAAACAACGCTCGAAGGGGTACTATGATAAGACAGTACGACCCCTAACTTTCCACATAGGAGATAAGGTCCTCATTAAAAATGAAAGCAGGAAACATAAGCTTTCCCAAATCTGGGTAGGACCTTATCAGGTAACTGCTATACCAAGTGGAGTAAACACCACAATAAAAATTGGTAAGCGTACTGTAACGGTACATAACAACCGTCTAAAACCATTCTTCGAATGAAATAAACATGTTGCCACAGAACCAGGTTGACTCAAATTCCTACTCAGTTTGTTTCAAATTAATCCCATTTTAACGGCTCTCAGGAACACTTGCGGTGGAGCCACTCCACTGCCTGGTCTAATAACGACACGAAATAAGTAAAGTCATACTTAAAGGATTATTTTTTTTTTTTTCTCCTCCGAATTGTCCACAGAAATGGCGCTAAAATTCATCGCAATTGCCCTCCTCATCCAGTACACGATAGGAGAAATCGCCGACAAACCCTATGCTATAACCAAGCTAAATAGCTCGGGCATATTTTTCGAGGATTTAGGAAGCCTCATGGTGTATCATAACACTTGGAATGTTCTCACGGAGATAGACTTGGATGAGTTAGACTCACAGATAAAACTAACGAAACAGGCAGAATATTTTGTGCATAAACTCTGCATAAATATCACAGATAAAGAAGACCTGTGCAACGTGCAGCAACTACACATACACGCTATAATAGATAGCGTACAAAAGCGCACGAGAACCATTAAGGAATTAGTTCCAGGAAGGCGTAAGGCCAGATCACTATTCGACGGAATAGGCAATGCTATGCATTACCTGTTTGGTACCATGGATAGCAACAACGAGAAGGAAATATACAGTAGATTGGATGAAATTGAATCAAATGCACAAGCCCTAGCTGAGCTAGAGAAACAACAAATCAGTGTTGTTAAAACTACCTTGGAACAGATTCAAAACCCTTTGGCTATGCTAATGGATCGTCAACAAAACATAGCACATCAGATTAACGATCTGCATACTGTAACCGAGGAACTAACCAGAAGGCAGCTGAGACAAGAAATTATATCGAGCTTACTGCTCCAAATCATCGAAGTCGAATACCGACAACAAGCCCTTCTTGACATAATAATAGCCACTAAAGGCAATCATATTCACCCACTTCTCGTGTCCCCAAAAAATCTGCTGGATGTATATCGAAAATCAACTTCGAAATGTCTAAACGACCAAAATTGTTTATCGATTCTGTACCAATCAGCAGGAGCTCAGTCACGTCTCATGCAAAATAAATTGGTGGTGAGAATTACTCTCCCAATTTTTGATTCTCCCAAAATGAGGCTACAGCAAGTCCGATGCTTTCCAATACCTGAGCCAACGAATTATTCTTTAATTCCGGACCCTGGATATTCTTATGTGGCAAATAGCGCTCACACACAGGAATTCCTCCTATTAAAAGGTGAGGATATGGAAAGCTTCAAGAAAGTCACTCATAGCATGGAGGAAAATACATATATAGGTCGACTAAATACCCCCATAATTAAGGCAACGACCTCAGATGAATGTATAGTGAAACTGTTGTACAATCCTTTAAATGAAGTGCCCAAGTGTAGGTCTAGAGTACAAGTTCCCCAAAGAGACATGTTGATAAAGTTAAACAAGCCCAATGCGTGGCTATTTTCGTTTATTACCTCCACGGTACTACATATCACATGTCGAGATCACTTTGCCATCTCAAAATTAGAGGGGCAGGGGATACTAGAGATAACGCAACCATGTCAGGTGCAAATAGGGGAAAAGGTGCTAAGATACGAAGGTGAAAATAAACACCCCCTCAAAATTACTCAGCCTGAACAATTTCCTGAGCTAAACCATACTTTATTCAACCTGAATCTAGCCGAAATTTTACCCAAATCCCATAACCAAAGTGTGCAAACCGAGATTATAACAGGGGACGATATCAGCAAATCAATCTATACTGGCACACATTCGTTGGAAGATATCCAACACAAATTAGACCAGTATAGAAATAAGGTAGCAAGCAGACAATCCCACATCCTGTCTACAACCTCTATATCACTTACGAGCCTACTCGCTCTGGCCATAATGATAGTTGTAGCAGTGAAATATCTATACCCTGTTGTCATTGAGTTGAGACAACGGGCAAATCAACCACAAGGTAACCCCGAAATTTCAACAGAGGGAATTCCTTTAGAGGAGCAAACCCGGGCTCCACAACCCAGTATAAGGCGAGCTAAAAGTCTACCTAGGACCAAGTCGGTACAGCTAGTTTAAAAGGTGCGAACGCCGACACTGTCAACATGTACCACTCAATCAAATTAAACATAGAACAAACAAAAGTAGACCTGGTAAACAATGTAGAGAAAAAATGCATTATAACTAAATATTAATAGAAATAGAAAAAAATAAGAGTTAAGGAAAAAATGTATGAAAAATAAATATAAACGAAATGCATAAAATAACAAAATGAAAGAAAAATTCATTAGTATAAAATATTAATAAAATAATAAAATTAAGGTAAATTACTATCAGAAAGAAAATAAAAAAGGAAGTTTACCAGGCTACTATTAATACAAAACAAAAAAAATACCACAAAAAAAAAAAGGCGGTAGTTTATAAACATAGAAATAGTAAAATGTAATTTAGAATAATACATAGTTAATAAACAAAAAAGGAAAACTTTAAAAACAGAATAAGTGTCATCAGGCAAAAAAACAAATAATTAGAAAAGAAAGATTAAATTATTAGCAAAAAAAAAATAAAGAATAAATAAATAAGGGTATATATTAAACCAAAAACAAAAAATAAACAAATCACTAAGGATAAGATACCCAAAAATGCATGGAGTAAAAATAAAATTAAATGTATTAAATTCATAAATAGATAAAAAGAAAAAATTAGAGAAAACATGCCTTTGCAAAAGGAAAAGAACTAAATAACATATTAATAGGTAAAAATAGTAGCATTGAAGAAAAATGAACTAGAATTAGACATAACGAAAGCAAACGAAATTTGTTTAAAAACATGAGCACCTATTTAAAAAAAAAAAAAAAAAAAACAACATAAAATTATATTAAAACTAAATAATAAACAAATAACAAAATATGTTATAGCAGAAATAAGAAATAAAGCAGACAAAGTTGTCAAAGAAAAAAATTTTTAAAATTACGTAACGAAATAAGTCAAAACAAATAAACTAAAGCTAGAAATAAAAATAAAGCTAGAAATATAAATAAATTAAAGATAAATGCCCTAGAATTACAATAAAATACTAAAAAGTGTAATACAAAAAAAAACGAGGTAATTCAAAACCCAAGAAAAGTTTTACCAGGTTAGATTATCAAAAAATAAAATAATAATAATAGATCTAGAAATTATTATATATTCATAGATTAAACATATTAACAAAAATGTTGTAAACCTCGACCGAGACCCGATCCGCCAAATTAGTATCAGACCTAATAGACCTAAAAACAAAACAAAAAGAGAAAGAAACCGAAGCGATGCGTCCTTGTCTTCCTTTTAATTACACCAGTTAAAAAAAAAAGAGAGAGAAAAAAAAACTGAAAAATAGCAAGGGGAAGGGGGATATAAATCAGAACAGGTTAACGTTTTGTTTCTTTTAATAATTTTTTTTTATTATTTCATTTTTTTTTTAATATACAAGCAAAAAGGAAACAGAAGAAAGACAGGAAAGGTAAAAGCGAATCAAAAACATTAGAGAAAAAAAAAACACATAAAATAGAAGCGGGAGAAACCACTCTCACTCCCAATCCTCGTCGGACTCTTCCTCAACTCCTAGGGGGGGAGGGGTGGCCATCAAGGGCCGGATGATGGCGGTGATGGCCGGATCGAACACCGGGTGGCAACACGCACATAACCCATATCGCCCGGTAATATTAAGGGTACCTCCTGAAACAAAAAAAAAATTATGGGTAAGCGGGGTGTCATGTGAAAATCATAATTATCAACACTCACCTTTGACAACCCAGGACTGCCCTTGGTGTGGGTAGATGGGTAAGTCCACCGAGTAGGTGCGGCCGGCCACGGCCTCCTCGCCCCACATGGTAAAGGGACGCTCACCTCGGCGTAACAATACTAGCCGGATCGGACCACGCCACCCGCGAATTACGTGCAGCACAAAGATCGAGCAGGCCACGAAGGTAAGGCCAGGCGGGCTGTGCATAGGCACGTTGGACAATTTTTTAGTACATAACATCAGGTCAGCTACTTAAAATTGGCTTAGTCAAGAAAAAATACACGACTTGAGCTCGATGAAGACTAATTCACAAATAATCAATAGCCCAACAATTCATGAGTAGTCCCCCCATAACACTTTCCTGCAACAAAGTATTCGGTGCACGGTAAGCAGAATGGAAATCGAACACCAGAAGATAAGAATTCCTACTTGGAACACAACAATAGTAAAAACTAATTCTGGTCAAGACCATCCTCCCTCCCCCGAGAGTTATTCCTCTCCAAAGAATAACTCTCTTATTTGCGGGGGGAAGGAATGTTACATGCAAAAAAAAAAAAAGAAAAAGAGAAAAGTTAAATTAAAAAAGTTTGAAAAAAGCGAGTTGGTTTTGAACATCTTAATTGAAAAGGTGACAGTGGAGTTTTATAGAAAATTAGATTTGGTTTTTTGGAAATTCTTTTGGAAAAAATCGGGTGGATCGGTCTCGGTCGCGTTGATAACGAAAATTAGTGAAAAACTAAAAAAGTTTCTAGATAAGGAAAAGTGGTGGAGTTATCATAAAGTTTCCAATAAAGTGCAGAAAAGAAATAAATAAAATAAATAAAGTTTATACGAAAAATAAAAGGGTGTTTTGGATTAACTCCGCTGCCAGAGCCCCGCTAAAGGTATTTATACAACAACTATGTACTTTGATGAATTCAATTTTTCTATTCAAATTTTGAATTTTTTGGTATGCTTATTTAGTGCTGGCCACTTAATTCCTTTTCACAGTGTAGGTATCAGACCGGCGCATAAAGTTTGAATTCAACAGCAGCAAGTAGATGTCAAAGATTAAAAGCATCGCAGCAAAACACTACTGAAAGCAACAAGAATCCGAAAAACCGGCAAACTTCAAGAAAAGAGTGAAGGTTGATATCCAAATCATAGCAACATTCCAGTCTGGGTTCACTCCAGTAAATGTTGCACTTGCAACATGAATTAAAATTAGAATACAAGGCTACTGCTGAGGCTGGGACCAACATCATATGGATGGGATTTTTGCAAGTAGATTCCCTTGGGCAGTTCATGTTCGTACCTCCACCTGTATAGTATCAGTATTTCAGTAGTCCCACGTGTTTTTTTTTTATCACCATTGATTCGAATTGTCTTGGTGTTTTTGAAAGTTTTCTAAATCTTTTTAGATGTTTGCATAATTTTCTTCTTAAATTTGAACATGGCCTTTTTTTAATGAAACAATTTTCTACTTTTTCTATTGAGTTACCTGCACTGCAATTTAATTCCGTTTGGTTTTCTCTCCAAATTTATTGAAAGCAGATAGGTTTGGTTGAATATTATGTTTCACATTGGGTGATTTCTGTTACCGTATTGTGTTAATCAATCGAAGTCACAACAAGAAGACTGTGCTGAATACAAGGAATAAATTGGTGGGGGGAGGGGATAAATCGCAATAATTTCGCCGGGAATTTTTGAAATATAAAATTTTTTCAAATATAAAAAAAAATACACAATTACAAATGTTTTTTTTTAAGTAATTTTAAATCACATCTTTCAAAATTAAAAGACCTGAACAGCGTTAAATCACCAGTTCGATACAAGGACCAGCAGCAAGATCCTCTAATATTACAAAAAAAAAAAGTTTTTGCTGAATAAGAGATCGGGATGCCAGAAAAATTGGTAAGTGAATCGAGAACTGAAATCTAGGACGTAGCACAACAATTTGGGTTTAACAAGACAGAGGTGTTTAAAAACTTAAAGGAGGCTACCATTAACAGACATCAAAATTACAGGTACTCTGGAAAGAATAATCACGTATGTAGTCGCATTTTTATTGCAATATGGTGAAGATCTAGTTACTCAGAAGGAAAAAGCTCTAGGGAAGAGAACGCATGGGTGAGTGCAGAGTTTTGAATTTTTGTAGGGAGGGGGGGGGGGCAACTTTGTTCTAAAGGTGTGTTAAGGTGGAAACAGATCAAAAGTTTGAATACACTCACCAACACTCGCAAATGTCAAATGCACATTTAAAAGATACTGATCGAATAGAGATTTATTTCACAAGGCAGACACAAATCTTATAGCAAACTAAAGTAATTTTTGGTATAATACCGGTAAAATGCTATAAGTTCTTAGAGTTTCCTTATCGCTCATTAGCTCACTAGCTTGTAAAAGTACAGGAGTCTTATAACTAAACTCTTCGTACTTGATTAAAATGAATAGAGACAAAACACTCGAGAACAATTTCCCAAGCCGTGAAAAAGAAATGTGTTCGTGCTAGTCCGATTGTCTAAAACAAATCTTTTATCACCTTTACCCGAATATACTCTGCCTTGCTTCAAACATCCCAAGAAAAGCCAGGATCAAGTACACGAATTTTACAGGCATCAGCACTACCAGTTTTCTCTGTAGGCTTCAGCACCTTCGACTTTAGGAGCGAAGGCAGTCGCTATCCATTAATGAAGTTGGAAGTGTTTAGAAATTTTTACGTTTTTTTTTATAACAAATGCAGTAGAATAGATTTACTGCGTGCGCAGTGAATCATTTTGTTCGGAAATATGCAGAAGATCTATTGCAATTTTTCTTCATTGGTCTTTTGGAGGGGGAGGGGAAGTTTGACTGTATCCGTCCCTGAGGAAAACCGCCATCTCTGCTGCTGCTCTACTAAAAATCTGTCTTTCTGATATGAGTATAAAGTCCGAACCCAAACTACATTGAGGCTGGTACATGGACCTTGGGTCTGATAGGACCGTATCTGTGGTCTCTATGACTCAATAAGTGTGTGGAAAGACTTTGATGTGGTACTGTGGCCGCTCCTTAATAATATCACACAATACAACGGTCAACGGTTAAAATAACTTTCAACTGGACTGGACAATTGGACTGGCCAACATATATCTATCGCACGACTCTATTATTTTTCGTTTCAGTAGAAGTCTGAGGCAAACGGTGAAGTTTTCCAATACTCACTATGTCTTTTGGGGAATGTACAACGTCAATCAGTAAGACAAGTAACTTCGCAGTTCGTCACTTCAACAGTGTTGAGCTTTTTGAATCAGATCAGCCCATTTCCATTTGTCATTAGCCGAAAGAAAGTGCGCTCCTCAGAAGTTTTCCTTCTTTTCAACAATGGCTGGATCTGGAGAGCATTGTGATAGGAGTCTCTCCCAGATAACCGCTAGACTGTGAATCAATGGTGGCCACATACAAACATCATACGCAACGGCGAACTTCTGCCTAGGTAAACTAGGCAGTTGTCTAGGGGCCCAACCTTGTAGGGGTGTCCCGTCAGGGGTCGAAATGGCATACATGGCGGACATAATATACCGAATATTAAAAACAAATTAATTAATTTTATTGTTGCTTCATGCAGTGACGGATTTAACAATAGGCAGAGTAGAGCGGCAAATTCTCAATTGATGAAGTAAAAGATAACGAGATCGAAATCGCACTGTCCGGCAGAGATGGACTTAGAGTTATCGTTTTCAAAGTCATTATCAACAGGTTGATTACAGAACTACAAAGACGTGGTTCTGATTACGAGAACTTAGGTAAAATGATGGACTTTTTCATGAAGCTATATAGCTTTGAATCTCAAGATATCCGCGAGGGCGCACAGAATTTGAAGGCCGTCTATCTAGGAAATTAACACGAGATTTTGGGAAACTAGTATCTGTACCTGCGAGCTCATTTATCGTCCAATGAGCCTTCACGGGAAAAGCAATTATCGGCCCTGGAGTTATACAAGTACATCCTGGAAAAATGCTTTTTGGTCATTTATCCAAATGTGGAAACAGCACTCCCGATGTTGTTGTATATGTATACCAGGGTAAAACTGCTCGACAGAACGGTCGTTTTCAGCGCTAAAACAGGTGAAGAGCTATTTAAGATCCACCACAGAAAAGATCAGGCTCAATTCATTCTCTGTGCTGTCCATTCTCTCGATACATATACGGATGGAAAGCTTTTGTCGAGGCACGACAGAGAAAACAACCTATTCAGAAATAATGCAATCTGAGGCTGAAAGTGAGGTAAGCCGGTCCTTTGCAGAGAAGAAAGTTCGTCGCATGACAATCTAAGCGTATCTTACTCGCAACGAACCTTCTTTGTATATAATTTCGCACTTATTTGTGATATTTCTAAGTCTGCTTGTTTATTTTTTAAGGTCGATGTACGTTCAATAAACGATATATGACATAGCGACCCTGGGTCTACAAGTCCGCGCCTGACGAATCCAACGTAGACAAATTTAGTACCTGCTCTTTCAAACGAAGGCTTGGGCTTTTTGTTAGGGTTTCGAATAAAAAGCTAAATTGCTTCAAAATCCAATAATGGTTAGGTATCACGAATTCTATACGCGTTGAACGGCTACGGCCTATTTGAGGTTTTACGTAACCGGCTGTCCATAAATTTGAAAATTAAAACGAAGGCAATACGTGCTATTTTTAGTAATGAGATGCTAAAACCTAAGTTTTCAGAAAGATGCTGATCAGTTCTGCACATTTTGATGAATACCTCCCCTCATAGATAAAAAATACGCTTTCGATGAGTTCTTTCTTTTACAGGTATTCAATATTTGAGCGGTTGTGAGTCCCACCACTTATTACTCTCCCACATACATAGTGCATATTATGGGCGTATCCTCCCCCCCCCCCCTGAAAATGTTAATTTGAAAATTACGAACATAAAAATTTATATGACTTTCCACAAAACTAAGACAAAAATTATAATGGTCGTCGATTTTTATATTGGCCGTAAACTTGAAATTTTAGTTCAACACGAATACACACACACATGCAACGGTCGATATTTCCTAACCAAAAATAAGTGCTCATAAAAACCGGATATCGGTGAAGTGGTAGGAACTTCCTGTATTATTTTTTATTTTTAAACTTGTTGCAAATTTTTACGATAGACGAAATCAATCTTCCGTCATAAAAATGACCTTAAGACGAGATAAAATTTGAAATTCTTTGCAGTTTAGTATACAGGTTAAGTGCTTCCTGTAGGTTAGTGGAAGGAATAAAGTTTTGTTTTCGGGATAAATTGTGTGTATTAAGAAGATTTACGACTAACGTGTACAGTAAAGCTCAAAAGTTCATGAACGTAAAACCTTTTTAAGGAATGCCATACATATTCGCACAAAAAACACGGATAATTTTCTACTTGACATCTACGTGAAAAGATAGATTAAATTTCGCCAGTGTAGCGTTTCAGTTCTAATATTTCTTATATACTACATCTTTCATATTCTTAATGCTTTCCACAATGAAACAATTAAACTTTTATTATGCTAATGATGTTGAATTATTACTTATGTTTCTGTTTGGGGAGTCCTCCCTCTCAAGTACAAAAGTAATTTGCAATTGTTTAGGTTAATTAAGATGCAACACAGCCAACAGCTTACGCCCTTGCGGGGGTAAATGAAATTAACATCACTCTCTACCTATAAATAAGTGATGTAAATTGCTTCGAGACTTGATAGACTGACGAGTGTTGGGTTTTAATGGGTTTCTTGTTCTTTAGAGACGACACCCCATAAAATTTATTCAGGTTTTTGGATTTAGACTATGAGAAGCTTTCGACCTTTTTATAGAAATGTAGATCTGAATTGATGTTTTCAGACTGTGTCGAACAAGGGACTTTATTATAACTTTTCGGTACTGTTTGGATGATTAAGTGGAATTTATTAAAGGATTTACCTGATGACCTCACTTGGACATGAACCTAAACCAAATTTAATTATGAGTGATTGAAATTTCATATATGCATGAATTTTATAAATTAATTCGAGCAACTGCTAAGACCCTTGAACAAACAAACTTTGTATACCTATAGGTTAACAAAGCATTTGCTTTAGTCCGAACTGTTCTAAGGGTACGTTTATTTTAATGGAAGACAAAGAAGGATATAATATGATGGTGATGAAATGTTATGTTGGTCCAAATAAAAAATAGTAAGAATTGGACGTGTTTGCAAGGCGAGAGCTTTCTGGTGGAGATCTGCACTCGTGAGCTGCATACAGGGTCTGTATGCAAAAAATAAGTTGAATAAATCCTTAACGGACAATTTATTGAAAATAAAAGTACAAATGTTCAATATTCTTCAAAATAGGACGTTTGGGCGTCAATACACATTTTCCAGCGATTCTGCCAGCTGTGGTAGGCTTCCTGGACCATATTGGGGGGAACCCCCTGAGACAACCGGTCGCGGCGGCTTTCACGGCATCCACCGTCCCATAATCTTCTCTCTATTGGAGGAAATAAAAAGAAGTCCGCTGGTATCAGATCGGGACTGTGTGGTGGCTGGGGCAGTGTTTCCACACTGTGCCTCGTCAGGAACTCCCTAAGAATGAAGGTGGTATGAGAAGGAGCGATGTCGTAATGAAGTCACCGATTTCTACTGATCTTCTGCCTGATGCGAAGCACCCGGTTTCGAAGCCTTTCGAGGACTTTCAAGTAAAATTGGCTTGTTTAAGTATTGTGACAGTTTCGGAGCCTGATTTCCTTAACTTAACACAAAAATTAATGGGATGTCGCTGTTCAGTAAATCGTGGCATTTTGATCTCCCGACGCGTCACACGGACACGTACATACTTTGAGCAATTTGCACTGAGCACCGGCTAGCAGACAACTGGCAAGGACCGCGTTGCCTTCCCTTCCACTTTTCCCCTCAGCAATCGCAACACTACAGCCTTGCGGTTTGGCAGGAAAAAATCATTCAACTTATTTTTCGGACAGACCCTGTATATGAAATTTGATTGACTTAGATGGTTTGAGTATATTTCTAGGATGATCACTTGGGGTGGAATATGTGATGCATTCCAAAAAGTCTCAACATTCACCACGAGTGCAATGAAACTAAAGGTGTTACTATTTAAAAAAAACCGCATAGAGAATTTTAAAAAAAGTATTATTCTAGAAAGGTACCAAGAGTATCGTAATGAATATTCGCGTCAAGAATACAGGATCCCGAAACTACTGAACTGACAGTTTTGCTGAGGACATGCTCAAATTAATCTGATTACCCCCGTATTGGCAGCCTCAGAATCACTTAGGGCAAAGCGAATTGCGTCGTATTCAATGCATCTAATACCCAAAGATCTAAAATGGAATACAAATCCCACATATGGTCTAGGGCTGGTCGCATAGCCTTAGCATCATTAGCTATTGACCAGAATAGAGACTTCAAGCTCATTGGCGATGTAGCAATTACTTGTCGCTCGAGCACCAACGCAATGTTGGATGCCTTTCGTTCCTTTATCGCTACGTGTATGGACAATGTTCTAATGAAATATCTAGTCTGATCCCTTTTAGAATAATTTCTGCACGTAATACTCGTGTTACAAACCGCGCACATCCTTTTATCCTTCAAATTACCTTCGGTCGTACAGTAAAATTCAGTGATGCTTTTTTATCCCGAACTGTGAAAATGTCGAACAGTACATCGGCACCTCTGCCACTCTCCTCATATCCCCTAATTATTTCACCATCTTCTTCCTGCCATGCTGTGCTTTGCCTCATAGGGTATCCCCTGAGCTTGGCTTAATAATATATAAAAAAAAAGCTGCTACTATGCTTACTATAAGTGTCTATCCTAACCTCGTTCGAATGCAGTTGCCTTATGAAGCAGGAAAAAAATGATACCATCAGGTACCATGTTGAAAAAGGGAACTGAATAAGAAACGAACAGAACCTCTATAGAGAAATCTATTCAATAGGCCCAAATTCTCTGGCAGCTGACGTGACTATAAAATGACTCCAATAAAATACAACAAAGAATTATGAAAATATAAAAGAAGAGCTTGCAAGATCCCTTCTTTTCAAGTAACTAGGCCTTAAAATAAATAACAGAGGGCTCGCTTTAGGCTACTGCTTTTTACGGCTTAGACTTCATCCTGATGCGTTTGCAAAAACATGTCAGGGAACTTGGAGGTAATGGTAAAGCTATATACAGAAATAGACCCCAGGCCTGACCGATCGTCTTAAGTTTTTTGATCTGCCTGCGTATATATGCTCTGTGGAAACAACTTGTAATAAAGGATTTTCCAATAAGAGGTGTTATTTTAATTAGCCCGCTATTTCGGTAGATGTCACTTTTGGAGCTGTCAGTTTTTGACATTTGACAAGTAGAAACTACGCCATTAATAAAAATGGAACGATACACGATTCAACAATGCATTGAAATTATAAAAATTCACTATAAAAATGGTGAAAATGTGGCAGAGAGGGTTCGTAAAACTCGAACATTTTTGGGTCGTCGTGAAGCAAATTCGAGCTGTCGGGACAAGTTAGTGATGTGAAGAATAAAACCCGTGCACGTCGCTCAAGAACAGCCGAGTATATTGCTTCTGTAGCCGAAAGTGTTGAAGAAAACCCAGGTTTGTCCATTCCTCGTCGTTCTTTGGAATTAGGCATTCCACAAACGTCATTACACCGTATTTTGCATAAAGATTTGGGTCTTAAGGCTTATCAAGTTCAGTTAACATAAGAACTCAAGCCGGCCGTTCATCAACAACGTCCTTGAAATGCATGAAAATGATCCGGAATCCCATCGAAAACTCATCTTGAGTGATGAGGCCCATTTCCACCTCGATGGCTTCGTCAACAAGCAAAATTGTCGCATCTGGGGCTCCCAAAACCCAAGAGTTATTGTTGAAAAGCCTCTCTATCCTCAACGTGCGACTGTTTGGTGCAGTTTATGGTCACGCGGGGTCATTGGACCTTACTTTTTCGAAAATGAGGCTGGAGCAACAGTTACGGTGAATGGATTGCGCTATCGACAGATGATTAATGATTTTTTATGGCCGGAATTGGATGGTATTGATCTGGACAACGTTTACTTTCAACAAGACGACGCTACGTGCCATACAAGTAACGAAACCATTGATCTTTTACGGGAAAAGTTTCCGGACCGTGTTATCTCTCGAAGAGGTGATCACAATTGGACACCCAGATCTTGTGACTTAACACCTTGCGACTTCTTCCTTTGGGGTCACGTAAAAAAGAAGGTCTACGCCAACAGTCCAGCGTCGATTCAAGACCTCAAAGATGGAATTCGTGAGGCTATCGAGGACATAGGGCAGCCACTTTGCGATTTGGTTATGGAAAATTTCATGAAAAGGATATGGACCTATAAGCGTGGTCCTGGTGGTCATTTGGCTGATGTAAATTTTCCATTATTAACGGCATACCTTCCTCTTTATAATGAAATAAAGATCCGATCATTTATCTCAAAAAATGGCATTTTTCTTTGAATATCAAAATAACACCTCTTATTGGAAAACCCGATATATTACTAATTTCTATTTAATGCACTAAAAAATGAGGCATATACGAGGATAATGATCCACTCAGTACGTGCATTGACTCGGATTGTAGGGAGGTTATTATAGGGTGCGTGGATGTAATGGAATTGAGATGTTGGATGAATAGGGGGAGGTAGCAGAATGTTAGGTATTTCTCTAACTTAGTTCTTAGTTACCATTTAACGTTTCTTCCTATGTGGTGAGAATTATTTCGATAATCCTGATAATCTTACGTTGATCAAACAGCGCCAGGTATTCTGTTGAGTCCCGTCCAGGATTATCTCTTATCCACGATGATGGCTTACCGTATCAGTGTAGGAATACATTTTTCGTCAAGGTAAAAAATTTTCATCGTTTTCGAGAGAAATAGATGAAGGACTAACAGATAACCAAAAATTTTTAATATGAGTTTGTGTTGGAAGCTGACTAAGAGGTTCGGTTAGTTCATGTTCAAGCATTTTATTTGCGCTAAAGAATTTTCTTTGGCCCTGAGTTCAATTAATCTAGCTGAGTTACCTTACTTTCTAAATATATGACATACTTCTAAACTACGTCTAGCGCTACCTAGTTATAATTAACTTAAAATATTTCGTAATTCTAATACTTAACTAACTTAAGTACTAGCTACATAACTTAGATATTACTCCAGTTTGCTATTGCCTTCCCTGTCATGCAAGTTGCACTCCTTCTTCCGTCATACTCTCCTAGCCTCGGTAGCTGTTTTCTTCCTCCCTGAAAAAAGGTAAAAAGTCCTTGGCGGTAGTATTTTCCTTGACAGTTTGAAATGCAGAGGTTCGGTTATAGTAATTACAAGAATATTTATGTCTTTTTCTTCGAATTCGATATGTGAATCATATGAAGAATAAAGCTTTCTTACAAAAACACTTTTTACTTAATAAAGAAGGATAGACATATACAGAGATCGATCATATACTTGGGCATAATAAATTTTTCAATCTCTCGAAGCAAGCACTAAACAGGAACATCACTAAGAAATGAGGTAAAGATGCAAGGTGAAAGACTTTTGATTTCCAATCTTCGGATTACAGAGACTAAAAAATATCAATTGCTTACAAAGAAGGTACCAAAAATTTAGGCCTCTGGAGACCATATTAAAAGAGTCTGTAGAGACACGTGTCCGAAGTGTATACACGAATTTTGAAGTTTGGTCTGTAGAGATCTGCAGGGATCTTTGTTAATTGTCAAACAAGAGATTGTTAGAAAGAATTATCTTAAAAGTTATTAATATCTTTATGTTATGCGAAAATTGAAAAAGCTTCTTTGGTGTACAAATTCTACGGGATGAAGGATAATATAACAAATTTTTGTGATTTTTTTTTTTTTTTTTTTTAAATAACCAGAACTCTATTGATGAAACAAATTTTCTGCCCTTAATCCATTTATATTTATTATTAATGTTTTAATTTTTTTTATTAATTTCTTTGTAAAAATTTGTCAAACTCACTCCACTTGATTACTTTTGCTTTCCGGGTAAACCTTTTACTTAACTGACCAAAACACACAAATTGTCTTCTGTGGAGACCTGGAGACGACAAATGAACAAACTTAGGAGACCGGAGACCGAACATGGAGATCTGTTTGTTTTAAAATACCTACACGATGGGACACTATAGACCAAAAAAGTCTCTTTAGAGATCTTTTGCGTCTCTGAAGTGTAAAGACGGATCTCTGGGTCTCCAGAGACCAAAAAATTGGTGTCAGAAGACCAAAACCTCTTGCCATGTAGTTTCACAGAGAAGAGTTATCCTTTCGGCTCCACAAAGCCTTGACAGTATGTAAGGCAAGACTGTCATACGTTTGATTAAAATTCACAAATATATTGTAGATTTTGTTATTATCATCATCAACAATTTCCTCTAATCCTTCAAAGAGTATATGGTGGCAACAACGGCTCTCCATTGGATCCTGCTCTATTTAATATCAATCAGTTTACTCCAGAATTTTTTAGTCGATGTAGCTTCTGTTGAAATCATTCTTCTACGTGGGGGTCAATCCAATTCCACTTTCTTTGGAGAATAGAAGAATTTTAAGAACTTTCATTTTTAACGATTCCAAATCAAATCATAAATAAAAGAGGAAGAAACAACCGCCTCGTCCGGAATTTGAAGCAGGGACCTTCCGCTTTCCGGCCAACTGCTCTTATCACTGAGCAAACGATACAGATGATTTTCCTCTTGTATTTATGATTTGATTTAGAATCTTTTAAAAAAAAAGTTCTTAAAATTCTTCTATTCTCCATCTTTGACCGATTTTTTGCATATTTGAAAAATTTCGTCGGTTTGTCATAACATTGTCAATATGAATTTACATTCCTCTAAGTTTTTTTTTTATTTATTTTTTGTCAATTGCGACGCTTAAAGTCAGTGCTACACTAGTACCCCTTTCTTGTAGTCGATGAATTTAACAGCCCTTTAACAGTTATTATTTCTTAGTTGTAAAATAAAAGCTGTAATAGGTAGGCGATTTCAATATTAAAATCACTAAGAATATTTTTGTTATACCAGATCTAGTACGAACTCGATGAACACTCACCCTGTATGGATGCCTACTCAAATAACTCATATTAGACGTATTGAGCGGATTCAAAGAAAATTTACACGTTTTCAGTATTATATACATACTGATATTTGTATAAATTCTTGTAATCTGTAGGATTTATTCCGTAGATTGAAATAAACGAAATGAAATGAAATGAAAGTCGTCACAAAAGAACTTCTTACAATCGTCAATACATTTTTTTGGCCTTGATTTGTTATACCCATTATAATCTCTGGTTAACTACAAAAACAAAGGATCCTGAATTCTACAGCTTAAAAAGATATAAGACAAAATAATAAATTTTCCCTTCGAAACATAAGAGGCTCTCTAAAACATAACGAGCAGTTCACATGTACAGATGTTCGCCATGTAAAGGCATTAATATTTGCAAAAAAAAATTGTGCGTACATAGATGGCAGACAATTCTTCCACAATAAAAGCCTTTCTTTCTGTTATCTCTTTATTAAAGACATCTTTTAACAGTACTTCACTTTTCTGAATTTAATGATGTGTGGGTACTACTTACCTGCCTTCCTGCCTGCCTATTTCAGGATATCTGTAAAAAGGATTTATGCTGCATAATATCCGTTCTTATTCTTACCTTCCTTGGGGGCCTTTCGTATACAAAACATGAAAGCTCGACAACACTTTTCTGAAATACATTTAGATCGTAGTATTGAGATAGGTTTAGTTGACTTTGATACGGGGTACATCGTATATGCATTAGAAGTTTTGAACATTTTCTTATTTTCACTTTATTATTAATGACGGTATTAATGGATTTTGACAAGGTAATTCCTAAGGAAGGGAATTGTAAATATTTGGTAGCTACAGGGTTTTATTTTTAGCTCTTACACATTTTTTTTTCCTATAATAAAATTACCAAGATGTCTGATATTTGAAAACTGGCTATAATTTAAAATATATAATACTTATATAAAATACATAATTATCAAGCATTTTAATTATTTAAATTGTACTAAAAAAACTAGTTACTAATGTTCGTGTTTTTTTTTTATAAAAATCTTAAATTCTTTTAATACAGGGGTTTCCAATAAGAGGTGTTATTTTGATATTCAAAGAAAAATGCCATTTTTTGAGATAAATGATCGGATCTTTATTTCATTATAAAGAGGAAGGTATGCCGTTAATAATGGAAAATAACATCAGCCAAATGACCACCACGACCACGCCTACAGGACCATATCCTTTTCATGAAATTTTCCATAATGAAATCGCAAAGTGGCTGCCCTATGTCCTCGATAGCCTCACGAATTCCATCTTTGAGGTCTTGAATCGACGCTGGGCTGTTGGCGTAGATCTTCTCTTTCACGTGGCCCCAAAGGAAGAAGTCGCAAGGTGTTAAGTCACAAGATCTCGGTGGCCAATTGTGATCACCTCTTTGAGAGATAACACGGTCCGGAAACTTTTCCCGTAAAAGATCAATGGTTTCGTTGCTTGTATGGCACGTACCGCCGTTTTGTTGAAAGTAAACGTTGTCCAGATCAATACCATCCAATTCCGGCCATAAAAAATCATTAATCATCTGTCGATAGCGCAATCCATTCACCGTAACTGTTGCTCCAGCCTCATTTTCGAAAAAGTAAGGTCCAATGACCCCGCGGGACCATAAACCACACCAAACAGTCACACGTTGAGGATAGAGAGGCTTTTCAACAATAACTCTTGAGTTTTCCGAGCCCCAGATGCGACAATTTTGCTTGTTGACGAAGCCATCGAGGTGGAAATGATGAGGCCCACTCAAGATGAGTTTTCGATGGAATTTCGGATCATTTTCATGCATTTCAAGGACCCAATCAGCAAAGACTCGACGTTGTTGATGATCGGCCGGCTTGAGTTCTTGTGTTAACTGAACTTTATAAGCCTTAAGACCCAAATCTTTATGCAAAACACGGTGTAATGACGTTTGTGGAATGCCTAATTCCAAAAAACGAAGAGGAATGGACAAACCTGGGTTTTCTTCAACACTTTCGGCTACAGCAGCAATATTCTCGTCTGTTCTTGAGCGACGAGCACGGGTTTTATTCTTCACATCACTAACTTGTCCCGACAGCTCGAATTTTTCTACCAATTTCTGTATTGCGGTCCGACAAGGTGCTTCACGACGACCCAAAAATGTTCGAGTTTTACGAACCGTCTCTGCCACATTTTCACCATTTTTATAGTGAATTTTAATAATTTCAATGCGTTGTTGAATCGTGTATCGTTCCATTTTTATTAATGGCGTTTCTACTTGTCAAATGTCAAAAAATGACAGCTCCAAAAGTGACATCTACCGAAATAGCGGGCTAATTAAAATAACACCTCTTATTGGAAAACCCTTTATTTGTGAATGATTTTAGTTTTACTAGATGCCAGTAGATGGCGTACAAGTCGATCAAGGATTTAGTTTTGTTTAGATTTGAGAGGTTTTGTACTAGTCATTCTCGTTGTAACCTTCTCTAAGACTAGGCTAGAAATATAGCATTGAATGAATAACTAATAAGAAAACTGCATATCGAGTGTATACAATAGGCGCTTTTGGCAAGCATATTCACAGTGGACTATCGATCTTCAATCGATTTTTCGTGCAGTCATCAATGATACTCTCCAGTCAGGGGGGTTTTATTTTTCGAGCACCTGTAATGTTTAGGTCTCAACCTCACCACTTCTGGTTACGCATCCATTAAAAATCATGTAACAATAATGACAGACTGCTTTAAATTTTATGAGGGAGTTTAAATGCTTTTATTTGCATGTTTGTTTATTTTCCCTTTTGTGCGGAAACTTCTTCTATGTCATTGTTTCAACTTTATTCTGTTCGCGGCTTGTTGTACTTTTAAAAGTATCTGGACTGATTTAATTAGAAATTGGATAATTTTGCAAGTAGGTATCTCCACACTAACAAATGTTCGTAGATTTATGACCAACTTAAAACTTAATTTGATTTATGTCTTTAGACTCCGAAAACAATTTATAATGGCTACAATATAGTTAGAAATAGAAATTATACATATTTACAAAGCTAATTGTAATTCTTATCAAAACAAAAATTCAATCCCGTCAATTTATTATGCTTATTGTTTATATGCACATTGTTAACCTCGAATCCCATCAGAGTGCACCTATGGCTCAGCTAAGGATCGAATATGTACATATATTATGTAACTGGATGAGTAGGTCCCACTTCTTGACAGATGTCTTTCCTCCTGGTCTGCCATTGCATTGCTGATTAGCTTCCTGAAAGTGGAATTTGTGGGCAGTATCAACAATTCTTTTGATATCCACAACCAAAACCATATGACACATAACAATATTCTCAGTTGGCTCACAGAGACTGCACTTTCGGTAAACTATCTTAGTTCCATATTGAGCTACAAAAATCGAACGTAACCACTAAGCAACTGAGACAAGTGAAACTGAATTTTCTTGTCTCAGTTCACTCAGTTTCATTATTTTGTGATTTTAATCACTAATTAAAGTGTAGTGAGCTATTTGAATAAATTAAAAACACTTTCGTCAATTTATTACTATCCATTTTCTGTGGTCAAAATTATTTAAATGTCAAAATTGGAAAATCAGCTGATTGGTTTGAACTGAGACAACTGCGGCGGTTGCTCAAAGTTTTGTCTCAGTTGTCTCACTGAGACAGTTCTTGCCGAAAGCCCCTAATGTACATGACTAATCCGCTTCTTGACGTTCAGATCTAACTAAATGAGTTACATTTTGACGTTTTTGAAAGTAAAAAATTTTATAAAATTTATTAGTTTTAATAAATATTAGAGATTTGTAATTGTACTGTTTTGGAAACTTGAAGTGTACAGTTTTATTGAGTTTAGTGTTTTGTGAAATTAAAGCTGTTAAGGTATTAATTTAACGTGATGAATTGTGCGGTGCAAAGTTGCAATAGCAATCACCGAAATTCCGACGGAAAATTGCTTTTTAGGCAAGTGAATAGATTTAAAAAAATATATCATCTTGTTTTCTAATTATTCGTGAAAAAACAATTTTAAATATTGTATATATAATATAAACAGAAAAATATACGAAAGTTTAAGATCATGTGCGATTTATTTATTCGATAAATGTCAGAACACAGTGGCGTGGCGTCTTTGAAAACATGGGAAGCATTGCTTCCCTTAGGTTTTCCGATTTAATTTAAAGAAAACAAATAAAAATGAATTCAAATAAAAAATTACCACAAAAAGTTGCTTCAAAATAAAAAAATATTTTCCCTATAGGCTTTTTATTCATACTTCGCTATAAACTACACTGTTAAAAGTATTAGGACTATTCCCTAAAATGTAGGGAATATTCGCGACATTTTCATTAAAATATAGGGAATAGTCTCTAAATTTTAGGGAATATTCCTTACATTTTAGGGAATATTCCCTAATCTTATTGAAAAATACCTAAGCTTTGTGGCAACAATTTGTGCAAATTTTTATTGTACATATATCGAAAAGAAGCAATAATAAAAGCACCTCCCCCTGAACAGAACAATCAAAAAGAAATCAATCGAACAACATGCAACGAAAAGTATAGCATCATTCGAACTCGTCTAAGAACTGTCTATGATATCACCACAACCGATACCACTGCCTGGAGGAGGTGGTTTTACTTTTGCTTCCATCAAGAATCGAACAACATCCAATAAAATGTATGGCATTCGAACATCTCTTGGTGATACCTACGACGTCACACCTCTCTATTGCTTATTCGCCACTTATAATGTAGCTACACTCAATAAGAAATTCTTTTAAGCCTAAGGGATGCAATTGAAAAAATGCTTCTACGGGACCTACAAACACTGTTATACCTGGTTAATTTCATTAATATGATAGTATTTTTCTTATGATAGAACACAGTAAAATATTTTCAACTAGATCCGTATTAAAACTCAACTAGAGTGGATCTCCTAGATATTCTAGTGAAAAATCTAGTTGGAACCATTTAAGCAGAAGTCCAGTTGACTTTTTTATTGGATTTCTAGTGAATATGTAACAGATTTCTGGACATGAAAACTATATATCCAGTCTTATTTTATGAACTGGGTTTCAAGTAAATTTAAATGGTATTTCCCTTTTGTCAACTAGATTAACTATTAAATTTCAAAATGTTTTTCTAGTTAATTTAAGAAGATTTCTAGTTTAACCAGCCGACCGAATCAGTTAGATATATCACCTAAGTTGACAGTCAATTTAAGCCGAATTCAGTTTAATTAAAGAGGTATCTAGTTTTCACAATCAGAACAGATTTCTAGTGAAATTAAAAATTTTCATTTAATTTCACTAGAAATCTGCTGCGGTTGCGAAAACTACATTCCTGTTTATCCTCGCCAATTTTCGTTTCCAACATCCTGAACCCTGTATAATATCCTTTTAAACATGTTCTTATCAGGAAATGATTTTTATTATTTAAGGGGAAATAATAAGCCAAAACGGGATAATTTAAATATACACTTATTTATTGATTTTAATAATAAGAGAAATACAAATACATATGTAGTGTATATGTAAAAGTGGACTAATTTTTAGTCACTTCATGAAGTGGTTACAAGCCTTTGCGCCGATAGTGTAACGCCAGCCGATATAACCGAGTACTATAGGAGATGAAATCTTACCATCCTTTAAAAATTCTCGATAAGTACCACTTTGAAGGATTTTTACTTGATACATATCAAGTTCATCAATGCATCCTTCATGCTGTCCCATATTTTGGAAATCTAGGTTAATCTGTATACGAATATAATAAGTAAAGATGTAAATAGTAAATGTTGTATAATTTCTTACAATAGCGCCTTTAAAATCAATGATCCTTGGGAACAGGTCAAAGATGTATTTCACCGATTTTCCGGATAATATCAAAGCTCGCCTGGCACCATAAGTATCTTCCATTAATTTAATTATTGTTTGGTAGTTTTTCTCCACAGGCAAAATAATTTTAAGTTCAGCTATCTAAGTAAAATTAATACAACATATATATAGTAAAGTCTTATAAGTCTTATGTCGTAGAACCCAACTACAAATCAGTTCACTTTAATAGATTTTCATTTCAGTGAACTAGATATGCAGTTCAACAATGAGTATAATCTCGTTGCGTTCATAAGTTTTCTATAAAAAAATTTCAGATTTTCATGTTTATTTCTCAAACGTTTTTAATTAACTGAAAAGTTCTTCGAAATGTAAAAACCTATGAACTTGTTTATAAAATTTTTTATCCTCTGACGAAAAATTACTTAAATGATCTAATGAGCACATTTTTAAAACAGGCGAAAAGCGAACATAAAAGCAACTTCTAAGCATATTCGCATATTAAAAACAATTTTAATTTAATTTAGTGTCTAAACATGCAGACTAACGGACTTAACAGAGTTAAGATCTAACCAAAATTCCGACTTCGACGTCCGACTTTGACGGCAGTCGAAATCGCAGTTCTGATTGGGCCTTTACAGCCTTTACAGGCCTTTACACTTTACTTACCTGACAATCTCACTATAAATTATAAAAAGTATTTAAAAAATACTTGAACCACTTTAACACTTCCGTCGACTTTCACTTCACAATGCTAAATGAACACAACTCAGTCCGCGTGTATAATAAAGAATGAGGACTCTATTGAATTTCTCTTTAATTTTCAATAGAATTCGGTAGATTTGACTGGATAATCCGTACGAACAAGACAGCCCAAGTACAAATCAGTTCACTTTAATAGATTTTCATTTGAGTGAACTAGATATGCACTCCAGGAATGTATTATAACTGAACATTCAAATAATTAACTGGAAACACATTTGAAAAAAAACTGAATTTCTCGAATTCTGAAAAAAGTAGAAATAAAAATAAGAAAGCATTTATTTATGTTCGGAATCCTAGTTGAATTTTAATTTTAAATAGAAATCCAGTTAGATATAATAACTAGACATGCACACAGTTAAATTCAACTAGAAAATTTTTTACTGTGAACAATGTTGTATTTGTTTCAACTGGAGGTGGTTTTATTTGTGCTTCTAGCAGTTTCGATTAGGAAGAATTTCATTTGTTGGGAAATATGTTCAAACCGTGACCGCGAGGGCGAGAGGAAATAATAAATTCTTAAGGAAAATTTTAAATTGGATATGGGAACATTACTTTAAAGCAGAGATGTTTTGACAAACAATATTGATGACAGAATGCTACAGTCGTGGGTAAATAAGTAAATGAGCAATTATTGGTATTTTAATTTAGCTTATTTACAATTTATTTATCGCCGTCATGCCGTAATCGCGAATCTGCCTTTTAGGCTATTTTGATCTGCCATGTTATTCTTTACAAATCTTATCTATATTACTTTACCAATTATACGATTTTCTCGGTTTTCGTTTTCAAGAATGAGCTCCTTGATTGCTGAGCGGGAATTTCTTTTTTCCAAGTATCGTACATTGAAGACTCCTGAAAGTTTTGATATTTCATTGTGCAGTTTTTTGTGCAACTTCTCAGTATTTACGCCAATCTCTGTTTTTCTGAAAGATTTAGTTGACTACGCTATTCCTCTGTCGATAAAATCTTATTAGTTTTCATTAAGTTATGTGAACTGTTCCTTTCGTTGATCTCTATTTTTTTTTTGGTACCTAGCGAAAAATTGTGGGAATATTCATAAAAATTTGGGGGAAAAGTTCCAGGTAATTCCCAATTTCGAGGGAATTTAGGTCGCAACAACCATCCAATACTACACACTGCTAACGAAATAATTTATTCTGGAGAGTGATACGAGAAAAGTGGAGAAGGAGCATGCGTATAAAAAATAATCTTCAAAACATACCTTGATGTGCTCATTACTAAACTAGAGGACCGTTTTTTTTAAAGGTCGCAGCATTTTGTCAAACTTGTAATGTCTTTTTCTTCAACAAATGAAAATTTTAGATGAGGCAGCGTATGGACAATTCTTTGAAACTTACACCTTTACATGGCAATTCATCTAAAGTAATATATCAATAAAGTTAAGACCTGGCGGTGCCAAATTGATGATAAAACAATTAATAATTTTCTGAAGGCTCTTAATATCTGCAGCAAGGATGCATTCCTAAATGTTCTTTTGAAAATTATGCCATCTATGAACATAGCTGGGCGTTCATTTTCCACCTTGCGTAGTCTCAAAACCTATTTAAGGGTCGATGTAATTCCTTCCGATTTTTTTCTGTACCTTTGGCGTATCAATTGATTGAAACAAAGAAGAAAATAATTTGTATATGTAGGGTAAGTCCGGGATATTTGGCGCATGTTTTTTATTTTTGCTTTAACTTATACAAAAAAAGAAATAAGTAATTGAAACAAAAACGAAAATAAACTTTATTTCAAATAAAATGTAATATAAGTAAAAAAGATAAAATAATCACATTTGTAAAATAAAAAATCACTTTTGAAAAAAACATTCAAAAGTACCATTTTACCCCGTATGTACGGTAATATGGTATATGAGAGTAGGTGATATGGTACATCATGTTTTCTTTAAATTTGCATTGCCACAATCAATGCACGTGTTTACATAAGAGGTGCAAGTATCATGGGACCACTTTTTGCAAACAATGCACTCTACCCAATCATCTTTTGTTTTGTTTTGCTGTATTGCTCTCCACAACCTGCGCAGAGGTCTTCCCCAAAGTCTTCTGGGCCATCAGATTCGTCGGTGTATTTAACAGTGTATTCTTCGTCAGATGAAGAAAGCAATGTAGGACGATCAATCTTCTTTTTACATTTAGGACTTTGTTTTTTTGGTTTCCTTTGTTGTTTGTCGTACTTTCTTGATATTCTAGCTTTTTGATTTCGAAGTTAAGACACGTTACGTGAATTTTTCCAGAAGTAGTTTTTCTGGAAGTTGAGGCGGTAGATATCGGTGACAACAAATTCAGCATTTTTCCAGGAGTACTATCGCTGGCATCCGACAATAAGCTTGTGGGAAGCATTTCATTCTGTATCTCTTCATTTAGTGGTGTGGTGACAGAAAGTTGTCTAGGAATTTCCGGTGCTTGCTTATCTTCAATCTGAGGTTCCTCTGAGCTATCTGCAGCATTGCTAATTCGTATATAGGCATAATCAGGTATAATTGCGGGGTTAAATGGATAAATTCCAGTTGCAGAAATTGCTGCAACTCCATTGCTTACAGTAGCTGATTTACACCAAGCTGTACATAACAAATGTCCAAATTGCAACCGGTTAATTTTTCGTCCTAGATGTGTTTTGACAAACAACTTGCAGGCTTTGTAAAAGTGACTCTTAAACGACTTAAAGTAGGCTCTGTCTAACGGCTGAAGAAATTGCGTGGTGTGTGGAGGCAAGCATAAAAGAATAATTTCATTTTGTGCTGCATACTCTAACATTTTGACGTTACTGCAGTGAGACGAATGTCCATCTAGTATGAGAAGAACTGCTCCTGTTGGTTTTCGCGGAACAAAATGTTCTTTAAGCCAAATGAAGAATATAGAGGTATTCACGTAAGCGGATTTTTCTCCCATATACTTAGACCACTGATCCTGGGGGCATTCCGTCTTCAAACTCCACTCTTTTATTTTTACCCTTAAATACACATGCTGGAGGAAGAAAATGTCCTTCTCCATTGCAGCACGCAATAACTGTAACGGTCTCTCCTTTTTCGGCGGAGGTTAATGCAACTACATTTTTGGAACCTAAATATAAAAAATAAATATGAATGTGTACATACAATTTTTAAAACCAAACCTCTTTCAGCAATGACGTGCTCTGGACGACTATTTAGTTGGCATCCTGTCTCGTTAATATTGTAAATATGTCCAGGTTTATCCATTAACTGATTTTCGGCGAGAATTGTTTCTAACAGATTAAAATATCTTGAAACCTTTTCTCTGTCCATCCTTTCAGCTCTTGCTTGAGAAACGCCTTCCGATTTTCGGGATGTCGTTTCATGAAAAGGAAAAGCCAGCCATATCCAGCTCGCATTTCTTCATGATTAAATTTGTGCTTGATGTGCAACCGTTCTGCAAGTTGGTACGCCATACGACATACCTCCGTCCTTGTTGGAGCAAATCCATGAGCCTGTAGCTTTTTAATATGGATAACGAGTTTAAGCTCATTTTATTCTCCAAGGCAAGACGGGGAGCCTAGCCCTGGTTTCTTGTTATTTTTGTTTTTAGGATTCCTTCTTAAGGTTGTGTCGGGAATGTGGTAGTTTTTAGAAGCTTTTCTTATGCTTAATTTCTTAGCACAGATATCCTGTAGGGCTGCTTTTAATTGCTCTTCTGTCCATTTGGCACGGGTCGAATTAACCTTCTTCTTATATACTAAAGGCATTTCTGAAACCGTATAGAGAAAACAACTCATAAAATCATAATAACGGTCAAATTAACTATTAATTTAAAGGTATTTATTAAGCAAACGGGTGCATGGGTGATATGGTACCCATACCAAATCACCTAAATTCCATTGCGCCATTTCTACTATTATGACCATGCCCTTACTTTTCGCTGTAAAAACTATAATGCCTGTCTTTTGTGTATTTTTTGTAAGCAGTATATACAATGATGCTCTTTCTTATTAATTTTTTATTTTTACCGATCATTTCCAGTGATTACCGAGAAACTACAACACAAACACTACAAAATAAATTTCTGCGAAAAAATTGATAGTTTTTTTTTGCTCGACCAAAATCACAGCACTCATGGAAATAAAGGCTGAACTTCACTCCACGAGTTGTGATGAGAGACTGAGGAAATGATGGGTTCAAGCTGTTTGTAACAGGGTGCTGTAATGTGAGAGATATTGGATGTGCGCCATATCACCCGACGCGCCGAATCTTCCGGACTTACCCTATTGAATATATTCTTCATACAAATTTGTCATTAAGCGGTACCATGATATTAATTGTATCTAAGCTTGTAGTTATCTATCTCAAGCCCCCCTTGTTCGAAAAATCCTGCGCACGGGCCTGCCTCAATCTTTGATGTGTCGCGATGGGTCTTGAACCCAGTTTTATAGATGTTGTACTTAAAACTAAAGACCATCCCCTCTAACTAAGTATGACGAATTCACCGAACCAAAATGCACGTAAATTACTCAGAAAAAAAAATCAATACTTCACGATGCAATGTACAGAGTTATTCCCGTTGTTATCCTAGAGTTCCTAAACCTCTAACCTCTCCAGTGACTATTCACTTTATTTTAGTATTCTCTGTCTGCTGATTCCAGACAGCAGTATAGTTCACTTCGCAGTTATTTATTATTTCAATACCCTCAGAAAAAAAAAAAAAACTAACACCAGCCACTACGTGTCAGTCAGCACTCAGTCAAAAAAATACACCAAATATAAATACCTTGAGTGGATCTTCATCAGATAATACCTACGCGTTTAAGGGAATTCTCTTCGAGATTGGAAGTTTGTTTGTAGAGTCAAGGTCAAGTCGACACACTCTACTCCCCACCCCAACCAACCAATTTACAAAAGGAAAAACAACCACACATTTTCTATGTTACGGAAATATTTACAACCAAAGGAAGGAAGGGAAGTGGAGTAATTTACCCATAATTATCTGGGGAATGTTTGTTTTGGGATTACGCTAGAGCGGAGCTATTTTGGAGTGGAGATTAAAGTGTGTAGCATCACATCCTTCTGAAAACTTTTTAATGGCAACACGTACTTTGTCTGAGATGGTTTTTGCGTTTTTATGAATCTTCCCTCTCTCTCTCTCTCTCTCTCTGTAGTTAATAGACACACATTTTGCATTATACCCATTTTCTAAGGAAAATCCTTAATTTAAGACAAATTAACGTTACACCTGGTTCTTGCCACAAAGCATTTACAAGAACTAATTTAACGAGACTTATTTTGTTTCACGGACCCATTGTACCTCGCCTCAAGGACGAAAATTTGCCCATTTTTAATGATCTTTCCCAGGGTGGCTCATTAAGCGTTTGCTTCGTTTAGTGAAATTCAATATTTTGGGTAATGTTGCATTTTTTGTAATTCTTTTAGAGTTTAAGTTGATGCTATGAGGCTGAGACGTCTTTCGTTTTGGTAATAAAGGCATTCGCATATAGTAAAAAGTGAAATACACTTTCGTTTTTTATGCCGCAGTTTCAGATTGGAGAATCATGTCTTCCCATTCTATACATATGTAGGGTTTCGTTCAGCTCGACTAGCCTGGAATGATGCCGAACATTTTCATCGTTTTTTAGTAGGCACTTATACTTATCTTTGACTATCTACATATAATCTAGTCCATCTAGTCCTGTCTTATCCATCTTCTGTTATGTTCATTTTTAACCAATGTTTCTAATGTTTAAATAGTGAGAGTCCTCCAATGGATGTTTTTTTATTTTATTTTCTTATTTTAGGTGTTTATTGGGTAACAATCCTTGCCGTCTTTAACCAAGTGGGGGCGCAAAGCACTTTAGGATATGGGGGCGCTCTAACAGAAATTATATTCTAAACTAATTTGGGTTATCAACAGGAATAAATATCGTAAAATACAATCGCATTCACAAAATGGGAAACGAACCAATTACAAATTCAAAGGCGAGTAAACTGATTTTCAGCCTACAGAATAAAGATAACGTAAACTGGCTCTAAAGGGAACTCTCGTCCGAATGTCTCGACCGTGTAAGGTGGTTTACTTATTTTGTAATAAAATGATTTAGAGGAATAACCTTAGCCACGCAAGCATGACATCATGTTAACATGAACCAATTTCTCTGATTACCAAATAGAGTTTGGCTACTGAAAGTAGACCTTGAAAAAATTAAGGAAATTTTAAAAATACTGGGGCTGCAAACACTATACAATGACGTTCTTTTATATTGTATGATATTTTGTTGCCATCACATAGAATCTCGAATAAATCTCGTGGTCTACTTTCAGTAACCAAAATCTAAGAGCCAAATTCACTTGTAATATTTTGTTTTACTGGTTAAAAAACTGGTAATCAGTTGGGTTACTATCCCAGGGTTTAGGGGGTCCCATAGACCGCAGGGCCCTGGGCTCAAACTCAGTTGGACCATGCGGCATTGCCCTAGATACCTTATTAAATGTCATTTAATGCAATTGCAATAAGTAAAAAAGCTAGAATTGGTCTAAGCTCAATTCTTATGATACCCGTATGAAATTTCTTGTGGTCACCCATCTGTGTTAGTTTTATTTTTGAACTGGTTTATCGCATATATTTCTAGAATGGTTCATCTGACAGAAAAAATGATTATAACCAATTTTATAGGATTTCGTATGCTGAAGAAGTTTTTAGTACAGTAAAAATGTTACAATATCCATAAAAAACCTGAATTTTTATATGGCAACACCTAGAAGGGGTTGCCGGCTTAAGTCAATTTTTGAAATTTTATTACCTATATTACTATGAAAACACCATGTACCAAATTTCAGCTCTCTATGTCGATGAGTTCTCAGGCAGTGTCCAAATATATATAGTGAAAAACGAAATTTTTGTATGGCAACCCGCACGCAAAGACGGTCAGACATACAAAAATCAAAATAACTTTTAATATCTGTGGGTGTCCAATCCATTTTGCTCTACCATCATTATTTCGGGGTATTACAAACGGAATGATAAACTTAGTACACCCTATAGATTTCATCTAGGGTATAAAAAGGGATGCAATGGTAGATGTGACTTTAAGAAAGGTGGGTTGAAGTGGTGTGTTGTATGGGAATTCTGGAATGGTGAATAATGCGAGAATGAACTAGAGGTCATCATCGAGAGGTATGACGAAAATAAGGCAATGACTTGGATGGAAGGCTAGATTCTCAGTGCGGCAAATGGGTTAGAGGATAATACTAACGAAGATGATTATGAAGGTATCAACATCAACGGATCCGGACCATAAAAAAAACAAAAGAAATCGAAATATACTCGGGGACACCGTCTTAACTTAATTGGATTGATTCAAGTAATGCTTTTCAACAGATAATCCAGACGCAGCTGTTGGGTAAGGTATTGGAGGTTCACACAACCAGATGTTGCCCTCAAGGGAGAGTACTATCTCCACTGCTGTGGTCCCATGGTAGTGGATGATCTTTTAGCTCAACTAAACAACAAAGGTGGTGAATCACAAGGTTATGCTGATGACCTTGTTGTCATTATCACAGGTAAATATGAGTGCTTGCTTTCTAGAAAGCGCTTCAAGAGGCTCCAAGTTTTGTTTAAGACTGGTTGTGCTGTACACAAGTTACCAGTCAACCCCAAGAAAACAATAATCATACTCTTTACCAGAAATGGGATATAACTAGGAATATAGCTAGCTCTACCCTCTTTTAGTGGAAAAAAAAATTTTTACAAACGAAAAATCTTTAAAAAAAATTTCTATGCACAAGCAGGCGTTTCGTATCAGTTGGAACCGTATACTCATCAGTACGGCTTGGTTCCTGTGTCTCATATACGCCAAAGTGAATTATATACGAGGCGAAATATTAAGTATTTACTTGAATGCCCAGTAAGATTAGCTGTAGCAGTATGGTGGAACACATGTACATACATAAAAGACAACCAGCAGGAAGCTGAACAAGCTACAAAGGATGGTCTGTCTAAGTGTAACTGGTGCCATGCGCACAACATCTACCAGCGTTCTAGAGGCACCATCGAATCTACCAGTACTCAGCAACGTTATTGAAAAATAGGCTGGATTAATGGTGTACAGAACCCGAACAGATGGGTATTCTGAGTGGGACTCTAAAAATCTACGGACTATAACAGCGCGAAAAGAAGCAAATCCAACATTGGATATGATATCAGACAGGGTGGTTGTTAAACACAACCTCTGTCTGCCATTCAAAATAAAAATACTAAATAGGGAGGAAATAAATACTAATCTGGTACATCGACGGTTCTAAAACTGAGAAAGGAGTAGGAGCAGGAATATACGTGTGTAAAGCTTATATCTATCAAAGCCTAGGAAAATATGCTTCAAAATTTCAGGTGGAAGCTTATAACATCACTAGAAGTGCAGATGAATACTCCAGCCGATCATACACTAACAGACAGCCAGCGGCATTGGCATCCATCTCATCATCTCAGGTCAAAATGAAGTTAATCTAGGAAATATCCCAGAATTAACAAACCTTGGAATAGAAAACTAACTATTCAATGGGTGCTAGAACACTCAGGAATTGATGGGAATAAAAACACTTATGTACTGGCCAAAAAAGGAGCATCCATGCCTCTCAGTTGACTGGAACTATTTTGCGGTATTCCTTACAGCACCGTAAAACTTACCATTCAAAACTGAATTCAAAACCGAATGGACCTAAGATGGAATTCAATGATAGCGCCTACAGAGAAACCAAAAGATTCATTCAAGGACCTTCACCACAAAAGAGCCTGAATCTTTTTAGGCTAATAAGGCATTAATTCAGAATCATTACGAGAATCCTAACCGGACACTGCAAACTTAACAAAACATATGCATCGGATAGGTATAATCGCCCACTGATGTTGGAAGGTTTCGTCTCGAAGAGGATGAAACATCGGAGGACGTGTTATGCGAATGCGATGCCATTCCACATTGTAGATTCCAGGCTTTTTATACTTCATAAAGACAGTCAGAAATTTCAAAAAAAAAAAAAAAACTGCTCTTCCTAGGAGGAGTGCAATTGTTGGATGATCTGCACAATAAGCCAGTAAATGGCTGCAGTGCTAAGGCCAGTTGCCCCGCTTAACTTCTTAATTTTAATCTAAACTTAATTGGTGAGTTGATGCCATCCGGTAAAGTTTTACTGTTAAGCTACTTTAATCTTTCTACCATTGTTGATTTAGAGAGATCCCGATTGCTCTATTGAAAGCATTTCATTCTCGAAAGCTGTTTCAATCTTAATCCTACAAAAGCATAACTAATATCACCATTTTTTATTTATTTTTAGAGATTCTGTAATTTCTCCATTTGATTCAAGGTCACGCATTCCAGAGAATAGTAGTATTAGTAGTTTGCTCAAAACGTGTACAGGACACCTGTAGGTTGCTCACTATTGAAAAAGCAGCAACAAATTCTCTGCATATTTTATCAACTAATGTCTAAATTAAAGGTAAAGCTTGGAATTGCCCTGGAACTGCTGCACAATAATTGATTTCCGTCCTGATTTAAATTAAACTCCAAGCAAACTAAAACTTTTCGAATTATACTGCAAACTTGGCCTTCATATGCAGTTCGACTCTGAAAAGAACTTTTACATATTTATCACACTCGATAAAGTCTATCGATTTTTTTTTCATGTGTAAATTTTCCAATAATTTTTCCTAACCCTTTAAATTTTTTAAATATTACTTTAAAATGGAGTTCATGACGCATGCTTCAAGGATACATATCCTACCGATAGCATGTGCATTGTCAATTTTCGGAGGGAATTCAATTAAAATCTTTCACGTTAAAGTTGGAGCCGGTCACAGCTTATCCCCCCCCCCCCCCCCCGCTGGAGTTCATTTCGAAATTGCAATCTATTGGTGAAAAGCTGACGTAAACGTAACACAAAGAGTACTTGGCCCAACATTTTACAACGTAGATAGATATCTCAGTTGATTTGGGGTGTTTTTTTTTTTTTTTTTGTAAAAGGGTTCTGGTATTCTCTTTTATCTAAAAAGTACACAACTGAGAGATCGTGGATAGCAAAAGAATGTACGGAATAAAAATAAAAAACGAATGGTCAAGGAACTAATATAATTCCGGTGCCACAAAGGAACTCTCTTCTTCTGTTTTTTAGTTTTGTTGCACATACCTCCCACATATTACAGCAGCACAAGAATAAAGTACAGAGTGCAGGCAATTTCATTAGATCCTTGTTTACCCAAAAGCTTCGGATGTCCGTAACTTGATTTGGGTCAGGAGATGCATATCCGTTGAATTTATACGTAGAAAAGGATGCTGAATAAAAGCAATTGCGTCTTGTATGCATAATATTGTCGTAAATAACATCAAAGTAGTAATTTCGGTTGAATTGGTCTCTTAGAGATGTTTGTTGATTACTTAGACTTGTAATAGTAGGTCGCCTACCTGTGTGTATCCTGTAATTAGAAGACATCAGGTTTGTCATGCCTCGGGAAAAATGAAGTAAGTCAACGAATAAATGGTATAACTTTGCACAACTAAAGGATAGCACAACATGGAAAATGAGCAAAAGATTAGTAGACAAAATGCATCTGGTGTTGACAAATTAATGTGAACCCTGGGGAAATTAAATTGTTATCAAATGAAATTTGTGTATCCGATGACTGCCAGGGGAGTGCTTTAAGTAGGTAAAATGTGTTTGGGAATGTTTTGATTAGTGAAATAATTAGGGAAATGATAATAAATTATTCAAATATTGTAAGCAATGAGCGTGTGCGTTTTAAATAAATTACCCCATGAATTTATTTTGAAGTTTCTCAGTAACAGAGCTGCCCTCCAGTTTTAAATAAAAACAAAAACGGAATGAACTGCGGCATTTAAACATAAAATCAAAAGGTTAATTTTTCAGGAGACTATTTTTTTATTGTTTATATTGTATTATGTTTGCAGGTTTATTGGATTAAAACAATGTTAAGTTCACGAAATATATTCATTGTTAAATAACTCTGTATCTACTTATTTAGAAACTTAGTTAATAATTTTAATGCGGGTTACATGATTAGTATTATTGCGTGGCGCAATCTACGGAACGCTGGAGTTTTTGGTGGGGATAGCGTAGCTTGTGGACTTGATGCGGATGATTTAAATTCTTTTTTTACCTCCTCTAACAATTCATCCCTAAGAACTCAAGCGAACGAATTAAATCCGCTTAGACTTCCGCGCTCATCACTCTCACAGGCGAGCATCAACAACTCTTTCTCCTTTCGTGGGATATGCCTTGATGAACTGATTTCCGCAATCTTTTCTATCAGGTCGGAAGCAGTGGGCCCTGACAGGTTGCCACCTCGCTTTATTAAGCTGCTGCTGCCACTAATCGGGAAGGTTATGCTGCATATTATAAATACGTGTTTGATGTCATCCGCTTTTCCTAAAGCGTGGAAAACAGCAACAGTTTTACCAATACCAAAAAAAGCTTGTGCTTTAGAATTACCATCTGATTTCCGACCTATAAGTATTTTATGCTTTTTATCGAAGGTTCTGGAGAAACTAATTTATAAACAAATTCTCGAGCACGTGGAAAGCAATAATTTACTCACGCTTTGGAAATCAGGTTTTCGCACTTCTTTCAGCTGTGAAACAGCTATATTAAAAGTGTCCACAGATATAAGATCTGCGTTAAACAAGAATGAGTTTAGCGCTTTAGTTCTTCTCGATTTCTCAAAGGCCTTCGACAGCGTTGATCATAGTTTACTTCTACAGAAGCTCTCCATCAGGTTTGGGTTCAGTTCTTCTGCCATCACGTTGGTTAGAGGGTTTTTATCTGATCGTCAGCAGCGAGTTAAGGTAGGACAGGCTGTCTCTGGTTCGTTGCCCATTCTCTGTGGTGTTCCTCAAGGATCAGTACTAGGCCCTTTATTATTTAGCCTATTTATAAATGACCTCCCACAAGTGTTAGAAGATGCAAAAGTGCATCTGTATGCCGACGATGTGCAATTATATCTTAGTAGGCCTATAGGACTTCTTGAGGATTGCATTGCGCGAATGAATTCTGAGCTAGATAGAATAAGCGATTGGTCGTTAGTAAATGGGCTAGTGCTCAACCCTGCTAAATCGAAGTGCATTGTCTTTTACGCCTCATCCTTAGATAACCTTGATGTTCCGCCAATAATTTTAAACAGTGTTATACTGCCGCTACATGATAGGGTTAATAATCTTGGGATTGTTTTAAATAGTGTGATGAAGTGTTGCGATAACGTTAATCTGGTGATCGGAAAGGTTTATGCTGGACTGCGCAGGTTATGGCTTTCAGCGAGTATTTTGCCAAGAAAACTTCGTATGAAGCTTGTGAAAACATTAATCATTCCGTACTTTACTTTTGGCAGCGTAGTTTTCCCAAAATTAGATAGCGTATGTGCCCGTAAGATACAGGTTGCCTTCAATGATTGTATACGCTTCATTTTTGGTCTCCGTAGATTTGACCATGTCTCGCCATATAGAATCCAACTGCTTGGATGCATTAACTCTTCTTTTTAATATATTAAATCGAAATACACCTGAATATCTCAGGGAATTTTTCCAGTTATCGAATTCACCACGCAATCGTAACATAATACTTCCGCGATTCAGCAAATTGGTCATGGAGAGTTCTTTCCCTGTTCAGGCTGCCAGACTTTGGAATAGTCTTCCATTAAATATTCAGAGTGCTGGTACTGTCAGTGCATTTAAGAAGCTTATAAAGATGCAATCGTGAGATAAGGTATTTCGTCTGTTTTCTGTTTATCACTAATTTTATAATTTTTATATTTTTATATTCTTATTCTTTTTATTCTTTTACTTCTTTAGTTATCAGTCTTATCTTATTTTATTTATTATTAGCATCAGTATAATTTTCTATATTGTTTATGATTTATCTTTAATTATGGAATTCTTTGATGTATGCTTTTGAGTGTTAAATTTCTAGCCCCGATTTATCTCATAGTACAAAAAAAAGATTGTAAATCTTGTGTACGTATCCCATGAATAAATTATTATTATTATTATTATTGCGAGCGACGATGGTATACAATCACGGTGGCGATATACAGTAGTTTGACTGAGTTAGGATGACTGAAGATAGCGTCAAGTCGACCGTTGACTGTGTGTGAGTGTGCTATGTTGACTGCATGTGTGTGTGTCAATATTTTTCCAATAGATGTCACTTGTCCTTTTATATTGCACGTAACAATATGAAGTGTGTCATAACATTTCATATTGTTACGTGCAATATAAAAGGACAAGTGACATCTATTAAAAAAATATTGTAACAAAATCGCTTACTCTGCTCCTTTTAAGCACAGGCGACAGGACCTCTCGTAGCTCCTCATTCGAATTTCGTAGTTTCGAATGGTAACTGAGGAAGGTGGGATGCTTCTGTCGGGTTCTTCCAAACTTAGGGCATAACCCCTATTCAATGATGGCCATCTACCAGCGGACTTCCCGAGCACGAAGTTCAGGATAAAACCAGCGAGCTAATTAGGCAACGCATTTTAACTCCATAAGCATCAGCAACAATTTGCCCATGTTCATCACCAACCCTCATCTTCTGGATTGTCTAGTAGTGGAGTAAAGGCATATAGGTGAAAACTAAAGAAACATGTGTACAAAGACATTTCACCATACTTCCTCTCAATCGTAATGTTCTTGTAGTTTGCACTAATTGAGGAAAAACATTTTGTATAGATGGCAGTTATCCTCAAACATTTCTAGTAAAAATAGTTCCACTTATTGAAAATTGTGTCCTTAGCAGTTATGGATCGGTCGCAAACGATTCGCTCGTTTTGATCAGTACACTGACTCAAAAGACCTGAGTCACCGTTTCAAAATCATATCGGTCAGTCGGTCATTTAGACTCAAGGAGAAAACAAACTGGTTTTCTTGAATTATTTGGTAAAGCCATATTTTCAACTGATCTTAAACTTTTTATTTATAGGGCTAACATGCAGCCAGATCTTTAGCTAATACTTTATCACATTGAAATAAAACTTATGCGTCTATTTCACATTGTATATGTTCCATCCACAGTTCTTTTTCGGCAACGTAAGAAACAACAAAAAGTTGCTACTAGGCATCAAAAAAGATATCCTTTCTGAATTAATTTTTATTGCTACTACTCCCTCAACTGTCAACTGTGTCACCAAATCGTAGTAGTTTTGATATTTATCTCCCTTCTGCACATGTACAAGGGTGCAAGGGGGTGCATCTAAGACCCAACGCTGTCTCATCTTATTAAAACAAGATCATAACTTAACCACACCCCGTTTCTTTTGATAGAGCATTAATTTCTGATTCACCGTCACTAAACATTCTTGGCTTTAATATTTGCAGTAAGTTAAACTGGACAGATCACATCCTCTCTATTGCCAAAGAAGCATCGAAATGTCTTGGATTTCTGAAAAGGTGAAAGAAATCTTTCAGCCCGTCAAATCTAGCGCTCCTCTACAAGTCCTACATTAGACCTAGAGTGGAATACAACTCCCATATATGGGCCGGGGCTGGTCGCACAGCCTTAGCTTCATTGGATATTGTCAAAAAGAGAGCCTTCAAGCTCATTGGCGATTTGGCAATAACTTGTCATATCGACTCACTTGAGCACCGCCGCAATGTTGGGTGGCTTTCGCTCCTTTATCGCTACATGAATGGTCAATGTTCTGATGAAATATCTAGTCTAATCCCTTGTAGAGTGATTCCTGCACGCAATACTCTTGCTACAAATCGCGCATATCCTTTTACCCTTCAAATTACTTTTGGCCGTACAGTAAACCTCCGTGATACTTTTTCTATCCCGAACAGTGCGAATGTGGAACATTTTACCATCATCTGTTTTTCCTCCGACCCACAATCTGCGGAAGTTTAAGGCGACATTCATCATTACCTCCGCCACTCTCCTCATATCCCCTAATCCTTTCCCTATCTCCTTCCCGCTATACTGTGCTTTGCATCATAGGGTAACCCCTGATCTTGGCTTAATAATATAAAAAAAAGGTCTACCGTAAAAATATTAAGCTTGTCAGGTTAGGCGTTTTTCATCATGAATGTATAGGAATACATTACTAAAAAATATGAAGGTTGCTTATGTAAGTAATTTCTTATCTTTCGGTTTCTTCCTCTTCTTTTTCGAATTGCTCTTAAATTTCCCACGAAACTGGTGGGAAATTCCAAGATTGCTCAGATTCAATATAGAATCGGTTTCTGGGTCGTCTATCGTCTATATCGTTTCTATTTTCTATCGAATCTTCGATTTGGGCAGCGTTCAGGCGTGATGTCCCACGGAAATTGTCGCAAACTGCTGAACGTTGAAGGCCCAACTTTCGACAGCCGCACAATATGCCACAGCCTTCTGAACAATTACAAAAAATTATGTTTAAAAGACGCTCCGGGGCAGGAGGTTGCGATGTTTTTATTGGTTCCAATATGCCGTTTTTGAGTACCCATCCTAAATTTGGTGGGTTCATCTGATTTCCTAATCAATACTGCACTTGGTAGTAAACACGATACTGGTGCTTTTTAGCTTCATCAGGTGTTGGGGTAATAAAATCAGATTTACCGATTTGTTTGTACGAATAGCTTTCATAAAGCAAAGATAACGGTACGTGTTCAAATCATCTGTTTAACTGCAGCGTCATACATATCTAGAAAGGCTCGAATTCCATCCGAAGTAATTGATTCTCGAGAAGCATCACTGTGGTTGAAAATATGTGCTGCAGCACGTAATATATTAGTTGCGAATGGCTGCAAAATTGATAAACTAAGCGCAATTTTAGCTTTGATCGTTGCTCTAACATGAAAGATTCGGTAAGGTAGGTAATTTTAGGCTATTAGATGATTATTCCCAATTGACTTAAATGACCCAAATGACCGAATCTTTTACTTATACCAAAAGACTCATATGACCTGAGTCACCAAAATGACCAATTTTGCCCATCATTAGTACGTAGCAAATCTTCTTATTGCAAAAATTAAACAATTAGCCATACAATTCCGAAAACAATTGCAGCTTACACAAACAAAGCACAGAATCGGAATTGACATTTTAGTCAGTTGATCTGTCTTAGCCATAGTGAAACGGCAAAACGATTCTTACAATAGCGCGCGACAGCTAATCCACCCCAAATGAACCACTTAAGCCAATTTTAGAAAGGGCCAACTTACACGTAGCAGCACGAAGCACGAGCATTTCGCTGGACTTGTGCTTGTGGAATAGCTATAATTTCGGAAAGAACTACTTTGACATGTATTAAACAGAAACAATGAATATTACTGATCTAAAAGTGAAGAATGAAAGTCAATAAGCAGTCTGAACCTGTATTAAACGTGTAAACAAATAAAATTCTGGCACCTATAGGAAATAGAAGACAGTTATTAAGTTAACATTAATTAAACGATAAAATTAAATTAAATCTTTGGCAAGTATTAAAATTAAATAAAACGTTCAACAGATATAGAAAATTAAAATTAATAAAGTCTTTGAGACATATTAAGATTAAATGAACCCGTTAACAAGAAAATGAGATAAAGACCTGTATAAGAAATTGAAAATTATTAAAATGAATTTTCTGATATAAGGTAAACTTAGAAATTGATAAGAAACTTGTAAAATACTAAGAAAATTAAAATGAAGCCTTAAATAAATGTAAAACTGAAGAATAGATGTCGCCAAGTATGGATATAATTAATTTATTTGCTTTTTAACCATTTTTATTTTATGTGCTGGAAAAATTTTATTTGTACCATTAAATAAAACTTTCTAACACATATTTTGCAAGTAGCGACATCTCCTTTCTAAAGTGCGTCCACACATAACAAACATTCCACAAATGTTTAACAACCATTTGACAAACATTTGTCAAGTGTCTGTCAAACATTTTTCATTTATTTGTGGAATGTTTGATAGTGTGAACGCAAATTTTACAGTTTTGGATTCTTAAAAAAGTTTTAATTTAATCCAAATAAAATAGAAAACATTAGATGTTTGTTAAAGTTTGTACAGTACTTTCAGTTAGTTTTCAACAGCTGTGGAAAACAGTAGTGAGAATTCAATTTGGAATTTTGGAATTTTTTAATAATAAAGTAATCATGAATGACAAAGGGGGGTTAATAAATATTATAAAATTAATAGAACTGCATTGTACACACCGACAAACCGAGTGAAGAGTGCAAGGACAAGCTAAACTTATTGCTGACTCAGTATCGGCATGAAACACAAAATGCCAGTAAAAGTTATTTTTGATATGGTCACAATACAACTGTTAATACCTCAGCTGATACTTCAGGAAAAAGTTTTCGAATCAACTGTTTTGAGGCTTTTAACAAGTACATTAAAGAATGATAAGAGTCATCCGTTACAAAATATTTCAAAGCAATGGATAGCCGTTCAACTACACCTACACTATTTCGCCTTCTTATTTTTGGTCCGATTCTATTAACTAGAAATTCGAAGTCACTTCGAAAACCGAAAAGATCGTCAATTATTAAATCATATAATATATCATGACCACTGTATAGTAATATTCTGTCTATAAATTTTCTGTTCCTTTTTAGCAAATTTTTCTCAAACGTTGAGGCTAGTACGTTACTTCACTCGGAGAATATATGATTAAAACTAAACATTTGGAAAGTATTTTGCATACAAATATCCTATCAGATGTTTAACAAACATTTCTTAAACATTTATCAAACATTTGTTACCTTCCTATAAATTGTTTGTCAAATGTTTGACAAATGTTGTTTTTTGCAAATATTTATTATGTGTGGATGCACCTTATGACATCTTATGTCAATGATTTTGGGCATGAATAGGCGAAAATGTTTTAATTGGATTGCAATAATTTGAAGTACATTGCTAGTGATAATTAAAGTAGAGTTGTTTAGTATTTTAGAGACAAGCTCTTGTAATCAATCACATTAGCGGTAAATGAGTTTCAAAAAAAAAAAAAAAAAAAAAATTGTAGTCCAATTTAGACATGCTTCTTGCCAAAAATAAATAAGAAATATAAAAGAAAGACTATGCTTCAAAATCCGCATTAAAAAATAGAAATAATTTTCGCTTTACTGCTTATATGCTGAATATTATTGCCATGTATGTATATACAGGTCGCCTAGTATTGATTTGCAATTTTGTACTGCCTTTTGAAGAGGACCTGGAAGAAAATAAAAATTTTCCTAACCATTGATGGGTTTTCCAATAAGAGGTGTTATTTTGATATTCAAAGAAAAATGCCATTTTTTGAGATAAATGATCGGATCTTTATTTCATTATAAAGAGGAAGGTATGCCGTTAATAATGGAAAATAACATCAGCCAAATGACCACCACGACCACGCCTACAGGACCACATCCTTTTCATGAAATTTTCCATAACCAAATCGCAAAGTGGCTGCCCTATGTCCTCGATAGCCTCACGAATTCCATCTTTGAGGTCTGTAATCTACGCTGGGCTCTTGGCGTAGATCTTCTCTTTCACGTGGCCCCAAAGGAAGAAGTCGCAAGGTGTTAAGTCACAAGATCTCGGTGGCCAATTGTGATCACCTCTTCGAGAGATAACACGGTCCGAAAACTTTTCCCGTAAAAGATCAATGGTTTCGTTGCTTGTATGGCACGTAGCGCCGTCTTGTTGAAAGTAAACGTTGTCCAGATCAATACCATCCAATTCCGGCCATAAAAAATCATTAATCATCTGTCGATAGCGCAATCCATTCACCGCAACTATTGCTCCAGCCTCATTTTCGAAAAAGTAAGGTCCAATGACCCCGCGGGACCATAAACCGCACCAAACGTTAGGGATAGAGAGGCTTTTCAATAACTCTTGGGTTTTCCGAGCCCCAGATGCGACAATTTTGCTTGTTGACGAAGTCATCGAGGTGGAAATGGGCCTCATCTCTCAAGATGAGTTTTCGATGGAATTCCGGATCATTTTCATGCATTTCAAGGACCCAATCAGCAAAGACTCGACATTGTTGATGATCGGCCGGCTTGAGTTCTTGTGTTAACTGAACTTTATAAGCCTTAAGACCCAAATCTTTATTCAAAATACGGTTTAATGACGTTTGTGGAATGCCTAATTCCAAAGAACGACGAGGAATGGACAAACCTGGGTTTTCTTCAACACTTTCGGCTACAGCAGCAATATTCTCGGCTGTTCTTGAGCGGCGTGCACGGGTTTTATTCTTCACATCACTAACTTGTCCCGACAGCTCGAATTTTTCTACCAATTTCTGTATTGCGGCCGACAAGGTGCTTCACGACGACCCAAAAATGTTCGAGTTTTACGAACCGTCTCTGCCACATTTTCACCATTTTTATAGTGAATTTTAATAATTTTAATGCGTTGTTGAATCGTGTATCGTTCCATTTTTATTAATGGCGTAGTTTCTACTTGTCAAATGTCAAAAAATGACAGCTCCAAAAGTGACATCTACCGAAATAGCGGGCTAATTAAAATAACACCTCTTATTGGAAAACCCTTTAGAATCGAGATAGAGAGCGGGACAACAAGATATATGGTTGAAAATACTGCGGTTACTCCCACCGAAAATGCTTTTAGTATTACTGTTAGTCGCTGTCACTGTGCCAAGATACCCAGGGAGTTTTTCAGCTGTTTCGAAATTTACGCTCGTATACACGAATTTTATAGGGATCAACACTTCCTGTTGTCTCTGTATTCTAAGGATATAAATGCAGCACTTGTCACTGCCAAGAGTATCCCGGGGATTACACTAGTCAGCAGAACTGACACTGACAGCGTTTCACACTCACACAGGTTCGTATAAGCTTCTAGCGACTATTCTCTTTTACTGTGTAGTCTGTACTGCCAAGATTTCTGACTAGTCAGTACAAACAAACTAGTCAATAAACTGTCAAATGGAAAATTAAGATGGCGGAACTTGAAAATAAAAAGATGTGGAAATTTGTGTTTATATTTCTAATCGTCCCTCTTTTCAATGGAAAATGATTGAAAAGAGTTTAACATACATTTTAATCTTTATTTTGTAGATAAAAATGATGGATTAAGGAAGAAATCCTTAGATATGCATATAGAAGAGGAATGTCTGCACCGCTTGACGACATTTTATTATGAACTGACTAGTCAATAATTGATCGAACCAAAATAGTTTTTTGCCAGTAAATTTGACAGACCAAATCAGGACTGTCCGTCAGCTCTATTGACTCGTGTAATCGTCGCGTAAGTCTTGTCTTAGATAGTGCAGTGTTTACAAGGTAAGTATATAACAGACTAAAGTGTTATAATTAGATTGCGATAGTTTGAAATATAGTAAGTACCTACTAGCCATAATTAAAGTAGAGTTGATTGGTAATTATTTGCGAACTTTATAAAAGTGAAAAGTTAATTGAAATAAACAGAACTTGTGAAATATACCTGAAAACTTGTGTTTTGAATAACGAACTAAGACCACGCTCACAACTACATATACATATATGTAGAATAGATAAATGATTATCTCCACTTTCCAAATAATTAAATTTAAAGACTCTACTAAACACACCTAAATTGAAATATCAGATAAATAATTTATAGGAATCATAAAATATTAATATTAGTATAAAGTTTCCAAACTCATTCAAAACTGATAAATCTTTTATGATCTTATGAATGTGTTTTTTTATGGATTGTGCTGCATTTACATAAATTTACCCCAAGGGTGATATGGAGATGTATTGCAACCCTTTTAAATTCAAACTGATTTAATGTTGCGAAACTTTTTTACATGGAAACGTAGAGATAAAACGAAAGTTTTCGCTGCTAGAAAATTTTTAGCCACACAAATTCTTTAAAGTGCATGGTATTTACTTTCATATGTAGAGGGTTACGTAATCGGTAGAGGTAGTAGTAAATAGGCGGGTAAATTGCCGTAGAATTATGAAAACGACGAAGGTAACGAATAGGAAATGTATCCATAAACCCCTGTTGATGATCGCGATACGATATCGTGCGATTTTTTAGTTACGTCTCGCTCTTGCTGTAGATCTATCTCTATTTGCGATATAACCACAAAGTATTTAAACTTTAAAAAATAAATAAGAAGAAAAATACTTATCTAAGCTAGCATCTAATGACATTTCCAAAAAAACTCCCATATTCCAGCGCTGAGGGATTTTGCTGGAAATACTGCAATAAATCCTCCTGAACACGCTTGTAACTACAATCTGCAGCTGCCATCTAATTTTCACGGGAAAATTTATCTAAAACTATCAAAAAAATCATTAATAAACAAGGAAAAATCACATAAATAATAATAAATACACCAAAGCATATCTACCTCTGTATGTGACAGAAAGTGCCATTACATCAGTCAGCTGTCTGAGGTACATTCAGAAATCGAAATAAACGTTGCTAGGGCAACACCAAAAGGCGACAACTCATCATTGGATCCAGCGGTTCTTGGTTCAGAGTTTATCTGATTCGGAGACTAATCCGAGTTTCAAGAAGAATATTCCCATTCTCATTAGATAAGATTAATTCTATATTTCAGAGACTAATATGAAAATCCTATCTTTTCCAAACTTCCTGCCCACACCTAAGCAGAAGAATAATTCTGCGCAAAGATTAAACTGCGCTTCTTCTTTATAGTACACGCGCAGAATACTGTCTACAGCATTTTGCTACCCTTATGCCCTCACGTGCCAGCAAAGGTATTTTGCTGCCCTTGTGCTCCCACGCACATTTTCCTTTTTCCTTCATTCTGATGACAGATAATTAATTCTGGTCTTCTTCTCTCTATATTTCAGACCGAGGAGGGTTCACCTGGATTTTAATTTGATTTTTAATTTTAGTTTATCTATTTGAAGTTTTTTTTTTGAATTTTTATATTGCATTTTTATAGTCGTAGTTTTTAAGTTGTAAATAAATTTTGTGATATAGTTTTAGGCATTTGTGTTGAAATAAAAATTTTATATTTGAATTTTTAAAACGACTGAGTTGTCCTTTAAAAACCTGCACTCCTTCGCACGTCCGAGACTAGATTTCACAGATGTGAAAATATTGAGGTTAAGGTGAAAATAAATTTTTGTATCGCACGAAACGTAGAAAGAGTAAGCATGTCCATCGAAAACCACATTACTGCAGCCAATCAGAGCTCTGTTGCATGCGATAAATCGCACTCGTGAACAAGCCATTATGCTTTGTTACAACATAGAGTATCCGCACGTGTTTTAATAAGGCATTTAATTGAGCAAGGAGTGGATATATCCGTCATGAAATTGCGACGAAGATTGTATGATGCATATTTAAAGTTTAGGCGTCCCGCAAAGAAGCCTAAACTGAAGAATCGAATAAGAAGAGGCGATTGTTATGGGCTCAACTTCACCGACATTTTATAGATGATGCCTGGAAAAGGGTTAAATAGTTCTTTTTATTACACTTTATTTCCCCTTAGTTTTTTTAATAAAACTTTTAGAGATAGAGAAAATTTTCAAAACCCATAGGTGATATTCAGTGATCAATGCCATTTGGAGGCAGTAGCGGAATTTTCGCAATTTGTGAGAAGGCGAGAAATACAAAGACGATTGCATACTACACACATCCACCGGCGATTATAATGTGAAGGTGCATTAGTGGAAATGGTCCTGGTCCAATATGTTTTGTTGAAGGAACGATGCACCAGGACCAATATCCGATGTCCTGCTTCCATATATTAATTCGGTACACTATACTAAATCTTATTACACTTTTATGCAAGATGGAGCTCTCTGCCATAAATCAACTCTATTCTCTCACAAACGAAAACCTTACCATTCCTCCTTGGTGTGGCAATTCCCTTGACTTAAATCAAAGAAAACATAACAGAAAGAATGCACATTTCGTATATTGAAAAGTTTTATATGACGGGTCGTGATATTACAACCCGCTCTCACAAATTTTACCATATAACTGTCTGCTTTGACTCACCAGCAGTGAGCGGCGTGTCATCATAGTCAAAGTATCAGGCAGCGCCTGCGTTCCGCATCATGCTCATGTATTGCATTGCTTGTTCTCTTCTTTTCTTTTGCATCTTCCCCAGAAAAACGGGTTACAATTTTGCATACTGCATCAAGAATACTCGTGTCTGATGGCGCGTTTGCCTTGACATTTTATTTGAGAGAATTTTCATTTACATTAGATATATTGCTATAGAACAGAGAGAGAATAGTAAGATGAGCGAATGGGGATAAGGATTAGCGGCCGACAATTAGTCTAGTCACAGTCGATTACATTGTTTCGTGTATTCGGGAAAAATGTGTTGCAGAAAAGAGGGAACAATATTCTCTCAGTCTCTTTGCTTCTTCCCGTCTGTTACCACCCGACTACTTCCACAATTAAGCGTAAAGCTTGTGTATTTTAATGAAGCTTCTTGTTAAGTTATATGCTCTTTGTTTATATGCTGGGCTTATCCCCAAATCGAAAATTTATAGTGTTCTTAATCCCACAGTAGATATTCCTAAAAAAATTAAAACATCGGGAATAATTGAGAAGATTAAAAAAAAAGATAAATAGCTGTATTTGTAGTATGCCAGTGCGCATAGAAAGTGTGGTTAATCAAAGGAAAATGTAACAAATTATTAGACAGACCAGAATAAGTTAATAAAAAAAAAATATTAATTTGCAGAAAAGCAATGTCTTTATAATAAATTTATTTTATTTACAGGGTGTTACATAATTGGTGCATCTTCAAGGATTTGACATCTAAGGTAGAGACAAGCAAAAAATTATAAGGTGAAGGTGGGGAGAGGGGTGAGATGCGTCATTTAGGCTGTAAGGGGTTTAAGATTTTTTATTACTTCTTCCACTATACACCCTGTAACCCTATCAAGGTGTAATTCATCTCAGATGATAGCAACCCGTTTCAACCCAATGATCCTTTCTGTCATCTTCCGTCGGAAATTGGAGGCCGTCAAAGTAAAAATATTGGAAAAAAAATTCCTACTTTTTAAATTTTAGCAATTTTCCCGCCAAAATGCATGATAACTATCAGTTTTATTACAAGAAGCCACAGAATGTTACCTTTAATTTGAGTACGTACATATGTACCTGCCTAAATGGAGATATTCCCGTTTCTATGATTCATAATTTCATTAATTTTGATAATTTTACATGGAATTGCATAATAGTAGGCGTGATTACCATCGTCAGCAGCAAAATGAATGAAATTATCATAGAAACGGGAATATATTAAAAACGGTTAGATTTAGGTAGGTTCAAAGTAAAGGTAACATTCCGAGGTTTCTAAATCTTGTAAAAAAACTGTATACTTATCATACACTTTGGCGGGAAAATCGTTAAAATTTGAAAAATTTAGGAATTTTTTCCTAATGTTTTCACTTTGAAATCCTACAACTTTCGACGAAAGGTGACAGGAAGGCTGATTGGGCATTCACCACCTACCGCCGAAACGACGACTCTTATACCCCCCCCCCCCTCACATTATAACTGTTTGCTTGTCTTCACCTTAGCTATCAAACCCTTGAAGGTGCACCAATTTTGTAACACCCTGTATGCGTAAAACATTTAATATTGAAGGTGCGTCTTCATTGAACAACTACTGTAGGTACTATTTATTTTTCTTCTAGGCCACATGAATTTATTTTACTAGTTAAAGTTGTAATAGTCCCGGAAGAAATTTGTGGAAAGATATCATTAGTTTTTTTGCCACCTTGTTTAGAGCTTTTGATGCTTTTAGATCTTATTTTCAGGATAAATCGCTGGGGAGATAACCTTTGAGTCGGGGATACGCTAGCCGTTACCGGTTGAAACGACCACTTTTATCCGTACTGTTGAAGTATGCCTCATCCTTATTGTTAAGGTATACCGTGGAGGTGGGGGAGCTCCGTTCTGTCACATTTCATCGATGGCCTGACTAACGAAGGTCTCTGCTCATAACCATATGGCGAACTCCGTTGCGATAGCTGAAATTCACGGAATATTACCAAAGATCGTGACGTATCTCGCCACAATAAAATTGTTCTAAAGCGGAATAACTAGCCAGAGAAGCTGATGCCAGCGGAGGATGATCATCATTCGAACCTGTTGTAAAATATATGTACATATATCCAAAATATTAGTTATTATCTTTGAAATGTTCAGTTTCACCTAGTGTCAGTAGTAGCCAGTAGTGATTCCTTGCAAGATATATGTACATATATTCAAAATTATGGGCATTAGCATTATAGTAGTTAACTTTTCTTCCGATGTCAAGATAATTTCGCTTTTGAATTCCTATAGCAATTTAATCAATGGTATTTGTAATCACTAATGTTGTAATTTAATTAGTAGGTAATATTGCTTCACCTTAGTAATACTAGTTTTAGTACTTATATTAATAGTAATGAACGGTAATTTTTTTTTGTCGCACACCAGTAGTTAATATGTACCTAATAGTAGTTTTGCTCATTTTGCACTTATACCATATTCGCTTTTGCCAATCTGCTACGCGTATTTTCTATTTTGAAGTGTACCCGACATAGCATAATTGTACCGAAGGTGCCTTCCATGTGTTCTTGCGAAACAAAAGTTCGAATCGTAGGACATAACTCGTATAAAAAAAATAGTTCTGTCATATCTAAAGCTTTCCTGACGTAGACAGGGTGATAAAATAGGATAATTAAATAATAACTGAATAACAAAAAAAAAAAAAACAAATGAAATAACAAAAGAAAGAAAATACAACCTGCTAAACAAATAAATCGATAAATAATAAATAAATAAAAGACAGTACAACAGAACACTTAATCTCACAAGGGACCACAGATATACGTATGTATATCGTAAGTTTAAAGGAACTTTCAGCTAAATGCTCAGATAATAATTATAACCTACGATTAAAATGGAATATTTAACTAGGAAGAAATGGCTAAACCTGCAATTAATAAAAAGAAAAGAGAACAAAATGGTTAAGTGATGCTAAAATAATAATTATAAATAACATTTGAAATGAATTATCGAACTAACAAGCAAATGGTTAAAACCTATTAAAATAATAATTAAAATCGCCGGTGTAAACAGGCGAGATCATCATGAGAGCCAATTGACCAAACCATCCATATAATTTGTGGACTTATGCGCTGTAATAACCAAAAATTATGAGGTATCATGCAAGAAGGCAGAGATACTTTTTTGGGCAGACTGGTACTTCTGGCTGAGACGTAGGAGAGTGTAGAACAAGTTACAAAAGTGTCGAGCATCAAATAATTAAATTTAAAAGAACAAAAAAAAAAGGAAACAAATAATTTATAAAAAAAAAGCAAAAAAGCTAAAAAGAAAAGAAAAGAGGGACTATCGGAGTAGTGGTCGGCAAAAGGAAAGTGGCAGATACAGCCAGGATATTAAGCTTATGATAAGAGCACATGGAAGGTGGATGAGTACAGATAAGTATTTTTTTTATTATTGCGGTGCATATTTTCCCCTTTTTCTTGGTGCTTTTCAACGTGTGGCGGGTTGGCAAACCAATAACAAAACAATCATTTATTTAAATGTTCGATCCATTTCATCCCATAAAATAATTAATCAATTATTAATGAATTTTTGCCGTTGGATTTCTTTTTTTTTTTTTGCCCAAATAAAATTATATAATTAAATTTGATTCTTTGGAGCTTTTATTTCTTCTATTAATACAGGTATATATATATATATACATATATATGAATATCGGTTTCGTGGTTAAACCGCTTTGCAAAAGCAAAAAAAAAAGAACAAAAACCACGTGGCGCCCTAACCTTCGATTCGAAGGTATCCTTATCGACCCACACCTTCTCCTGAGCAAGCCTTAACACCTTTGCATCTGTCCATAGAGGACATTGCAAAGTACTATATATCGCCTAATTATTATTTTTTGTTTATTTCTAATTGATACTAATAGTAATAATGATTATAGTTTTTCATTGGATAAAAATCATGTTTGTTGAAGTAGACAACCTTTTGGGATTCTTCGGTAAAACAGAAAAGTCTCTACTTTCTATTTTTGTTTCCAATTTTGTTCATTATTTCGAGTTTGCACATACATAGTACCTACACTGTAGCTTTCTTAGAACGGGAATCTTTTTAAGTTTGCAAATTTTTCTTTTCATTTTATTTGTTAGGGTTCCGTACCCAAACAGTAAGAATGGGAACCCTATTACTAAGGCTCCGAAGTCTGTCGGCCCATTAGTCTGTCTGTTTATCACCTGGCTGTATCACATGAACCGTAATAGGTAAACAATTGAAATATTCACAGATTTGTATTTCTATTGCCGCTGTTAGTAAATAAATAATAAATAATAAAATAATAAAAATAAAATAAAATTAAAAATAAAGGGGGCCCCCATACAAGAAATGTGATTTTTTCGACGTTTTTTTCCTCGTTTTATTTTCATTCGTTATTATTATCATAAATAGGCATTAGTTTTTCACATTATGCCTACTCTCATTTGACAAAAATTAATAAAAAGTACATAGTGTTAAATTTTGTACGATGGTACGGAACCCTTCGTGCGCGAGTCCGACTAGCACTTGGCCAGTTTTGTTTTTTTTTATTTTTTTTTGCATTTTAATTTTTTTAAATTGTTTTTTCATTTTTTTCATTTGTTTTCAATATTAATTTTCTTTTATTTTTTTATTTTCTTTTTATTTTTGAAATTTTTTAAATTTATTCATTTTTATTTTCATTAAATAAAATGCATTCGCTGAGATTCGAACGCGTTACAGACAGAAGCTGGGTTTTTCTTATATTTATTTATTTATAATAACGGTAACGTTGTAGCTCAATTGTGCTTATTCATATAAAAATAAATTGAATTGAATTGAATTGAATCGAATTGAGGTGGACATCCAACAGCTTTTATAATTTATCATTAACATCAAAATTTATGTCATCTAATTAATTAAAAAATTGTTCTCATCTATAAATGGTTCTTGATAAGTTGCTTTTAAATTAAAATATTTAAAATAAAATTTACAAAAAAAAAAACCGCTTGGGAAATACCATAACGAACAAACCTAATGAAATTATTTTGACAAAATCCAGAAGTGAAGTATTTCTATCCTTCAACATTTTCACAAGTAGGTACACTGCACGCCCTCATAAATGTGATGGAAACCGGGCTTTGATTGCCTTCAGGAAGAATTTTCATTGCACAGATTTCCCCCATTACAACAAATCTACATATGTGGACCACCAGGAATGATGAGTATTGGACGAATGAAATTTAATTATGGTAATTTGTAACTTTGTGGGAAACAGCTTTTTGTGAATTAAATTTCAATCTCACCTACGTATACATAGTCGGAGGCGAGTGGGTGAAATTATTGGTGATGATGTGAATTATTATGGTCAAAGGACATGAAAATATTTATTTTTATTTTCGCGATCTTTACAGTATTCCGGATGTTTTTATTTTGTTGTTAACTGACTTCGCAAAAATGATGGGGGATATAATAGATTGTCGACAGGATGATATCTTCATGTCATCAATGCGGATATTGGTTAGGTGTGGAGTAATGTATTATATAGTTTTTAATATCAGGTCATTCATTGCTTTTTAGCTAAACTCCTATTAGTACTTAGATGGTAGAAGTCTGTAGTATATCTTAATTGATTACGGTCCTTATTTTCCATTGAAGTGCCCATATATATTTTGATTATTTATCTTCAGATGGTACAACAAAATTCAGTTAGATGCTCCATAAATTTCAACTATCTAAAGTAGCACTATAGCTAACTATCTATTTTATATTGACAAAATCTAGAAATATTGAATATTCAACGAAATCATAGATATAGAGTGTTTCTGGCTCAGATATTCGTATAAGGAAGGAGACGATAGTATTCCTACAAACCTATGTACATACATGAGAGAAACCTGTTTTTATGATGCATAATTTCATTAATTTTGCGTGGGATTGCATAAAATTAGGCGCGATTTCTAACATCTGGGTTACCACCAAAAAAAGGCTCACGATTTCTGTTCCCAAAAGCTTAGTAGTATGCAATTTGAAAATTGAAACAAATCACTATATTTAGTACCTACATGCAAAGCTGTATGGTGCTGTGATATTCGTCTGTATTGTACTCCAAAGCATGTCGGGCGTCTGCACAGTAGTAGGGTAGATAGAATCACTGACTTATAAGTCAGTGGGTAGAATTGCATAGGCATGGCGAGATTTTAAATTTGGCTGTTGGATTTTTCTTAGAATTTAGTTGAGGAGAACGAAATGTATGCGCTCTGTGCAGTTAGTTGATCAGACACTTTTCCGTGTAATTTGTCTGGCACTATTTATTGCTTGGTTAATTTTATGTTACTGAAGCCGGTTATCAAATAAAACTCTTCCGAGAACTCTGACTTGTAATATAAGACATAATTTTTGCAATGTTCACACGTCGTCAGATTACCATTTTATTAACTAGATAGCCCAAGAACTACTTTAGAGAGTTAGATTTGAATTTACCAACAACACAATTTTCAGGTTGAGCTATGTCTGGTAGATTTCTATACAATTTTATCTCTATCTCTATCCTCAATTTTGTTCGCATAAAATTTTGCATGTTTCAAGAAACGCAATTCAACCAGATGAGCCTAGTCGGAATTACTGTAACTGGGAAAGATTAGCAATATAGCAAATAGTGAATTCTTTTCTGCGACTCGATGTTAACACTGCCATCAAATCTGCCATAATCGTTCTCTTTTCTTCCCTACTGGTGTGGTGGTGGCGGTGGTTACACCGAGTCGCAGAAAAGAATTCACTAAAAGATAAGGGTCTGCAACGATTTCAATAAAAAAGAAATATTTAAAAAATGTAAAGCAGGTAACTGCCACCACTCGTTTTGTTTAGAGGGATGTCGGCTGTAGCCCTAATCCCCTTATATACTAAATAAATAAAATAAGTATACTAAATAAATAACGTATTTAGTATATAAGGGGATTAGAGCTACAGGCGACATCCCTCTAAAAAAACGACTGGTGGCAGTTACCTCTGCGGTCACTTGGAAATACTGCTTTACATTTTTTTAAATAGTTTTTTACCTATAACCATAATAGTAGAACTGGCAAAAAATTTCTTGCCTCAAAAGCAAAAATGAACAAATTACCAATGATAAAAATTAAAATATTCCGGGAAATCTACACACATAATAAAACAAGAAATTTTTGTCGTTACCATGGTTAACATTATTGACTTTATTTCCTTTATCATTGCACTAAAAAATTTGAGTTTTTCAAAATAAACAGAAAAAGGTTCGATCTTTGTTACAAATTTAACTTTCTTTGAAATAATATCATAATTGTGATAGTTATTTGTCTCGGAAAATAGCAACTTTCAAACGAAAATATATTAGTAACCAAAACTTTTTGACTGGTTTTCTTTCCGTCACTGCCTCTTCCAGCCCAAGATCTTCCATATTCAAGTACAAATTTATCTAATTAATGTACCATTATTACGTTTTGATGTACTCAACCTTGCAAATTTTATGAATTCTAGAGTTTTCTAAAGCTAATTAAATACATATAAAACCCCGAAATGTTTATTTTTGACACGTAATTACCCAAGTTTATGCATTTTCTCTAACTAGGTGCAATTTTTATCATGATAGTACGCATAGATTTGCAGCAAATTTGTATTAACTTTTCGTGTTTTTTAAGATTTCAGTGGTAACCCCTCTTAACGAAATAATAAATCATAAAAACAGGTTTATCTCAAAAACGGTTGCATTTAGGTAGGTACATGTCTAGAATCAAATGAATGGTAATATTCTGGAGGTGTCCAAATCATGCACGAAAATGTAAGAGTTATCAGGCATTTTTTCGGAAAAATTATTACTTAAAATTTTTAAAAATTAAGATTTTTCCCATAATTTTTTTTTTACTTTTACGGCATGACTGGAGTGGATTGATGGTTCGAAATTCGATGAAAAGCTTAGACGGTTTACTATCAGCTAAAAATTACCTACCTTTGTTGTACAGCGAGGAAGTTACGAGGTATTTTGTGTAAAAGTGGAATATTTTCGTAATCACTCTGTATCTCCGGCGAGTACTATCACATCACCTCTTTCTCTATGGACATCTGAGCCGGAAACATCCTGTATTTCAACTCAGGATATGGGAGAACATTCTTCTTGTGCGCTGGTAAAGATTCAATGAATCATGGCACAATTTACTTAATAAAGAATTCAGATGCTATGTAATCAGTTCAAGGATGGGTAGGAGGGGGGGGGGGGGGGCTGGCAATCAGAGACGATGATCCGCATATTAATCGCAACCACACGTACTTATCATGTACTCTGACTGAACGCAACTACTGTGGCGGGCGAATCTATGAGTTAAAAATACTCAGAAATGTCCCACAGCCTCTAAATATTGGCATGGTAGGTTAGCTTAGGTTAGGTAAGAGGAGTGCTGCTAGAAGTGCCTAGCTTGCTTCACTTACACCACAAGTGGGTCCATTGTGCCCCTTGTCCATGGGATAACCTCTTTTCTTTACAGTTCCTTGAAACTGAAATAGAAGTAGGCACCTAATAGCCTACCTCTTTTCTTTCATCAGAGCGGGGTACTCACAAAGTACGTATTGGACGGACTCGATTTTCTTCGAATCCTTACAGTTCCTGTAAAAATTGTTCGCCGCTATACCCAGTCTTCTAGCGTGATCTCCTATGTAGATAACTGGTATATATTCTGTTGCCATTTAATTTAGTAGCTCTCTTGTCCTCATCCTGTCATTGGAAGTGTTTGCCTCGTGATACGACTAGTTTCCCTGTTGATCCACCGGAGGCTTTTTTATATGCACCGCTTATATTCTTCTCTTTTAGGGTTCCTATCGAGATCCTCACATTCGCTGCGGAGCTATACATTTTAGAGCTCTTTGTGGCCAACTCATCAGCTAACTCGTTGCACGAGATATCCCTGTGACCAGGTACCCAACATTTGTAGGGTTAACTTATGCCGTGGGGTTAACCGTGTCAATTCGTCAAGGCTTGCATAACTAGTCAAGATAGCTTGTGAGTGTTGCCAAGATAGCATTATATATATATGGGATTCTCGTGGCTTCAAAAGTGTTCACTATTTCTTTTTAAGTATTTAACTTTATGTTTAGCTTTATATTTTCATTTTGAAAAACGAACAGACAAATGTTTAAAGGGCTCGATACATAAAAGGGGGAAAAAAAACGGAACCCTTAAACGACCTACTTTTTCGTCCGCCCATTTGTGATGTACGATTTTTTGATGTACGTAGGTATCGCATAGGGGTATGATATAAATCGCTTGAAAGGGCTAATTTCAACGATTTAAAATTGTTTGTTTTTTCAAAATTTTTGCTATAAAGACATAGCTTAAAATAATATACGAAAAAGTATCAAATATTTTCACTTTGTTTTGCTTAGTTCAATGAAAAATGTCCCATTTAAGCCCTACGTATATTGAGGTTAAAAATAATTTGCTTGTGTTCGTGAAAAATCATCCTAAAAATTCGGGGTGTTTTGTCTTAGAAACAAGTCTTCTTTGAAGTTCAAAATAGGCTGATTTGGAGTCATTTGCCCGAGTAGGTTCGAGGACCCTGTCCAGTCTTGTTTCAGTTAGTCATCAGTTCTTGAATAGATTATTATTGCCCATCATGCTTACTCAGTAGTATTATCAGTCACCTAGCAATCGAAAGCATAATAAAATCAAAAGACTTTCTCTTTTCTTATCACCTGACTTAACTTTCTTTGAAATTCGCCGCAAAAAGTTTTTTTTTTAAGAAAGTAAAAAAATGTTTCTAGTCATAAACAAGAGTTTTTTATTTAGTCTGTAATAAAATCTCAAGACTTTGCTTGAACCTTCAAAAGGATATTAAAATGTCAAGAGCAAGATGGTAATTCAAAGGAAAGATTATCACCTTAGTGACCAATCGGATGACATTATACATAAAAAGTATGTTCCTCAAAGAAATCAAAATATCGCTTTGATGTTAGTTAGTAACGGCCGAAGGATTTTATTACCTACTACTTATATTTAATGAGGCTGATTAGAAATAAAAAAGCTTTTTTGTATTTTAGCTATTTATATATAGTAAATGAAAAGAATTAATAACTTTGCTTTATTATTTATATTTCAAAACATTTTCCGATTGGCTTGAACACATCCAGCTAACATGTCCTGAGCGATTGAAACTTATAAATATTGATTAATTGTTCTAAAAGAGTGCTAAGAAAACCAGTTTTTAGTACGATGTATCTGCCTAGTGTCGAGTGTGTATCCTTGTGTATCAGTAAAACTGTCGAGGAATACTTTCCAAGCCATGCAACAGAAATCCAAAAGTTTTTGTGCTGGTCGAATTCTCTAAAATGTTTTATATTAATTTTTATGGAAAAGTGGCTAGACATTGATTTTATATATGAGATAGAGCCTAAACTACTATCCACAGAGGAAAATAGTCCTCCAATAATTTTAAGCTTTGTTTCTTACCTTCCTAAAGGCTACACTTAATTTAATATGTACCTTGCTTAACAATATAGTTAAATAGTTTTGATTAAAAAGTAAGCTTACCGTTTTACGCTCAATAATTCTCAGCTGAGTAATAATTGCAATAGTGTATATGTGGCCGTAGTCCGAATTTGTAGACAGATTGATTCAAATTCATCGGACCATGGCAGATTTGCAAATCAAATTTTTTAATTTAGTTTTTGTCTTTTTGCTTTTTTGAAGGCAGGCGGACGAGAGATCTGAAGCAGGGAGGCCAAGGCGACCCATTGTGCTGATCTGTTAAAAACCTTCTCACCAAAATCTTCTTGTCCTCTTAATGAAGCGTTTCAGGAGGGTGATTCTGATCTTTTGTCGTACTTGAATGTCAAAATATACACCTAAATGAAATGAACTTTTCTACTGATCTTTTTGTGTTTTTAGTCAGGTCAGCAACCCTTGCCTGACGTAGAATGAACTGAAAATGACACTTCACATTACAAATTCAAAATAATATTTCGAATTTGCGCACTTGTAATGCTTTAATTAGGTGTAGAATTTCCATTTATCACAGCGTAAAATTTTTGCAACAACCTCTTGAGTAGTTGACTAATTTGTCGCATATTTAGGCGTGTTTTTTGATGTTTGTTCATCGAAAATTCATTATAGTTCATTTTGTGGTAGATAATAGTGAAGGCATAAAATGAACTGTGTTGAAAAAAAAAAGTACGACAAAATATGTCAAAAAACACGCCTAAATAGTACAACAAAAGATCAGAATCATCCTCCAGGTCTAGGTGAGGTATGTGTTTCAGCTCATCCACCGCAGAGTGGAGAGGAAACCCAAGCGTAGCCAGCCTGCTCCGGGCATAGGCCGGACAAGCATATAGAAAGTGTTTGTTTATCTCAGGCTTTTCTTCTAGACAGCCCAGACATTCGAGTATGTCAATAACTCTCAGCTCTACCTTATTTTCTTCCGATGGCCTAGAAAAAGTCAGAGAAATTCCTACTAAGCTCATCAAGAAATGCTTTGGACACCTGTAAGTGCTCAGGTTTGCTCATTGCTGCTGATGTTTTATGCGAATATTCGCTTTTATGAGACACCTCATCACCAAGTCGGCAATACCTAGAGCGGGTTCAAGTCCAAGAAGGGGAGAAGCAGAGCTAAACCTGACTAGAACGTGAGCCCTCTTGAGCCCAGGAACCTCCTGAACTCCTTGTTGTGGATACACAGCTTATCCACAGACGTCCTGCTATCTCCCAGTAACTTAGATGTTATCCGAGGGCCACCCACGCATAATACTAAAAATTAAGTATTTTAATCTTTGCACGCCCGTCCGTCAGTCCGTTCTTCCACAATGATAGCTCGAGAATGCGCACAGGCTTTTTAAAAAAAACAGTTAATTTAAGTTCCAAAATGGGGCTTTGGGCTACTCTCTCAATAATTGGCCCTCACGCGGTTACGGTTCACACTATTAGGGTCCAAACGTTGATGATTGGAGACTCGTTCTTCAACACGAATCTTTCAGCTTACGGTAGAGGCTATCGGTTGAGGATACAGGACCAATGGGGCTTCTTTTCTGATGAGAACTCCTCGGCCACTGATGAAAGAGTCGGCCGATATACTCGGCAAACCCGGTGGACGTATCAGGGCGCCCTTTTGTGTAAATATGGGTGATATACTCCAGCTCGCATGCAAAGAAACAATTTAATTAGCCATATGCAAAACAGGTCAAATAGAACCCTAGGGATAGGCAGCTTTAACGCAATGAGTAATTTTTATTAAACATTCAATTAGATATCAACACAAGTTTATAATTAATTCACAGGTTGAATATTAATAGGTCTTTTCGCATACTAGCTTGAAAGTACAAACTTGTAACCTGTTACTCCTCCTCCAGTAGAAGTAGAATGTTCTCCAAGAATATTTCAACGTATTCAAAGTGGTAAATTAAATTTGTTTATTGTACTATGTGCTTGGCAAATTTCACGTCGTTATTACAGATCCCGAATATTTGCAAGTTTTTACAAGTTTTACTCGATGCCGTTCGCGTACTTTGTGAGTGTGACTCTCAATTTCTCTCTTTATCCAGAATCAACGTTCTGTATAGGATTGATTTAACCTCAAATTATTAGAATTTAGAATCAACTTCTGATTTAGCTTTCAGAATTAACATCTGATTTTGGTTGGGATTTTGCTTGGAACAGACTCCAAAGCTTAGGACTTTATCAGATCAACTCTGATTTGGAAATGGGTGATTTCAAAATCAAGTCAAGTCAAGTGCTTTTGCGCCTTTAAAAATTCTTCATTGTTTTCCTTCTTTGGATTTATTTTGATGATTTTTCACATCTCTCGGTTTGTTTTATTTAGGGCGTTGGGGCTTATCTTTGGCTCTCAGTTCGATTTGATGTCATCTTTTTTCTTGTTTTTTTGTTCACTTCCCACTTCTTTTCTTCTTTTTTTCTACATCTGCTGCGCCACATCAGCTGTAATAAATGAGTTTCTCGCAAGAGTTTGATAATTAATTTGGGAGGGACTGGGAGGGAGTAAGCATTGGATATATTTTGGGAGTTTTAGGAAGTTCAGGACTGGAAGGTTCCTATACTGGCAGGTTTTATTAGATACATTTCCGGGCTCTTAAGTAGTTTAGTTTGGTTTAGTTTAGTTGCAGTAATCCCCCTTAGTGTTATAGAAACATATTCTACCTTCATGAAGGTAGATGTTTCTAGCATCCGACTGTGCTAAAAGCTTAGAATACATATAGAGACAAAAGAAAGTGTGTATTTTCAACTGTCAAACGAAGTTTCCTAATTTGGAAGAATTTGAATCTGGTGAAAATATACGTGGGAAATATTTTTTTATGCAAGTACACTTGTAAAATATTATTTTGTGTACTTTACACACATTTTTATATTAAATTAAATTGAAATTAATAACAAAAACGATGAAATATCGAAGATTTGTTTACGTTTGTGACAGCTGAGAAACTCCTTGCGTATCTTGGCGCAGTGGCAGAGACTTAGAACATTTTCGGTGGGAACAACTGCAATATTTTCAACCATATATCTTGTTGCCCCCTCTCTTTATTGATTCTACTACACGGCCATAGTGAGCTTTCACTACAGCGGTAACAGATACTAACGCAACCACAATTTGACTACGCTAAATTTGGCTTATCACACTTCCTGTACTTTCTATATTCTAAGGCCAAAATCAAGGGTGACGGGTGTGGGTTTGGGTGTATAGGGATTTTTTCGGTATGTTTTTCTGTTAAATCGAGCAGATATTTCTTGATAGGATAGTATTTTCCGTTGGCTCTTCTATGAAGTCCTGTGAAAGCTCTAAGAATCTTTCTTTCGAGCTTGCTAAGGCGGTCCATATAAGTGGGCGAACTTGTGTACCATATGGAAAAGCAATGAGTGATTTAATTATGGCTCGCCGGTTTTTATAGCTGCCGAGGCCGATCATTTGCTGTACTCCTCATGGTGTTGCCCTGGTAACGCTTGTGCCAATTGCTTCATCGAAAAATCGTCCGATGAACGTAATGTCAGTTTGATGACAAGTCAGAAGTAAATATACCTTAGATCATATAACGAAAGGAGAGGCTATTTTGTATAAAATTCGTGTGCGTGTGATAAGCATTTTTTTGTAGACACGAGCGGGAAATGACAAGAGGGCTGGGCTTTAGTTTTTGTCAGTTCGATATTTCTGACATTTCTCATTTGTAATTTCTCAGGTCGGGTCTTCCTTTAGTGATTTTGTGAGTGTAAACATTATTAAAAGTGATTTATAATTTTGTGATAGTGAAAACCTGTAGAAATTATTTTTTTGTGCAAGAGATTTGATATAATCGAGACTCCGGAGTCTATAATTATGGTGTTGAATTGTGCTGTGCTGTGCTGCATAAACAACCGGAGTTATTTCCGGGGGAAGTCGTTTTTCAGGCGAGTTTATTTGTTTCAATAATAAATTATGGTGTTTTAAATAAAATATAAATGCAATTAGTTATAAAAATAAACAAACGTGATAAAAAATTTAACATTTTCCAATGCCAGTTTATGCTTTTACAATTGCATTGTCAGTGGTCACTTACATGTTGTCTGTATGACATCAGCCATACAAAGGCAACGTCAAGAAAAATTATCGCAAAGTGAATGGGGCACTAGGAAAGTTCTTAAAAATGTACAAAGTTTTAAAAAAATTACAAAATTATAAACTTAAAAATGATACGAATCGCGGTGATAGGAAATTATAAAACCTGTTCAATACTTGATAAAGTTTCAATCACTAAATTATGTGCCCACTTAGAAAATATCGTAGTTTACGATTTCCATGACTAAACAAATACATCGATGCCATTCTACTACTTGAAGAAAAATGCTTAAGTTTTTCTTCCTCATAGCCTATCCTTTTCGTTATATGATCTTAGAAATCATACATGCAGGTAAGTATATTTCGGTAAGTTTGTCATTTATTTGTTGATTTTCTTGAATATTTATTAGAATTTTTGCTTATTTTCAGATGCGAAGTTATTCAGGAACACTTTGGGCTGATTGTGGAAGGTTACAGGAGCAACGAGGGACTTATTATTAGTTAAGTATTGTGAATTTGTTCAATTTTGTTCTGATTCTTTGTGATTTTTCTTGTCTGTTATGGTACATGTTTTGAGTGAGGTGCTCGTTCTGGCTCTCTAAATGGTTCTGGAAAAGAAGGCCGTCGAGGAGGAGAATTTGGTGGTACTGACCTCCGGTCTTGGCCAGTGGTATTCGGCTGACTATTGTTGGATGCTTGATTAGAATTCTGTGGTAGCTCAAGGCCCGGAAGCAGTGGCTGTGACATGCGTGGTATAGCAAGGGGTGGACGAGTGACATCTATTGGTGGTCCTGTAGGACAGGACGGACGTAGGGATTGAGACTGCAATTCGGCTCGAAAATCATTGAGGCAGCGTGACATCTCGCTTCTGACTAAGTCGGCGATTTGTGCTTGTAGACCTGCTAGATCTAAATAAGTTTCCCCTACTGCCGGCTCGCATCTGACAGCAGCGCGCGCTGGGCTTGGTCCAGGCATCTCCTCATTTGAGCGATTTCCCTGCGGGCTTGTAGCTAGTGAGGGCAGCGGCGTCGGCGACGAGGTCATCTGCCGTGATGTAGAAAGAAAAGATTCTTGACCGAATGCTCTGGTTATTGGACGGTTGCCTGTCGGGCCAGTGTATGTAAAGAAGTCAGTCTGACTAAGAAATAACCTACAGTTTGGTCAGCGGGACTTTTCTTTAATCCATTTCTGGAGGCACTTTTTGTGGAAGATATGCCCACAATAGGTGGACACTGCTCGTGATTTAATCGTTCAGCCCGTATCCTGGCAGATTGAGCAAATTTATAATCTCACCGCTTCCGGCGGAGTTCTTGCCAACGCTATTGTGACTGATCGAGGCGCACAAGTGTCGTAAGGATCTACCAAAGTGACCCTAACAATTATATTCGATTAAGAAGGACGCGTATTTTCAAAATTTTCTTCTACCAAGAAGAATGAGTATCAAACAATTTCAAACAAAAAAAAATTCTTCTCTAAGAGAAATGTGTATCAAACAATTTCAACAATTTCTACAAGGAAGAATGAATATCTAACAATTTAGAAAAATTTCTTCTACACAGAAGAATCTACCGAACTCAAGTGCAACTAGGATAATTGGGTTGTCTCTCTCTCCGCCTCCCCCACGAGGCTCTCCTCTCCAATGAATTCCTCACAGGTATACGAAATTTGAGAACCCGAAGAAAAGTCGGTTGTCGATGTCAAAGACTGAGAGCGCCACCAGAGATTCTTCAGCCAGGCAGCTAGCCGTATGCCAACTCCTGATCACTGAAGGTCTCTAGAGTCGTTCCCACCCTCCAGCAGCTTTTCCCTTCCTCTCCACCGGTCAGGATCTCCTTCGGAAAGCGACGTACGGTGTGTGCTTGAAGTACCCTCAAACTGCAAAACAGATTCAAGTTTCTCACCGAAAGTCTTTGGAGAGGTCGGTCACGGATGCAAGAGACTGAGAACGCTACCAGATATGCTTCAGCCAGGCAACTAGCAGTATGCCAACTCCTGATTACTGGAGGTCTCCGGTGCCGTTCCCACCCTCCAACATCCATTTCCTTCCTCTCCTCGGACGGCGCTATCTATCTGGCTCTCCCGCCGGGCAGAGCCATGCATAAGGTTGACTGTCTGGCTTAAGCCAACGGGTCATCTCGCAGATGCATGATCCTGTTCAGCCAGATGGCCAGCCATGACAGGCCTCCGTGAGAACTGAATAAAAACTTGGGTGAGGACACCCGCCATTTCCATGGCTGAAGGCCAGAGGGAAAGATATACAAAAATTCAAAGATTCTCAAAAACATTCATAAACTTTCAAGACTTGAGGCTTGACAAAAGTCAAACCTAAAGTCGGACTTGCAAAAAAATCTTTCAAAAACAAACTTTACTTTACTCAAATATCTCAAAAACAAAAAAATATAGCAAAACTTTAAAAACTCTAACGTTACTCTACTAAAATTTTCAACTAACAAACCAGTTAGACTCAGGTCCGCATATAACTTCCACCGGATACGAGACTTGAGGTCAATCAACTAGCAGACACCAGATGATTGTCTCACTCTAAGTCTTAGTCCCCAGTAAAATTTATACTTAGACCACCGAAGTCTAACTGAGGTGGCCCCACGTTGGGCACCATTTTGTTATGGTATTATGTTGAGTGGCAGTCTGGACTTTACGTCCAAGCCAATCACTCAACATAATACCATAACATGTCTGTTTCTTTTTAGAAATTAATTTGCATGGATAATAAGTGTCGAAGGAAATATAGTTCGGTGGTGGACCGAACACATGGATATACATGAATAAATGCTTTTTGATTTGATTTGTTTTATTAAAATTGCAAAAGACATTGTACCTAGTAAATTGTATTGTATTATGTTTTTTTTAAAGGAAATCATCGGAAAATTGTACATAATTTTGAATTGTCAATAAAAATTTTGAATTAATATTATTCTACTTTTAATTAATTTTTAAAAGTTAAATTGAATTTAGCGGCTCCGCGCGCCAACTAGAACTCCATCCTTGACTTCTTTTGCTTCTCCTGTCGCTGCCATCCTATTCATCCACCCTTTCCTCCATTCATTGCCTTCAGTCATCCACTTCATATAACAATTTTATCTTTCCAGTAACTCCAAAGAACCTTCAATCCACCATATCCTCCTAATTATTCCTTTCATCCATCCATCCATCCATCCAAGTAAACCATCTGGACATCACATGTATCCATCCCATCTATCTACTCTATCCATTCTTTCTTCCCCTTCAGTAATTCTTTCAATCAATCTACATCCGTCTATTACATTTAATCCATCCAATCTAATCTATCTAGCCATCTACTCAATGATTCCAGATATCCATCCCTTCCAGTCTTTGCAGGCTTCATTACATTCTATCCATCCATTCTTCTTGTGTTGTTGATCATTTTTATTTTCACTGTTTTGTTTTTCTCATAGAATGTCGCATTTTACGACAATACCCACTGGACAAATCTACACCAACCCTTAAAATTGCAGCCTGAAACAAATTAAATATCTTTTTAGTGTATTTAAACAGGATTATTACACAGTGTTTGAAGGAAGTTAAATTTTTCTCTTTTTTAAGTTACCACCACATATATTCAGGATGCTTAAGAAATCAGCTCGAAGAAGTCGACACTCATGAAAATTTGAACATCCTTGGTATTCAGCCTTTCTAAAGTCTACCGAAAAGAATATTTCTTTTCAAATCCTTAGGATTTATCTAGTTAAACAATATTAAATCATTTCTTTATAAAGCACCATAAAATATTAAAAAAAAATTAAATCTTCCTTTTCCACAAAGTCCCCTACAGATAATCGCATTTCTTACAAAGCGTGTGTATTTTAAAATCTCTTAATCACAGGCACTTCATTTTTAATATCTCAAAGTTAATAACATGACAAAAAGTAGAGAACGCCATTATTAAATTGCAAAGGAAAAAGCATCGTAATATTATCCTCATGGCGGCTCTATTGTAGGTCTTCCATTGTACTTTCCTTTTACCGTAATGCATTTGTCAGAAAACTGCGAAAAACCATTATTCCTCCTTCAATTAAGTCAGTCGTAGAATTGCTTTGATGAAGAGGATAAAACTATTTGTTTTAATTACGCCTCTCGTGGCAATTGATGAAACTATTATAAACTGCAATTCTTATTATTGTTGAAAGGCTCAATATCAACATGTAAAATTTTGAAGAAAAGAAAATTGATTTATTTCAGTTTTTTAGGTTTCTTATTTTGACGAAATATTGCTCAACAAAAGTTTGTCAAACTCTTATCAGCAACTGTTTGCAATAAGGATAACTTTTGATTACAAAATATTTAGCAGCTGCCTATTTACATTGTCATTCTACTACCATGTGTGCTGCTATAATTATAATTATACAGACTGAGTACATACCTAAACAAGAACTTTACACATTTTCGTATACTACACATAATTCCCAAAGAAAATGGACAAACTATAATTACTAAATTAAAACTTTCACGGTAAAGTCATTGTCAGTTTCATGGAAGCATAGTTATTAAACTTTTGAGCACTTACTTACATTATGTATGTGTGCGTCGGGGAAAATACATAAATCGAAGAGTTGGGCTATGTAGTTATGTTCTTCACTAATTTAATTTTGAATTAAAAAGAAATGTGGAAATTTTGGGACAGAAAAGTTTCTTGTTCACCCTTAGCACTTAAAATATAATGTTTTTCGCCTCACATTTTTTTTTAGGTATATTACAAAATGTCCAGTCAAAGAGAAATTTACTCGAAAAACTGCAACTTTTCAGACGCAAAATTTAGTTTTCTGTTTTATTTTATATGAGAAATTAGTTTGTTTATGAGTGAGAGCTACTAAAGAAATAATTTCTTTTGATGATATAAATAGATTGTTACATTTCATGTGTATATAGTAAATAAAATACGAATACAAATCCAAAACTAAATACGAATCCAGATCCGACGAATACGTAAACATAAACGTAGATGGGGATAAACTAAAACTAAAATTAAAAAGTGGAAAGTAAGAACTAAAAACTCAAAACTAAAAGTTAAAAACTAAAAACTAAAAACTAAAACCTTCAAATTAAAATACAAAAAGAAAATAAAAACAGAAGAAACAAACATCAAGAAACAAGCAACTTTTACCTACTTTTATAGGGTTGAGAAAACAAAAATTGCTTAATTTTGTTTCCTTAAAATCCATTTATTATTATTATTGCGAAAACGAATCCGAATCGAATACGAATCCAAATCTGAAGAAAATGTAAACGAAAATGTAAACAAAAACGTAAATAAAACGGTCGGATCAGCTTAGCGTCTTATGTTGATTGAATAAATAACTAATAAGGAAGCGCGGTACCATGCGAATACAATGTACGTTTTTAAGCAATTTAATAACAGTATGACCTATGATCGGTGAAGGGGATGGGAGGAATGACAAGATTGCCTACTGTCTATTGTGCGTCAGTTCAACATTTCTGACATTTTATGTTTTATGGAAAGAAGTTCGGATTTGAATTAGCGATATTGTGGTAAATAAATAATTAAACGTGATTTTTACTTAATAGTAGTGTGACATAATTGTGAAATATTCTTTTGTGAGCGATATTTTATATAATCGAGACTCCTGAGTCTTAAATTATCGTAATGAAGTGCGCTCAGCAGAGCTAGGCAATACTTAAGTAAAAAAATACTTATGTACTACTTAAAGTACATTTTCGTTACTTAAGACTTATTACTCAATACTTTTGAAATGCCCTACTAAGTACTTGAACAAAAGTAGTTGCTTCTATTTATTTGTACTTAAGACTTACCAAGATTTTTACTTAAGTATTTGTAAGTCTATTAAGTACCTACAAATATTTAACTCTTCGTAGAAAAGCAAACACAATTTCTAGCGCAACTTCTTTTTTGTTGAGATTTAAAGTACGCAAAGAACTATCAAAGCATGTTCAGCACTCACGCGTTAAGGCAGAGCCTTAGACAAACTAATAACATACAAACAAGACTGGGCAAGTAGAACAAAAACTAGTAACGTCTCGCTCAAATATAAAATCGACGATGCTTCGACTTGATGATATAACCAAGCAGTGTCCCTTTGATGTCCTGAAAAGAAGTGGAAGAGCGGAACTAGTCGACCTTCATATGAGAGGGCTCCGGGAGAGTGAGAGGAGAAACAAAAACATATCTAATATTCCATTACGTTATAAAACAATTTCTTATTATTGAATAATAAAAGGTTAGGAAAAATGCATAAGTATGTACATTGTCTGTCCTGCCCTACATTAAATTTATGCTATTAGTTAACTTGACACAATATTACAGGTAATTCCGTAAGCTACCAGTATTTGACCAGGCTGGACCTTCAGTTCTTCATTGTATTATACTATTCAAACTAAGTACGCTTCTCTAAAATGATAAGTAAACCTATCATTAAAATTTTAGGTAAATATTTTAACTCTGAAAGGTGTATATATTGATTCAAATTATATAACATTCTCAAAAATGGTAAGTAAACTTTCCTTTTTTTTTTTTAAATTTTGTGCAAATATTTTAACTTATTAGAATGGAATTGAATTGCATTAGTAATTTTGTACCCTGCATAAGACTATACAACTTTGGACATACGTATTTGAATTTACTGATAATTTCCTAGCCTGTAAGCAAATATTTGACTTCCTATGTCCTCTAACTCTATATATATTTATGGTAATGGCTGATAGGTTACTAAATAGCACGTAATTATTTAAGTATAGGTACTTATTCGAAGTTGTAAGTAAGAATTAAATTTTTCTTAGTGGTAAATCGGTAAAATAATCGAAAATACAAAAAAAAAAACTAATAGTGATACAAAAATCCATTTACAAAAACAAAAGGCAACAACTTACATACCTTGGTTGTGAAGGGTCCACTGCAGAGGCGCCTCCGATGATGTCCCGCTTGCCACTATTTGAAAATTTATCGAGTAAAATAATTATCTTAAATTCTATCCCTATCGAGAACCACTTTCTACTTCTATTTTCCCTTTTTGTGCCTTGAGTGAACTACTGCAGTTGCTATCGGGATCCTTTCTATTCCTTCGTTATAATAATTTTGAACATGACTTTAATTTTGTAGCAAAGTTTGGTACTATTGATGTGCAAGTTGCCGAAAATGCGCGAGATTCTTTTGAATGCGGAAATTGACGCGACTGGATCTACTTTATGGTAAAATAGGACGCCTTGGTGATATCCTCAATTGATCTACTATACGCTAAGATTTGGATTGATTTTCTTCTCGTAATCAGCCAGACCGGTTCTATCGTTGATCTTCTCTATATTTACTAACCTTATATTCCTCTTGTATTGTTTGGGGATATGAACAACGACAAATTAGGCGCTCGACATCAGTACAGAATTATTCCTTTTAGATCCCTCAACCAATATATTAGTATAACGTTGGATGAAGATAAAATAGCTGGATGATCCATTGAACACGGATTCAGCTTCTCTTTCGATCAAATTATGAGAACTTGCCAGAAATTTAAGCAATTTATAATATTATAAAATTTTAGCTATTCCCAGTAGAAATCTACAAAAAAAAATTTTTAATTTGGCAACCAATTTCTGTCTGTACTTTTTCCGATTCAATCACCAACTCTATTTAGGTATAGATTGGTCTTTTTAGTACACTGCATTTAGTTGTTCATCTGCTTTTCAATTGTTTTATTTCAACGTCGATATCCCTGATGTGTTAGATTTTTTTATATGTGGTTATGCAAATTAATCCCATATTATGTTGTGATGATTGTGCCAAAAGATAAATATTGTCTTTACCCTCTTTTTCCTTGTTTTTTTTTTTTTTTTTATTTAGATTTCAGTTTTAGTACGTGATCTTTTTCGATTATAATTTTTTTACTCTCCAGAAAAACTGTCACCACCTTATGCAACAAAAAATCTTCTTCTTCCTCGACGTCAAACTCGTTCTATCTGGAAGTGCTGCCCTGTCAATGAGGTGGCGTTCGGTGCGTACGTCCATACAGAAAGCAGTCCGCCCAGACGTAACATAGCTAGCATCAGTGTAGCATACTGCTGCATGCAATATGCTACGACCATAATACTCTATAAACTTCATTATATTACTGCCAACGTACAAATATTCTAAAAACGTACATTAAAAAGTACTTCAAAATATACTCAGTACTTTTTATAGACTTAGTACTTAGTTACAAGTACTTTTCATACTTTTCATACTCCGGCCTTCGGTACTTGTACTTGTACTTAAGTACTTATTCTTTGGTACTTGTCCAGCTCTGACGATCAGGCCAGTAGCTAGAACCAAATTAAAGGCAGGGCATCAGGAATTTGAAGTAGGGCGCAAATTTTCGGTGTATTATTGTCGAAAAGGTAGATTCGCACAAAGCAATACGGCTATTGCGACAGATGCAAATAGTTCAAATGTATCTCTGAAGAATTTCCTTTGTCGGTATAGAATTTCTAATATATTCACAATAGTAGCCTCTTCTTTGGAAGAAATTTTAATACCTGAAAAATAATTGCAAATACGGATTTGTTTCTTTCTCATTAATTTCATCACAACAATTATATATTTAAATGTTGAACAGACTTATACTTTGTCCAACTCATCAATACACAAAATTGAATCTTTTAATCTCAGCTGTTATTATGTCTACAGTTTCATAATATTCCGCAATGTTTTGACGAGAAGGTAATGGACCATACAGGATTTAATTTAATTTAATTATTTTGAGATTCTTTTCTACAATATGGTATTCTCAGCCTCTTCCAAAATTCTGTCATACATCTCTTCTGACTTCAATTTCTTCCTGTACACATTTTGTTATGGTAGTATTTAGAGTGAATGGTTTTGGACGTGAAGTCCAGACTGTCAGCATGAGCTGACAGATCACTCGGTGGACAGCGTTGACTGCATGGCAGTACGCTATCTCGCCTCGGCTATTGGCGGAGAGTGTGGGAAGGTTCCATGAAAACCTGCCGCTGTGCCACCAGCCAGATACAAAAAAAAATCGTGCCTTCATATCAAAAAGGAAGCACACATCCGGTCCTGAAGGGACCATTACACCACCTACCCTTATCTTGGTGAAGGCGCAGATGATAGGCCTTCAGCTGCATTGCCCCATATCCACCCCATGACACTGAGGGCAGCAGTCATTTTGTTCAGCGTCCCTTGCTGACCTGAAATTAGAGTAGAAGAGCGGACCTAATCAACCTTCATAGTGATAGGGCACCAGGAGAGTGATGGAGAAAGCAGTGAAAACATCAGAGCATTGTTACGTTATAAAAAGTATTTAATTTGTTGACATAGTAACATTCTTAGTATTACTACTCTTACCTCTTTTCTTTAACAAACTTGTATTACAAGCTGGTAGACTCATGATAAAAATAACGTTATCATGTGGAGAAAAGACTTCGAGCGAACTCATACACACAAAAGTTACTAAAATCTCAGTCGAGTACTTATCATCAATTCGCACCAATTTATATGAGAACGATTTTCTTCGGCAGAACTGGTACAGCTACGACATTCATTAGACCTAAGCATGAATGGAAACTATGAAAAAGATATCTATAGTTATGAACAGTAAAGGATAAGAGACTCCTGTATATGACAATACAAAGGCAATGCCATTAGACAAAACTAGCATATTATTAGACAAGAAGGCGCAGAAGCCACGAAATTCAATATTTACGTATGTATAAATATACAAAAAAGAATATACTCATATAGAAATGTTAAAAGTGACACTTACGTTGACATTGTTTGTGGTCCATCGCCGAGGCGCCTCCGTGGATGTCCCGCTGTATCACTGTTCAAAATTTTAAAAATACCAATCTCTATGATAAAGTGGATTTCCTTCTCAAATAATGATCTATAAGAAGGTATTATCTGGCAATCTAAGAGACTAGTACTTGAGCTTAACTAATTCCTGGGATACAATCGATAGTGGTACTGTTGTTCATTCATCTGAGTCTATAATCTGAATGGATCTCGGAACTAAATTCGTCATAAGAATGAAAGCTCACAGTACTGAAGTCGGGGACTTCTCGGTAGAAGCCAAACTTCACACTTGTGATTCCATTTAGTGAATTTAAGTTGAATCCAGATAGATCCAATCAATATATTACTGTCCTCCAACAAACATCAGACTTCAACAACACCGTCTCCTTATTCCCCATTACGGACTCGAGCTCGCAGATCTCAGTTAAAGTGGAATTAACCAGAAATCCCTTGTCAACAATTGGGGCCAATATGTACTATACGTAAGCTGTTTTCAGATAAATCTTCCAATTAGTTCTTGTGTGAGAACATGCCCGTTGGATTATTTCGTGCGTAAAAAATTTGCTTCCGCTTCTATAAAATAAAATCGTCATATCTCAGGACGAACAAATTTCTCAGCCCTTTATTGTATGGTCGTTTCTTTTATCAAACATCTGCGACTAGCCGTTCACATGAATATTTTCTTAACTTTTCCACAATTATCACGCCAAAAGAGAAAAACGTGTTACACCTGCCGAGATTCTTCGCCTTCTTCTCTTCATTAGGTTTTTTTTCGCAATTGCTGAATATATCAAATTGTTAAGGTAAATTATTTACATGTTAAAACATTATTGAAATTCACCTGAATATCTCGAATCACGTGAACGATGCCAGAAGAAAATACGATTACTTCATATTTTCACGATAAAAGCACAAGACAGATGTCTACATTCTTCTTCTTCTTCTTCTTCTTCTTCTTCTTTTCCATCCCGTTTTCCTGTCGGGCACTTGCCCCAGGCAGACTTGAAACGTCTGGTCGAGTCTCTTCGACAGCGCATTCGCCGTATGGTCCACGCTGTGTGCTGCTGCTAGCCGTCGGGTAGCATACTGCAGCCTACAATACGCTACGATCATAACAATTTTATTATTGATATGGCATCCTTGAATCCCGTGCTTTGACCCTGTAAAGCCTGTAAGTAAAGCCGCATCAGCAGAACACATCATATTTGTTGTTTTTGCTACTATCTTTGCCAGTCGAATTTCCATGTTCAACATAACACCTTTGATGACAATACTTTTTGCAATATCATCACCATTGAATTTTCCATTTTTCATTTTATCTGGAGTCTTCAAAATCAGAGAATAATTTTCATATACGACTCTTGTAACGGCCAAATGTCCTGACCAAAGCTGTTCAAGTAGTCGACCAATCGTCTGTTTGTAGAAGTGGTTTTGGTTCATATACATAAAAATATACATAATTGCGTATATTGGTGGTTTGAAATGTGGTGGCGGTGTCGATGGCATGTCAGCTCGATGCTTCGGTTGTGTGTCAGATGTTGCGGTGTCGCTATACATCCAGTCTTTGGCTATGAAATACGGAAAGAAATATTATCAATATTACAAGATCCCAATGCTTTTAGCTTTAGTAAATAAAAAGATTACTCTTTTGGACTTTTTACCGGGTTAAACTTAATTTTGTTCAAGAAAGAATTTTTTGGGATTCTCCGGTATATAGCAAAAGCTAAAAAATGTTCTAATTTGTTATTTCATCACACAACCCATTAATTTTTGGTGACAAGTTTCAAGTCCTGGTTTGACTCATTAACAGGTCCCAAATAGCGAAATTGGGTGATTTGAAAAACAAATGAAAAAAATGAAAAAAAGAAGAAAGAAATGAAAAGTTTTTTTTTTAATAAATAAAAAAAAATTGTCTTTTTTCTATTTTTCTCAAACTTTTCATTTCTTTCAAGACTTGAAACTTGTCACCAAAAATTAATGGGTTGTGTGATGAAATAACAAATTAGAATATTTTTTAGCTTTTGCTATGTACCGGAGAATCCCAAAAAATTCTTTCTTGAATGTCCTTAACCGTTTTTGATGTGTATCTTTTTTCTAGCAGATAGCCATAACCAATAGTGGGTAGGTACAACGGATGTGATTCGAATTCATATCATCCAAATTATTATCTACAAGTAAACAACCTATCTACATACGTATTTTTGTACTCTTCCTTTACGTGCCTAGAATTTTTCTTGTATAATTTCTAATAATGAAAAATAAAACTGTAATTGTGGCCAGCCTAGGACCTTCAAAAAGTGGGTCATGGCTCTTCAACAGATTATCACCACTTGTTGCCCACTTGTCTGTCTTGTTCAAAATTTCCTGTTTTCAATAAAATGTTCCTCTTGGGTTATTTACGTATTTTTCTTTTCGTTTACTGAGCTGAAAAATTTCTATCTGCACAGAATGGATAAATACGATGGATGGATGCCTATTCCTCACAGTTAGAGTTTTTATATTACCATCGTGCCCTCCCTCGCTCCCTCTACAAATACTAGTAAATCTCAAATCCTGGAATGATCACAACTTTGTGAAATATTATATGTTCCAAGAGACAAGTTTTGCATATAAAGTAGCCTTATAGTTGTTCTTGTTTTTGTTGCTTTACTGATGTCGTAAATATTCAAATGATACTGGTTACAAACCTCAGAAGCTTTTGAAGGCGTAAAGTGGTGTTCTTTTTAAAAAAAAAAAAAAATCCATACGTTCATTATTGCCCTGGAAAGACATTCCATTTTGTATCGTGGTAACATGAACTGTGAAATATCTAGAAAATCTTCTTCATTCTTTATTTATGGCTCGAGCAGAGCTTAAATTGGTTTACTGTGAAATATAACATCAGAATTGCCCATAAGTTATCGGAATTACGATTCGATTGGAAATTGAGTGGTCATAAAAATATATTCAGCTCTAATAATACGCATTACTTTATGTGTATGTTTATATGAAATAGATACATTGTTCGAATGAGGATCATCCTACTAGTATAATAGCAGAGGACTTTTAAGAGGATGGACAATAGCGTTATCGTTCTTAGCTGCATTTGACATATTTTTTACATACATAAGCATGTCTTTTGAAAGGTTTTAGCTCCGAAATGAGCAAAAGTGCAGGTCCAAATATTAACTGAGAGTGATTATCATAAATTCAGATCTTCCTCATAATTATCCTAATGAAATCATTAAGATTATAGATTAAAATGATTTTTGAGCCATCATCATCCAACATCTGAAACTACATATAAAAAATGAAAGTTATGGCAAAATCCTGAAGTTATGAATCTCTATTGCACAGGTGCTATCCTATTGGATATCTATTAGAGCTGTGGCGACTCGACCACACTTTTTCACAGCCTGTACCTGATTCAAATGCACTGCTGTATTGACTTTAGTAGTCAGGTGGTTTCCAAATCACAAAAAACTACTTTGTGCAGCGTATGAGTATTTTGATCAGAATTAGAAAATAGACATATTGAATTTTAAAGTAAAATGTTGATAGTTTTTAGGTCAGTCTAGTTTAGATTGTCAAGTCGAACAAATCAGCTCCCAGATGAATCATCCCGATTGTAAATTTTCACAAGCTTCACCAAAAGATAGCAACTTCAATGAAGGAAATTGACGGCTTTTTATTCTGCTGCCTTAATCTTGCTTCCTTCCTCAGTCTAGCTTTACAAATTGCCCCAGAAGCCGAATCCAGTAATCAAAAACTGTCTGTCCAGACGTCCATCCTCAAAGATCATCTTTACCCGAGGACTGTCTGTTAAGACAGAGCCTCAAGGCTCGACTTTCATCAAGCAACTTCTGGATCGCCAAGCAGTGCCTGTGCAGACGCTCATCCTTAAGGATCCACCTTCATCAAGCAGTTTCTAGATTTCCAATGAATATCTGTGCAGGCGTTTATCCTCAAGGATCGTCCTTTCTCAAGCCTTTCCTGGGTTCCCCAAAGACTGAGTGCCCAGTGCCAGCCGGCACATACTGTTCTTTCTACTGCAAGTTCTAGGTAACCCAGGGCAGCACAGGTTCAGAAGCCAGACGTCCCATGCTTTTACCGAAGATAGTTCCTGAAACCCCGGAACTGTCTGACAAGAAGTCGATCCTCCAGGACTGTCGTCTCATATCGGGTGCTCAGTTTGCTGGAACTGGTGAGCGCCAGAGAGCTACCTTCAAGCCAGTGCAAGTGAGCTGAAGTATTATCATACAAGTCTACAGAGCTAACTGGAATTCTAAATAAAATTTAATTCTCATATATTACTCTCTGAAGGAGCACAGATATCCTTTATGCTCATACTCTACACACTTTTCCATTAAGAATTCTTTTTAGAGACGGACCGGTTTCATAGCGAATCAACAGTGAAGAACAAATGAACCCTCTCTGGTCTAAAAACAAAGACGAAAGATCGTGCAGAACGCAGATTCTCTGTCTGTGTTTTTTATTGAGTCTTTTCAAATAATCTTTTTCAGTCGACCATGAACATGAGACGTCCTGCGACAATTTATTAATAATTTTGGATAGATCCGCTCTTGAAAATTTTGATTGTCGGTAAAAAACCAGAAATTGAATAATGATAATGTACATATAGTTTACGCTCTAGTTGAAGGCTCTAAAAAGGACACGCAGTCATTAAACTGCATCATTGTAAAAGTCAATATTGGGAGCAGTCCCATCATTAATGCCAGTGCCTTTGCGGATGGTACGTCGGCCCATATATTACCCACGCCTGCTCTATCTTCCATTTTGGATCCATCCATGTACCATTTACGAGTTTCTTTTTTAAAAGGTAGGTCCCCAGTGTGCCACTATTGACAATCTCCTAAGATTAACTTGAATAGTGTTTATAGTGCTTCAAAGCTATGGCGTTTCAGCATAATGTCTGAAATTGGTCTCGGTATCATGTCCTCTAGATATTCTTGAAGGACTTTAAGGTGTCCAACCAGATTTCATGTTCTCAGGAGATTTACCCTTTGCAGTCTCATTACACTGAGGATGGCATCTCTCCTAGCAAACAAATTCAGAGCAAGTAGGTATAGTATAGACTTTAAGGCTGCAGTCCGGCAGGGATGCATGGCACCCGTTACTCCTAGATATGAAAGTCGTAGTAGCTTTTTCTTCAATTAGCTTGAGCTGTCTATTGTTTAGTTTTTGTCCATCAAACGAGTGAAGCATATGTGACCATGGGTCTTACAATAGATGTATATGAGAAGACCCTAAGTTCTGCCAAAAAGGCTGCAGAATGTCCATGCCAGCACTGTAACCTTCTTCAGTACTCTTTTTAAGAGAGGTTTCAGTTCCAGGTAATAGTCTGCTATTTAGGGTAATGATTTATATAAATACTTAAAACCCCTCGAGAATTTCAATTCTGTTCTCTGGTGCTTGTGCTTGTAAATAAAGCTTCCTTTTTCTCGTGAATGCAAAGATTTTACTAAGTGGTTAGTAGCGTATGCTATACTTTCGTAACTTTCACGTTGCTTTATAATAGCTATCTACTGTCATAAGAGACATAATAATTTATGAAAGTAGATAACAATAAATAGGTAAAAACTGTTTCATCCATATTTTTTTACTGCCACTACGTGGCTATTATTATGTAACTTTTCATCTAACCAAACCACTTCTAACAAGCATTTTTTCTGCTTCGTCGAAACTATCTTCTGAGCATATTTCCTCTCTAAAGGAGTATCTCTATTGTTTTTTAAAGAAGTCATCCCTACTCGTCGAATAAACCACAATCAACAATTCTGAAGTTGGGTAAAACTTTGCTGAACTTATTACAAACTCCGCTTGGAAATACTCTAAATTTGGTAGTTATGTATTGTCGTCAAAGAAATCCATAGAAAAAAACTAAACAAACCAGAAAGGAATAAAAAACAAATATAAAAGTTTTGCTCCGTGCAAAACATAAGTAAAATGTGTGGAGACATACAAAGCGCCATCTATCTTATAATAGAGAAATTTGTAGACTCAGCAAAATATTTATTTTTCCCGGTAAAATTAAATTTTCACTCAAGCTTTAGTTTAGGCTTCGCTGGAATCTTCCTTTTATGATTTGCTGTTGTAGAAGACTTACACAAAACTTTTATTTAAAATCTCGAAATAGAATTTAGTTGGAATTTCAACAAACTTGAGTAATTTCTAATGATATTCGGAAGTATGCGTTATTTACGAAATTGTGAAAGAGATTGACCAAGCTGTTGTTAGAGGTTTGAGTAAAAATTTTCAATGATTTTATGTGAACCAGAAGACTTCTACTACTTCTTAGCGTAGAGATCTGAGTTAGGTTTATTATGAGATGCTGAGTTTGAATTTGAGAAAGGAAATTCGATACAGAATGAAGCGGCTACAGAAAAACCGATTAACTTGATTACACTACGATAAACTTGCTTAAATAATCCTGAATTAGTTATCCAATGGTGGGTTGATGCGTTTGTTTTTCTCCCAGATTGCATGATAATACTAAAATTATGTTGAATATTCTGTGTAACAAAAGAGATGGTCATAAGGTTTGTTTCCTAAAATTTACGAATTTAGAAATATTTTCTCTAATTTTTCCTTAGATGTTAGTTGTGTCTCAGAGACATGGTTGTAGCCGCATATATGTGATGAATTGGTAGATTTCAAGCAGTTTTCAACTTTTCGTAATGATCGTACTGCAAGAATGGCTAGTGGAGTTACTGTTTTTATTAAGAATTCGCTATATGCTCGTTTAGTGATTCAATCTGATTTTAATTCTAAAATTAAGTATAAATTTGTGAATAATTCAGGTTAACTCTGCTAAATAGTTGATTGGATCTGTGTACAAATTGCCAAATGTTTCCAATACTGACACTTGGAAGCTGTCCTCGCTGGATTTGGACATCTATACACACATATAACAATTTCTGTTGACTTTAATGCGGATTTTGTTAGATGAGTACTTCAGCTACTACATTGACTAATATGATACAAGCATTTGGATTAGAAATTTGTTAGTACTACTACCTCAATACATCTACTTCCACTACCTTGCTTGACTTATTTATCGTTGCTAACAAAGAAGCAGCTATGTATTTTTTTAAATCAATCTTCTGTTCCTAGCTTTTCTAGACATGATCTAATTTTTCTTACTTACGAACGATTAGGCCCTAAATCGCTTACAAATCAATTTTTTTATTGTTGTTGAGCTTGATTGAGATATTTTTTATTCACTCACATCAGTTGAGGATCAAGTCAATTGTATTGAAAATTTTATTGAATATCTTTTCGATAAATACGTTCCAATTAAAACTCGAATTACAACTAATCCTGCTGTCCAAGATTTACTAGAAGAATTGAAAGTCTTATTTATGAGCGTGATTTTGCAATGCAATGAATGTTGAAATGTTTTTCGATCTCTGCGTATTACCGTAAATAAAGAAATCTTACATTCCATGATCTCTTAATAAAGATCCAAGTTAGATGACAGAGTTTCCACTAAGAAACTTTGAATGAATCTTAAAGATATTAGCATGGGGAAATCTAAGCCTATTGACGTGAATGTTGATCTTAATGAACTGAATCAAAGTTTTATTTCAACGTCTAATTCGGGCAGTGAAGATACATCAAATAGTAGATATGCTGAATTCATCCGTATTATTCCTGCTGAGGGGTTTTCTTTTGTGCAAGTAACTGAACAGGAGGTATATGGGGCAGTTATTAGTATAAGATCGAACGTAATGTGTCTCGATCGCATACATACATATCTTACTACCGTGTCTTATTTACAACTTAAACGCTATCATAATCTCCTCGTGCTTTCGGAAAAGTTGGAAATCAGCTAAGATAATACTAATTCCTATAAAATATTCATCAGCATACCGTCCTATCTCTGTCTTCTATCTATCGCTGTTATCTTCCATTCTTCTCTAAGGTCTTCGAGAATATATTGCATAATTAAATCTTTTGTTATATAGAAAATAATAACTTGATATCCGAATATCAGTCTATTTTCAGATTTAAGCATAGTTCCACAGCTGGTTTCATTAAAATATCTGATGACATTCGTAATTCAATTGATTTTAAATTGGCGATAGTACTTATACTGTTGGATTTCTCTAAGGCTTTTGACAATGTGGATCACATACTTTTGTTTAATAAACCCTTATCTGGCTGTAAGATTATAATGTCTTACCTTTTTTGCCGCCAGAAGAGAGTTGTTAGTGGAAATAGAGTCTCTCATTTTCTTTGCGTTCTTGCTGGGGTTCCTAAAGGATCAATTTTAGGCCCATTACTGTTTACTATGTTCATTAATGACTTAACCTTGGTAGTCAAACATTGTAGATTTAATGTATATGTTGACGAATTTCAAATGTATATCTCTAAGCAATCAGAATCAATTGATGATGCAGTACACTGCACCAAAACTGATCTTATGCATATACATACATGGGCACTGTAGAGTAAGCTAAATCTTAACACTTCAAAATCCACCTTAATTGTCATATTTAAAGTTGGGCTTGATACGTCCTTTTTTCCTGCTTTGAAGATTATTGATGAGGTTATGCCATATAGGAAATTAGTTAATATCCTGGGTATAGTATTCAATAAAACTTTAAGCTGGAGTGCTTATACTAACCGTTTTATTTGCAGAGCATTTGCTACCCTTTGCAAGCTCTCTGCATCTGCAGGATATACTCATTAAAATATCAGCATTTTTTTTTAGTAAAAATTGTAGTACCTCTCATAACTTATGGATGTGACTTGCGAGATTTTTATGAACTCTATTCTACCAACTGAAGAAAGTTAAATGTTCCCGTTAACTCTGCCATTCATTATAAATTTGATTTGAAGCGTTATGACCATGTATCTTCGTATGTAAACTCGATCTTTGGATGTACACTTAAGTCATATCTGTTTCTGTGGAATATAATTTATAACCAGAAGCCCATTGTTATACAACTTATTTCAATAGTAAAACATGCAATATTCTATAGTCCATAATACTATAATTTCTTTATTTATCATTTAGCATACCTATTAATTCTATAAATAGCTAAGTTATATATATGTATGTATATTTAAATGTTAGTGTATTATTAGTTAGTTAGTTAGTTTAAAAAAAGGTTGGGACCCCAAGGAAACCTCCGAACGTAAGCCAAAATATGGCCCATTGTTCACCCTCCGGTCCCAACCGGACGCTCTTACAAAGTTAAGTATTGGTCCCAGTCCTCCTTGCCAGATTCGTGCAGATTCTCCAGGAGGTGTGAGCCAAGGATTCTGTATCGCTTTCCTGAGGGTGTCGGATGAGTCACCGTTTCAGATTACTCTCCGCAACCCCTGCATGTAGTATCATCAATAAGATACTATAGCTCTCAGGGTTGGCTTCTTTAGTCCCAAGAGCTTATTCGTTAGGTTTACCCACAGTTCCTTTAAAGTTCTACTCGAATATTCATCTAACCAAAGGCGACTGTGTTGATTGGCGGTCAGCCCAAATCGAAATAATTGAGGCAAGGCGTTTTGATGAAATCCCGATTATGAAGGGAGTTTCCTCCGAGGCTACATCGCGCTTTCGTTCACACTGATATTGCTATGGCATGGCACCCACTGACCAAGTACCCTATTATTCCGAGAGAGGAAATTTAAGGTGATTTTACACTCCAGTACTAGTTGGGATGTTGTAAAGGGATTATATAAATCCTTGACAGCTACTGGGCTTGCTGAGCAGATGGCGATCTGCTTGTTCTCAGTGTCTGGGTTAAGGAGATGCCTTCCCGTTTTGAGAATAGAATTGACTTCCGCCTGCAGAATCGTGACATGACTTTCAATGAGTATGGCAGAAGACGCCTGCGCTGATGTTTTCTTCAGGTTTGGAGCCATCAGTGTAGATAATAATATGGTTTGTCAATGGGTGAGTCACAGAATGCGATTCCCATTCTGCCCTGGATGGAATTCTAGATTCAAAATTGCTTTTCAACATAGTCTCGAGGAGGTGGTCGTTGTCCCTGTCGATGCCACGTACGATAGACTGCACGAATTCAAAGATGGAGTCGTATGAAACTATTGTTCCAGTGTGAATCCAGGTCTGATTAAGATGCAGTCTTAGCGCTAGTGTATTATTAAGTATTAAGTTTTGTTTTTCGAATTTTCATAAGTCCTGCATATAATTATAAATTGAAGAATTTATTTGTACAGTTGTTCCCTAAATATACTGAACTAACAGAGAATTAAATAACTTCCAGTAAAATTTTGGATAACTTTCGGACTACTAATAAAATTTCAGACTAGCTCTATCTAGAAATTTGGCGCCATATTCTCCATAAATTTGTACAATATTTCAATAAAATGTCGGTGCCGAACTGCTCTCTTCAGCAGGTTCATTGAGATATACACACTAATACCAATTCAAGTAACTTCCTTCTTTTTATACGAAATCAATTTTAAAGATGAAAGCGTCGTCAAATTGCATCGAAGATAAAAGATATCCGCTTCCACAAACAATTGCTTCTACAACTGTCAAAGCTTTTGCAGACAGAATTTGGAATGAGGCAAACAAAATGAAAATAGTTCTTTCGTAAAATCTTTCTATTTCTTTGCTGGAAATTTTGAAGTTACAAGGAAATGGGAGGGTGGGGGGGGGGGGGGGTTATTCGATTAGTGAGAAATTCAATCCTTTAAAATTATTTTCCTCTTTGCTGCCAGCACATGCTAATTTAATTTCTCTGTGAAAATTCATCTATAAAAGACTAACAGAAGACGATAAACGTTGCTGCACATTTCTCGTCCTTCCATGAAAAGCCGGCTCCAGTAACGTAACTTAAGAAAGTAAAATGCCATGTGGGTGCTTTTCACTTAAAAATATCGTGCAGACTACCTACTTACTTACAAGAGAAAGGTAGAGGATTGCTCATTTATAGTTTCATTTGATAGTCATCAGAAGGTAAAGCGACTACAGGTGGAGGAGGAGGTACTACCTCCTACCTAATTGGCTTGTTGACGGAATAAAATTTTCAAAGCTTTACTCCTTTGCGTTTATTATATTGAAGGAAGGAAGTGTGTATTTTAAGATCTCTAAAGGGGGATTGAGTTACTCAGAGTTGTGTTCTATGTAGAGCTCCTTTTGCATTATACATATATGCATACATAATGGAGATTATTTACTGCACTCCTTCCTTGCAGTACTTTTATATTAGTACCTAGATGCTGAAAATTATTTCCCTGAAACGACACAGTTTCAAAGTATTAATTATGGCTATGTGCAAGAATATGGTATTATTTTTTGAAGGGCTTAAGTTACATTAATTAATTTCATCTTTGCAGATTTTATACCCTAGATAGACTGTTTCAATAATGACTTAATTTTTTAATTAAAAATTAAATGAAATCAAATGTACAGTATGTCACACAAATGAAGTCCATTAAGACCTCATTTGCAGAATTTAGCAACATTTTCAAAAGAAGAAAATTTTTGGAATCCATTTAGGGACGATTGCACAGTTCAAGTTTAAGTTTAAGATCATTGACGTAACTAGGTAGGGGCCAGGGTGGGCCCAGCTATCCCAGAATGCGGACCGCCTCCCCTAAGAAACTACGAAAATTCCCAAAAAAAAGTTCATCAATTCGTACAATCCGTTCGGATCGGGGTCGAAAAGGCTTTAATGAGTTCTTTTCTCCAAGAAAACCTATTAAAATCGTTTTAAAATTTTTAAAAGCTATTCTGAGTTTGCACTAACTTCAGACCTATAAAGAACTTAAGTTCATTGGTACTTAAGTATTTGTACCAGGACCTGAACTTAAATTTTTTTAAGTACAAGTACACTGTAAAAAATGTGCACAATTGTTTCTACATAGCTTATGTATTTTTCCCTAAAATGTAGGGAATATTCCCAAAAATGTACGGAATTTTTACTACTATTTAGGGAATATGTCCAACATTTTAGGCAAAAATACAAAAGCTTTGTGGCAACAATTGTGCACTTTTTTCACCAGTGTACAAATCCCGGTACTGGTACCCAAAAAATTTTCACTTACTGCAAATACCGCCATAACGCGAAGTACTTCTTCAGCTGTTGTAAATTATTTAAATACGTCTTCTAATAATAGAGGTTATTTGCATCTCGACGGTGCCTCAAGAAATCTTACCGCCTTCAGTAAAATAGAAAGAAAATTAGCGCAGTATATGAGTAACAGTAAGACAGAAATTGACATGCTGAATCGATATCCTTTGCGGATCTTGTAAATGCTACACAAAAGCAATCATAATCTCGGGGCAATATGTTGTATCTGTGGAAAATTTCGGTATTTGATAATTTGTCGTAAATTTCGTCAAGGCAGAATGTTTTGTCACAAATCGCCTGTCGAAATTTCGATAAATTATCACAATATGTTTTTGGCAATTGAAATTCTGTCGGAAGCTAAATTGAAATTTCTAAATGAACTAATCTGTAAAAAATAGCAGCTGGGTACAAATAGACATATTTTCTGTGTGAATTATAAATAATCACAAAACATCTTTATATATGACCTCACTTATAGCGATAAACAAAAAAGTGACAACAGCGCACCAATTTCAACATAATTATAAGTTTTATAGAGACTCATCCCGTAATGATTACTGGGAGCGTTTGTTAAAGCTTCTTCCTATATATCCTTGGCTGACTTGTAGAAAATTTTAAGTGAGAAATTGAATGCAGAGGGCCTCCATCAAGAGAGAAAAATTGATGGAAAAGGATGTTTATTTTTTATTGATTTTTGTTTTTTACCTTATTATCATATTCTTAGTTATTTATTAGTTATGTGGGCCAAGTTGAAAAATAAAATAAAAAAAAAGATGCGAAGCGATAAATTGGAGCGCAGCATGACAGGCAATGTGGGAAAAGAAAGTGGAAGTTGTTGATCTTCGAAGGGACGATTTTGAGGTTGAAGAATCTATAGCAATTGATTACCTTTACTGATAATGTTGGCGATTACAATTGTGTTAATACTGTAGATAATACATATAATAATAAAATATATCCATTTGATTACTTCAGACAGCTTTGTTGATTTAGTTTTTGATTTCTGTTATCAGTTGAGACCACTGACGCCACTGGCAGGCACCACTTTTATATTCATGTCTCTTTCCATGAGAGCATACTTTCCCACTGAGCCGTAACGATTGGGAACGATAAATTGCTTGAGATTCAGCGGTATTTCTAACCAAAAATAGCCTTGTAAAAAACACTTCCGTCGCCTGATAATTAAAATTTAACAATACAAATAGTCCCAAATACTTTTGTGGTTAAATCGGTAAATGCCACTGACATGCATATAAGTAAATTGACAAATAATTTAAATGCAGCGCCAGTTTACGACAGTTAGTAACGTTGACAGTGAGAGCATACTTTCTGAAATCAAAACTGGTGCCACATGAAACAGGAGATTAGTCAGTCCATTTATATACATGTCAGTAATTGAGACCGCTAAGATTTCCGAAAATGTTATTTACATATTTAAAAATGCTTGTCGAATGAAAATGCTACAACATACCGCTAATGGAAATTTTCGATGCGGTATTCGACAGCACATGGTATCGAAAGTGATACAGCAACATCTTGCCCCGGATGTGACTTTTGTGTTGCTAAAAACAAACTAAAATACCGTATGAACAATTTCCAAAATTAGAAATTAAAACAGCAAAAGCTTATATGATTCTATTTCATTTCCTATGTTTTTGCAACATATTTTATGATATTTCGTAAATAGAAACCTCATCAAATTATGTAGCTGCATATGGATTTTTCAAAACTTCTGATTGGAATTTTCGGAAGCTCTTGAACCAGTACCAGTACTTGAACTTGTACTTAAAATCTTTTAAATACTATTACCGGAACTTGTACTTATACTTAAAAGATTTGAAATATGGGTCCTGGTACTGGTACTTGGAATAAATACTGGGCATTAGGCAAGACGTTACTATTATATCAGATTCGTGTATAGAACTAGAGGATTTTGATTTATTTTCCTTAATACGTGAGAGAAGGAAAGGTGTGGATGTGGAAAACAAAAGGTCTCTGTTAATTTAACGACACCACTTTCTTGTATTTTTCTTTTAAATTCGTGCAAATTTTATTTTACTTTTAACACTACTTTCTATTATTTAAGAAAAGTTTAAATCGCGGCGGATGTTTGGAGTGGACTGTTCGGAATAGATGAGTGTCGCTTGGGTTCATTGGGATTAAAGAAAACAATGCACATTCACGTAATTCGCCAATTACATTATGGACTAATCTATTTTCATAATAATTTGAATGTCCGAATAAGATTATTTCGTAAATACTCGTCGCCGTTTATTTCATTAAGTAATAAATATCGTCCGATCGCCGAATGTTGACTGACTAGTTATCAAAAAATTGATTGAATGCTGATGATTTATACAGGGTGGGCCAAAAGTCACCATGGGGTTTAAAAATAACTAACTTTTTCGTTTGTACATTGCTCCACACCCTGTTGACCGTTTCTCTTCATTCCTTTTTTACATGATAGCCAACTGTCTGTTCTTCATAGGTAAGCATGTTTCCCCCACTCCGCCTTACCCCTCCTTTTTTTCATCCTACCATATGTTACCAATTTAATTTTTAAACCCCATGGTGACTTTTGGCCCACCCTGTACTAACTGATAAGCGATATACGATACATTTCTCTCTCCGGGAACACAATAACATTCAACGAGAATTATAATAAAGAATGGGAAACAATTGAAAACTGTTCGTTGTTCCTCTGACTACTAACATCGGAACCCCGCCAAAGACTGCCATATGTCAAAAGCTTTTCTTATAAAAATCGGTCCGAATGGGCCTGCATTTGCAGTAGCTGGCTGATCTAGTTTTTTTCTTTCTGGGGAACGGTGTTAAGGTTTCACGTAGAAAGACTACATAATATTAAAAAAAATAGTGAAGTGATGACTGTGACTTGTAAAATGAGAATTATTTTATGAAGTTTTTGGGTGGAGAGTTATTTTAGCAGTATTTATGTTTTAGAATTTAGATTATGTTTCTTGTCGGCTTTGTAATTTATAGTATTCTCTGTAACTTTAAAAACTATGCAATTTCATTAGCTGTAGGCATTATATCAACATGCTGTCTCTTAGTGCTCAGAGTAATGCATAAAAAAAGTCGGTCAATAGCAGACTTGCAAAATTTCAAGTATAAGTTCCAGTACAGTACCAGTACCTGGACTTGAAATATTTTAAGTACAAGTCCTGGTACTGGTACTTAAAAATATTTCAAGTACAAGTCGCGGTAGTGGTACTTAAAACATTTCAAGTACAAGTCCAGGTACTGGTACTGATCCTAGTACTTAAATACCAACGTACTTAAGTACTTTACAGGTCTGGTCAGTAGCTATGAATACTCATGAGCTGGTATACTTCGCAAACAAAATGTTTGTTAAAACCTATCTACGAAAATTGGGGGACCTTGCCCATCCCAGAAAAAAAGTCCTAGTTGCAACAATGCTTAAGATGTGGTTTAAACTCAGTTTATCTCTTCCGTACAGTTTTACAGTTGTAAATTAAACCTCGTTTAAGCTTAGTTTAAACTACCAAGATTGGGCATTTAAACTCAGTTTATTTTTAAATGTCATGAGGTAACAACTTTCGATTTTCCACTTTTGACAGCCTTTTCGGTTTTTCTGTATTCACTTTTAAATGAATCAGGTCGTTTCATTCTATCATGAACCGTTTTGCAGATACCTTGGCACCCTTCTACAAAACTACAAGTGTTTTTCAACAAGTGCAGAAATCCTACTCAGAGTCTTCTTTGGAACCGTCTTAAAATTTAGTAGTTTTAGTCGAGTAGATTCATATTAAAAAGCGGCAAAAATAAAACACTAATTTCTAACATAATTAAATTTTTAATTTGTTATCCTTGTGTTAATATTACCGGAGACAAACTTGCAATTTCAATATTGCATTTTTCGCTCAACCGCAAGTTTATCTCTATATACTGAGAAACAGCTCAATATATACGCTCGGTGTATAGCCAGTATGTAGAACCAGGGCCGCACTGGGTCTTCAAATCGGCCCGGGCAAATAATGACAAACCAGCCCCCAAGAGTCTTCAAAAATAACTTTTTAATAAGCAAGGGTCTTCAAAAATAACTTCAAGAGGCAAACAACCCAAATTATTAGGCTGATTTCCTACTGAACCAAGCACAAGGAGAGCAAAAAAACGTTTGCTATAAATATTGAATTCGATGCTAAATAAGAAGAAAGAAAGAAGAAATTTATACAGGAAATATGTATGCACAGAATATGTGTAAAAGCGGTTGGCCGTTTAATACTTAAAATTAAAACTAAAACAGGGTTTCTCTGTGGAAGCTGTATCCAAGAAGGCAACAATTTTACTTGCACAGCTGTAGCAAGAGTAAGGCAAGAGAGGCAGACGTTGAACCGGAGGGGCGCCGCCCGTTAAAAAAAAAGTTATTGCGGGTGAAAAAAATAATATTAATAACATTTGCCTTTGACAAATATAAATTATTTTTGAGTTTTAACTGTCAAATAAATTTTTTGCTCTCGATTTGAATTTACCCATTTGACAAGGCTCGTGATCCTGATATGGAAAACATTTTTGCCAGTGCTATAAAGAAATAAAAAAAAAGAAGCAACTCGAGCTTTTTGAATCACAAAATGATGAGTGATGCCAATATTGCCACAAAACAAGAGCTTCGCACATCAATTTTTGAATCGATTTATGTCCTTTTATTCTACTGACGAGGAGGTACGAAATATTCCAACAAGATTTTCGATTCCTTTCTGGCGATCTTATTAGCAAAATATGATTGTCTGAGAAAAATCGGTTTTGGATTTGCTTCAATCAATTCACGACTAAAGCCCCCAAGAATCCTATCTAAATGCCGAAATCGCGTTCACAGTTTTTGCAACATTGCCAATGACGATAGCTTCATGTGAACGAAGTTTCAAAAAATTGAAGTTAATAAAAAATTACCTGTGATCTACAATGGGTCAAGAAAGATTGTCAAATGTAGCTGTTTTGTAAACCGACAAAGAAATGACAGGAATGCTTGTGATTTTAACAATATTATAAACTAATTCGTAGCAAAAAAAAGCTAGAAAAATCGATCTAAAAAATCTTGCAAATATTTCTATTGATACATTCGCTTCAATATTTTTAAATGTACTTTATTCACAAAAAATTAATATCAACTAATAATCTTATGTGCAATACATTTTATTTACTATTCTTCTCATGATCAACTGTTGCTCAACTTTGTACAGTCAGTTACCACATCAAAATAGTATTGTTAAAATTATATAAGGCTATGTTGAGAATTTTATGGATCAGGGTCGCAAATTTATACGTTTGCCTCAGGCGCTAAAACCAGTTGTTGTGGCCCTGCGTGAGGGAACTACTCTTTGTTTTTAGAAACTTTTTGTAACCACTTAGAAATTCAATCGCTCCTTCACTTACTTATATGGCACAATAATAGGAACAAAGACAATGCCACTGCTTAACCAAATGTGAAAAAATTCAGAGTATTTCTAATATTTGGGTACTTTCTACCACTAGAAATTTGTCATAAGTAAACGGTGACTGTAATATACCATGACCATTTATATACTCTACTTCAAATTTGATTTTGCATAATAATAATAAATAATAATAAAATTGTTTTTTGTTTTGTTTTATCAAATAGAAAATAAAAACAAAATTTAAAAACTGTTTTTATATTTGCTCTTCAATTTCGAATTTGTTTTGAAAGTACACATAGCTATACGAAACTTTTGAAAGCGTTGTTGAACCCCACATTTTCCGTGCGTTTTTCGAAATAAAAATTATATGATGCAAAAAATAATGTTAACTGCTTTATAAAAAAAAGTGAATGTTTTTAAAGCTACGAGAATGCTAAATTTGTATACATATATAATGCTATCTCGGCAACACCCATTTAGCTCCAGGTCCTGTCAGTGTTTATAAGTTGTGGGACATATCTGAGTATTTTTAACTTATAACACTTCTCTGCCCAGATGGCCTCGTTGCCGTGGACCATTCAACTTTATTGTATTAGGCTTTTAGGTTATGCAATAAAGTACTTTTTCAATTTCAATAGCTCTCCTCCTACTGCAGCCGCAACATTCGTCCAGAGGTGTTAAATACGTGTGGTCGCGTTGTGTGTGCCCGATCGCCCGTACTGCCAGTCCGGCTCTGTGTAGAACATTGGAACTCAATATTGAAATTGCAAAAAACGTGCGCGGTATACGATTTTATTGCAATATGATCCTAGTTATAAACTATAATCATTTAATACACGAACCTTTTAGAATCGAATTTAATACTGAACTGTTGGGTACAACTTTTTCTGGCATTTAATATTTGACACTTGTCAAGTTGAAGTGTCTATTTCGGTTTTATTTTTCATATAGACAAGTAATTTGACAATATTTGCTCGCGTTTTGTACATGCGCGGAACTTTCTTAAGTCAAATGACAAATCAAGTGATAAATCAAATGTAAGTTCTCTAATTAAATTCTTAGTATCGTAAATCGCAAGTGTGTCTCTAAAATTTTATATTGCAATTGACATAATTGTATTATCAATATATCAATATTGAAATTGCAAGTCTGTCTCTGGTATAAAATAAACTGTAATTGTAATGATACGATTTTTTATTTTCATTTTATTTTAAAACAGTTTCAGATTCAAACGACATTTAGGAATTTCAAATTCTTTTTGTATAAAAATCATTTGTTTCAAATTGAAATTGTTTTCAACAATTCTGGGTCTAATTTTAGGGTATGCAATATAAATAGGCCTAGCATACTCTGGAACTGTAATAAAATTTACACCAAATAAAGAACGTTTTTTAAAGGGGGAGGTAACTAACGTCTTTGCCCTCTTCAAAGCTTTCCTAGATCCGGTACTGTCGAATACGACTTCAGTTTCAGCTTGAAATTGATGATGACTCAATCGATTTGGGTCGTCATTCTCCTCATCACCGGAGTATTCATCTGTACAGTAACTGACTACAGGAGGTGAAATTATTATCTCATAAGGACAAGGATCATTTTCTACTAAATCTTTAAGGACTTCCGAAATTTCCGCAATGGAGAACCTTCCTGTCGTGAAATGTTGCTTATCAAAATTAGAGACAACACTGGTACGTTTTCGCACCATCAATAGAAAACGGCTAAGAAAATCGAATGAACATCCAATAATGATCACGGCGTTGAAAATACAATTAAACTAAAGGATTTTGAATAGGAAGAATATACTGAATATACCTTCTGCCTACTGACTGAAGTATCGAATATCACACTCAATCCGGTAAACATCAAAAATAATTTTTTTTAAAAGTATTTATCTGGTGCGTTTTTGAACCAGAGTGCATAAACGTGATGGAAATGCAAGTTCCTCTGAAAATTTAAATAGCAATTTACCATCAAACTTCAGTTCGTGTAAGAGAAAAAAAAAATATTTTTAACTTTCAATTTTATTATTAATTGTAACTTAATTATATTTTTAGCATACAACGAATATTCTACTCCAGTTTTAGTTCGAAAATGACAAAGAAAGAAATCCACAGTTATTGAAAGAAAATATGAGAAAATGCCTCCGTGAACAAGGAGAGTCATACATTGATCGAATAGGAATAGAAAGGCCAGCAAAAAAAAAAAAAATAGGGCCATCTTGTGCATCATCTGTTTTTTTAAATCATAATTTTTTATTTCTCTTTTATTGAAATGTAATCTATTTCAATTCAACTCTTTGACTGTCCTGTGCACCACATATGATGCACAGACTTTTAAATTTATACGCTTGCGTATCATATGTGGTGCACAATTTGTCTTATTTTCTTTAACAAATTTTGTTTGGGACTAATGAAAAATAAATTGACTAAAGGCTCTGAGCGTGTAGAGAATGTGTTTTTTTTAAAATAAAACCTTAACATTTGTATAAGAAAAAACTGTAAATTTCCAAGATATGTATATAACGATAAAAAATCATTTTTTCAATGAAGAATATAAACTTTATTCACATTCAAAAACTATGAGAAAATTCCAAAAATTTATCCAAATCAAAAATAAAGATAATTTCATTATATTCTATGTTATATTGTTATAAAAAAAAACTTAATAGGAAACAAACAAATAAAGCAACTTTTAATGCATTTCATTAAAACACGGTAAACAGTATGGTTTTTGGCACTCATTACATTGTGTAAAAACTTTCTTTGTCTTTGAGATAGCAGTATATCTGTTGTGACTTTCAGCCAGTTTTTATAACAGCCAACACACCTTTTACGCACAATTTTCCCATAATCTTTTCTAGATATTTCGCTAAGCTCGTGAGATGTTTTTTTTTACTTTTTTTGTAGTTGTAACTCTTCGGTAATGCCAAGCAAATACTTTGCAAGTGACTTTGTAAAAAGCTCTAACTTCATTTTCTTGTTTGAATAAAATTTTTTTATACAAAACCCAACTATTTAAAATTCCAATACTAATACATTCAAACAATACATTTAGATACCATTTCACACTTTTTTTCTTGCCGGGCTGTAGTAAGATATCATTTGGTCAGAGAGGTCAATTCCACCCTTGACTCGGTTATAAAGGGTTTTCCAATAAGAGGTGTTATTTTAATTAGCCCGCTATTTCGGTAGATGTCACTTTTGGAGCTGTCATTTTTTGACATTTGACAAGAAGAAACCACGCCATAAATAAAAATGGAACGATACACGATTCAACAACGCATTGAAATTATTAAAATTCACTATAAAAATGGTGAAAATGTGGCAGAGACGGTTCGTAAAACTCGAACATTTTTGGGTCGTCGTGAAGCACCTTGTCGGACTGCAATACAGAAATTGGTAGAAAAATTCGAGCTGTCGGGACAAGTTAGTGATGTGAAGAATAAAACCTGTGCACGTCGCTCAAGAACAGCCAAGAATATTGCTGCTGTAGCCGAAAGTGTTGAAGAAAACCCAGGTTTGTCCATTCCTCGTCGTTCTTTGGAATTAGGCATTCCACAAACGTCATTACACTGTATTTTGCATAAATATTTGCGTCTTAAGGCTTATAAAGTTCAGTGAACACAAGAACTCAAGCCGGCCGATCATCAGCAACGTCGAGTCTTTGCTGATTGGGTCCTTGAAATGCATGAAAATGATCCGGAATTCCATCGAAAACTCATCTTGAGTGATGAAGCCCATTTCCACCTCGATGGCTTCGTCAACAAGCAAAATTGTCGTATCTGGGGCTCGGAAAACCCAAGAGTTATTGTTGAAAAGCCTCTCTATCCTCAACGTGTGACTGTTTGGTGCGGTTTATGGTCCCGCGGGATCATTGGCCTTTCATTTGTCGAAAATAAGGCTGGAGCAACAGTTACGGTGAATGGATTGCGCTATCGACAGATGATTAATGATTTTTTATGGCCGGAATTGGATGGTATTGATCTGGACAACGTTTACTTTCAACAAGATGGCGCTAGGTGCCATACAAGCAACGAAACCATTGATCTTTTACGGGAAAAGTTTCCGGACCGTGTTATCTCTCGAAGAGCTGATCACAATTGGCCACCGAGATCTTGTGACTTAACACCTTGCGACCTCTTCCTTTGGGGCCACGTGAAAGAGAAGGTCTACGCCAACAGCCCAGGGTCGATTAAAGACCTCAAAGATGGAATTCGTGAGGCTATCGAGGACATAGGGCAGCCACTTTGCGATTTGGTTATGGAAAATTTCATGAAAAGGATATGGTCCTGTAGGCGTGGTCGTGGTGGTCATTTGGCTGATGTTATTTTCCATTATAAACGGTATACCTTCCTCTTTATAATGAAATAAAGATCCGATTATTTATCTCAAAAAATAGCATTTTTCTTTGAATATCAAAATAACACCTCTTATTGGAAAACCCTTTAGTCTAGTATTATGACGGTTTTTTGGATTAATTCTCCTTCGCGGTTTTTTTTCCCGGTTTCTTGCATATTGCGACCATGAAAAGTTGAAATCAGTCTTATTTCTTTCTTATGCTGATATTTGATCACTCTAATTCCAGTTGAATTTACTGCATCTGCGTTTTCGTTTTTCTTCAGTTTGATAGATTTTAGATTCGGCAACACCTACCCTGTTTGATCGTAATGTTCCACAGTATTCGGTATTTTTTTGTTTCAAAAACATAGCTAATTGAATGCTACTATACCAGTTATCTGCAATCAATAATCTTCCATCATTCAAGAGATATTCAGCTAATGAAGCAACAACTGAACCAGCACGGTCTAGTCCAGGTAATTTTTCAGATGTGCCTTTCCCGCAGTATACGGAGAAATTCTAAACATAACCAGTCATTTCACACAACTTAAATAATTTTATACCATATCTATGGCCTTTTCCTGGATTATATTGTTTGAACAAAAGTCTTCCTCTGTGCGAGATCATAGTTTCATCCATCGAAATTTCTTCACCTGGGTTATATATTTCCTGAATTTTTGATTTACAAATACGTACAAAATTGGAAATATTATGTAATCTGTCTCCTGGAGCAGTTTCTTTATTATCAGCAAGATGCCAGTTCTTTAAAATCAAAGAAAAACTATTGTAGCTCATACCAATATTGTGAAACAGCGGATGATAAAGTAACGCATCTTTCTTCCAATAGTCTTCAATTTTAGGATATTTTATAATACCAGTAATAATTATAATACCTATAAATTTCTTCATTTCGGTATTTGTGATATTTGACCATCTTTTCATTCGAGAGTTACGACGAATCTGATTGGATTCTATAAATTGTTCCGCATCATATTTGTTTGTTTCTAAAACCATCAGTTCAAAAATTTCGTCGTCAAAAAATTGCTCAAATATATTAATTGGCATAGGCACTCTATCATCAATTACGATACGCGCTTACTTATGTTTCCCAATAAACGGAATTTTTTGTGCTTCTTCAAAATCATTATTCCACTGTTGCAAATCTAAAGAATGCTGAACAGACGATCTTGATGTAAAGGCAAGTTGCGGTAAATCTTCAAACGAATTGTTTCCGTCATCAAATTCGCTATCGCATGAATCACTCACATGTAAATTTAAAATGTAGTTGTCATCACTACCTGAAGAAAAGTCCTGTTCATCTGAACTGTCATCACTTGTGTCAATTTGATTTTCAAAATCTGAATTATAATTTCTTCTTTTCCGGCCGTAAAATGATAATGAATCCGTACTTCACTCAAAATTTCTGAAAAAATTAAATAATACTTTGTAGTTTGAAATACAAATCCAAATTATATATTTTTACAAATAATTAACAACAGGTATTACATTTTATTTCTACGTCGAGTCTCTTCAAATATTTGAATCGCAAAGATGAAATTCGTCGAAATTCTCCCGCTTATATAACGAAGTCCTGATGTCCAAGCTTGTGAAGATTTGATGAAATAGCCGTTACATTATTGCTATAATGTAACTATATAATGTAATATATAATATGTATATGAACATATATGTATGTACATACGCACGTGCTGGTGCAGTCAATAGTTTTCGGGCGCTGTAACTTTAGGCGTTGTTGCGTTGTCATTAGAAATCAGTCGAATTGAATTGAGCTGTTGTTGTTGATGACAGAAGCGTGGGAAATATCGAGAATTGGATGAAATTTAGCGTGGGAAGATTATTTCGTTTTGTATGGCTTTTGTTTCATCACTCTTATGTAGGTCGTGCTACAACTTTAATCATTTATTGTACACCAACGACAATCCAAACATTACCAAACATTACTCAAGTCAATAATTTATGTACCTATATTTACTAACTGAAAAAACAGATATAAATTCTGTGCCAAAATTATAACAACATGTGAACCATATATGATGCACAGAAAGTCTGAATAGTAAATAGTTTAAATATTGCTCTGCGAATCACATGTGGTTCACGTAATTTGTACAAAATTATTACTGTGGAGGCACGGTGAACAAAAAAAATTTACTATCTGGACAGGCAATGTAGTTATATAGCAAGAAACACTTTAACCAAACATTTTTCTGATTTTTCTGCCAATCACAATACTCCCTTTCTTGTCCAATGTTATGGTAAAAATATATGCATAACTCAAATAATAAACTATGTCAATATACGGATAAACAAATATCCAATTAGTAGTCAAGCTTTCGGTATTTTGACAACTGCGAGACTGCATTGTTACAAGCGACTATAGACATAAGATTTGCTATGGATAATAATGAACTATTGTGTATATTATCGTTACTGAATTTTTCTAAGGCTATTGATAGTGTAAATTATAATCAGCTTCTTATTAAAATAACCACTTATTTCGCATTTTTCAATTATTCTATTACACTATTGAGATCATTTCTTTATGATTTACGACTCCAGCAGGTTAATGTTAGCTCTTTAGGGCTCCATACTGAGTCCTCTTCTCTTCTTGATATTATATTAATGATCTCTGTTACTTCATTAAGAATACAAATATTCATTTATATGCTAATGATGATGTTCAGCTGCTAATATCTTACCAAAACGATTGCATTGAACGTATCAATCCGGTGGAAAAAACTCTTTTACAAGAAAACAAAATCTTCAAAAAAATAAATTTCTATGCCAAAGCAGGCGTATCAGCAGGAACCATATACTCATCAGTATAGGGCTAATCTGGTTGGGCATAATTCACACCAAAAAATTATTTGAAGTGCATATATGAGGTCACTTTGGTGTATATGGTAAGTAGAAGCCAACCCGTACTGATGAGTATACGGTTTCTGCTGATACGAAACGCTGGCTTTTATACTGAAAATTTTTTTTTTCTTAAAAGATTTTTCGTTTTGTAAAAGAATTTTTTCCACTCACTTCTCGAGCTTCGGATTTGGTAGCAAACTCGGTCAATTTCATATTGACTAAATTAGCTATGAATTTATTTCAAAGCAAAACTGTCTATCTCGTCTCAATTTGAACCTCGCCAGAATATTCCTGTGATCTTCACATAACGATCTTGTGTTAAAAAATCTTAAAATCTCAATCCATTCTTGTATGAAGTGTTTCTGCCATATCTCCGGTTGTTTGAAGAAAATTTATTCTGTCTACGAGTCTACGAAAACCGGAATCTGTTCATGTCTATTCTGTCTACAGACACTCGCTTCATCAAACTAATAAAAATCTTATTATTGCCTGTCTTTACTTTCTGAAATTTATTTTTTCATAAGTTGCTTAAGAATGTTGGATATAGCTTCAACAACTATGTCCGCTTCATTTATGGTCTACGTCGGTTTGAACATGTTCCATCGCTTAGAGACTTTCTTCTTCAATCACTGGATTCCAGTATGTGTGTACAACGCTACTCTAAATTTCGATATACAGGTAAATAAAAAATTAATTAGAAAATGAAAGTCAACAAGTCTCACAAGTGTTTAAACAAAAGGAGGTTCGGCTTAACAATTCCTTCAATTTCTTTTTTTTTTAATCAACAATTTACCCTCAAAGCCCATTGTTTTTTTTTTTTGTCTAATAAAAAGGAGAATTTTACATGCTTCATGGTTTTTGTAAATGCGAAAAATGTGAAAGGCTTTTTCATAATAAAGAAAAAAATTTCATCATCGTACACGTTTTTATATAAGGATTAGAGAATAATAGACGAGGTGGGAGCTTGAGTATAAATTAGCATTTCTTTATATATGTATGTATATATATATTTTATGTTATGTATATGAAGTCCATTTTTCATCATTAAAGTGAAAATTGTTTTTATGAGAGATTCATATACAGTAAAGAAAAAACAGCTCATCTTCATTATTTTGATGTTTGCTTAGCTTTTAGCTGTCTATCTCATCGTGTCGAAACAGATACACACAGTTGAATTACTTACTTGCGCAAATCTTTTTTTTTTTTTTTTAAACTAACTACTTCAAAAGTACCTACCCTCTCAGCATCATTAAAATAATGGAAAGCAATGAAAGCAATTTTCTATTATTTAAAAAAATGAGGACGAGTTCCCTATGTCCTTAACGAAAGAAAAACTAACAATGCTGCAAGGTGATAAAAAACAGTGAAAAGTGTACTCAACGAAATGCAACTATATGTAGTAGGTATATCCAAGATTTTATACATAAGTTGTAGTCGTCTCCTCTTGGAGATGATATGAAACTACCGTGGGTTCTTATGACTCGGACGTAAGAAGGTTTTGGGTGGGGAGACAATTACTTACTTGTAATATCAAATTCCAGGATGATATTGTTTCTGTGTTATGTTTGTAAGAATAAAAATCTTTCAATTCGATTCAAGTAATATCTGCTAGCTCCTTTGTAAAAGAAATACAAAACAACCGCTGGTTTTTAATTAAATTTATTTAAAATTTATAATTTAATTCAATCTAGCAGGCATCCTCTGGGTCCGGCGGTATTCCATCCATAAATCAAAAACAAAGCAATGGGTACGCTAAGATACTCAGTGAGGAAAGATATAATTAAACAACACAAAAGCAAACACACATATACCATGAGATAACTAACATGCATAGGGGAGAACTAACCCAATGCCAAGGTAATTCCAAAACATACAGTCATGCGTACTGTTTTGGCAAACGGATGGCCAGACAACCGTAGCACAAACAGACATGCACGAATATAAACGATACGGTTACGGAACGAATGCGCGCCTATCTTGCACCTTATCTCGAGTCCACCAACATTCTCTCATCTTTTCCAGCACTTCTTCAATAATTACAGGCAAATAGTAATTGACTACGTTCAATCAGACCTTCTTTTCCAGCACAGGCTCCATTGTCTTATCACTTCCATTCTTCGTCAAACCTCAATGAAAACTCTCGTACTATTACCGCCCTTGGGAATGAGCTAGGGGTAGTATCCTACTACCGTACTATCACCGGCCCCGAGAATGTACTAGGGGTTATGTAGCGGGCAGTGCCATCAAGCTACAGCTATACCCAAACCAATCACCTCAAGAAAGCATACAGTCGGACGAGAAATTATGATTAAATGCTCCTATCATTGGATTATTACAGCTAAGAGGGGTTCTGCTATATATATCCAGCCTGCTTGACTCAGACCTCCAGACCGTCCATTGTGCTCCTTGACTTCACGGAGTAACCTTTTTGAAACCGCACTAGAACCATTCTGCTCCCCTAAGGAATATCAGCATACATCTGAAGTCTTCATACTTTGAAGCTACTTCAGATTTGAAAAGAAGTAGGTATACATAATAACTACCTATTTTATTCCTTAGACGGGGCACTCACAAAGTACTTCCTGGACGAACTCGATTTTTTCGGAATCCTTATATCTCCTGCAGAGATCGTTCCCTGCTATTTCCAGTCTATTAGTATGGTCTTATATGGCCCAATGACCCGTAATGATCCCTACTAGATACCTGGAGGAGTTTTTTTGTCCTCTTACTGTCATATGTAGGCCATTATTGCCTCGCAATATGGCAGGTTTCGTTCTTGGTTAACCGGGGGCCAGTCTATTGATGATCTCCCCTTTTAGAACTCCAATCGAGATTTTCACATAAGCTCGTTCTGTTGAGCTATCCATTTCAAAGCCCCTTCTACCCAACTGTTATCTCATTACCTTGGATATACCTATGATCAGGTACTCAGCATATGTTCACTTTCTGTCGTGTAGCTAATTCCTCAAGGCTGGTTTTGCATAACTGCACCAATTTCAATTCTACTGGCACAGCCCAGCGTTTTAATGGCTGCCAGGCTATCAGTCTATATGCAGATGTGCTCTGCGTATCTTCTACACATAGATACCAATAGTGCTTCCTGGTAAGTTGCTGCAAGCTCTGCCTAAAAGACAGTGCATTTGTCCGGCTAAATGTCTATCAGATTCCAGCTACTGCTAATCTGTCGCAGTTCTCCATCCCATCCTAGTCACTCCTGATGGGCATCATCGCATTGAAAGCCTCACCAGAAGTTAGGGAAGTTTTTCCCTGCAATCAGTACTATCTAACTTTCGGAGTATATTGGAATACCTAAAACCCCTATACACAACTCCCCCTCCCGCCCCCGCTCCCTAATCTTACCCAGACATTGCTATTTTACTCCTTCAGTCGGGTTCTAGCAGCAATAAATCGAGCATGACTTCCAGTGCTGCCATGGGTCTAGTGCACAGCACAGACCTTAAAATATGGAGACAACAGGAAGTGTTGATACCTATAAAATTCGCGTACATGAGCGTGGAATTTCTTAGAGTTCCTTGAATTAGGACAGAATATATTTAAGAAAGAGATATCTTATGAAAAATGTGTGTACAGCCATTTGATTTGTTTGCATTTGAAACAGCTAAGAAACTTCTGAAGTTTTTGGTGTAGTGACAGCGACTAAGAGCATTTTCGGTGGGAGCAAGCACAAGATTTTTGTTGTCCCACTTTCTATGTTGATTCATGCCACACGCTTGTACTGAGCTTTCGCTATAGTAACAATAGATTCTAACACACACAGAATTTGACTACACTACATTTTGCTTATCACACCACTTCTTGTTCTGTCTATATTCTAAGGCAGACATCAGTTATTCCCAGACAAGGGATTCTGACAGCACATCCAAGTTACATTTCCTCGTAAGCGTCGTCCATCAGACCGTGAAGTTGTAGCTCAGTTTAGAATCAAATATGACTCCCAGATACTTTGCTTCTTTGGAGAGAGTAAGATTCTTCTCCCTGACATTGAAAGTCCAAGACTTTGGTCCTGCCTTTGCTCGTAAAAGGACTAACTTTGTTTCTGAAGAGTTTACACTCCTTCCAATATTTTTAGCGCAATTATCCAGCCTAAGTAGCGCATACTCGAGCCTTTTAATAATAGTTGACAGAAATTTGTACCAGGATACATATGTAACTGTTTAAAGGTCTTCTTTCTTAACTGTATATGACAGTAGCCACAGGAGTGGTGATATCACCCCCCTATAGGGTATCTTTGTTTATTCTCGTAGTTTATGTTCAATATTTTCGATTGAGACTTGATGAGGTAAATACAGAAGAAGCATATGTCAGTACTGCCTTAAAATAGTTTGGACTACCCTTTGTGAAAAATACAGAGATGATGCAGTCTTCAACATTGATTAGATATGGAAATTTTTTCAAAATAACGCTAGAATGAACACTAAAATTCAAAGATGAGAAAAATATAGATGGAAAATGTATAAAGAAAAAATTACCGAATTAGTTGGAGGGAGGAAAATTAGCTGAATTGGCCAAGGCTACAATTAATGTTTTCAGCTAAGAAACAATGTGCTCCTTGCAATGATAATAAGATTACTTTTGCCCATCAGGAGGAAACCAGGGTTTTTACTGAAAAGAATTATAAATTTTCTCCTATTGGGTGTAGACAAGAATAAGAATAACTAAATCTTTTTGCAGCTACAAGTACCTACATACCTACATAGATTCGTCAAATCATTTTCATTCGGCAGCTGACTATAGCGCCTGATGTAGGACCAAATCAATGAGGTGCCCCACGATAAAGATAGGCATCTATTAAAAAAAATGCAATAAAAGTCTAGGTCTGGTGACGTAAAATTTTGTGTGGGTGAAGCAGGTCTACAGTGTGACATGAATGTGTTGGTACAACTTTTTCCCGTACAAATGGCATAAATGTATGCACGTGACTTAAATCGTTGTATCCGTCGTTTTGGGAGAAAAAGGTAATCGAATCGTAAATAGCTTCGACTATTGTAAGGGTAGTCTTTCACAAAAAACCACTGAACTTCTCTTTAATTAAACTTTTATTAGAACTGCTTTTATAAACTTATCCAAACTTAGATCTCTTAATTACCGCGACTCGAAACTACTCGCAATTGAAGATCTCGACAGACTGCCGCTTTTCTGATATTAAAGCTTCACTTAGTAAAATTGTCATGTAATCAGTTTAATTTTCTCATAATAATTTCTGTGAGAAATTAATACGACACCTTTTATGTTTGGTAAAAATGCTGTTGTCGCAACGTGATAATGTGGGAAATTAGATTTGTTTAAATTTTATTACCAAGCCATAGGTTTCGGTTTTGTAGCAATTTTGTACATGTCTGGATCTGGTAGATCCGGTGTCTGTTTTGTCGTCATGTCACGTTTTAGGTCAATGTATGTAACTCGTGTGAGGTCTAAACCAGTTCTTTATGGTATGAATACGAGTACTGCTATAGAGCAAATCCTGATTAAGGAATTAATTATCAGTTGCGTGGTTTACCTGTAGTGAACATTTCGGACTTAAGAGAAATTATCGTTGCTCAATTCAAAAGACAAGAAGTGACATTTTTCGGCAAATGAAAAACCTTGGCGTAACGCGTAACTATATTTATCTAACTGTAACTAGATTCCTTGAGATTTGATCTAATTAAAAAAAAAATAAAAAGAAAACGGGAAGAAAAAGAACTGTGTGCACTGTGAAAAACATTAAACTTATTCGTGAACAAATTCGTAGAAATTGTGAACGTTCCGCAAGAAAAATGGCAGCGAATCTTAAAAAGATTTGAAAGGAGTAAAGTGTTACTATTGTGGCACGCTGGTGACGACATAATTTTTTCGGTTGAAAAATTTTTTATTTTGGAGGGTATTCACCATTCCCACAATAATCGTTTGTGGGCTGTTTCTATGGAGGATATTCCGCATAGCAAAAGGCACGTACCCAGGTATCAAAATGCCTCAGCGGTAATTGTCTGGGGTGCAATATCACGAAAAGGGACCCTTCCATTGGTATTTATCGAAAAAAATAAATGCTAGCTACTACCTGGAAGAGGTATTGAAAAAAAATTTACTTCCTACAGTTCAAAATATTTATGGTGACGACTATTACTGCATTCAATAAGACGGTGCCCCATCGCATACAGCCAAAATTGTGCAAACATGGTGTGAGCAGAATTTAACGGATTTTATTCCAAAATTTGAATGGCCACCAAGTTCACCAGACTTAAACGCCTTGGATTTTTCTATTTGGGGATATATGCAGCAGCTATACTATACTCAATGGACTTTGCAGAGCTCTTTTTCAGATGGTTCGCAAGTCAGAACCAAAGATAACCTAAGAACCAGATAGGACACGGGCGAGATTTCCGATTACATTTACATTTAAAATATACACGGCAAGAAAAGGAAAGAAAGAAGAAAAAAAAAAAATAACAAAAAAATCAAACTTTTTTTAAAACTTTTATGAATAAAGATAAAAATGTGAAAACGCAGATTACATGCAACGAATCCGAATAGCGAATGATTCATTTTCGTAAATAAATGAGAAGGGGCGGAGTTCTTCGATTTTACTCTCATAAAATTCGCCCACGTTTTTGTGAAAATATGTTTTTCTGAAATATTGAGAGAGTTGGTTCCAAAGTTTTTGCTGTAATCTTATGATATATGAAAAACATGTGCGTTTCTTTACATTTGTGTTACTCTGAAGAGATTAAGTGAGAGAAAGTTATGCTGGATTCTGTGATTTTTTCGGGAAAAATTAGAATTTTATTTGAGAGGAATTTTACATTTATTTTCAGCATCTTGACTAGAGCGAAATTTATGTTTTTCTTAAAAAATAGAGGTAGTGTGACCCGAAGTACATTATTATATGATTAGTTTGAAAGGATTTTGAAGGTATTCAATAAGATTTGTCGTTCGGGTAATCCTACGTTCTCTCGATTTTTGTTTTTAACTTGTTGTCTCAGTCGCACTACAATAATGCATAGTCAAGGTCTTTTGACTCATTCATGCAAAAGACGAAAGTACCTATATGAAATTACTTGTTTCTTCCTAAAAACATCGAAAATTTCCAATTTTGTTCGGCCGTGTTCTATATTCTTATTAGGTTATCTTTGGTCAGAACATTTGCTCTAGTTTGTTTTTACGTTCCACAATCCTGTACAACTTAAGGTTCTTATTCTAGACTGGTTCACTTATTTTCATTTATTAAACACACTTTGTTTATCGAAGGGGCGAGGAAAATATTAGAGCATGCGCTTTTCATTTATCATGCCAAGCCAGCATAATTAACGTGCGTTAACATTCAAATAGAGGTGGGGGAAGGGGATACCAGCGTACGTACACCACTTATCAGACCAGCATCAACATGATTAATGTGTGTTTACTTTCAAATAAGGTTTTGATAGGACCTAACGTATCTATGAGTTGCTAGACTGCATCAAATGAATTCTCGTACCAACTTTACAAAAATCTCGTACGTCATGAAAAATTCTCGCACACGAGGTTTATCGCGCAATTAATGAGAAATGGCGGTTAAGACTGGAGACAATTTAGTAACATTTTATGTTATTTTTTTATAACAAAAATAATGGACAACTTTTATTTGATAAATTTTTTAAAACAAGTTTTATATTAAAATTGTGTATAGTTTTGTTCATAAAATAAAAGACATCTGGATCAGGCTAGGTGTTGAGCACACCTGAAATAAATAAAAACATTAGATATGGATAAAGAATGTAATTCATACTTCCCTTAATCTCTGCACTCCAATTTCCTCCAGGTCATCCTGCAGTGTCAGGAACTAAACCGAAATTAAAAGAAAATACATAAATTAGTACAGATTGAATAAAATAATGAAGTAATAAGCAAACAATTACAATTTTACAATACATATGTGAAATCTGCAAAGAAACGAATATCTTGGCTGGACAACAACAATTGCATGTAAATGCAACTATTGAAAATTATCGCGAAATTCATATACTGCATATATTAAACATTTGCAAAACATGCAAATATGATTACATATGAAAATTACATGAATTCGCAAATAGTGATTCTACTAATTGATAAAAAGCAACAATTTGCACCATTGTTGGTAGTTCACAAATCATTTTCCAACACGAATAATTTATCAGAATTTGCATATTTCCTGCAAATTATTCATGCTGGAACCGACATATAATTAACAATAAACACTTAAAGAATGAAAAAATGTACTCATCTAAATAATTAATCCTTAATTGAGGCGAAAAACACAGAAAAACAACACAACACTGACGAACTGAATTATCGCGATCGCGACTGTCAAATTGACTCGCGGAAAAGTCAACTTGGTGAAATCAAATGCGCGCAACGTAGAAAGCGCGAATTTCACCAGGTAAGCAGATATTTGATAAAAAGGTGAAATTAATTCTCATAATGAGTGGGAAAGAGAAAGACGTGAGGTGAGAATGAGATGCAAGAAATTAGAGAAATATTTGCGTTCCACATTGGAAATTGTCATAATATAACAGGAAGCCGCCATCTTGATAATTTCCGAAAAATAAAATAAAATATCTAAATAAATAAATTAGGAAAATTCGTGGATAATGTAAAATTAATTAGATGAAAGTAATGGGCACATTTTGAAGTAATTGTAAAGGTCTAGGAAGTACGAAAAGGAGAATAAATTCGTATTTTCCTTGTGGAACCTATTGCAAAATGGCCGCTCAGAGGCTATAAAAAGGAGGCGAGCCCTATAAGAATGCTCTCATTTGTAATAGCGATCTTACATGCATAAGCATACGATGAAGTGGTTCTTTTTTAAATTCTTTTCAAGTTTCAGTTTTCAGTGTTTTTTTTTTAATTTCAGCAATTTATTATTATTTATTTATTATTTATTTTCATTCATTCACTTATTTAACAAGTATTAGAACACAATGTCTCTTAAATTTTTAGTCCAATTCTAGTATAATTGCAGTGCTCCCCACTCAGTCAGCAAGGCTGGTATGAGAGTTGGGAAAATCCGTCATAATTGCATTACAGCCGTTCCTAGAAACCACAAGAAAATAGTGGCCAGTAACGTCCTCAAATAGGAATTGGATAAGTAAACATAGTAAAAACAAAAATGTATACAGTAAAATTGCTGTGAGTTGCAGTAAATGCGAAAACTAGGTCAACAAAAATTTCTTTATTTTTTTCATGAATAGTGGTAGTGTCGGAGTAGTCCTGATATCAATCGGCAGAGTATTAAAGATTTGTGCAGCCGTTGTTAACAGCCCTGTCGTCTTCTTTCTGTTCTTTGCCTGCCTAGTGTTATATTTCTCGTGAGGTGTTCATGAATATCCTGATGTTTTTCCACTACTAGATTTGACCGTATAGTCCTATTTACTATGCTGAACATAAACTTCGCCTTTTCAATTTGAATTACTTGCTGCAAGGTAAATTGTCATGCAAACTGATAGACAAACAGTGAACTAGTCTCCCACGGCAGCCCACGGTATAGCGCTTTTAATGCTCTATTCATTAATATCCTTATATCATCTTTCAAGTCTATCGTACAATGCGACCAATTTATAATGCCATAACGAATGCGCGACAAAAAGTGTTCATTGTAAATTAAACTCGGAACATGCCTCTGCAGGTTAATATTTCTTCTAAAAACTCCAATCAATGGTGTTAACTTTTTAACTAAGTTCCCTATATGCTGTAACCAGCATAGTTTATCATCAATCAATAGTCCCAGATAATTAATTTTTGCGGTTCTCTGGAGATATTCCGTGCAAATTCTAAGGCAAATATTAATATCTGTTTGAATATTATATATTTAGTCTTTCTCTCCTTAATCATTAACATGTTCCCAGCAGTCCATTTGTTAAATACCTTTAGGTCATTATTCATCAAACGTTCAAGATCATCCGCATTTGAGGCTCTACATAAAATATTGGTGTCATCCGCATACACATGGTACTCGCCGCATAGGTCCGTGTACTGCAAGTTGTTAATGTACAACAAGTAAAGAAGCGGTCCTAATATTGAACCCTGGGGAACACCGCATTTTGTCACTAAAGATTCACTAGTCACCCCATCGAGCCTTGTTTTAACTTCTCGCTCCATTAAATAACTACTCAATAAGTCATTAACAACGCCCCTCATTCCTAGCGTGTTCAAAAATTCCAGCATCAGACCGTGGTGAACAGTGTCAAAGGCCTTTGACAAGTCAAAAAAGATTGCACCTACATAGTAGCCCTTATCTAAATAGTCATTGATCTTATTTAATGTCTCAGCTGTGGCCAATTCAGTTTTACTCCGTGGCAGAAAACCAAACTGGTTTCTATCAAAACCTCCGTTCGTTTCAACAAATTTTCTCATCCTGGTCTCGATAATTTTCTCGTAGATTTTACTTATGCTGCATAACAGAGCTATAGGTCTGTAATTGGTCATTTCCCTGGGGTCACCACCTTTAAATACCGGCCTGATAATTGTCCTCTTTAGGCAGTCGGGAAAAATACTGCTTCGCATTGTTTTGTTTATCAAATGAGTAAGAGGAGCCTTGATGATGTCAATAGCGTCCATATTGTTCTCGACCCTGATACCGTCGTAACCTGGAGCCGCATGTCTTTTCAAGCTACGAATTACACCTTCCACTTTTTTAATAGTAGCAGGCATCACAAACATCGAATTCAAAGTTAGCTTATTTTCCACTGGAGACACAGACAGAATCCTGCTTTGCACGGCCGAGCCAACACCATTAAAGCAGCTGTTAAACTCCCCCGCCAAAATCTTAGGATCGGATACCAACGATCCATTGATATTAATTTCCAGAATGTGACCCGCCGTTTGAGATCTATCCTTATTTAGGATCACATTGTCAATGACCCGCCACAACTTCCTTGCATCCCTCCCACCCTGCAGAATCTTTTCAATTATGTATTCTTCTTTGGCCCTCCTTACCTTATCCATTACCATGTTTCGTACTCTCCTATAGTCAGACCTTGAGCACAGATCACCTGGGTTTGCCTTCATCCGAGCAAAAAGCACGTCTCGCTCCTTCATCCCCATGATAATATCATCCGTAATTAATACATTGGACCTGGTTCTGATTTTTTTATATGTAGTACTATTATTCTTCGCTTCTCTAATAATTTCTATTATGGTCTCAATTGATGGGTTTTGATGTTCCGTTAATAGTTTTGTAAGATTTGACCTATACTTTTCCTTGTTTTTTTAGGTATTAATATTGTCTTCATAGGCTGCTTAGCAGCACATCTAGTAGAAATGTGAACAGTTACAAGCCGGTGATCAGAGATAGCAGTGTCATGTAGAGAAGTGTGCATCTTATAAAATCGCGTCAAATCCGAGATGCAATGATCAATGATCGTACGTGTATGCGCATCTTGCCTTGTATAAGTGGTCTCATCTACACTATTGACAATGGAGAAACCGCTGGCTGAGGTCATGCTTAGCAATGCAGTAGGTGATCTATTCTCATTAAGGAGATCAATGTTGGTATCACCTATGAAAATGACACCCTTATATGTGGAAAACAATGTTTCAAGGTGCTGCATGTAGTCCAACAGGTTTTCATTGGGTGACCTGTACATGGTCATCACTTTTAGCTTTCTTTTCTCTATAGTTTCTATCTCTATGATGGTAGTATTGAATCTACAGTCATTCAAAATTACACGGTAAATCAGGCTTTAGCATAGATAAATGGTGCCAATTCTTACGTTACATTATCACTATCATTACATTATCATTATCAGTATTTGCGAAGGGACAACATTGTAAAGCTAAGTTTTGTGTGAAATATTAACAAATCATGTATAAATTTAGTGTTAGGTTTCTTGCATAAATTTAAACACATGCCAAATTCGGCATTTTTAAGAATATATGCAACGAAACAAATTAGTTAAGTTAAATTAAAAATTGAAGCTGAATATAATAAGCGAATAATTCGGGATAACTTTAGAAGGGGTTATAAATTGCATTTAATTAAGCGTATGCTAAGATAAGGCATAATAACCACACATGCAATTGAGCAATTATTAAGTAAAAGTATAAGTTATAGTGAATTTGTGACTTTGAGTGTACTAAGAATAAGCTTTAATAAATATAACAGTAAACACAAGCCCACATATCTTATTTTCATACCTCTACACTGTCCACCTAAAAAAAAAAAATCTAGCTGTGGTGATCAATTACAACTACATTACAATACACTAGGATTGGGTCCGAGCTGATCGAAATTTTCATCATCATGTCGCACTGCAGTAGCAGGTTTATTCTGAAATATGACAGCGACGTCATCCGACTCGTTAGTTGGGCGTTCAGTGGCGGATCTAGCATTGAAATTAGGGGGGGGGGGGGTCATCTTATAAATTTAATTGAGCAAAACAAAAAACATGCAGAGCCGTAAGTCACTTAGTTTAGCCACCGCAGTACTGTATTGAGGTACTAGGAGCGTATTTTTATGGACCTAGTCAGTTCATATTATACATGTCAGTAGTTTTACATAAGAACGCTGCAAATATTTTAGAATGTTAGGAGTTAGTTGGGACTAAGTTGTGGCCTGATGTGGTAGTGAAGGAGTCTGTTTCGTGGTTTGGGAAGTATTTCTCGAGGGTTTTGGATCACCCAAAGTTGGGCTCTCAAACTCAAATTCTGAGAAAAACCTATACACATATATCTCATGCATACAATAATATTCATTGAAATAAATTTTAATTTTTTTAAGTTCTGGAATAAAAATATTGTGTGTATTTTGTGAAGCTGAATTATATAAAAAACAAAAATATAATATAAAAAATATTATTTTTTCAAATAACTCAAATTAATTAAATGATTTTTTTCTTTAATTTTTAGGGGGGGGGGGTCATGACCCCATGACCCCCCCGGATCCGCTACTGTGGGTGGTAGGTTTGAAGAAACAATCTTATGACTGTGTTTTAGTATATTAAACTGAAAGGAGGGCTCCGTTTATGGTCTTTGTTAAGCGGGCCTTTGTTAAAAGCTCGTTCCTTAATTTTGTTTTTGTTAGGTTGTTCTTGCTAAAAATCTTCTCGGTATCAGCATTGGAATGCGGGAGAGTTAAATGTATATCCCAAATTAAGGCAATCCTATATATTTGTGGTCTTTATCAGCAGTGCTGGAACTGACATATAATTAACAATAAACACTTAGAATGAAGCTTTTGCCAAAATATGACAACTTCATTTTTTGTTGTTAATATGTGATCTGTGGAGGAAGGAGGGAAGAAGTCGCCACTTTTCATCGTTTTACGAAAGTTTCTTATAGTCTGACGACATTGCCCTAGGACACAGGTTACGTAAAAACATCAGTAATTGATTGTCGTTTCGGTGTTTTGTTGATAAAGCTTTGTCGGGAATTAAAACAATGCCGCCAGTAATTCTTCATCAAAATGAAAACGTGCTTTAATTCCTATGGATAGTTATTCCAGTTGCTCTCGGAACTTTTCCCTGAAGTAAATAATGAGCTTCTAGTTGCCACTAACATGGAAATCTACTAGCTTCGGTCGGAATTTGGGTTGATTTATGTAATTTCGTTTGTTAAGGATAGTGCAATGATGACAAATGTATTATCAAATGATTTCTTGGCATCTTATAGTCCTTCTAGAAACTTATCAGGAATATTAAGGTGCAACAATAATAATATTAATATTACAACCTGTAAAGTGGTAATAGTCATGTGCAACAGCATGTTTTGGGTAACTCAAGGAAGTATTTGTCTTACTACAGTTTTAACCATCTACCACACCCTCAGTCCCATCCATCAGACAAAAGCTCTCCAGCATTTAATTCTTATACACTAAATGACATCATCAGTTAAGTTGTCCATCTCTAATAACAAAAGCACCTCTCCCTCTCCTCCCGCTCACATTTACTGTACGTTAAGGACTAGTAAAAAATTTAATATCACTAATGACATCCCCCCAATTTGTATGCTCGTCACATAAAAAGAATGGTGCCCAGGTGAAAAATTCCAGGTGTAATAAAAAAAAAGAAAAACGGAAAATTTCCTATGCCGTCGCCTCCGTGACACGGCCAGAAGGATTTTATCTGTTGCTCCTAATTAGTGTCATGAATGACTGCCAGCGATTTATCTTTTATTTCATATATATATCTAAGAGATAAATTAAAGGTGGAAGAAAAAAAAAAAGCATTTCCAAGGTAGGTCGAGGTGGAAAATTCATGTGATATGAGCAATCTTGTGGACATAAAGTTTTCAAAGATTATTATATAAGTGTCAACGTTTCTGCGCCGTATCGTGTCGTAGATGGTCGTGGCTTATTATTATTATTACCGAATTTCCCTCAAAAGACCGAAACTTACAGCAAGCTTTTCATTAGCCTTTTTAATTACCAACTTTAGTATTCCGCAGAACTTATGTCATTAAAACAGCAAAAAGGCAGAAACTGAACTTTTCTCATTAATTTTAAGGAAGACTCTTTGTGGCAGAAGTGGGATTAGTATATTGTGGTATACATCGCAAAACGGTATGGTGTATGCTCGTCACGTTCTGCATATATATTAAAGATTCAAACATTTCTGCCAAGTATACTTACATATGTAGTGATTAACGACATAAATTCTTGAATGTCATCAACTTTCCTTCGCCATAAAAAGGCGTAAAAATCTGATTTTGCTTTGCATTTTGAGAAACGATTTACAATCTTGGGAAGCACAGCTATTGGCATCATTTGCCTCACAAAACAAGGAGATTATCAGGTATAATTTGTCTAGAGTCACGTTTTTATCGTAAAGACGGATTCCACTTGATCTTACATTTTTCTTTCCGAATGTTGGATGCGTACACAACCATACATATATATGTATTCGTTACTCACATTGATTTTTAAAATGAAAGAAATTTTTAAACTTTTTCTCGACAATTATATACCGTAAAATGAATTTAGCAGGATTAGGCACTTAGGCACTATAATCTGGAGCACACTCTGTCTAACCTTCCCTCCCTCTCTGGATGCATGCCGCCCTCAACGAAGGTCGAATTTGACTAAAAACTGCGCCTCACCGATATTTTTATATGCATATCAAAGGGGAATGCTCAATTGCATTATGATACTCTGAACATATTTTATTAGCAATGTATATTTCAATTAAGCGGGAGAATGCTTTTGGTGGTCGAAAACATGAAATGCTGATTGTGCGGAATTGGTGCGTCGTAGAAAATGACTTCCTATGTGAAAAATTCAGAACATGGCTATGGAAGACAGAACTGCAAAAATATATGGGAAATGTAGCAACTGGGGTGTATGTGACCCAAGCGCTTGCAAATAGATTTCCGGTGGGAGAAAGTTTTCTGAATCGGGAAAAAAAGTGCACCACACGATAGTACTTGGACAGACATTTTATTTGTTATGCAACATGCGGTATTGAAACCACCACGACTCTCCCCCCCCCCCATCCGCCGCCGTTCCTACCCCCAACACTAAAAGTTTGTAGAGACAAATTTTCTTCCAAGAATTGTAGCTGGTAATGGACTCAGGCGAACAAAGAAACCCGTTTTCCGATCGGACATAATCATATCGAGTCAGATCCAATCTAAGGTGGGAAACATCTAGTACCTCAGTTCGAATAAAAAAGAGCGAAATATTAAAAAAGTGAGTACAGGAATGGCTATTTAACCCTTCTAGTATAGGAGACTGGGTACTCAAACTTTTACTTAGGACCTAAGGAATTCGATTCTTAGTACCATACTAGATTTTCCAAAATGTACTAGATCAAATTTTGAACTCTGCCCCCCCCCTCCCAACCATAAGCCTTCCGCTGCTTAATTAAAATAAACATTGTTAATAAAATATGTTCAGAATATCATAATGAATCGTTTAAGACATATCTCATGTCTGTTAACGTAGGGCCTGAAGTGGGCATTCCCCTACCTTGCCTCTTCCTGAATTTCCAAAATTCCCCTATACTCACCTCCACCATGTTTTGGACATTATTTCTCTTACTCAGTGATAGCAGCCCTTTTTGCAAAACTGCGGAAGGGTTGGTCTGATAAATTTAGATTAAGATCTCTGTTCAAATCAACCAGCTAACATGAAATACCTCGCTGAACTGCACATAGAACACCCTCAACAACAGGAGCATCCAGCAGGCCCAAATGGCGATCCCGACGAAAGTCTTGAAACTCGGGATCGAAAAGCTCAGCATCGATAATTTTTCTACACAGCCATGTTTCGGACAAGCACACCACGTCAAAGCTTTCACTCGCAGATGACATAAATAGCTGGGTAGTCTTAGATCGGAGTCCAGTTAGGGAACACCCCAGTAAATTGTATCTGTACGAGGAAATATGATCATATCATCTAAGTCCATAAATTAATCTAACACAATCATTGAACACCACATTAAGCATTTCTGAACAAACAGAGTCCAAGTGATGGAAGAAAAATCTACGATTAATGAAATGAGGAAAAAGAAATGACCTAACCAAAAGCATTCGAGTGTTTGTAGACATAGCAGAAAGCCAAAGGAAACGTATGGTACTATATCATATATTATACAAATTCTATATCCTATATGATCACAGCATTTCAATGCAGTCTTCAAACAGACCAATAGATCGATTTCATATAGATGTCCGTTACAACTCTCAACAGCATCGGGCAAATCATTGATGTACAAGCTGAATAGGAGTGGACCAAAAATTGAGCCTTGGGGTACACCACAGTTAAGTTGCAAAACACCAGATTTAGTATTACCTATTTTGACGTATTGATGTCGGCCTGATAAAAATCTATCAATAAGTACTATGGAAGAAGATAGGATGTTAAATTTTAATCCCATGTCATTTAGATTATTATCACAGGGTGTATCATTCACGATTATTCATAAAATATAATAAAATAAAATCTTTGGTGGCTTGTGGGCTGGGTATTGGGATGTTTTTTTTTCATAACCCATCTCAAGGTATTACATGGTAGATATACAGTTATCAACCTTATTATAAAACACCCTGTATATTTAATCACGTGAGGAAAATAGATATTTTTTGGTTTCTTACAAAAAATTTTTCGGCCAATTTGTGTGTAGTTGAAATAAATTCAACTGACATTGAGTTCCTTGCAAAACAACTTTTTGGTCATTATTGTTTGTTTCTTTGAAGGAGCTCTAAAGTAGAATAACATATCAAAACGGTTCACTTTTATTGTTGCTACTCACTATAGGCGAGATTTCATACTACGTATTATAAGGATTATAAAGTAGTAAAGAGTGCCTACATATGCTGTCAAACTTAGTAACATTTGATTTGCCTATGCAGTTGAGGTTTTAACCATAAATCTACTGAAGACCGATTTCTAATTTTATCATTTATCCTGTACAAAAAAAAAAAAAAACCTTAAGAATCAGATGACCACCACTCCTCTGATAAGGTTGATTGCATCTCACTAAAAGTTGAATTAATACAGTCACAGGTATTACCTTATTGGAAGCATTCTAATCTTCAACTTCTAGGCGAGAGCATAATAGGGATCAGGCTTTATACTTGAGCCTTTGATACACTTCTGACTTATATACATAGATGATTCCAAATTGGATGATGATAATGGACCAGAAGTTTTCTATGAGGAACCCGTATCGCAGCCTGCAATGGTGAATTGAATATTATCATGAAAACAGAAAAATATTTTCTATGGTAAGAAACAAAACAAGGAGACTGCAACACTTTCGTGATCTGCAGATTTTTAATATAGAGTACAAACTCATCCTCTCACAGTACAATGATGTACTTGTTTTATGAGACTCCATTTCATAAGATTTCCCAAGATACTTAACTTTCAGAGGACACCTATGCAGGATGAGACTGTTTGATAAACATTAACGGAGAAAAGCCTGAAACACAGTAACACAGTCTTTATTATTATTCAGCACACTCTCTGTTAAAAGATAAATAATAATCTTGGCTCCTGCATCCTTAAATGAAATGCATAAAGTAGGCAAAGAAGGATGAAAGCCTACTCTTTATTCATCAGAGTATTTAATTAGTTCTAAATCACGAAGGGGGGATATTTGAAATCTTAATGACTTATAAATTCTGGAGTTTTCGCCCTGGGTTCCAGCTCTCTTGATTCATCCAATCCATCCATTAAGAGTAAATTTGCTTGATCCTTATAGTGACTAGAAACGCTTTTAAAAGCCTCTAAAAGTTTTACACCTTTGCATCAATCATTCAACTAATCTATGAACATGTCTGTATTAATGAAATTACTAGTAGGCTCGTAAATGATATAGTAGTTGTGGACAGGATGTGGGATCGATAATTCGATACCTTGACACAAACGTACCTACAAAATGCACAAGATTTTATAATAACAGCATTGTCATTAATTTTATAACATCTTTATACCTACCCCCTTCACTAATTCTCCAGTTGAAGGAAGATTGTATATTTTTTTCACTAAAATAAATATAACGCGGAAACGTAAAGGATATTCAATGGCAGCAATAATACTCCCGAGAGAGATTGTTTCTTATTTACTGAACAGGAAGGACCTTTTATGCTTAAATAAGTACTGTTCGTGATTCGATGGATTTTTATTCCTCAGACGACCTCTGATTTTTATAATAATTGTTTCTGTCTGTTGGGAATTTCTTTGTCGTAATAGAATTTTTTTGGTCGTTTTCTGATTTAAAGAGATCCAGTGCCTTATTGCCTTTTTTCGATAATCAGAGTATAGAGCATACACTAGGGCTATAGGAGCTTTAATGCTCCAGTTTAATCGATCATGTAAATATATCTGTTTCTGGTATACACCATTTCTCTCCATCACTTACAGAATCTGTAAGGGATGATTTTTTTCCCCCCAACTAGTAATTATTAAGAGTTAGCGTCTAGTTGAAAAACATAAAAAACAAGCAAAGTTAACAAAATACGATTCACTTTAAATTGCAACTCGAAAGATTGAAAAATTTCCAAACCATAGAAAATTTTTAAAATTAGAAACGAGCAAAGCAGCAACTTTTCACTCACAAAATTCTTCTCCTACTTTTTGCCCAGGAAACCTACATAATTCCCGGCAGCAATAAATCTCAAGCATCTGAAATCAGCTTCTATGCAGTGTAGAGACTCTAGACTCGACTCGAAGCTATAAATTTTGCGTACTTCCTTCCAATATATATGTAAGTTCTCTAACTCGATATAGGAACACACATGCACACATAGATATACACCTACATACATGTATACCTAGAAAATTTCTATTGCTGTACTATATCCGTCCGACAGGGTGGCAGGATTTGTTTTCTTTTTATACCTTTCTCCTTATATCCTAGAACAGTTCAGGCAGGACGTTTCCATTATAAAAATAAAATAAATTGCTTGCGACACAGGAGAAAGTCGTTAACTCCCTGGGAGAGTCCTTCTATTACCTTAAATCGTCAGTTAAGGTCGGCTTTTGCCCACCTGAATGAGATTTAATTATAGCAATAAAAGTAAAATGCGGAACTCACGCCACGCTTTTCAACATAACGGTGTTTTTTTTAATTATTCTCAGGGAAATGTCAACAAGGAGTTGGGGGCTTGTAAAAATTTACACTTGTTGTAAAATAATAATAATTTTTTTTTTGTCATTTTATCTGATTTTTATGTGGCTGTTTACAAAGTGCCATCTTAGTTTTTGAGATAATTTTATAAAAAAGGACCTTAAATGTACATATAATGTCGGTAATACAGGAAAAATAAATATACCGAAAAATGTGTTACCTTTGAACTGCTTTTTTTTTCTTATCCAATATTTACGAAAAGAAATTGTTGATGACTTTGGAATAAATTACCACCAACCCTACCATCACCATCGCTAAATAGGACATGGAAAAGTATCTAAAATCTTGAATTTTGAGGGTAGGTTCAAAACTTATTGTACCTATTTACTTTTACGAGTCAATATGTATGCCCAAATGGCCGATATACTCAAGAAATATATAGTTGCTCTCTCTACCACTACGTAGGTGGGTATGTACGTCTGAACACCATCTGAGAGGTATTTTCGTAAATAAGCGCTAACAATGGAACGACTTAACAAATTGGGTTAGCTGAAGCGGATAAACTTTGACTGTCGACTAAGAGAAAAGTTAATTGAGCTCATTAAGTCTTTTATTGGCTTAATGGGAGCATCCTCTTGTTGCTAGCGAAAATTAGCGAATTTTATTGGAATGTTGGTTTTTTTTTATGTAGGTATAGGTATAATTTGCTATGGATTCAGTTTCGGATTACATGCTGGCCATTGACACCTAAAACATATAACAATTTTCTTTAATTAAAAATGTTTTGTTTTTGTGTCTGATTACTACATTTATGTAGATTTATTTTCATGTATTATTCTTAGGTTTGTGACCTCGGTAGATTAGTTGAATGGTAAGCGTACGTACTGATTAACGTCTTAACGAGTTCAACATTGGCACGGTCCTGCACTTTTCATCCTACATAACTTTCTTTCGACTTTTATGGCTTCTCCTGTTCTATATCCACCATCCTCGCCAAAAAAGCTCTCTCAAACCTCTCTTCCAGGAGTATCATAATATATACATAGGTTAGGTACTCCAGCGAAGCGGAAAAATACTTGCAGGGTTTTCTAAATATTTATAAGGCTTTCATCATTAGCAGATGCGTCAACCAAAACAAAAAACACATATGAAAATAATCAGATGACATCCCCATCAATGAATATCTACTGCCGACTAATTCAACATAACATGGGTCTTGTAAATTAAATACATGTGGTATTAGGATTGGAACAAAAACAAAGGTAGCCAAATCATACTTCCACTCTTGAGACAGCAGATTTTTTTATTGGCTATTATGAGTCAAGTGATCATTCCAGTTTCAAGCATTACAGTGTGGGTGTGTTATTTGTTCTATCGACTATAAGGCAGCAAGGGCACCAAGTTGACAAAATGTAATCATGAAGGGCATTTTGAGGCACCTTAAAGAGCACCTTATACCGGAAACAGACTTGCCGTTCAGTGTTGGGCAAAATGTAATCTGATTAATGATTAACAATTACAATTAACCATGTAATCTGAAATCAGATTTCTAATGTAATCCACTTCCATAATTACATAATGTTATCGATTAACGTGTAATGTGATTACAAGTTAATCTGATTACACATTAATCGATTACAAGTTAATCCCACTACATGTTAATCTAATTAATGTGATTACATTTAAGACATTTACGATATTTAAGATATTTGTATTCTAATTCTTCATAAAACTCCCTAAAATTAATTTCGTACGAGAACAATACTATTTTCTTTCAATTCATTGCATTATATTATTAATTACTTTTAAGTAATCTACAAAGTAATCTGTTACAATGTAATTAGATTACAAAATAATCTAATTATATTGTAACAGATTACACATTTGATAGATTACATATTCTCTCATAAGTAATCTGATTGATATGTAATCGAATACAATTTAATTAGATTACTTTGTAATTTTACTAAACTGTAATGGAATTATTAATTAAATTACACTGAAATCAGATTACGCCCAACACTGTTGCCGTTTCAAACTGAGATATTGATATTGCAATTATGTCATATTGCACTTATAGAATTTCAGACACAACCTTGCGGTTTACGATACTGAGAATTAATTAGAGAACGTACACTTAATTTATCATTTGATTTGTCATTTAATTTGTCATTTGACTTAAGCAAATATTGTGGAATTACTTGTCTATATAGCAAATAAAAACGAAATAACCACTTCAAATTGACAAGTGTAAAATATTAAATGTCAGAAAAAGTCGCTGCCAATATTGTAGTATAAAATTCGGTTCTAAAAGGTTCGTGTATTAAATAAGTATGGTTTATAACTAGGGTCAGATTGCAATAAACTCTCTATACCGCGAAATTCTTAGCAATTTCAATATTGAGTTCCAATGTTCTATATTATTTCATTAATGTTCTTCATTATTTCAATTAAACGAGGGAAGACTTGGCGGATCAAAGTTTTATTCGATACATTTCGAAAAATCTAGTATAGAATCTAGTTCTTTGGGTCCTCAGTAAAAGTTTGAGTACCCATACTCCTATACTCGAAGGTTTAAATTGCTATCTCCGTACTCACATTTTTGGTATTTCAATATTTTTTATTTGAACTGGGGTACTAGATTTTTCGCAATTTAGATCGGGTCTAACTTAGTAGGGCTATGTCTGATCGGAAAACGGATTTCCAAGTTCACCTCATCTCATTACCAACGAGCTAAAGTTCATAGAAGAAAATTTTCCTCTGCACTTCGGGTATGAATTTCCGGGGGGGGGGGGGGAGGGGGGCAGGTATCTCTAATACGGAATGTTGCATATTAAATTCAAAGTTTTGCCGAGTATTATTAAGTCGTGTACTTTTTACCTGAATCAGAAAACTTTCTCAGGAAGTTTTGGCCGCCGAAAACCCCATTTTCATGAACTTGGGTCACATACACCCCAGCTATTACATTTCGCATATATTTTGCGGCCATTAGTGCTCTCTTCTGAAAAATTTTTCCATGGGAAGACATTTTTCATGACTAACCCATTCTGCGCAATCATGGGAAGTAGAAAAGTCCACGAAATTCGATCGCCAAAGCTTTCCCCCTCTTAATTGAAATAATATGTTCAAAGTATCATAATGCATCGTTTAAGACATCTCTCATGCGTGGAGGTGTCGAGCCTAAAGTTGTATGAAAAGTGGCCATTCCCCATTATATTCTCCCAACGAGACAATGCAATCTGGATGAAATTTAAAGCCTCTTTTGCTTAGTTTGGATCCGAATAGTTTAGATCCAGATCCGGATAGTTCAGATTCAGTTTGGGATAGTTCGTATCCGGATCCAGATTGTTCAGATCCGAATAGTTCAAAACTGGATCTAGATAGTGCGGATTCAGTTAGTTTACAGATCCGGGTATACGTATATCCGGATATTAGCAAATCCGCATCCAATTTTCTGCTCTAATACTACTCATCTAATCAAGGGCTATTCGAGGCTCCGCTTCTGTTTCTTTGTTTCCTAGTGTTGGGACTGTTATCTGTCACTTATTACGTAAAACGCATCATATTGAGAAGTCTAATATTGTCGTTATTCCACAGGTTGATGTCCTTGCTTATGATAAAAGCTTTCGAATTATGTCATTAAACCCTACAAATGTTCTCTGTCAGCCATGCAGTTTAATTTCGGTTGTTGTTCCTAATGGCAGAGGGTAGGAGGTTTGTAGAAGTACGGCTAGGTAGGTAGGAAAAAGTGGAAGTAAATTTCGAACCTACGTTACTAGTGGAACACCAAGACGTCATGGAATGCCAATCCCTAAGATTGCTTGGGTGTTCTCTGGATTGTCCATCACTTTAAGAAGGATAAGACTTAATGAGTGAGTCACAAATTGCCTTGCGAAACAGTCGTAGTTATTTAAGAACGTGTAGGCATTCCTATACAACGGATTGATTCATGTATACGAAATAGATTTTGGCTTTTCTTCATTTTTCCAACCACTTAAACCTCGATATCCTTATATATCCTCTTACATAGGTAGCACGTTCTGCCAGTGACAAGTTGTTGCGAGTTGCATAGATATTCGTGAATGTCGCCATTGATGACTGCTGTTCCCATTAGGTATTATCCTATGCTCAAAACCAAGGAAGATATATCCACCATTAATAATAATCAATGGCTTTGTGAGGATATGTTACTTAAAACGAAACATGTCACCACCCTAAGATTTGGTTTAAGGATGGGCTAAGAGAGCTGATATGTAGGAGTTCGACTACCATGCAGTAATTTTACTCGAAATTTAGAAACTGCAAAATTTCTGTTTCCTAATAAGTTTCTTATACCCTGCCTTGTATTTCATGCATCCTATGTAAAAGGAAATCGTAACAAGACAACAGGATGCCTTGATGGAATATGCTTTGTGTGCTTAACTGATTGTAGAACAAACCACACGAAGCATCTGTTGTGTTATGGAAGGTTTATTGATAGCCGTAAAGGCAAGAGACTGCGGAGGAGCGATAAGAAGACATGAGACTGGAAGGAACCACCAAGTTTAACATTCCCAAAATGTTCACAGTTGTTTGTAATTCAAAGACGATGCCATCAAGATCCGAGTCTGATCGGTCAAAGAGTTTGCGAATGAATTCCTGTTTAGTTCTAAGATTTTCAAATGGAAATTAAGGGAATCATTGTAGCATGAATTGCCACTATCCTTGGTAGAAAATTATCATTCAAATTAACTCCGTTACGTTGCAAGCGAAGTTTTCATTGCACGAGCTCATGTTATTGCTGTTCTTGCAAGTTTGTTTTGAACGCGATAAAATATTGAAGTCGACTCAATTTCTTGTTAGTGCAACCTGGATGACTACATACATAGTATACATGCCAGAAGCATTAAGTGAAGCTTTTTTTCTTTTTATTTTTGTCGCATAATATATTTGCTGGATATATAGCTTTAGCAAAAGTTTCATTGCCAACGGGAAGATTGTTGGTAACAATCCTTGTGGAAAGAAATGGAAAAATCAGTGTGCCGTGTAAGTTGACTTGCTTAAAATTGCTTGGAGGTAGTTAACGTCACCATTTTTAACGTCTTGCTCAGTGGGTGGATATAAGTTATTCATGTCACCTTTGATACGTTGCATTACGTGGCACATTTATTCCTAAAGAAATATTCCGCCCTATATATGGGCACTTGACAAATGATGTCTGCAAAATACCACGTGAAGATGAAATGGTTTGAAGAGGCCCTAGTGAGTACTTATAATAGCTGCGCTGATATGGAAACGGTAGAAGAATATGCGATTATTATTTTGATGGAGATTTGGGGGGTTTATTTTTTTTAATTTTTCTCTTGATTTCTAACAAGTCCTTTTTTTTTCAAAAATAAAAAGTTGAAAATAAATGTCAACTAAATCTTAAGTCTCCTTGGTGCAAATTACTTCACGGTTATTTGCACCAAGGCATTCATCCAGAATAACGTAATGATTTTCCGACAGGAATGGTGATTCCATAATATTTTTTGTTGTTGGAGTCGGTGCCAGGACGAGACCACCTCTTATATACGGCCTTAACACCGCTTAACGTTTATATGTAAACAACAATTTTTTAAATTTACAATTTTCCAGATATCTAGAACTTCGCGCTGTACTTGGTTTTCCGTATTTCAATAGGTTACTAAGTCTACTTAAAATTGACTCAAACAAGAAATACCTGAGAGGTCGCATCCGAAGTTTCTAAAGAAAAACGTAAATGCTTATTTAAAGAAGAAATTTCAGCACATTAAAACCATCTCATATTATTACCATTACTCCAGTATATGAGAGAAATTAGGAAAGGGGAATGCCGACTTTTAATACGACTTTAGATACAACACCTTTAGAAATGAGAGATGTCTTAAACGACGCATTATGATACTCTGAACATATTTTATTAACAATGTTTATTTCAATTAAGCGGGGCACTTTCTAGAGTGAAAAACTGAATTTTTGTACTTCTTCTGATTTCGCGTCGTGAGATATAAGTTCCTATGAGAAAAATGTTCACAACAGATCACTGATGACCACGGAATAAAGAAATGCGACTATATTTACGAAATGCAGTACCTGGGGTGTATGTGACCCAAGTGAATGAAAATGGGGTCTCCGGCTAGTGGTAGAGTCCTAGAGTGAATCAGAATGTACAAAGAGACCAGCATCCTCATCGCACGATGGGTCATCTAGAGAGCATCCCAGCAGATGGGATCTCGAGTATTGGACGTGATCAAAGCGTCTTAGTCTGACAATAAAGCAGATGAAAGTCATTAAAAGCGACGTTAAACCTATGAGCGCACAAGCTATCGAGTTTTGGAAAACTTAAGCTACCAACATTAAAACGTGGAAGAAGAAGTGCTTTAATTGGTCTCGTACATATATCTGTCGATAAAATATCAGCTGATAACCAGAACTGACGAAGGCATCCATATATTTTCTTCAAGATTAATGTGATGTGGTCACAACAGCTCCAAGTAGAGTTGATTACTACTCCCAAATTGTTGACGCGGTACACTCTAGAGAGGATAGAACCATTTAGCTTCACCCCACCCCTGAAAAGTCATTGATGTTGGAATTAGCATTTCTTTGAAAAACCATGTATTGAGACTTGGCAGGATTCAGCATGAGTTGATTTCTCATTGACCAATGGTATATTCTATTAACATCATCATTTGTGCATGCCAGGCAATCCTCCATCAGCCCAATTAGTCTACTGAAATAAAGCAGCACATCGTCAGTATACAGATGAATTTTCACGTCTTCAATAATATTAGGAAGGTCATTTATAAAAGTGCCTACTGAACAATAGAGGTCCCAATATAGAACCTTGTGAAATTCCACACCGGATAGATAGAAGGTTAGATATAACATTATTCACTTTCACTAGCTGACATCTGTCCAATAAAAAACTGCATATCAATTCGGTGGCTGAAGACGAAAAATCAAAGTGAGCAGATAACTTAGACAGCAGGATGTCATGATTTACACTGTCAAATATCTTTGAAAAGTCGAGCAACACCAGTAAAAAGTATACAGAAACAAATTTTCTTCTACAAATTCTATCTGGTAATAAGCTGAGGCGAGCAATGAAACCCGTTTTCCAATCGAACATAACCCTGCCAAGTTAGAGCCGATTTAAAGTGCGAAAAATCTAGTACCTCAGCTCAAACAAAAAACAGGGAAATACTAAAAAAGCAAGTATGAGAATGGCTATTAAGACCTCCGAGAATAGGAGTGTGGGTACTCAAACTTCTTCTCAGGACCTAAGGAATTCAATCCTGTACTAGATTTCAAAATGTATTAGATCAAACTTTGGCTCCCAACGCTGCCCCCGCTTAATTTAAATGAACATTGCTAATAAAATATATTTGGAGTATCATAATGCATTGTTGAATACCTCTCTCATATCTGGAGGTGTCGAGCCTAAAATGGACATTCCCCTTTGCAGTCTTATTAGAATAATTTAACTGAACTTTCATGATTTCTGCTAGCCTGTTTATACCTTCACTGTGTTCTTACACTAGAAAACTTGAACTCAACACAAACATTGGAGAAGCTTCACATAATTTGGCTGATATAAGCATTCATGTTTGTTATATTATTTATTCTAAAGCCTAATACTGAGATCCGCACTTAACTAAATTTTATCGAAGCTCCATTATCGGACCATTCTTTTAGTAACTAAAATATCAGAACAGAGACTCAGAAATGAGAGATATTCAAAAAAATGAGAAGAAAAAGCATTTTTATTATTTTACTCGTTCTATTCCAATATGTTAGTGTTTTTGTTTTTCATTTTTTGTTTTTTGTGTTTTTCGTTGTTAATATTTCACAGAACTTTATCAAGAAATATTATTAGCGTGCTAATGAAAACGGTCCGGACCTATAAATTCAAGCTAAATTGATTGGAGACTTACAATCTCTAATCAAAACCAACAAGCCAAATTTATCGTGTTAAGTTTAGTACTGATATCACCAAAATTCAGGACAAAATTTCGCCCATAGCTCTTAGCGCGATAAATTTTATAGGCAAATTTAATTTAACGCGAATCTCAGTATACTTAGGCTTAAGAATAAAACTCTTTCGCCATTTTGAATTATTGTTATATAAAATTTTAAAACTTTATTTTCATCCAGCTTCGGTAAATTATTCATTCTTCGAATCGCCTGCTTCGGTGTTTATCAACAGCAATCAAATTTAAATCTACAATTATTCTGAGAACGTTGTATACAAAATTTCAGAACTCTAGTCAATACCTTCTCAAGAAGTGTCCAAATATATAGTGAAAATCACAAATTTTTATATGGCAATACTACGAAGGAGTTGCTCGATTCTAACCGTCTATGAACTTAACCTTACTTTTTTCATAATATCTTTCTGTGTGAAATAAATTTTAGCTCGCAATATCAACATGTTCTCAATCCGATAGACAGATAGACGGACAGACAAGGGCAGATCCAGCATTGAAATTAGAAAATTTAGAAAAGTTAAAACATGAAATAGGGCATCACTTGTCCAGCACCGTAAGTCGCTTAGTTTAGTCACCGCAGTACTGTAGTTAGGTACTAGGAAGATTTATATTAAGTTTATCATTCCATTTGTAACACCTCGAAATAATTATGGTAGAGCAAAATGGACACGATACCCACGCATAATATTAAAAGTTATTTTGATTCTTGCATGTCCGTCCGTCCGTCCGTTTGTCTGTCCGTCTGTCCGTCTGTCCCTCTGCCCGTATGCACGATAACTCGAGAACGCGTCCACTTAGAAAGCTAAAATTTTGTACACGAACTTTAAAAAAAAAGTAAAATTAAGTTCGAAAATGGGACAAATCGGGGAACTCCTTCGTTGGGTTGCCATACAAAAATTTAGGTTTTTTACATATACTGTGAAAACGATCAGTTCTAGACATTTTTATTGTACTAAAAACTTCTTCAGAATACGAAATCCTATAAAATTGGTAATAATTATTCTTTCTGTCCGACGAACTGTTCTAGAAATATATGCCAAAAACCACTTCAAAAATCAAACTTGCATAGATCGGTGATCATACGAAATTTTACCCGGGCATTCATCTAGGGTAGACCAATTCTAACTTTTTTACTTGCCATTTTTTAATAAAATAGTAGTTTAGGGTAAAAACTGCAGGAGTCATTCAAATCAAACATTTCTCAATTTTACACACTGGATTAGTATATATAATATGGATTGCTCGATATACTATTTCATGCGGGTACAATTTTGTGTGTCTAAAATAGCTCTTACGTCGGTTCCAACATTGAAAAAACCATTGGCGGGAAGTTGAAAAGTGAATTTAAAATTACCTTTCGAATTTCTGTTGAGTATCTATGAATATATTGAATTTGCTAAAACACTTTTTGTCACTAATTAACCCAAATAATTAATTTAAAAACATTTATTTCGATGAGCGCACCTATTTATTTATTGTTTACAGCTCTCTCTCTCTCTCAGTTGGTACTTGGTGCTAAGACCGAAAGAGAACACTATACAAAAGTGAGCCCACTTTCTGCAGTGAATTTCTATGGACGTAGGCAGTCCATATTAGACATGTCAGTGGTTTTACATAAGTGCCTCTGCAAATATTTTAGAATGTTAGGAGTTAGGACTAAGTTGAGGCTCTGATGTGATAGTGAGGAATTCCGTTTCGTGGATTGGGAAGTACTTCTCGAGGGTTTTGGTAGACGCAAAGTTGGGGTCCCAAACTCAAATTCTGAGAAAAACCTATACACATACATGTATACAATAATTATCATTGAAATAATTTTTATTTCTTTAAGAAATATAAAATAAAAAGTATATTTTTTCAAATAACTCAATTAATTAACTATTTTATACTTTAATCTGTTTAGCGAGGGGGGTCATGACCCCCTCCACAGGACCCTCTCCACTGGATCCGTCACTGCATACAGGAAAAAATCGAATTGTTTCATGATTCTATCCAAGAATTGAAATCAAAACTAAAACAAACAAAGAAAATAGTAAAGTGGCTCATCTTTCAATAAGATAAATTTTACATACATGCAGTCGACATTGTTCGAGTGTAGTGGTAGATGCACAGTACAACATCAACGATTTGAATCCTTTTGCGCGCAACAACAACAACTTCTATTAGTCCAAGAGCTAGCAATGTTTTCGAGGAATTACTTTAGTTCGGCTAGATTTTTTATAGGCCTTTCCTTACAGTACCTATATCAATAGTCATGCGGCCCATCTGGCTGATGAGAGGAGTTGTGTTTACCTGTGCGCATTCCATTCCACAGGTTTTTTTCATCTGTTTTCATAAACATCGAAAAATATGAATTCACTATTTACAGACAAATATCTCGTTGCTAGTACCGTGCTAGACGTTTTTGTTTCGTTACAAAAAAAATATATATATATTTTATTACTGCTGTAATTTTTATACAAGCTAATTTAATTATCGAACCACATGAAATTAATTCCCTAGATACACAGCGCTCTAATGAAGAGATAACTAAAGACTCATTAGTCCATAATGATTCATTATAAACTGCAGACACACAGCCCTTTCTTTAATTAAGTATTACTGTCAAACTGGTTTTGATGAACTTATCACATTAAAGAAGCGATTTGGATCGAATTAACGCGATAAACTTTGTTTTTATTTATTTTATTTTTCAACTTAACAACTTGTTTGGGAGGTAAAAGGCAGCCTTCCTTATTACTTCTTTGGAAGGTAAAAGGAAGCCTTCCCTATTACTTCTTTGGAAGGTAAAAGGAAGCCTTCCCTATTACTTCTTTGGAAGGTAAAAGGAAGCCTTCCTTATTACTTCTTTGGAAGGTAAAAGGAAGCCTTCTTTATTACTTCTTTGGAAGGTAAAAGGAAGCCTTCCCTATTACTTCTTTGGAAGGTAAAAGGAAGCCTTCCCTATTACTTCTTTGGAAGGTAAAAGGAAGCCTTCCCTATTACTTCTTTGGAAGGTAAAAGGAAGCCTTCCCTATTACTTCTTTGGAAGGTAAAAGGAAGCCTTCCCTATTACTTCTCTGGAAGGTGAAAGGAAGCCTTCCCTATTACTTCTTTGGAAGGTAAAAGGAAGCCTTCCTTATTACTTCTTTGGACGGTAAAAGGAAGCCTTCCCTATTACTTCTTTGGATGGTGAAAGGAAGCCTTCCCTATTACTTCTTTGTAAGGTAAAAGGAAGCCTTCCGTATTACTTCTTTGGAAGGTAAAAGGAAGCCTTCCTTATTACTTCTTTGGAAGGTAAAAGGAAGCCTTCCCTATTACTTCTTTGGAAGGTAAAAGGAAGCCTTCCCTATTACTTCTTTGGAAGGTGAAAGAGGCCTTCCCTATTACTTCTTTGGAAGGTAAAAGGAAGCCTTCCTTCTTACTTCTTTGGAAGGTAAAAGGAAGCCTTCCCTATTACTTCTTTGGAAGGTAAAAGGAAGCCTTCCCTATTACTTCTTTGGAAGGTAAAAAGAAGCCTTCCCTATTACTTCTTTGAATGGTAAAAGGAAGCCTTCCTTATTACTTCTTTGGAAGGTAAAAGGAAGCCTTCCCTATTACTTCTTTGGAAGGTAAAAGGAAGCCTTCCCTATTACTTCTTTGGAAGGTGAAAGGAAGCCTTCCCTATTACTTCTTTGGAAGGTAAAAGGAAGCCTTCCTTATTACTTCTTTGGAAGGTAAAAGGAAGCCTTCCCTATTACTTCTTTGGAAGGTAAAAGGAAGCCTTCCTTATTACTTCTTTGGAAGGTAAAAGGAAGCCTTCCTTATTACTTCTTTGGAAGGTAAAAGGAAGCCTTCCTTATTACTTCTTTGGAAGGTAAAAGGAAGCCTTCCCTATTACTTCTTTGGAAGGTAAAAGGAAGCCTTCCCTATTACTTCTTTGGAAGGTAAAAGGAAGCCTTCCCTATTACTTCTTTGGAAGGTAAAAGGAAGCCTTCCCTATTACTTCTTTGGAAGGTGAAAGGAAGCCTTCCCTATTACTTCTTTGGAAGGTAAAAGGAAGCCTTCCCTATTACTTCTTTGGAAGGTAAAAGGAAGCCTTCCCTATTACTTCTTTGGAAGGTAAAAGGAAGCCTTCCCTATTACTTCTTTGGAAGGTAAAAGGAAGCCTTCCCTATTACTTCTTTGGAAGGTAAAAGGAAGCCTTCCCTATTACTTCTTTGGAAGATGAAAGGAAGCCTTCCCTATTACTTCTTTGGAAGGTAAAAGGAAGCCTTCCTTATCACTTCTTTGGAAGGTAAAAGGAAGCCTTCCTTATTACTTCTTTGGAAGGTAAAAGGAAGCCTTCCCTATTACTTCTTTGGAAGGTAAGAGGAACCCTTCCCTATTACTTCTTTGGAAGGTAAAAGGAAGCCTTCCCTATTACTTCTTTGGAAGGTAAAAGGAAGCCTTCCCTATTACTTCTTTGGAAGGTGAAAGGAAGCCTTCCCTATTACTTCTTCGGAAGGTGAAACGAAGCCTTCCCTATTGCTTCTTTGGAATGTAAAAGGAAGCCTTCCTTATTACTTCTTTGGACGGTAAAAGGAAGCCTTCCCTATTACTTCTTTGGATGTTAAAAGGAAGCCTTCCTTATTACTTCTTTGGAAGGTAAAAGGAAGCCTTCCTTATTACTTCTTTGGAAGGTAAAAGGAAGCCTTCCTTATTATTTCTTTGGAAGTTGAAAGGAAGCCTTCCCTATTACTTCTTTGGAAGGTAAAAGGAAGCCTTCCTTATTACTTCTTTTGAAGGTAAAAGGAAGCCTTCCTTATTGCTTCTTTGGAAGGTAAAAGGAAGCCTTCCTTATTACTTCTTTGGAAGGTAAAAGGAAGCCTTCCCTATTACTTCTTTGGAAGGTAAAAAGAAGCCTTCCCTATTACTTCTTTGGAAGGTAAAAGGAAGCCTTCCCTATTACTTGTTTGGAAGGTAAAAGGAAGCTTTCCCTATTACTTCTTTGGAAGGTAAAAGGAAGCCTTCCCTATTACTTCTTTGGAAGATGAAAGGAAGCCTTCCCTATTACTTCTTTGGAAGGTAAAAGGAAGCCTTCCTTATCACTTCTTTGGAAGGTAAAAGGAAGCCTTCCTTATTACTTCTTTGGAAGGTAAAAGAAAGCCTTCCCTATTACTTCTTTGGAAGGTAAGAGGAACCCTTCCCTATTACTTCTTTGGAAGGTAAAAGGAAGCCTTCCCTATTACTTCTTTGGAAGGTAAAAGGAAGCCTTCCCTATTACTTCTTTGGAAGGTGAAAGGAAGCCTTCCCTATTACTTCTTCGGAAGGTGAAACGAAGCCTTCCCTATTGCTTCTTTTTAAGGTAAAAGGAAGCCTTCCTTATTACTTCTTTGGAAGGTAAAAGGAAGCCTTCCTTATTATTTCTTTGGAAGTTGAAAGGAAGCCTTCCCTATTACTTCTTTGGAAGGTAAAAGGAAGCCTTCCTTATTACTTCTTTTGAAGGTAAAAGGAAGCCTTCCTTATTGCTTCTTTGGAAGGTAAAAGGAAGCCTTCCTTATTACTTCTTTGGAAGGTAAAAGGAAGCCTTCCCTATTACTTCTTTGGAAGGTAAAAAGAAGCCTTCCCTATTACTTCTTTGGAAGGTAAAAGGAAGCCTTCCCTATTACTTCTTTGGAAGGTGAAAGGAAGCCTTCCCTATTACTTCTTCGGAAGGTGAAACGAAGCCTTCCCTATTACTTCTTTGGAAGGTAAAAGGAAGCCTTCCCTATTACTTCTTTGGAAGGTAAAAAGAAGCCTTCACTATTACTTCTTTGGAAGGTAAAAGGAAGCCTTCCCTATTACTTGTTTGGAAGGTAAAAGGAAGCCTTCCCTATTACTTCTTTGGAAGGTAAAAGGAAGCCTTCCTTATTACTTCTTTGGAAGTTGAAAGGAAGCCTTCCCTATTACTTCTTTGGAAGGTAAAAGGAAGCCTTCCTTATTACTTCTTTGGAAGGTGAAAAGAAGCCTTCCTTATTACTTCTTTGGAAGGTAAAAGGAGGCCTTCCTTATTACTTCTTTGGAAGGTAAAAGGAAGCCTTCCCTATTACTTCTTTGGATGGTGAAAGGAAGCCTTCCCTATTACTTCTTTGGAAGGTGAAAGGAAGCCTTCCTTATTACTTCTTTGGAAGGTAAAAGGAAGCCTTCCCTATTACTTCTTTGGAAGGTGAAAGGAAGCCTTCCCTATTACTTCTTTGGAAGGTGAAAGGAAGCCTTCCTTATTACTTCTTTGGAAGGTAAAAGGAAGCCTTCCCTATTACTTCTTTGGAAGGTGAAAGGAAGCCTTCCTTATTAACAACATATAATCTACTTGATATTCATTAGGTATTTGATCGCCTCTTATCTCAGCATGGTAGAAGCTAAGTATTTCTTTTGTGCAGCTGAAAATCTATTTCGAAATAGCTATATGAGGTTTTCAATCTCCATTTCTACAAATATTTGCGATTTTTTTCAAAATATAATAATATGTCATAATACTAAAAATTCATGTCCACACTAGTCTAACTCTATTTACTCCCTTGAAACTCATAACCCATTTACCGGTTCTAATAGATGTTATTACATACACGTCTCTTCTTTTTGTTTTAGTGCTCAGCAATTGAATTCGATTTTTATGGTAATGAGACGTGTTTTGTGAATTAATGATCACAAATGAAAACATTATTGAACACCCATTTTTGTTCAAACATAATAAGTCCCCCCCATACAAGCAAAATTTGTGATACCTCCGGACCAGAGGATTAAATCACTTTCGTTCGAATGCCCAAACGTGATATCTGGAATCTATTCAAGTTTATTTCGAATAATTCTATTCCATATCACGTTTCCTTCCTAATCCAATTTCGGCATTAAAGAAGTGAAATACCATAAATGCGGATGTAACAGAAATTCATACCAAACAGCAAAGACATCTAGGCAGACTGTGTTTGTATACATAAAGTCATATCAACGTAGGGTCCCCTGAAAAAAATGCTGTGAGTCTTTATGCAAATTTAAGGAAAAAATTTTTATGGAAAAAATAAAAGTAAAAATTTGATAAAAATAGATTCCCGTACTAGGTATACGCAAGTATAAGGTAAATTGAAGGTAATGGAGAAGAAAAGACCCATTGGTTGGAGCAGTTTGAGGACCATCTTAAGACTTGGTATTTACCCACTTCCAAAATTGATTGGAAGTACGTGAAATGTGCGTGAATATAAAATGTTAGCTACCGTCGTATATTAGAAAAGGTAAGATAGGAAAGGTTTTGTGACTTTACTCTAATTTGCTCCAATACAAATGAAATTCTTTAAAGTTTAATAGTGATTGACAAATTGCGCAACTAAGGTTTTGAAAATTGTTTTATTTAGCAATTTCCCAAGACTTAAATTTCCTTATGGTAAAGCCACAAGGGATTGAAATAAATTATTCAGTCAAGAAAAGTTATATAGCAAAAGGTAAAACTGATCTAAAAAGAAACGCAATTCGAATTCGGCTTAAGGAAGTACAAGTTTATGGAACTCCTATTCGAGATTTTACATACCATAAATTATGGATTCACTTTGTGGTACTTTTCCCATTTTTTTTTAACGAATAGAAAGGTTAAAAGGATACAGATCCTAGACGGGACATTACCCACAGGAAGTTGAGCAAGTCATATCAAAGCAGATTGTTCTATAAATTGTGTTAAAAAAGGCCTTAGAAATTATTCATGTCCCTTATTCTTTATATATTAACTAAAGGGATTTCCAATAAGAGGTGTTATTTTAATTAGCCCGCTATTTCTGCAGATGTCACATTTTGAGCTGTCATTTTTTGACATTTGACAAGTAGAAACTACGCCATTAATAAAAATGGAACGAGACACGATTCAACAACGCATTGAAATTATTAAAATTCACTATAAAAATGGTGAAAATGTGGCAGAGACGGTTCGTAAAACTCGAACATTTTTGGGTCGTCGTGAAGCACCTTGTCGGACCGCCATACAGAAATTGGTAGAAAAATTCGAGCTGTCGGGACAAGTTAGTGATGTGAAGAATAAAACCCGTGCACGTCGCTCAAGAACAGCCGAGAATATTGCTGCTGTAGCCGAAAGTGTTGAAGTAAACCCAGGTTTGTCCATTCCTCGTCGTTCTTTGGAATTAGGCATTCCACAAACGTCATTACACCGTATTTTGCATAAAGATTTGGGTCTTAAGGCTTACAAAGTTCAGTTAACACAAGAACTCAAGTCGGCCGATCATCAACAACGTCGAGTCTTTGCTGATTGGGTCCTTGAAATGCATGAAAATGATCCGGAATTCCATCGAAAACTCATCTTGAGTGATGAGGCCCATTTCCACCTCGATGGGTTCGTCAACAAGCAAAATTGTCGCATCTGGAGCTCGGAAAACCCAAGAGTTATTGTTGAAAAGCCTCTCTATCCTCAACGTGTGACTGTTTGGTGCGGTTTATGGTCCCGCGGGGTCATTGGACCTTACTTTTTCGAAAATGAGGCTGGAGCAACAGTTACGGTGAATGGATTGCGCTATCGACAGATGATTAATGAATTTTTATGGCCGGAATTGGATGGTATTGATCTGGACAACGTTTACTTTCAACAAGACGGCGCTACGTGCCATACAAGCAACGAAATCATTGATCTTTTACGGGAAAAGTTTCCGGACCGTATTATCTTTCGAAGAGGTGATCACAATTGGCCACCGAGATCTTGTCACTTAACACCTTGCCACTTCTTCCTTTGGGGCCACGTGAAAGAGAAGGTCTACGCCAACAGCCCAGCGTCAATTCAAGACCTCAAAGATGGAATTCGTGAGGCTATCGAGGACACTTTGCGATTTGGTTATGGAAAATTTCATGAAAAGGATATGGTCCTGTAGGCGTGGTCGGGGTGGTCATTTGGCTGATGTTATTTTCCATTATTAACGGCATACCTTCGTCTTTATAATGAAATAAAGATCCGATCATTTATCTCAAAAAATGGTAATTTTCTTTGAATATCAAAATAACACCTCTTATTGGAAAACCCGTTAGGATCAAGGGGATCACTTGGAAATTATGTTCCTATACCAAAGGCTCATAGGAGATGCTAGTGTCATGTTGCCGGCACGCAGGTAGTACAACGCCGAGGAAAAGTTTAATATATTACCCTCCTTTACATGCGCAGTTGCTTAAGAACAGTGAAATTAGAATAACAATAACGAGTTTAAAGGATGAGTGGAAAAAAATTAAAAATCCGGTACATTACATAAGAAAGTAAGAAAAAATGTTCTAAAAATAACATCATCTACGCCGTTGACTTGCAATACATTATCTGCTATGAGGCCATTAATTTACAGGATATCAAAACTTCTACCAACGATTATTGCCCCAATGTCTTGCCTTTTTAGCTTGTATATCCTGCGGGACCAGCCCGCTCGTGGTTGGGAATCACATCGTTTAATAGTTTTTGCAGCATCGTAACTCGTTTTACGGGACGCCAGAGCAAATAGTATCTTTTTCCCATGCGGATGGTATCGCCATTTTCCACTGTCTTCACAATTTTATATGGCATGTTTCTAGAAAATGCAACTATAATTAAAAAAAAAAAAAACAAAATAGCAAATCGACGAAAGAAAATTTAAACAAAATTCTACGAAATCTGATAGTAAAAATCCACAAAATTTGTCGTCTGCTTTTGCTATTCGATTTCTTGGATTTTTGTTTCACTTTTCTTTCGTCTATATGGTTTTATGCACTCAACTCAATTCTGATAGACCGAGTTGAGTGCTTTAAATTAAAAATATTACCGTATGCCACTGTGCGTACGTTCACAAAAACTTATTGCAACTTGTTGTTTCAACTGTAAAGACTCTTTTAAAAGCACACTACGCTGGCCGATCGGAGTTCTGATATAGAAATTCACATCACGAAATAGGAGCATAAGTGTTATATGAATGTTGTTATTTCGGTATTTGCTCTACTATGCTTATATAGCACTACAAATGCCATACCAAAATATCCACACACAGCACAGCAATTTACATCTTTATATAGGAATTTGTTACCTATATAAGCGGATATTCCTGCCCTTGTAGGTGTTGAAGTCATGGTAGGAAATTTTGTGTGGTATATCAACATTTATAATCTTTACGGGAGAACTGAAGTCCTATATCATCTCTTTCTTATGTACCCCTGCCCAGTAGCCATGTTTGCTGATTATTTGGACGGCCATATTTGTAATAAAAAAAAGACGCCTTTTTATTTAGGTAGCGTTAAGTGAAACCTTCCTATAGGACTCTAAGTCACGCTAATAAGTTCCACATGAATAATAAATTTGTAGAGTCAACTAGGATCTATTGTTTCTTAATGATTTCACATTAGGATCACTTTTCCCATATGGGATAATTTGTTCCCAAATAAGTTATTACATACGGATATATTTAATTCCTATATAAGTGAAGTAGACTAATTTAGGAAATCCTACAACAACGTTATAACACTAAATTTCTACAATAGGGTATATTTAAAGTCTTGTACAGGGTTTTCCAATAAGAGGTGTTATTTTAATTAGCCCGCTATTTCGGTAGATGTCACTTTTGGAGCTGTCATTTTTTGACATTTGAAAAGTAGAAACTACGCCATTAAAAAATGGCCCGATACACGATTCAACAACGCATTGAAATTATTAAAATTCACTATAAAAGTGGTGAAAATGTGGCAGAGACGGTTCGTAAAACTCGAACATTTTTGGGTCGTCGTGAAGCATCTTGTCGGACCGCAATACAGAAATTGGTAGAAAAATTCGAACTGTCGGGACAAGTTAGTGATGTGAAGAATAAAACCCGTGCATGTCGCTCAAGAACAGCCGAAAATATAGCTGCTGTAGCCGAAAGTGTTGAAGAAAACCCAGGTTTGTCCATTCCTCGTCGTTCTTTGGAATTAGGCATTCCACAAACGTCATTACACCGTATTTTGCATAAAGATTTGGGTCTTAAGGCTTATAAAGTTCAGATAACACAAGAACTCAAGCCGGCCGATCATCAACAACGTCTAGTCTTTGCTGATTGGGTCCTTGAAATGCATGAAAATGATCCGGAATTCCATGGAAAACTCATCTTGAGTGATGAGGCCCATTTCCACCTCGATGGCTTCGTCAACAAGCAAAATTGTCGCATCTGGGGCTCGGAAAACCAAAGAGTTATTGTTGAAAAACCTCTCTATCCTCAACGTGTGACTGTTTGGTGCGGTTTATGGTCCCGCGGGGTCATTGGACCTTAATTTTTCGAATATGAGGCTGGAGCAACAGTTACGGTGAATGGATTGCGCTATCGACAGATGATTAATGATTTTTTATGGCAGGAATTGGATGGTATTGATCTGGACAACGTTTACTTTCAATAAGACGGCGCTACGTGCCATACAAGCAAAGAAACCATTGATCTTTTACGAGAACTGTTTCCGAGCCGTGTTATCTCTCGAAGAAGTGATCACAATTGGCCACCGAGATCTTGTGACTTAACTCCTTGCGACTTCTTCCTTTGGGGCCACGTGAAAGAGAAGGTCTACGCCAACAGCCCAGCGTCGATTCAAGACCTCAAAGATGGAATTCGTGAGGCTATCGAGGACATAGGGCAGCCACTTTGCCAGGGGCGGATTTGATCACTTGGCCGCCCTAGGCCTATGGAAGATTGCCGCCCCCCTACTCCCTGTAAAACACGAAAAATTGAATGATCTATATCCAGTGAAGGGACCCCAGGCATAAATCAGAGTAGATTTGAAAAAAATGGAGTAGAATTAAAAATAACACTTTCCAACGAATTATTTTATTTAAAAAAACGAAAAAGTATAAAAATGTAATGAAATACCCACAACTACAAGAATAAATCGCAGCCCCCTAAATCTGCCGCCCTAGGCCCGGGCCTACTCGGCCTATAGGGAAATCCGCCCCTGCACTTTGCGATTTGGTTATGGAAAATTTCATGAAAAGGATATGGTCCTGTAGGCGTGGTCGTGGTGGTCATTTGGCTGATGTTATTTTCCATTATTAATGGCATACCTTCCTCTTTATAATGAAATAAAGGTCCGATCACTTATCTCAAAAAATGGTATTTTTCTTTGAATATCAAAATAACACCTCTTATTGGAAAACCCTTTACATTTGATAACATTTACTACAGAAAACCACATTTTGAAAACTTTAGTCACAATGCCCAATAATTAGTTTAATGACATTAGGCATATCGTAGATGTTTCTACCCAATTAAATAAATCAATTTGTATATGCTTAAATTATTTATAAGTACCCCGAAGTCTGAGTTAACCTCATAAAACTACTGGAGAACTTATAGAATGTAGCACATGCTCCAAAAATTCAACTAAAAATAAAACCCACCTAAAGATGTCGCCAACAGCAATATGGGATCAATAGAGAACATTCACAACAATTTAGTACGCGCACCCACATCAATATACGTGCTAACTTCCTTCTAGAAAATCTCACGGTGGTCATGTGACACAAAAATCTCCCACTTACCATAGAATAAAAGCAACTCAAAAGTATAAAACCACAGAGCTCTTTGCAGCAGCAAACATTCAACTTTATGACTATAGCCAATACCGGAGAATTGTGCTTATCTTCACAGTTGAAATCACTACTGAAATCACAGTCGTTTATCTAAGTTAGGTGTACAGAGTAATCTAGATTCTGGAAGCCAATTAACTTTTATGAAATACACTTAACCCTGTCCCAGAGCAGACTCCAACTCCAACTTCATTCATGACAAGAAATTCCATCCGTTTAGTTTTGATTTCATTTTAACCACACAAAAGTCGCTCATTTCATCAGACTTAAGGAAACTTAAGCCATCATAGACGTTGTCAGCCAGCAATTATAAAGAGATGGAGACGCACAAATATGATGGCTATACATAAAAGGTGAAACATACCAATTTTATAGAGAAGGAGTAACCACCATAGAAGAAGGTAATGTGCGCTTATAAGGATTCTCTATGGAGCTTCCCATGAATACCAGCTGCTGTTAATATAGAAATTCAGAATCTAATAATCCCCGACTTCATTCAAAAAGTGCGCGGTTAAGTTTATGAGATGATGAAAGGAAACGAAACGACTTTTCCATCACTTTCTAATTATTAGGAGACATATGGATTGAAATTTTCTAATTAAAGACAATTGTTACAAAGCGAGCCACAAAATATTATATTACCAGTTTGCCCTTAGACACTTGTACCGTAATCTATATTTTTTTTTTAACGGAAGACAAAATCTAACAATTACATCTCATTCATGGTCCCATAAAATTTCAGGAAACCGAGGCCACATATACAAGGGGAAGCTTTTCTGATAACATTTTGTATACATTTCCAGGAAATTTCTATGGATCAATGCCAACATAAAAGGGTCATCCCAATCCCACCCTACATTCAACACCTTCGATGTTGTTATAGTTCGGATTTCCGAATGTTGGGAGAGGTCATTATTTGTTATCTGTTTTGTACAGATTTTGTTCAGGATTTTGACCAGGAATTTATTATCCTCTACAAGGAAGTAGTTGGTACCTAAATATGATTATGTGAATCTTTCCTCGGGTTTCCAGGGAATCTGTTTTGATTGTCAATCATTGAAATGAAAATTTTCAACGAAAAGTTAGTTTCAAGTAAACTTTTTGTTAAAACTATGAGATAAGGATTAAAAAATTTTACTCTACCTGTCACCACGATGTAGGAAAAATTTTTCTCATTGTCAACTGTGTGATATTTATGAATTTTAAGGAAGCAATCACTATAGATACGAATTGTATACCTAGTTCCACAAAAACTTAGAACATATAACGAAAAGGATAGGCTATGCTGTGTAAAATTCATGTACGTGATGATAAGCATTTTTTTCCGATACGGAGGGGAAATGACAAGAGGAGTATCGCCTTGGTATTCGTCAGTTTGACAATTCTGATTTATTTCTGACATTTCAGATTTTATGACATGATTTAGCGATTTTGTAGTAAATAACAAATTAATAGTGATTTTTAATTAATAGTAGTGTGCTACAATAGTGAGATATTGTTTTGTGAACAGGATTTTATATAATCGAAATTCCGCAGTCTTGAATTATCGCGATGAAGCATTAGCTTAACTAGAACTCCATTCTGGGGTGGGCCAGGTCTCGCAACTTTCGTCCATAGGTTTTAACAAACTTTTTGTTTCCGAAGTATACCAGCTCATGAGTATTCCCAACTTTTGACCAACATTTTTTATGCATTGCTCTGAGCACTTGCAAGATGTTGATATAACGCCTAGAGCCAATGAAATTGCATAGATTAAAAATACCATAAAATTTCTAAAGTTACAGAGAGTAGAGCAAGTCCATAAGTTATAGAGCTCACAAGAAACATAAGCTGTGTTTTTTGTGTGTATACTTTGTTCTAGAACTCCCATATATTGGAGAGAACAAATTGTTCTGTCGATTGAAGCGAACTATTTGTTCTGTTCGCGTCAGTTAAAAATCTTTGATGAAAATATATAAGGCGTTCTTTTGTGTATCTTTTGTTTTGCTATAATCTAAATTCTTGAACATATTGTTGCGAGCGTGGCCTTTGGTTCGTTATTTAAAACACAAATATTAAATATTTAATATACAAGTTCTTTATTTCACTCTAGTCTTATACAATTCACAAACTTTCAATTAATCAACTCAACTTTAATTATCGCTTAATACTGTACTTTCAATTATCGCAATCTAATTACAACACTTTCGCACGTTTATTAGTTTCACTTGTTAACACTGCAACGTCTAAGACAAGACTCTTTTTTCCGGCGGTGACATCTGTTATATTTATACCCTAGAAACTCTCCAGATTATTCTGGAGTGTTCTATTCCCGAATCTTCTTAACTATTTTATTCATTCTATTCCTGAACCTTCCCGAAGATTCTATCATCGATTCTCTGAACCTGAAGTTATTTACTCTCCATTGCCAGTAGATGTCACCAGTTGTCTCTTTCTATTGCACGTAACAATATTTTCCGCTGAACATAAAAAATAAAATAATTCTCATAAAAATAAAAAAAATAAATTATTCAAAAATAAGTTTTTGTCGAGGTTGCGATTTTAAGATTAGAAGAACAACGAAAAGTTTTCAGTTGTTTTCCCATTCTTTATTGTAATTCTCGTTGAATGCTATTGAGTACCCGAAGAGAGAAAACCATGGTTACAACCATGAAATAGGTACTTCGCGTTATGATGGTATTTGTAGTAAGTGCGTTAAGTACCAGTATCGGGACTTGTACTTGAGAATTTTTTAAGTACCAATACCGGGACTTGTACTTGTACTTAAAAAACATTTGGGACTGCTACTAATTTTTAAGTATCAAAATGTAGTTAAGTACTTTATAGGTCTGAAATTAGATACACATTTTAGATCAATTATTTACGTTTTTATTAAGCACTATTAAAGAGATGAAGTATTAGTTTAGTTTACAGTTTTTTTTTCTGCAAACTTATTTAGCACATGTTGCGCTATTAGTTTGTTTTTAATTATCTTATTTACACTGTTTATGAGTGCCTTGTTCGAAAACCTCTCCTGAAGCAGTTGTTTCTAACCAAGTTTTATATCGATGGAAAAGCTCCGTTTACAGCCGGCCGAGTTGATAGGGAGACCCAGAACTGATTGCAGCAACTGGTTTAAATTTGGACAGAAGTCTTTTTTAATTTCTGTTTTCAGTCTTTCCAAATTTACAAGAATGCTCTTGTTTTGGAACATATTATTTATTATTTTTGTTTCAAACTGTAACATGGAAATGTCTACATTGAAAACATTGTTATAATTTTCTACAAATGCCTCTCCATGTTTCAGGTACAATTTTACAAATGAGTCAAATGAATGTGCGAAAGGTAGATTTTCAAACCATTTTTTGAAGTTAGTGATAATGATGTCCATCAATTGGTTGTAAATATGCATCTTCCAATATTCGAATGGTCTTGTATCTGATGGAAAGTCTGCTAAATTTCTTTTACCTAGAGTGGATTCAACCCTTTTCCTTTTCAAGACTCGAGTAGGTTCTAGACAAATTTAATGTTTTTCTGTGTCTAGGGTGCTAATATAGTTTCATTTCATAAATAAAATAAATATTTCTTCCTTATAAAGATAATCAGCCTTATTACTGAATCCGTTGGGATTAGAATCGAAAGAGCTTAAAAAAGCTTTTTTTCCAGGAAATTAAACACAGTTTTATCAAATTTTCAAAATTTCATTTATATCAAAGTTTATTAATTAAAATTGCCAAAATAGTTCTGTATGATTTCTCCTACGGATCACGCCTTTGTCAAAATTCAGTGGAATCAGAGCAATCTCAGAATAGTTTTTAAAAATTCTAAAACGATTTTAATAGGTTTTCTTGAAGAAAAGAACTCATTAAAGCGTTTTCGATTTCGATCCAAACGGATTCAATTTAATTAGGCCTAAAATTGTACGAGTTATCGAATGTTTTTTAGGAATTTTCATTATTTGCTGGCGGGGGGGGGGGGGGGGTCCAATTCGCATTCTGGGTGGGGGCACTCTGGCCATTACCATTGACTTTATACATATAGATATGCCACCAAATCTGTTACCTCTTTTCGATAGATGGCCTTACATGTACCAAATTAGAAAACAGAGGCGAAATTTTTACCGAATGACTGAAATCATGTTTACAGATGTCGCCATCTACTAGAAAAAATTGTAAAATATGAGGATATCTTCGATAACAAATGTTTTTTCTTCTTGCCTATTTAATAATGCCTAGGAATGTGGAAAAATGTAATAAAGGAATTCAAAGGAATTTCAGATTTTTTCACAATAAAATTTGCTCTTTATGAGATTTATATATAGAGTAGTACTTCGTAAGTAATTTTTTTGTTTAATTTTGTATTCCTTCTGTTCTACAAGAAATTATTATTTAAATTAATGCATATGTAATTTAATACACATTTCATTTGACACATTATTTCAGTAACTTATATATATTATAAGTACCTTAGGTAAATAAATAATTTTTTTTAAATTACGAACGGTTTATTCTAATTTCAAAATCGTGTCAATTTTGCAATGCCAGTTGTAGATCATTAAAAATTACATATAGTACGAGAGCTTTTTTATTATTTTTTATAAACATATAAACAATGAATAATATAATTTCATTGTTCCCAGACAGTTTCTTTGCAGTATGTGCCAGATGCTTTTTTTTCCCGTAAAAAATAAATTGTAATTTTATACGAACTGGTTAAGTTATCGAAGGAACAACTTGAAATTAATTTGTCAGGCGGAAATTCGGTTGATTGTCAATAGCCAAATGGATTGGAGTGTGATAGGGAATAAATGTGTAAGAGTACGGCCGACATGACGAGACGTTGGTTTTTTAACGAAAAAAAAAAAAAAAAAACGTCTAGAACGGTGCCAGCAATGAGAAAACTGTATGGAAATAGTAAATCTATATTGTTCGATGTTTATGAAAATATATGAAAAAAAACTCGAACTAAAATCATTTTAAAAACTACTTTTTTCACCTGTGTAACGGAAAGGGCAGGTTAACGCAACTCCTCTCATCAGGCAGCTTAACTGAAGGGTATTGGCTGTAGAATTCAATTTCGGATCCTTTCCTGGCTAGTTGGATCCACTGACATATATAATATGGACTGATTAACTTTCTATTTCATGTGGGCTCAGTTGCTAATGTCAAAAAAAGTTCTTACGCCGGTGCCAACATTGAAAAAAATCATTGGCGGGAAATTGAAAAATTGAGCACGCAGCTCGAAAAGCGATTATAATAAAACCTTTCGAATTTCTACTGCATATCTAATGAATATATTGCGTTTGGTAAAACAATTTTATCTGTAATTAAACCAAATAATTAATTTAAAAACATTTTACTCGACGCACCCACTTATTTATTTGTTGTTTTCAGTTCTCCTCAGTTGGTACTTGGTGCTTAGACCGAAAGAGTCAGCAAGATAGAAGTGAGCCCACTTTTCGCAGTGCATTTCTACGAACGTAGTCAGTCCATATTATATATGTCAGTGGTTGGACCCCTATCCCGTTGTCTGCGATATTGCAGTGTAAAGGCACCCATATTTGTGCAAATAAATTAGAGTGCGTTAATTTAATTAACTCCAGAAGGCAGTCCCAAATCAGTTTGGAGTTGAATCAGAAAAGATATAGATATTTTTGTTCCTGTGGGTTCTCTTGATATTTTTCCTAATTTATAGCTCAATTACATACATGTCGACCCGACGTCTTGAACCATATGCTCCTGGCCCATCTCCATCATTTTTGTTTTGGAGCTATCCGTAAATCAAAAGAATGTTCTATCTAGACTCAGGCGCTGCGAGCACCCGAATCAATTCAACTTTATTAGATCGTTCTCGGCAACCAATAATGCATAAGAATTCTGAAGAAAAATTTCCAGTAATTCATAAGAAACAAGTAAAAGAGCTAGAATTGGTCTAAGACCAATTCTTATGATACCCTAGAAGATGAATGCTCGTTTGTAATTTCGTATAGTCACTCATCTGCGCAAGTTTGAGTCTTGAAGTGGCTTTTGAACATATCTCTAGAACGGTTCGTCGAACAGCAAAAATGATTAAACCAATTTCATAGGATTTCATATTCTAAAGAATTTTCCAGTACCTACATTAAAACCGTATAGGACTGATCGTTTTCACAGGATACGTAAAAATCCTAAATTTTTATATGGCAGCACCAAGAAGGAGTTGCCCGATTTGGTCCATTTTTGAAATTGTATTTACTGGTTTTATGAAAACACTATGTACAAAATTTCAACGCTCTATGTTGACGCGTTCGCAGGCAATGTCCAAATATGTAGTGAAAAATTAAATTTTTGTACGGCAACCGTACGAAGGAGTTACCCAATTTGCCCCATTTTCAAACCTAATTTTGCTTTTCTGTTTAAAAGCCCATTTAGGTACAAAATTGCAGCTGTTTAAGAATACACGCGTTCTCGAGTTACAGCCAGACAGACGGACATGCAAAAATCAAAATAACTTTTAATTTTATGCATGGGTCCAATCCATTTTGCTCTAGCATCATTATTTCTATGTATTACAAACGGAATGAAAACCTTAGTACCTATACCCTTTAGATTTCATCTAGGGTATAAAAAAAGTAATGGTCACGCTAATAAGATATTGCTTTCTGTATACCGCGACCCGAACCAAAAATTCTAAGAAATTTCATCAAATGAGACAAATTGCTTGGCGGAAAATATTTCAAACTATTCACGAAAAATCAATGTACGAATCAACAACCAGATGTGAAAAGGCAGATCGCAGAAATTCTATCGAAAATCCGACTGAAAAATTTCTTGGAAGCCCACAGTGTCTAGATAAGAGTTTTGTCTGTTCTGCAACTTTCTGGTGCGAAAGCGAAGTATGAAATTCTTTTCACTTAAATCACGTATCATATATACACATTTGCCAAATCCTTGAAATCATCTTGATACTAATCAAGATAGGTAGCAGAAAAATGATTTATGTCTTAAATTAAAGGTAATGAAGAGGTCTAGTAAATAACGTCGAGAAAAATAAAAAAAAAATGTATTGGAATGGAGATATTAGCTCGGAAACTTGTAAAAAATGGTAAAAATTGATTTTTTTTCAAATCAAATTCCTCTTAGTAGGTATTCTCATTTCTTTATATTGTGACTATTTTAGAGAGATAAAGCTTAGATCTAGCAAATAACGTCGAGTTTTTTCATTTTTAGTGGCGCATTTTTTAATGGTTTAACTTTAATAGTAACTTGTTTTCTCTCTCGATATTTCACCGACGAGAAATTGCAATATTTCGTTGAAAGTTTTAAAAATATAAAGCAAAATAGTATATTTAGCAATTATGTGCAAAATAAAATTTAGGAGAGTTAAATCTCTTTAAAAATTTTCAATTTCTTTGAACTGCAAATTTTCATTTTCGTCTTAAGTTTTCGCATATTGGGTTTCTGTCTTTTACCCTAGATGTCTCTAATGTGACTTGTGGTCTAGGTCTAGGCTAATTTTATATGTATTTTCATACTTTCAGGACACAAACCTACGTATAGTAAGTTTTATTGCCTACAGGCTCGCTGGTATCTAAATTGAAATTTTTGCTGAGTACTGACTCCTCTTAAATTTCTTTATTATAGATTTTTTCCACATTTCTACCAACGAGGTAATAACTAAAGGAGAAGCAATCATATGTACGATCCGTGTACATGAGCGTACCCAAAATTGCCCTGCATTTATGTATGTTTCACTCCGCCATTTTTGGTCTTCGCTGTCAAATCCATACTTAGGTTTGGATGGTTTTGGGCTTGGTGCATTGACGCAGGAAAACCCGTGAAATAACCGTAGGGGCCACGAAGCAAATATTACTCACAAACTTTTTACCACTGAACTTTTCTTCTTAATTATTAACTTTTTTACGTTCACGTTTGCATATTCAGTAAATACTTTTGAGTATATGAAAATAAAAGCGATTAAAATTGCGCATAGGTTGTACAATTGTGTACAGGTGTACAAATTTTACGGCGCTTATGTACAAACAATATCAGTGTCAATGTATTAGAATTGGGTACGCGATATTTTCTCATTTGCATCTCCTTTAGTTATTACCTCGTTGATTTCTACACATCATTAGATAAAGAAAGACGATAAAACACAATTAGATTAGATTCTTTGCTGTGATATGGCGCTATTTATTATCGGAGACAACTTATTATCCCCATATTCGGCAAGTTTTGCTAACAGATGGCGGACCGTTTTGTGAGCAGATGATAAAGTACTACAGTGGCGACCACTGACTTATAATAATGGACTGAGCGATTTGCTATTTCATGTGGTACAAAAAATATTGTGTTTCTGTATATCACCGTTAGAGCACCCTTTAAAACGATTACATAAAAAACATGTAAAACTCAACCAATCAGATGAAATTTTACACCCGAAAATCGAATTAAATTAAAAAAATGTATTTTCTTGTGTCCAAGTGATATTTTAATCGCTTATAAGGAATTAAACTCATTCCGACTTTAATTCTCAAAATTTATTCTTAACTGAATCCTGCTTATGGGCAAGAGAGACGGAGCATGGTAAACACTATCTTTACCTTATTCCTTCTGAAGTGATTGCATCTGTAGCCAACATAAAAATATCAAATGGCATAAGCAAATGTTCCCGAATGCAATATTTTGTGTTGGTAGCTCCAACTCTGCCATAGGACGAAAGAGAGAACTATAAAACTTGTGCCATGCTTTCCTATAGGAAAATGGCAACACGCTCAGTCCATTGTTATAAGTCAGTGGTGGCGACTCAGTGAGAAGAGGTAACAACATATTGTGCTCGGCGGTGGCATATCTATATGTATAAAATCAATGCCATTACCTAGTTACGCCAATGGTGATCACCGCTGTAATTCTCAACCAAATATCAATAAACTCGTAAACAAAAAGTATCACGTGTGGAAATCTTAAATTTTCTCTTAAATAACTTCAATAATTTCCAATAACTGTCAAAGCATAAAAATTCTACAAAAAAACAAAAACAATCTGCTTTCAAAACAAAGCTTTATTTTTTTGTTGCGAATATTTCCGTACAAATATCAAACGACGACATGCATCCATCCATAAGACATAAAACTTCTTTTCTCAACATAAATTCGACATAAATTCTGAAAAGATTAGAACCCGTTAGCCATTATCTTGATAAATGATTAGATTCGAATCAATTCTTAAGGTTTATGGGAAATTTATTTTAATCTCGTGTAAAGGATGAGAAATTTGCAAATTCACCCGTGTTGATATGAGGGGCAAAACTACATATAGCTGCGGCACCACCTACATCATTTTCTTTTTTTTTACCCAATTCTCCGCCCAGCACAGAAGTTCGAATCCAAATCAGTTCTGCTTCTGAACTTTTATGCTCTCAACGTTTTTTTTTTTTTTTTTGAATTATTATTGAGGCTATGAAATTCGTGTGAACTATCTGGAAACTATACGAAGCACGAAGATATTCTTCTGTGTATGGAACTATGTATAACCACAGAATCTGCGGAGGTAATTTAATCTTATCGCTCACCTTGATCACTGGCTGCGCTGAATCTTTACATCTTTACTTAGAAGTCAGAAGTTATTTCTTGGGTTGTTGACATGGCAAAAATATACAGATTCTAGGTAATCTTTGTACACACTCACCTTTTGTATGTCGGTACTTTACTTACATGTACGTAGATAACTTATGTTTGCTTGGTGGTAGGTAATTAACTTTTTTTTTTTTTCCTTCTCCTGATATTATTGAATTGTGAAGAAAAATATTGTTTTGTTGTGAGAATCCATTGACCTCACGGTATTGATGATTTTAATTGAAGTGATTTTTGAGAAAAAAATATTTTTGAGAGAATTGGTGATCATTAGCATCGAAACTGTTCGATTTTCATACAAAAAAAAATTATACAATTTTGCGTAATTTGTTATGAAAAAGCATCTTCAACAAATTAATAAGGGTAATATGTATAGAAGATGTATGCTGTAATCAAGGGTGGATCCAGACATTTGTTCTATAGGGGGGGGGGGGGTTTAAAAAATTTTAAAATGGTTTTATTACAAAAAAAAAGTAATCAGTTTACATCAAATTCGAATTATTCTCTCTTTTAAAGTAGGTACTCTCCTTGACTAGCGATACACTTATCCCAATGTTGATTCCTTGATTGGAAGCATTTCTGGAAGGGTTCTTTCGAAACGTCCTTCAGCTGCTCGCTCGTGACCCTGTAAATGTCGAGAAAGGTGTCAAACGTTTTTCTTCTAGTACAGCTTTTATTTTTGGTAAGATCCAAAAATCGAATGGTGTTAAATTCGGAGAGTTACGGTGGATGTGGACAGACAGGATTTATTTTATTTTTGTTTTTTTTTAAAGAACTCGCGTATCGAGAGCGAGGTGTGTCACGGATCGTTGTCGTGATGAAAGAGGAAGCCATTGAACCATTTTTCTGGCTTATCATGGACTCAGGCGAGATGTTCAGTTCTACTCCATGCTCTCGAATAGTCAATCGCCTGTTTGAACGAATCCGTTTTGCCAATTTTGAGGTCCAAGGACGTCCCGACTATTGCTCGTCTTCAATCCACTAATTTTTGCTTTAGAATCACTAAAATCATTTTAGACAGTCTTTAGAGTCAGTTCATACTGAGTTTAACTATTTACGAGCTTCTTTGGCACTTTTTTTTTTCCAACTAACACAAAATGTAATATTAACACATTGTTCGAAATCCATAACGTGCGACAGACATAGTAAACATAACGTTACTCTTCCTACTCTGGAAGCCGACTCACGAGTCACAACTTGTTTAACCTCAACATTGACTTTCTGAAAGAACCAGGCTATCAGACGGATGCTTCAAATGGATATAGTGCCAGAAGTTGCTGCTATAAACATTCATTCACCGAATATTTTGATCACACCTCGTATATTATTTGGCTACAGGTTACATAAGCTCATTATTAGTATTGTTATATCATACATAGAGTGGTGAAATGACTGAGTGTATTAGAAACAATACAAAAGTTTGATACACCTGTACAAAATTTTAAAATTAATAAAAATACTTGCATACACGAACAATGAAGTATAGCTACTATTTGTATCTATTTGCTACTAATTGGGTGCATTTCAAAGTATAGAACTTGATAGACAAAACTTCAATTTGTAAGTCGGGCGTAATGACGGAAACCGGTAAAATACTTATAGCGCTAACAAATTATCTTCGATGCACAGATCTTCTTAATAACTTCACAGTTAAGAATACGCGCACGTAACTATGAAGTTATTTGTGCAAGGTAAAAGATGAGTGTGGAAAGTGTTATTTTTAATTTAGGTATAATAAACGAAGTAGGGGAAGTACAATCAGTTACAAACAATTTGTTCGACTTAATGGATCTAATTCGATTCATAGAATTTTGAGGAATATTATCAATATTTTAAAGGCATGTGGCGGTAAAATAAGTACCCGTGTTTGAAGACAGAGGACGTTCCTGAGGGAAGTTGGTGTTATCGTCGGGTGCTGCCATATATCAAACGACGCCAAAACAAATTTCAGACTGATTGATAAGTTAATTTGGATTTGGCAGCCATTCGAGTGAGACGTGTTTCGTGATTTTCGATAAGATGGAAAAAGAACAGTATCGTTTGGTAATTCGCTTTTTGTTTTTGGATGGGAAAAAATGCGAGGGGATAAAAGCAAAGTTGGATGCTGTTTACGGGGACACTTCGCCATCTATAACCACAGTTAGGTATTGGTTCAACGAATTTAAACGTGGGCAAACATCCGTTTTTGATGAGCAGCGACCAGGACGACCGCCAAACGTGGTTACCGAGGAAATCATTGAAAAAGTCCATGACATGATTCTCGCCGGTCGACGAACGAAAGTGCGCGAAGTAGTAAAGGCCGTAGGTGTGTCGGCCGGAACGGCAATTAATATTTTACATGATAAGTTGGCGACCAGATGGGTGCCGCGATTGCTCACGACAAGCGGATGCGGCTGTTAACTTCGAAGTAATGTTTTTAAGAGAGATCCGAAGGACTTTTTGCGTCGAGTTGTAACCATTGATGAAACCTGGATTCGTCATTACACACCAGAAACTAAGCAACAATCAAAACAATGGATTTCTCCCGGTGGATCTGCTCCAAAGAAGGCGAAGACGGTCCCATCGGCCGGAAAGGTCATGGCGACGATTTTTTGGGATGCAAGGGCGTGATCCTCATGGATTTTTTTACAAAAAGGAAGAACGATTACTGGACAATACCATATTGAGTTATTGGACCACTGCGACAAAAAATTAAAGGAGGCACGGCCGCATTTGGCGAAAAAGAAGGTGTTGTTTCACCACGATAACGCACCAGCACATTCATTCGGAGTTGTCGCCACCAAACTGCATGAATTGCGTTATGAATCGCTGCGGCACCACCGTATTCACCCGATCGGCCTTCCTGCGACTTCTTATTGTTCCCTAACATGAAGAAATGGCTGGCGGGAAAAAAATTTAGTTCAAACGAGGAAGTCATCGCCGAGACAGAGGCGTATTTTGGAGAGTTCGAAAAATCCTTTTTATGGAGAGGTTAAAAAAATGGCAAGAACGTTGGGAGAAGTGTATCTTTCTAAAACGGGGCTATGTAGAAAAATAAAAAAATAAATTTTTGAAAAAATCGTGTCTTCATTTCTAACACGGGTACTTATTTAACCGCCCTCGAAGGTATCTATAATAAAAAATAACGTGAGTGCATATAAAAGACTTTTTCATTACATATACAATGTAAAATAGACATCGATATTTTAACGTCAATGAACGCAACTCAACGCTATTAAGCAAGTTAGGACTCGAATTAAATTCAATCAGAAATTATGGGAATGGCAGTAGACTAATATAACTGATTACCTCCTCAACAATTTTTTAAAATTTTGAAATGTATTGTGAACATTTTTTTATATTCAGAATAATCTCACAGAAATTGATAATTATTCTTGTGCACATAGTACATTATCAATAACCCTTAGCGTTGAACAATGGGTTAAAGATAAAGAATCGAGCACATCTTCACATTGTTTTGTCTGTTGAATATGTACTTGTAGTCTTTAAGATGAATATACTTCGTTAAGATTTTACTAAAAAGTGAAAGAAAAGTTGATGGAATGAATATTAACCCCAATTCTTTTGTTATATGATACGATTTGCAGAGTGTCTTCAATTTACCAAAGGTATTTGCTTCGATATTTTATTATAAACGAAAATTGAACGAATAATCTAACAGGTACATTATTTTACCAAATTCAAGAAAACAAAACATATTGCGCCGTGTCTACAGAAGTAGCGGTCATTCAGGGAATGATTTAGTAACAGTTCTTAAAAAGTTATTGACCAAAGTTATACTGAATGGCTCACGTGGCGAACATATATTTCTATTGAATGATTCATGTATCCCTCAAAACCAAAACAGAATAACTTCGACAACAAACAAAGTTTTCAGAACCGGGCCATTCGTAAATCTAGGAAGTGAATAGCGTTCATAATGTTACAGTTTTAGACAAATATTTGAAGCATACAGAAATTACAGCCCACTATCATTGCTTAGGATTTTAAGCATTAACATGAAATATTGAAATTTGATTTTACGAGTAATCTAAATAAACTCAACTGGTTTCAAATATTTTGCTAAAAAAAATTTCAGAGCGTTCTGTATTCAAAACTGACGATTTTACTTTATGGAACAGGTGATATCTTTAAGCTGAAATATAAAACTTTAGCCGTATCTTTAAAGCGAACTTCTTAATGAGACCAGAAAAAGATTTTGTGAGATCTGTGCTCAAGCTAAAGGGGGGGTGCCGGTTGTAAAAGGATAACTCAGCTTTGTTTAAATTCAAATATAAAATTTTAATTCAATATATCACTAAAAACTAATATCACAAATTCATTTTAACGCGATATTAGCCTATGTAAAATAATTCAATACTTAAGATTAACCTAGCCTAATACAATAATTCAATATAATTCAGTGAGTTCAGTCAGTTACAAGAAAAGGGGAGAAATATCGTCACAGTGTTTGTTCTCCTTATTTCTGAAAAGGAAAGAAAGAAAAATCCACGATTAATAAAATAGAAGTTTTTGTGCTGCACGTCTAAGCACATAGTAGTAATGGAAATAACTATTTTGGCAGAAGTAAATTTCTGCAGCAAGAGTAGATTCCTTCTTAGATGAAAGATGAAAGTAAGCAGAATTAGATTTCTGCAGTAGGAGTAAATTCATACTTAGGTGTGGGATGGAATTAGCAGAATTAAATTTCTGCAGTAGGAGTAAATTCCTACTTAGATGTGGGATGGAATTAGCAGAATTAAATTTCTGCAGTAGGAGTAAATTCCTACTTAGGTGTGGGATGGAATTAGCAGAATTAAATTTCTGCAGTAGGAGTAAATTCCTACTTAGGTGTGGGATGGAATTAGCAGAATTAAATTTCTGCAGTAGGAGTAAATTCCTACTTAGGTGTGGGATGGATTTAGCAAAATTAAATTTCTGCAGTAGGAGTAAATTCCTACTTAGGTGTGGGATGGATTTAGCAGAATTAAATTTCTACAGTAGGAGTAAATTCCTACTTAGATGGAAGCAAAATTTGGTTTGGATAATTAGAAAAATCAGAGTAAATTCTGTAGTGTTCAGATCAAATTCTGAATTGGGAATGGGTGATTCTGCTGCAGTTCGTCGCCTTTTTATAGCCGCCGCAAACCGCTACGTTTCGGCTTCATGAAGGGTTGCCTTGGCAACGCTCGTTCCCAAGGTTTGTTAAACTTTGACGGCGGCGTCCCACGTGACGTCATAGTGGGCCATTAAGTTGCATTGAACTCCTTCTGCGCCGAAGGCGATAACATCTGATGTAATGTAATGTCATTTGAATGACATTACGAAAACGTAAATATACTGCGGTAGGTATACTTGGTACATATTTCCTTATTTTCATTGATAAAGTTTATATTTATTTTTATAGATAAACAATCTTTCGTGAAGAAGAGCCATCTGAAAAGTTGTGGCTTAATTTGGAAGAACTTCTGGCTGAATATTATCGGATGGGACTCTATGGATGATCTGAATAGTGTATAAGATGTTATTCGTTTTTTTCTTTCAGATAAGTATTCTAAAATTTATTATGTAGAACTAGATACTTTGTGATTTCTTTGTTTTATTTTTTAGGAATATAATCTGGGGAGGAAGTTGCATCGAGGGATTTTATGTGTGGACTGAACAGTTTTTTTTTCGAACTCTAAAAATATTATCTTCCAGTCACCGATGAAAAAACTTAAGAACATAAAAGATTTGTCGCCTTTTTTGTCTAAGCAGGATAAAACATATTTTCAGGCTTTATTTAGACTAAAATAAATTAATAAATTTTTAAAAAAGTTGTTATAATTGATTGAAGCAGAGTAGTAGTATAAGCAGTATGATTCTACTAAGAATTTCTATAGCCTATTTGAATGCAATGAGTTATCTGATACCATAAAATAACATTAATATTTATTTATTGAATCTCCTTTAGAAAATCGTACGTGCTAGTAATTAATTTTAACAAAATTTATTTTGGCATATATGTTTTTCCTTCAGGTTTATATTAGTTAACAATAATTATTATACAATACCTAGTAATTTGAATTTTTTATCATTTAATTGGAACATCAATGAAGCAAAGCGAAAAACTTCTATTATACAGTTTATATTTTTGAAGGCTTAAAATTTAAAAGTTGATTTGTGAAAACCCCAGATTGCTCAGACTTTGATTTCTTTTTGTACCTTGAAATTTTTAAATTTTATACACAAATAAATGTTAATATAATTTCAATATTTAATTAAAATATAAAATGAAGAGAAACTCTAAGAACTTCTCTGAAGGAAGAAATTATTTTCTATTTTTTAGTGTGGATTTAGAAGCAGTCTTTTTTAAAAAGATTTTTTTTATGTGGATATTTTCAGATTTTATTTGATTAGAGTATAAATTTTTACTTTATTAAAGCTATAACGGGGGGCGATCAGAGCTCTAGGGGGGGGGGGGGGCGATCGCCCCAATCGCCACTGGCTGTAATCTGTACCAGTCTGTTAATGGTAATTCTATTAATATTGACATTACTGGTACCATCTTACAAAATTTGGATTTGTCCTAAACAAAAAGGTTACATATGCAAAAGTTTGATGTTCTTATCAAATGGTAAGTACGAAGTTTCTAAACAACTCGCAAATACGTATCAATACTCACTCGCACCCTTGAAAAAAATATTTTTGAATCCAACACAAACAGCAGCATGAGGCATACTGCAAAATACTCAACAGGACCGATAAATGACTGGTGACAATTTTTGTTATTAAGACACTTCTATAGACGAAAGAACTGCTACTATTATCCAAAATGTGCGTGGAAATTCAAGAGCCTCAACTTTTTACAGAGCTCAACAAATTTAAATCAGTTGAACTTCTCTGAGAAGTGCATGTTGCATGATGATCTCAGATTATTTGCTTACAACAAGGTCAAACTCGCGCAAAACTTGATGCAACATATTTATCCGCTTTGCTATCGCTTCTATGTGTTAGCTTTAAGTGAGTTGGAAAATGACGTTGATTTTGGTGGCAAACTCGATATTTCAGACGAAACTCATTTTCATCGCACAGGTTATGCCAACAATAACACTGTTGAATCTTGGGTTTCAAGGATCCACACGTAGTCGTAGATAAGCATCATCAAAAGCTTGGTGTGGGTTTTGGAGTTTTAGCATCATTGGTTGGTCCCTTTAATTCTTTGAAAATGATACTGGTAATAGCGTTGGGGTATATGCACAGCGAGGCGATGCGAGGCGAGGCGAGGCGTGGCTATACGAGGCGTATCAGTTGAGTAAGGCGAGGTGATCATACATCTTGGGGAGTGTAGAATTCACAACAAGGCGTTCAGTTTCTTGGTAAATCGCGAAGTGAGACCATAAGTTAGTCATCAGATTCTGAAGTAGAAATTTTGTGTTTGTCAAGTAGTGCAACTATGTATGTGGGATTTTACACATAAGTGTACTTTCCACTGTTTTGCTTGCCACCCGATAAATACGAAAACGTCCAGAATATAGCGAATTTCATCATCTATATAAAGATTTATGGACTGATCCTGATTAATTCTTCCAATATATAAGTATATGAAAATGAGTGTAGAAACCTTTGATTATACTAAGGAAAGAGTTCAACATAAACTAAAAAAAAAAAAACTACCAAAATTTCATATTATAAATTCAACTAATTCCAAATATGTTCGAAGTTCTTATTTTTATTGGAAGCTTATCTCGTATAATAACATCAAAAATAATTCTTAGATTTGCTTTTTTTTTTATATAAACTTAATCACTTTTTGTTTGCCTAGCCATTTTGTAGTTTTGCTTGTAACCCCATAAGTAACAACCGAGTAGAATTCGGGGAATTCTATCATCTACATAAGCATATGACGATATCCAGTATGTGAGAATGAGTGAAGAACCCTTCGATTATGTCAACGAAAGAACCTATAAGAATATGCCAGCTATAAAAATTAGCGAATTAGCGTGCTGCAACTCGCGAAAAATGAAAAATTTCATTCTCGAGCGAGATACCTTGAGGTGTCTCGCCACATCATGTTATGAACATAGTACAGCATACAATTATTTTATTTTGTAAACCCTTGATATAGCCTCACCTTACCTCGTCATGCCTTGTTGTTCATGTACCCTTAGCGCAACGACGCGAGGCGAGGCTATATCAAGAGTTAAGAAATAAAATGATTACACGCTATACAGAGATCTGCGGGGGGGGGGGGGGGGTTAACGTTAGCACGTAGCTGTTAGCCTTTATCTCAGAGCAGTCTTAATGCACGGATTAGTATTAAGCGACAATCAACGCCCCCACGATGCAGAATATATAATATTCTGTCTCGATGAGTACCAGTTTATGTTACTGCATGCTTAACATTGGACTTACTGGTCAAAGCGAGATCTATCCAAAATCTCTGTCGATCTCTGATTGATTTAGCGCATCTCCACGCCGAAATCCAATCCTCTAAGCATACATTAATAAGCGACCATCCTTCAGATCCTCGGACGTAGTATGCACTTATACAAAAGGATATACTCTTCTATATAAAGAAAAATGTCCGCCTAAGGCATGCAAACTCAGAAAATCTCTCTCTGCTCACATATGGGCTACCACAACAACCACAATGCTCATACCAGGGGGCCTTCTTCATGTTGAGGCGAATATCACTACTAATTGCAGCACTATCCGGGGCGTCTCAACCCTGTAGTACCAACTTAGCAATGTCGGCTACCCAGTTGGTATGGCTTTGTAGCACATGACCATAAGGTCATTAGTACTCTCAGTGGTATTTTTGCATGCAGATATAGTATGTTTATAGTAACGGGACTTGTTACTCCATTCGGGCTTAAGATCTCATTAGCAACGTCTAAAAAGATTTGTACATATCTTATACAGTCAAAATACAACCCTAATAGGCGTTGTCAGTGGGGACCACGAAAACGTTAAGATATGCCCGTATTCAAGACTAGAGAGGCTAGAGATTAACACAAGTAATCTTATGGCTAACCATGCATACTAACCATATAAGCACTACTAACATACACACTTGATTTGCATTATTCATTAACTACACTTCCTTGGACCCCGGCCCAGAGGGCTATGTTTGAGGTTTTCTTCTTTCTGACTTCCATTAGTATTTACTCGTAAATTCTTTGTGTAATGGACTGTAACACACGTCGCCATTTATACCCTACTACGATACCCAAATAGTGAAAAATGTCATATTTTATTTCGCCGAGTTTATTTTTCGCCTTGTGAATACATAAATTCATTGTATAAGACTCCCTAGCCATTCACACCGTACTACAAGTCTAGTCTGGGAGATACAAAGCGATCTTCCAAAACTCCCATTCATCTCTCAAATCCATCAAGTATGCATGCTTTCCTCTTATACAGTTTTCATCTTGGGCAGCCCTGCACATCACAGTCTTCTTTCCGCTGCCTACACGCTATACAGTGAGAGTGCTCAAACCAAGAGTGTGGCAATGCGCGATGCATCTTCACCTCGCCTCGTTAAACTCCTGATGTACCCTCGCCTCGCTTCATTAGGGTACGTGCACAACAAGCCGAGCCGAGCCAAGGCGATGCGAGGTTAGGCAGTTGAGCGAGGCGAAGTGAAGATACGTGTCGAGGTGTGTAGCGTTCACAAGGAAGCGTTCCATTTCTAGATAAATTGCGAAGTGAGAGCATAAATTATGTCATCAGATTCTCAAGAAGAAATTTTGTGTTTGTCCAAGTAGTGCAAATACACTGTAAAAAATGCACAAATTGTTGCCACAAAGCTTAGGTATTTTTGTGTAAATTGTAGGGAATATTTCCTAAAATTTAGGAAACATTTTCTAAAATTTAGGAGAATATTCCCTACATGTTAGGGAAAAATTACTAAGCTTTGTGGCAACAATTGTGCAAATTTTTTACTGTGTATATGACATCTTACCCATAAGTGTACTTTCCGAAGTTTTGCTTGTGACTCCCATATATAACAAGCGATTAGAATTCGGGGAATTCGATCATCTACATATATGAAGATTTACTACATACTGATCGTCATAGATTATTCCAGTATATGAGAATGAGTAAAGAAAAATAAAAATAAAATCATTCTCCAGCGAGATATCTCCAGGTGTCTCGCCACATCGCGCGTTGCCACAGCGTGGTTATGAACACCCTCATAGTACAGCGTTTAATCAGTTTTTTTAGCCTCACCTCTCCTCGCCTCATCTTATTTTGCACGTATCCTTATGCACGCACACTATACCCTTACGGGTTTTGATTCCAGCAGAATGGTACGAAATGTAACTCCAGTTGTCAAAAAATCGAGTTACTAGCGAAATAGGGGCACAAACAATCGACAATATCCTGTAAAATTCATTCGACAGAATGGAGGCTGCTACCAAGTCAGCCGCAGCATAAAATTATTTTACATAAAAAACCGATTTCTTCAATAAAGCAACAATTATTGAAAAATATTAAACGGCTTAGTTTTATCAACTATTTCAAAAAGAAACCAACAGATGGCTCTACAATCTATATGTAGGATAAAAAAAAATCATGTTTAAACACAACTTTCACATGAATTCCTAGGCGTCGATTTGTAAATGTCATAGAACAGTTTTAAGTCAATTATCAAATAGGTTACTATTGAAGGTGCCACAGACTCAATTCTCCAAATGTAAAAGCAATAATACAAGTGCGCAGGCGTACATTGCAAAATTCAATGAAGTGAAAACTTTGGATAAAACCTAATTTTTTTCTTTTCTTGTTATATATAGCAACTTTAATGGTGATAATTTGTACGTTCTCTCTTGTTACTTTGATCTTAGATTGGCCTCCTTTGAAGTTACTTGAAATGACCATAACCAGATCAGTGTGTGGACATAACATGTACTTTCTTCTCTTTATACTCTCCCTAATAAAGATCTCGTTAGTATTTTTCTACTTTTAGCATAGCCTATTCCAAAAAGTTATAAATAAATTAAGGGAAGTCATCCCACCTTGTACTGCATCGCTCGCTTACATTTCATTTTGATTACGTTAAGATCGAATTTTTCATCCACAGTTATATCATCGAACGTGAATTACGTAAATAATAAAGCCTCAATAAATTACTTTTATTGTTGTTGTTTTTTGCACTGAAACTTATTTTTTTTTTCTTCACTTTTAAATCAATCTTAGCTTGACTTTTTCACCTTGCTCACGACGACGACGACGTTTTTTAGTTCTTTTTTCCCCATTTTATATATGGCGTTTTCTTGTCCGATTGCCACAGTGATCGTGCAGAGGTGGATATTGATTTATGATCGAAATTATTTTCTACCTTTTCGGATTGAATTTGATTACGCAGTAATTAAGATGATGAGTATTGGTATAAAAAGAAGAAAAGATATTAAAAAAAAAAAAAAAACAATATGGCAATAGTGGAGCTTATGATTACTGAATTGGACACACGCAAAACAACAAGGAATACACGAATTTGGTTACTTCATTGTTTGCAGAAGAAAGGTGACCTACATCCATGCGGAGATTTATAATTACCTTTTGTGATAGGTATACGATTCGAGAAGACCAATTATGACCGAAAATCAGAGATGGGATCGGTAGGTCATTTCTCATAGTTAAATTTGAACGATGAAAGGATTTCAACAATAGCTAAATATGGGCAGCCCGGCATTAAGTTATGAATTTATGATCAACGTAACAATGGGTTATAGAATTAAAAAAAAAAGGGTAACAGAGGAAAATTGTATAGCTAATAATATGGTTAATAAATTAATGCTTTGTTTTTTTTTTTATAGTTAATTTAATTTTTAGATGTTTTGTTTCAAGCATTCAATCTTGAGGTAGAAGTTAGAGTTCTGGTTGAATATGATTTCTTCTTATACCAAAATTATGTTTATGTAAAAAAAAAAATGTATCTACCCAGGAATAGTCTTTTTGTTAGAGATTTTGATGACATTATTGGTACATATTCAAGCTATACTCAATTCGGCTTGAAATACATTTTCATTTTCCGGTTTGTATATAGACTCCAAAGGTTTATGATAGTCTGCATTTATCGACTTGTGTTCGAATGACTGAACTCCAAGCTTACTAGATGATTCCTGAATTGCTACTTTAGAAGTTTGTTCCATCAGATCCCGTACAAATCATATCATCATCGAACTCAACAGATCTTCTACGACAGTACACACTGTGTGCACACTAAAGCTTTCAAATTCGAACTGCACTATCCAAAATTTTTTGAACAATAGAAAAAAGTCAAATTATGAATGATTTATGACAAATCAAAGTGGTGTGATGGCTTACTTTCCAAAGTTCTACTAGAATTTATTCACACTATATGAAATACGTAAATGATAATAGTTCGTTTATGAAATGATTGTATAGTTTTCGTTCCAAGCATAGGTTTTAATCCATGATACTCGCTTCAGTGCATTAGATAATCGTTTTTTAATCGCCCTAATCATGGTATTTTTTTTAAGGCAGGGAACAACAGGAGATGCCAAGCAAGGAGGCCAGAGAGACCCATTGTACTTTCCTGCTAGAAGTCCTTTCACCAAAACCTTCCTGTCCTCTTAATGATCAGATCATCATCATGAGATCCTTTTTAAATGAGCGTGAAGCGAACTGTGCCCAGTGATTAAGCCAAACACAGTCTACATTGTTTCCTACCGAGTCCCATGAGAAAATCGGAGATATTCGCTTTGGGTCCATCCAGTAACAGTTTTGTGCACCTTCACGTTCTCAGGTTCGCTCATCTCTGCTGATTAGAGACCCCATATTCGAGGTGGCTACGGTTACGATGGGTCCCAGTCCGAGGAACAAAAAATCAGAGCCAGGTCTAGCTAAAATTTTTGTCCGTTCGTTCCCCATTATCCCCACGTGACCTGGAACCCACTGATGGAACACTGATGGGTACACAAGTTATCCACCGACGACCTTCAATCCCCCAGTAACGTATATGTTATCCAAGGGCCACTCAGAGCCATCAAAGTTGCCTGACTATCCGACAGGATAGCCATGTCCTTCCCCTTGATCTCAATATCATCTCCATATTACACGATCATTGCGATCGCGAAGACCCCAGACTGGAAAACAATAGTGTCTCTTCCAAGTGAGTTCTCCATCCCAATATTAGGTTCAGTAAAGTAAACGCCCACCCTGGCTCCCCCATTAGTGAGGGAGCCGTCGGTAAAATTTTTTAGAGCAGACCGGGGAAGGCTTGATAATACAATTCCCTCAGTCCTTAGAATAAAACTTACAGAGAAGCGTCGCAAGCCTGCCAGCTTCCGGATCACAGTCTTCACAAGTGTCCTCTCTCCACCCGCACTCTGAGAGAGGTTCGGCCACGAACCTCCACAGTTACGTATCGTTATCTTAACATTTGGTCGACGAGCTGCCTCACTTAGAGACTCAGGGTTAGCCCCACGATTTCCAAAAAGGATCCCAAGGTAAACAGTCCACGATCCAGTCCCCGCTCAATGACAGTAACTATTGAATGGAGAGTCGTCTCAGTAGATCTGCCCCCACGGTAAGCGTGCTGTGAGGTGTTTAAGAGAGAATCCTTTAGGGCTACTACCTTGATATATTCATCCAAGAACCTCTCCAGGCATTTCAAAAGTAATAACATCAACTATCATGGCAGCAGTGGCAGGAACGGTTGAGTGATTGTGGATGCAAAACGGTTTAGTACCCATTTTTAAATAAGTCCCAAATTATTTATGTGCGTATACTGATCTTCCTTTGGTCTTAAATAGCAAATCCGAGGCTATCACAGTAAAAATTCAGTGCAAAGTACTCACCTAGCTCTTTATATTTAAACAAAGAAAAGCCTGGATATACTTTTCAGCTACCTCCCGATGATCCATTTTACTTTATAGTAGCGAGTTTATTGCACAAAATTGCATCGCATAATTCCGTTTAGTAGCCAATCATGCTTAGTTTAAAAGAGCCACGTAGAAATCACTCTTGCTGCCATCTTCTTGTCAACGTACGTAAGTTTGTCGTTCGTACTTTCTGGGTGATAAGAGACAGGAGTCGCACTAAGTTATCCTTCTAGCAACTTTTCGAAAGTATAAAAAAATTAATAGATAGACGATAATCGGTAGACATTTTCTGCCTGATTTGAACGTAATCTAGCAGTTGATTTTATTCAAATTAAGTTATACTTAGAAACCGTACGAATGGTTACGGAATAAGGAGCACCAGGTTCGGATGGGAACTGCATAGTTCCACTGATTTACGTGTAGCGATATATTAATTGTACCTTTTATTTTGTTTTATTAAATAGTGGCGAAGAATTGTATTATGGAAGATGCGTGCGTTGGGTTCTTAGAACGCATGTGAATATATTTTATTTAGAAATATATATAAGTGTACCTGCAAATGTAGTATTAAATTCTACTACCAACGGCTCGGTGGATTTGGAAATGTTGCCTGTTAGAACTAAACGGAACTATATATATGTAGCATCAAATTTGAATTTAATAACTGTCTGTTATAGTTTCTTGATTAATTTCTATTCCAAGTGGCGCCCAAGACCAAGAAAATAGGTTAAATAACGAACCAGCCCATCTTCATTAGCTGCCGGTACTTGATTCGAACTCTTGTAGTCAGAGTTTCAATTTCTGTTACTCTCCTGATATCCACGAGATGCGTAACACTTTCTCTACCTTAGTTAATCAACTAAACTAAAGTTTTTTATAACTCAAAGTAGTCAACGGAGGAATGTATAAAAATAATTTTTCTTGGCTTCTCCTGCTATAAATTGGATTACCACAAAGTTCAGTATTGTGACCTTTACTGTAGTATCCTTCTACTACTAATATTATATATCCCAATATATGTATTCAATTATGTCTATTCGGTGAAATTACGCCGAGAGAGAGACTGTATGAAATGAATTATGGGGCGATCGAAAGCAACAATGTTGGTGGCAGCAAATGGAAGAAAGAGCTTACGTGTATGTATACCCGAAACTGGGTTTGAATGTAGGTCAGCAACTGTGGATGTAGGTCAGTGAGTAACTCAGTTCAATAGTCCAAGGCAATCGGCTAGCACGGAAAATAAGTGCTTAGATTTAGTCCACTTTTCAGCTTTTTACGTGTGGATGATCGAGAGACTTTTGTAGTTTTCTCACTTTTTCTGAGTGGTGCCGATGAATGAGATTTGTGACGAGAACTTATTCCACCGCTTCTACAAATACTACGAGCGTAACTGGTCGTGGGTAGAATGGCGGTGAAGCTAATGAGAGTGGCTAATGATGAGACTTGTCCATTCCGCAACCTCATTAGAATCATCCGATAGATAATTGGGATTTTACGGGTAATCACTTTGAGAAAAGATGGGGGACCAGACTGATAAGTGTTATAATTACTGTTATTGCGGCTGTTATAATATTAGTGTAAATATCACGCATACCAACTCCTCTCATATCGAATTAATAAGGAATTGCTTTTATTCATAAATAGCGTAGATGACTTTCCTGTTCGATTCAATCAAAAACTTTTAACGCATATATTGGTGATATATCCGCCTTTTAAACCATGCGAAAGTCACTCCACTTAATTTTGTTTTTTTAGTTTTACTCACCTTCGTCCGTCCTGAACATCTAAGAGCCAATAAAAATGAAGGTGGACAGGATTTGATTTTAACTAAACTCCGCGATTTCTTTTTAATGTAGCTTTATTTGATACAATAATTTTATGCTTCCGAAAATTCACTTGTTACTTGATATGATCGCTAAAACTACAAGTGTTGGAATTCTTTTTTTTTCGATCTCGTTTAACAAATACGTTATTCCTGAATTCCATGGAGGTCGTTGTTTCCTCTACAGATTTTTTCTTTTTCAATTTTGAATTTTTCCGAATTCAAATTTACTAATTTTTATCTTCTTCTGATTTCAGATTTGCCCTCGTCGAGAGATGGAGCCAGCCTCAAAACAAAAGAAAATTGTCGTGGCATTGGATATTTCTTCTGCAAGGTAATTCAATTCAATTATTCTTTATTACGGCCCAAGAAACAATAAGATTAAAATCTTTTAATAGTATCCTATATAAAAATTAGGTATAATAACGGGACTGGAATACTTATAGACTACCTTAAAATAATTAGAACTAAATTAAGAGAGAAAAAAATATGTGTATATATGCGTTTTCTCTGGGTTTTTTATATTGTGTTCACTTATTTATTATAAGATTCGTTACTTCAATGTATTCCTGACCGTGTTAGGAATATTGTTACAGTATGTATGCTGATTAAATACCGGCTTATATTGAGTCAACCTAACTTCATGCTATTAAATGGTGTGATTTTTACTTTCGACCATGGGAGGGAGTGCCGGTTTGACAAAAGAACAACTCAGTTTTTGTTTTTAACAATTCAAATATAAAATTTTATTAATATTGCAAGTATTATATATTTAAATATGCTTAACCTAATATTACGAAAATTCAATTCAAAGAAACTTAAAACTACTAACAATAAGAATTCAAAAAAAAATAATAATAATAATAATAATGCTGGCCACGCAGTCCGCCACCTTGTATTATTTGTTTTGAAATAAAATGAAGATGAAGAACAGAATTAATTATCTGTCAACAGAATAAACTTCAATAGTACACGTGACATTGCTACTGCGTGAAAACAGAAGGATAGCAAAATGGTCCGTGCTAGTGCGTGAGAGCAGATAGGTAACGAGATGCTTTTTGCTATTACGTGCAAGTAGAAGGGTAGCAAAAATCTCTTTGCTATTGCGTGCAAGCAGAATGGTAGCAAAATTCTTATATAGAAAGAATAGGACACTCAAATTATCTCTGACCAAAATTATCTTCTGTATGATAGGAAGCTCTGGTTATCCCTGACCAGGAGGGTGATTCTGATTTTTTATCGTACTTTAATGTCAAAATATACGCCTAAATGAAGTGAACTTTTCTACTAATTTTTTCGTGTTTTTATTCCGGTCAACAACTTTTGCCTGACGTAGAATGAAACTTCACATTATAAATTCAAAAAAAGCACATAGATACGGTTCTATTACATGAAAAAAAAAATGCTTAAGTTTTTCTTCCTCATAGCCAACTTTTTTGCTATATTCTGAGGTTTTACCAGCTGCTGAGCGATCAGTACACTTGACATGTAAGTACATATCCTCATGTGGTAGGACTTTAAGCTTAGGCGTACACTCTGCACTTTTTACTGTGGAGGAAAAATTCCAAAATGCCAAGTTTCAAACTGCAGCATGAGCAGCATACCAATACTACTGAAAGGTAAATTAATTCGGACATTTTGAATTTGTGAAATTACTGATCGGACGTCTGTTTAGTTCTTTACCCGTGATTTAAGGTGATAATATTAAATAATTTAATTCTCATTACGTGCTGTGAATTTGTGATACAGTTATTATTTATATCACAAACTGTAACTTGTTTGGATACGCACACAATTAACCGCGGTATTCATATAAGGTACTACAGCGCAGCAAAATTATTGTGTTGACAAATCTGAGCACAATTTGCGCGTGCTGCGTAACTGCGTTAATGCGTTATTGCGTGTCGTTCACATGTTTATGTAGAAATTATCATTGACATTGAATAAACACTGGCGGCATTAGAGGAATTACTTTTTATTAAGGTGGTTGGAACTTTTAAGTCGTCAAATTGTTGCCGCTGCATACTGACTGCCACCAATTTACATAATCGGGAATTTTTAACGAGGTATATGTATAGGGTATAACCATTTTGATTAAGTACTTTACAAAAATGGCCGCTTCATGAAATAATTATTGATGAACATTGGATATAACCTAAAAACAAAACCTTTATATCATATTAATACTTGCATGGAAATCAAATTAAACTGTATTATTTTGTCATATTTCATGAGAAGATTCTCTTGGAAATAATTTTAAGTGTGTATAAGCTATGAAAAAATAAATTGTTAAAAAGATGTTATTTTATTTTTTAATTTAAATTGGGCTTGTTTCATAGACGCGTTCTAGTTTTTCGAAGTACCGTACGACATTTCAACAATAAAATTTTCTCCGAAGCTAATTGTCGAACAGAGGCATTCAGAAATATAACGATGAAAAATGAACATTTATTTCATTCTACCTACATATCTAAAATTTATTTCTGTTAATACAAGTTCAAGTTGGTTCACATATACTCATAATCTAAAACTGTCAAAGCAAATACATATAAAAACTTTAAAGGTTACCAACACAGAAAAAGAATAAACATTGCTCCTTATAGGAATTAAGTTCCGAACTTTATGGACGGGAACTTCGGACGACATGAATCTGCCACTATCAAGTTGCATAATTGCCACGTTCCGCACATGTGTAGCCGCTACGGTCCCAATTAGTGTGCAACCACTGAAAAAGTGTTCCTTCGCCACTATAGCGATAGGTACATCATGGGCACATCGCTGCAATGTTCCCCCGTATCAGCTCTGTCGTTTGTACTCCGATCGAAGTATTTATACTCCGAAAACTAATGGTACTACTCCTTTTATAAAAATACTCCGCTTTTCATTTCTTAATACTTAAAACTCCTATATACGTATATTGTTAGCAAATAATCTAAACGGTTTTATTCATCTTCATTTAGAACTAAACATTCATAGTACATTTTAGTAATAAAATCTATTAAGTACGGTTGAAAAGTTGATTTGGTACTACTCCTTCTCACAATATAAAATTTGTGAATTGTGACACAAAGGAAAAAATTTGAGAATAGTTCCCAATTTAAATTTGTGGAAAAAATAAGGAAATATTTCAACATTAAAGTTGATTTTCGGGGCGAGATCATGGTTTTGTTTTTTGTTTAATGGACTGTTAATAGCTCACATTTGAGAAGACAAAAAATTATGTCCTTGGTGAAAAATTCTTATGGGATCAAGGATAACAAAATAGATTTGTATTACATTTTTTTCCCAAAAAACCAGACATCAAACAAAAAAAAACAAAAAAAAAGTTCTCGTCTCCAAACCCATTGAGATCCCAATTTAAAACTTTAACCATTTACTAACATATCCGACGATCAAAGACAATCTAGAACAATTCCTAGAAATTTAACAAATATTAATAAGAAATAAATAAAAAGATTACTCTTTTGGACTTTTTACCGGGATAAACTTAATTTTGTTCAAGAAAGAATTTTTTGGGATTGTCCGGTATATAGCAAAAGCTAAAAAATGTTCTAATTTGTTATTTCATCACACAACCCATTAATTTTTGGTGACAAGTTTCAAGTCTTGGTTTGACTCGCTTCGAATGAATCTGGTTCTTTAAAAAAAATTTTAGAATTTTTTTAATAAACAAAAAAATTGTTTTTTTCCATTTTTCTCAAAGTTTTCATTTCTTTCATTTGTTTTTCAAATCACCCAATTTCGCTATTTGGGACCTATTGATGAGTCAAACCAAGACTTGAAACTTGTCACCAAAAATTAATGGGTTGTGTGATGAAATAACAAATTAGAACATTTTTTAGCTTTTGCTATATACCGGACAATCCCAAAAATTCTTTCTCGAACAAAATTAAGTTTAACCCGGTAAAAAGTCCAAACGTAACTATACATAATGAAAAACGAAATTTTTGTAGTGGCAACCCTACGAGGGAGTTACACGATCTGTCCCATTTCAGCTTTCTAAGTACACGTGTTCTTGAGTTATTGTGAGGATGGACGGATGGACGGACAAAACGGACGAATGGACATGCAAAAATCAAATTAACTTTTTAATTTTATGCATTTTCCTCTACCAGAATTATTTCTGTACATTACTGATTCAATTATTGTAAAAGATTTGAAATGCAGAAAAACTAAAGTGACTGAAGTTTTCAATACAATTTTGCATTATGACTGTATTAAAATCTTTACTAATATTTTGAAAATTCAAAAGTTTTCAATAATTAAACTAATGATGAAATTTATGCATTTCTATTATGTATTAATTTTCTTTATGCAGTCACAGACAATATACAACTAGATAAGAAAATATCCATATAAACCCGGATGACTTTTTCAAAGCTCTTTAACTTTTTATTCAACCAAAGAAAGCTATCATTGCGAAGAATTTATGCAAGAGAGAGAAGGAATGTATAGAGCTTTCTATTAGAGTGTCATTAGATCGTTTTAATTCGATCGCTTTTTTGTGAGGTTTTCATATCTAGATGGAAGTTGTATCAGATGCAGGGCTAAGCTTTTCTTAAGAATAGCTTTTCATGACAGAAACCTTTTACTTCATGCAAGTATGATTACCTGAATCAAAGCAATTAATTAATGAATCTTTTAAATCAACAGCTGTCAACTAAACTTAAGAAATTCTTATTGCTGAAAAAAAAAATCATGTGAAAATCTTGAAATAAAAACCAGTTGTTTCCATATAAAAAAATATATAAATAATTTAATTACTATACATACAAAGATTTATTTAAAAATCTAAATATGAATCATTTTAATGAAAATGGCTTTTATTCACACTAATATGATTTCAGGATCCCATTCTAATTAATTTGAATTCATAAAATTTCGTTAGTCGTGTACTCCGTTTTTTTTTCCCGAAAGTACTCCGCTTTGGCAGCAAATTGTACTACTCTTGAAATTTTCCAAAAGATATTACTGCCCGGTATATAAATACTAAGTAGTCGGTCATTTGGATAGGGATATAGTAAGTGATCGGGATACTTTTCTGTCCTCATAAATTTAGCTGGGTTGCGCTTCAGATCACATTTGGTTATGATTCAAAAGGCCCACAATGTCCTATAGATAGCGATATAGATATATTTAGTGACAGCTATACGATTTTTAAACGCAACCTATTGGTTGTAATAAAATATTTAGATAATCTTTCCATTTGACATTAGAATGATCTACTTCATTCTTATTTTTCTGCTTTCTTCCTCCCCCTCTGTAGATATTCTACTTGATTTGCTTTCATACTTATTTGTTATTTATTTTTTATTTTAGTTTTTTTTTTTTTTTTTCTTATACTTCTTAGGTTATCCTTATTATCTTTATTTGTTATCTTATTTCTTATTTTTTGTTTCTATTATCTATTTTTGATTAATATCAGATGTTGTTTCATTTTTTAGCAATAATGGAATTCCTGACTATTGCATTTTTGCTTTTTTCTTCTCCGCTTATGTATTACATAGTTTTACTTTGCTTTCGCTTTTATTAAACTTTTCCGTTGAGATTTTTCTTTTGTATTACTTGTTATGGTCGTAGCATATTGCATATAGCAATATGCTGTACTGAGAAATACTGTAGCATGTATGCCGGCCTTGGTTAAACCGACTGCTGAACACACCCCAAACTCGACGAACGAGCTCGATGTGGCATGCTGATTGTGACAAGGAAGAAGAAGAGTTGTGTCTTCCTTCTGTTTACGAAAGGCAAAGTGCAAAGTAAAAAAGATCTTAATGTGATCCACAAATATCGGAAGAGATTTAACCAATAAAGGACAAACTATCACTGGAGAATAATCACGATAAAGAGTTTCATCGTTCAGGTAAAGTTTTGGAAATTTTTACAATTGTATATTCCGGGAAGTATAAAGATCGATTAAGAGTATATCAATTTTTAGTGATTTGACACTTGATTGCGAACCAGCGGAACCTTTATAGGATGCCGAAAATACCCCCTTGAATGTCCTCAAGCAATTGCTGCATTGGAAACAAGAGAATAGGCGGATGAACATTTTTCCATCAATTTCTACCCGTCCGGCAACCGCAAATAGCTTAAAGTTGGCGAGAATCTCGCTGCATAGAAAGCAGAATTGGCCCCCATAGAGGTTAGTCCTAAATGACCACTTTTGACGCGCAATACAAACATACAGATTTTCTAATGATAAGAGGGCCATTGCAAAGGCCATCAGGATCGGGCACGTTTTCTGGAATATGAAACGTCCTCAAACGCGACACGGAATTTTCAACATTGTACCTGCGGAGGATAACTGTTTTTGATAAGTACCACATTTTACTCTGCAAGAGTTTTTCTTTTTGTAAGTTCCTAGACGAATTAATCCAATTTAAATTAAATAGATATCGATTGAAATTATTCAATTGAACATAATTAGAGATTTTGCGAAATTAGTCACACGAAATTTACATTAATTATAACATAAGTTTTTTTTTGCAATTGCCTACGGGAAGATATTCAGTACTAACTTAACTAAGTATTATGGGAAAGACTCTCATAAGGGTAATTCAGTATTAGATTACAACCTTCAGAAAGATAGTACGACTATATTCCAATGCACTATAATAACGATTTAGGTTTATTCCAGTACTTTCATATTTGAATACGAAAAGAAAGAATCCAATAATACTAAAACATAAACAAGTCTCCACCTCGCACATACGTCATGTTCCTTCAAATTCGAATTTTAAGGAACATCCCTTAGCTCTGTAGACGAGCGACGTTCAAAGAGCAATAAAATTCAAGAAAAAGAAAACGTAATAGTGAAACCAAAAAGAAAGCACTTGTCAGCGGAACATCCTAAATTTTCTTATATTGGAATCACCATTTGATTCACTTGTACAAGAAATTAATGGCACGATGAAGTAAACACAGACGTTTATTGAGCTGACAATAGGTTTTTTAATTACGATAATGAAAAACAAACTTGCTTTGAATGAAAAAGAGTATGACCATTAAAAGAAAGGACTTTTAATCCGCTTGAAATGCTATTTTCTTAATTTATTTTTTTCTCGTAATTTTGGCTTTACCAAAATTCCGTTAAGATACTTTTATATTCAAATAATAAATTTTCTGAGTTAGATACCTAATTTTTTTACGACTTCTGTTGTCTATGTAAATTATTAATAATTTTAGGTACGAATTAAAATGAAGCGCTTTCATTAGTATTAATTTTCTTATGATTTAATATATGTAGCAGAAAAAAAAGGGGAAAAAGATATAATAAACGTAGAAATAAATTGAACCCAGAAAGATTATAACAAAAAGGAAAAACTTTATAAATTTGTAGACTTATAATTGAATTGAAAAATTGAAAAAAAAAATTAAAAAAAATAAAACAAAGGGTCCAGAAATACCATTGAGCTGAAATTAATCCCGCATACCTATAATATGAAAGTGTGGAAGCCTAGATGAGGATTTATTTAATTTTTTTTATTCCAGTACGTTAAAATTTTTGGTAAAAGCCTTATAGTAGTACTCGCTCTATTAGAAAAAAATTGTATTGTATTGTAGAATTAGGTAAGGAGGAAATTAGCGATGGTATTATAAAAATGTGATACTCCCAACAGAAATATAAGCCGCATTATAACGTAGTCATGACTTAGAGACTTTTCATTTCCTCCTTTATTTTCCTGGAGTCCTCTCACATGAAGGTCGTCTAAGTCCGCTCTAGTCTCTTTACAAGTCAACAAGAGACTCTGAAAAATCTTGCCCTCAGAGTCAGATGGGTAGCAGGGGCATGCAAGGAAGGCATAACGTCTGGGCCTTAGATGTGAATATAGGTAAGTGACGTAAAGGTCCCTTCAGGACCGAATGTGTGCCGGCGCGGCGTTTTCTTTTAGTTTGTAGGCACGAATTTTTTTTTGATTATGGCAGACTGCAGCGGCAGGTTTTTCGTGGAACCTGGAACCCGCCAATAGCCGAGGCTAGCTAGCGTGCCGCCCTGCAGTCAACGCTGTCCGTCGAGTGATCTGTCATCTCATGCTGGCAGTCTGGACTTCACGTCCAAGCCAATCACTCAGCATAGTTCCATAACATACCTACACATTAATTTGAACTATATTTATGTATACTATTTTGTATTTCTTCTTTTCTTTTTAATTTTTTAAATAAGGTTTGCATTTGTTTAACGGTAGTAAATAAGTGGATTTATCTGTTTACTACCGCATGAATTTCTTAATAAATAAATAAATTATAATTTATGCTTACCTTGAAGTCTGGTAGAGCTTATACAGTGAAAAACAGTACATAATTTAATTTACCCTCCGCTACAGGCACATCGTCAGATTAGAATTTATAGCTAGAAAACAAAAGTGAACGGGGTATTCACTCTTTAATGTATCAATGTAACCGATGTAAATATACAACAAGAATTTACAACAAAGAGTGAACACACTCTTTAGCTTACTTCAAAGTGTAATTATGGGAACAGGGTAATAAAATGGCAGACCGTAGGAGCTCTCCCCGGCCCCAGAAAAATTGAGAAAATTCTCAAAATTCCTAGGATTCATAGTTATCCTAGAAAGAAAAAATTGTGAAGATCCGGTTAAAAATAGCTGAGATAAAAACTAAAGTACCTCAACTATTTATGAAAAGAACGGCTTAAATTAAGGAAATGCCGGTTTTTCATAGAATTATTTAACAGTGTGGGTTGTTTCCCAAGTTGTTATTTCTACAATTACTACTTAATTATACACTATTTCAGTATAATGTCAGCGGATAAAATGAAGCCTGTTTTGTTGGGAACAGTTATTTCTAATTAGTTTTCAGCTCAGGCTAATAGTTTAGGAGAAATGTTAATAATAGTAGAACAACCTCCTTTTACGGAAATCTTTGCCGCTTTTTGCCGTGACAAAATGTAAAAACTTACAATTTACCTTTACGGAATAACAGGAGGAATTTTTTTGTAAAGCTGAAAAAGTTTCGTAATCGAACACTTATGCATATGATTGAAAAAAAAAAATTAGAAAAATAACTCATATGTAGTAATGGCGTATATGGGACCCAGATGGGGAATAACAGTGAACTTCGGGAGTAAAAGCTCAGTGTGGAAATATCTCGAATTGAAAATAAAAACCTTCTAATAGATAGATAATTTTATTACCTTTAATTTGGATGCAAAAATTTTTCTCTAGGGGCATCCCTTATCATGCAGGGTTCGACAAAGTAAGAAAGCGGTTTTCAGTTAAATGGTAATCAAGTTTTAGATGGTGGAAAAAATATACTATGGAGTATACCGGATTGAAAATTAAAAAACGCCATTCGATAGAGCTCAGCGGGGACTTTAAATAGACGCTCCACATGTCATATTTGGGGTTTGAGGAGGGTGGGGATAACAACCCCGCATCCTAAAATACCCACAATCGATACTTTTTTTTCGATAAATTTAATCACGTTTTTTGAACGGTCCCCTCCTTATCCCGCAAGAGAGGTTCAAATTTTGAAAATCATTAAATCTAATTTCTGAACTTCAAATACTATTATTAAGTAATTTAGGGCGGAAAAAGAAAATCGATCGCACCAATTTATTTTTCGGTGATGTTTTATTAAGTTTTCCAGAAAGTTTCATGCTCTTTGATGCGCCATTACTGATATTTTGGGCTCACAAATTTGCAATACCATTTTTTGTGGGGGAAAACCGTGATGCGGGTAGATGTAAATTGAACACCCTGCTAAATCAACCGAGTACCACATAGAAAAAAATACGAGTGCACCACTCGATAGTCCTCAAAAGGATCTTTCATTTGGCACACTGGAAATTTTCCTAGCTCACTCCTCTCCTCAGTTGCACCCGCTGACATTTGACGTTCAATCTCAGCTCCTAAGTACAATTATACAACCCGGTTTACACTGCCAATTTGTGAATGTAAAAATACAAGACCCTTGTATTGCATTTTATATGCATAAGCCTTGTATGACTTTATCAAATACAATCAAATACATCTTTTACAACGATACACTCTTTGACACAATATTGCGTGAATACCCCTAATGTGTTACTTTGTACAGGTCACATGAATTTGAAATACGTAATTTTGATATCCCACAAATCCACTTTATTCAATTTTTTCGTTTTGTTTTACTTTAAGTTCCACTTTCGTCTGAAAACTTTAAATTTACATTTAATTTTATTAATTCCTCATATATCAGAATATTAAATTTCATATCCCCACAAACTTCCTTCCACATTGCTTCATTGTTTAATTTCAAAAATATTTTCCCTGTCAAAGTGTTGCGTAAAGCTCTTTGGCACGTGGTATAACGTGAGATAATCTCATATGGAAAATTTAAAAAATCTGTGAAACGTGTGTGGTATCTACTCTGATGCATTTGATCCATTTCAGAGAAGCACAAATCCTTTCACGTGTTCGAAATCAGTGAATAGATTGAACAACTAAATCGATGGATTCCATGGATATCTTAACTGTTGCATTCCCCTTGAATAGCTTGAAATTGAATGCCTCGAAAATAACCTTCTACCGGAAGCAACATCACCTCTGATTTCTGATAAATTTTCCAGGTGAAGTGCATCGTTTTACATACATCTCGATTTGATGTCATCATCATCATCATCATCCGATCTATACTATCTATAGCATAGTATAGAAAAGCAGAAGTGCTGGTCTTGACTGGGTGAGCTCCCTGATTTCTGTGTGAAATGGTGCCCAGCCCGGGGCTAGGTAATAGATATATATATAAGTATAGCTATATACCAACAAAGTACCTATAATACTGGGTAGCATATTTTCATTTCACCATTCATGTTACGTAAATTGTCAAGTAGCTTATGTTCAAAATCTGCCTGCACCCCATATAAAATAGCATTAATTAAGCTGTAATCAATGACAGAGGGAGAGGAGGAAGTGGAAGTTGGTCTAGAATACTTCTGTGTGGTATCATCCATCAGAAAATTTGAATCGTGAAATGAAAATGTCACCTTTACACTTACTTAGCCTAGCTACATATATATGCAAGTCCAAACGTAGAAAATTACAATTATTCTTGATTTTACAAGCTCGCCAACTTGCAAACAGTTTTCTCTCCTTCAATGACTTTTAGTAAGTGGCCGCAATAATTGCACGCTCATAAAACTCACTCAAATGGTGGTGAAAATCATAATTTTCACCGATGAATTGCATAGCATTACTGTTATTTGCCACAAATTACTGTATTCAACCATGAAGTAGAGTTTCGTTTCGTGCTGCCAAGTTATTAGCTAAATAATAAAAACCGTACTCGAAAAGAGAAGAACTTTCATGTGCAATCAGGAAATGATCTGCCATTCACAGAATTAATTTCCCTTGGAAAAAGCCACAACAAACTTCCTCACAAGCGTCAAGTTTTTGTATTTTCTTTTTTTTCCTTCAGGAACTTCTCAATTTAATATGAAGAGCAACTTTTCGTCTTCCTAACAAATTCGTTTATTTTTCTTGATTTTCGTTAGCTGGGGTTGTGGAATTCTTAATTAATTAAATATTTTTTTGTTTTTTTTCTGTTTTTGTTTCATGTGTAATAAGCAAGTTAGTCGTTTCCTTAAAAGATAATTAATTTTAGTTGGGAAGTAGATTGGTATCCATAGTGAACGCAGGACAATTCTGTTACTACCCAGGATTAATGATCCTTTTAAATCTCTGAGGTTAGAAAATTAAATGGAAAATAAATTACTGGCCCCCTGTTTATGGTAGAAGAAATAATTATGTATAGGGCTAGCTGGGATCGTTTCTTTTAATGTGACAATTATCTCAGGCGCCACAGCAATTAATTCCAATCAATCACAATCTCTACGTAGAGACCGTTTCTGTTTTGTCCACTTTTAATTAGTAGAATTTAAGAGAAACTGTTTTTTTTTTTTTAGAATTCTTGATGAATTACTTACTTACTTTTTCGACTAATTAAGAAATTTATACCTATACGTTTCGTTAGGTTAGGTTTGTAGAGATTTTTTCTATTTGTTATACGTTTGTGTGTTAGTGATAGAAAAGATTTCTAATAAGATTTTTAAATTACTACGATTTGAATAATAGTATAAAAGGTGGAGTAGTTGTGACTTTTTTATATGTTATTCAGTTCCGGACCCCGATCAGATGTCCCCTTGGGGAGAGTCCGCGCGATTAAAGGTACCAAAAATTGTTTTTTTTTTTCAAAATAATTCCTCAACGGTTGATCCTACGACAAAAATGTCACAATATAAATTTGAAGAAGACTAAATTCCCTAAATATTTTGTAAAAACACTTTTATTTCTAAGTCTGATTTGATATGAGTTACAGCGGCCGAAACGTGAACATTCTTCCAAAAACATGTATACGAATAGTACCCCTTCATCCATGGTGGTGATAGTAGTCCATAGTAGGTGATAGTAGCCCCATACAGCAGAAAATTACCCAGGGACATCCCATTCTTGTCCCACAGATCCTATAGCTTTCCCGGGATAAACAGGAAGTATTCAGTATGTACTCAAGAACTTATTTCCAGGAGTTATTAAAAATTTCCCATAAGTTTTTCCCTGGGATATCCCACAACTACTCTCTATGGGAGCATTCTCAGTATTTTACAGACAAATACATACGGGATGTGCAGGACAATTTTGGGACAAACATGGGAACGTCGTTTTTCGCCTTCCAGAATTTATGTCGGTTTGTTCGCGTGGCTCTCTGGTGAAAGCACTAATTTATTGCTTTGTGTGTACAAAAATATAATAAAAAAGTATGTATTGAAAGAGGCCATTTGTGAACTGAATTATTGAAGCCAGCTGTATGCGTGAAGCCATACTAGAAATCTATTCGCTTCTGAAAATTTCTTCTTGTTTTGGCAAAGTTTTTTAGATGTACATTTCAGAACTTGATTTTTTAGTAATTTTTTCATAGGAAATCACTTTGCCTGGATTTATGTTTTCTGCAAGTGCATCCACCCCTCTGGCACATACTTTCCAGCTAGTATTTATTTTTATTTTTTGTAAAAATTCCTACCCATAAAAAAATTTTACAGTTCCAGAAAATACTAAACAATATCCTCAGATATTCCCCCGTACATCTTGATAGCAAATTAGGATTTCCGTAAGACGTCCTAGGTACGCTTCTAGCGGGCGTTTTACATTATTGAATGTGTGAACTATTCCTAAGTACAGGATTTCCCAGTAACATACCACGGACACATTTGTGCTGTGTGGGAGTGACCTAGCCAAACAAAAAATTGTATGGCAAGGGTGGCCGTGGCCGGCATCTCAACCATTTCGGAGTTACAGGGTGATTAAAAAGAAAATTTGTATAAATGGTACTATATGTATACATTTTTTTCGAAGAATGTTCACGTTTCCATCACTGTAACTCGTTACATATCAGCCTTACAAAAAAGTGTTTATACAAAACATTGAGAAAATTTAGCCTTCTTTAAATTTATATTTTTAAATTTTTGTCATACGATCAACCGTTGAGGAATTATTTTGAAAAAAAAAATTTCTGGCGCTTGGAAAATTTCAATTTAGTTTTAAAGTATAAATTTTGAAATATGCACGTTTGCTTAATAACAAAAATTATAATATTTATCTATAATTTCCTATGTGTTTGACAGCAACATCTGAGTCTAAGTCTTGACTGTGAAACCGACCATACCGACCATTAAATTGTTTCAGTTTAAAATTGCATTCCTACACGTTTTGTTCAAACTCCTGGTTTGCAACTACAAATGAAGGGGTGCCGTTTCAATAAATAAAATACATCAATCAAACAATCAACAAAAAATGGTTTATTTACAGCAACAAAAACAGAAAAATAATACTTTTCGTAGAAAAATGTTATCAGTTTTGTAAATTAAAAAAAAAAGAGATTGTTGCTAAAACTGCAACTGCAACTGATAACAGTGCAAAAGGCGTTTCGTATCAGCAAGAACTTAATACTCTTCAGTACGGCTGGCTCTTACTTGCCGTATACGCCTGGAAAAAAGCTAAGTTAACCTCACATATATGCACTCAGTTAAGATCCTGAGTATGAATTATATGAGGCGATATACTAAGTATTTATTTACTTTGAACTCAGTAGTTTATCTCTAAGCGAGACTGGACAAATTCATGTAGAAAAATCAAAAAGACTTTTCGTAGAAAATATAATCATATAAATCACACTGAAAGTTTTAACTGAGTGCATATGTATGAGGTCAACTTAGCCTTTTTCTAGGCATATACGGTAATCAAAACGAAACCGTACTGAAGAGTATTAAGTTTTTGATGATACGGAAACGCCTTTTGCACTTTCAAATATATCCAACTTACTGGTTACTTACATAAAATTGATTTGTTAGTTATGATGTAACGACAGAAAAAGAATACGAATATAGTGGAGAATATATTTAAAATATAATTATGTGTAGTGTAAATTTTAATTTAGTTCACATAAATGTATATGAATAACAAACCTTACTGTAGTTTGCTATACTTATATGGAAACACTTATAAACGTTAATGTGGCATAGAAGTACAAAAGTTGAGGATTTGGTATATGAGGAACATGGGCCATCGGGAAATGCTTGTAACTAACTGAGCTGAATAGCCCTATCCAGATCTGATCTGCTAAAGCAAATCGACTTGGTTGGTTTATTGGCTTTATTTTTTCTTGTTTTGAAAATCGTTGGCTATATATCGATGTAGTGGTCACTTCAAATTTCTGTTCCACTGCTGTAACTTATGACGTTTTCTGAAATATATTTCAACCTGTAACTAACAGCTATGAGATCTGTTTTATTTGTAAATTCTATGTCATCTAGAATTAAAGCAATTATTGTACTTAATATCCACAAATAGCTAATAAGATTTATTTTTTCCCGGACGGGAATCGAACCTACACTTGTTAGAATCTGTTAATGATGGCGAACGATTCTAAATTTAATCATAAATTCAATATGGAAAAACAACCGCCTCGTCTGGGGTTTGAAACCGAGATCGACAAGCGGAAGGTTGTTGAAATTGAAATCCTAGTTTAAATCCGTATAGAAATGGTATACAAGGCAGTACTGACTTCTGATGATACTTCTTTAGATTGAATGAATCAGCAACGCACCTAGGATTTGGCTTAGGGGGAGGACCATAGGTGTTCCAAGTCCAAAGGAGTCGGAAAAACAGGACTCTCCAAAGTCGCGTCCTGCACCTATCTGAGCACTTAAGAACTGCTTTTGTATATTTAAAGGTTTTATTATATTTTATCGGACTTTGTAAAAATGTACAGATTTCATTTTATACATAATTTGTAAATCATGTAAAAAAAATTTACCTTCTACGACCGCGGGCCAGAGCTGATCAAGTATCAACGAAAATGTACTTAAGTACAAGTACCGAAGGCCTGAGTACTTCAGTGTAAGTACAAGTACCACATGCATGAAAAGTACTTGTAACTAAGTACTAAGTCTATACAAAGTACTGAGTACTTTTTGAAGTACTTTTTAAAGTACTTTTTTATAATATTTGTTCATTGGCAGTATTATAATGAAGTTAACAGATATTAATAAATAAATACCTTTTGAAAATATAATATATATATATATATATAAAATAGTAATCAGTGGCTACTATTTATCATTTTTTATAGTTTTCGACGCTACACGTAGAGTAAAACTATCACTTCTCATTGATACACTCATAAATACTATTAAAGATCCGCCCAAGCACCCATTATCGCCTCCAATAATGCATAACAATTCTAAGGAAAAAATTTCTAGCACATTTCTAAGAAAAAATTGAGGCCTTCCCTTCATCAGGTCGAGGCATCGTTGATTTTATATTGGGGCGAGGAATTGCTTGCTTACCCTTGGTTATGTCTACTGACGTATATAATATGGACTGCTTACGTTTCACGTGGACATAATTGCTTGTGTCAAAAAGAGTTTTTACGTCAGTGCCAACATTGAAAAAATCATTGGCGGGAAGTTGAAAAAGTGAGTACGCAGCTCGGGAGGTGATTTTAATACAACATTTAGAATTTCTTCCGCGTATCTAATGAATACATTGTGTTTGATAAAACAGTTTTTGTCAGTAATAACCCTAAATGATTAATTTAGAAACATTTATTTCGACGAATCCACTAATTTATTTCTTGTTTTCAGTTCTCCCTCAGTTGGTATTTAATGCTTAGGCCGACAGAGTCAGCAATATAGAAGTAAGCCCACTTTTTGCAATCCATATTATATATGTCAGTGGTTATGTCATCAAGTCGAGGCATCGTCGATTTTATATTCCAGCGAGACGTTACTGGTTTTTGTTCTACTTGCCCAGTCTTGTGTGTATGTTATTAGTTTGTCAGCGGTTCTGCCTTGACGCGTGACAGTGACAGTGACAGTTCTTTGCGTGCTTTAAAACTCAACAAAAAATAGGCGTTGCGCTAGAGATTGTTTTTGCTTTTCACGAAGAGTTAGATATTTGTAGGTACTTAATAGACTCAGAAATACTTAAGTAAAAATCTTGGTACTTAAATACAAAACTGTGTCTTAAGTACAAGTAAATAGAAGCAAGTACTTATGTTCAAGTACTAAGTAGGGACAATTCAAAAGTATTGAGTAATAAGTCTTAAGTAACGAAAATGTAGTTTAAGTAGTACTTAAGTCTTTTTTACTTAAGTATTGCCCAGCTCTGCCGTGGGCGGGGGTTCCGTTCATCCCCCTCCCTCCATCGGTGCGCCACCGAAAAGAACCTCTGAACTAGTTAGTGCTAAGTTCCTTAATCAGGTTGGTAGGAGAACATCATAATTAGGTTGACCGATGTTAGTGACCAGCAAATCATACCCAACTTCTTTGGTGAGGATTATACAAACACCATTCCTATAAAGCTCAGTATAGCTCGTGTAGCATTGCAATACCTTCACGTGAAAATGTATCCAATTATTAGCACTTAGCATGGCAACCTCCATCTTGACCGCTAATACATATCAGAGATTTTGTAATAACGAATTTATCTGAGGTGACATTTCCATGGATACTTCAACGTTGAAGTGACACTAGACAAACTCATTGGCACTCGTAAAGTGATGATATACTTTGGCAGCGAGGCGATTTCATATTTTTTTTTTTTATTTTCAAGATGCGTATTATCAGATTATAAAGGATGCACCTCTTCCCCTTATTAATTCACTGAAAATTCTGTCGACTCAAAGAGTTTTATTTTTTTCTTCTTTATATCATGCTACGATAACGGATAAACTCTTCACTCTCCCTTTTCTCCATATTCAATCTAAATTGGAAAAACACTGTGAAATCCTTTCTGAAAATTTTCCTAAACAGATTTTCCTCCTATTATCCCGGCATATATAATTTACCGACTTACAAGCTGTACGGAATTCAAGCAATGTGTGTTTCACATAAATAATCTTTCAAGGTGTTTAACTCAGATACAGGCTTCTTTGCCTTTTCCAATCAAATTCAAGAGTCTCAAGAGATTCACATACATATCCAGTAAATAACCTTAATATTATTCCAGAACGTATACACATCCGAGTGAGTTGATGGCTGATTATTAGGGTCGATATGAGATTTGTTTTTTCTTGTTTTCAAGTACTTTCCTTTAGTTAGATATGCCTTTAGGTATCCTAAATATTTTCAATTAAAACTGAATCATTCACACAGGATATAAAGGATCGTTGCAAATCTTCGCAAATGGAAGCTGATGTAATTCCTAAATATTTTCTAATTAATTTAAATTCAGTGCACGAGGAGAACTCTGTATACAAAAGCTGAAGCTGTCAAGACGGTACCTATATGTTTTATGGTTGAAATCCATAGGTTGGTATGTGACTCCGGTGTTGGGGAAAACTTTACTTTTTGCAATATGTAACTGTACAAAAACATTAAAGACATTTACCTTTCGTAAACAGACTTCCGTAAAAGTGCTTTAAGGTATGAACACACACGTATGAATTATTATGTAAGAGACATAATTTTACCTTTTTTTAAGAGCAAAGAATGAGAAAAGCCTTTTGTATCTTCCATAAACATTTAAAGATTTCTTCATGTTTTGTATCTTTTCTTATACATTTGACATATGCTACAACCTCGCCTCAAGATATCAAGAAAAAGGACTTGAATAATAAACAAAGGATATCTACCTAGATGTGTATATTTTATACGTGAGTAGAAAAATCTTATGAGATTACCCAAGCTAAGAACCAAGTAGTCTTGATGCTATTGAAATCATTTATTTTGAATTTGTTTCTGCAAATTGAGTTAATCTCGTTTTGAACTATTTTCCTGTTTTAAATGTTTACTTTTGTGTGTAAATTATATTTTGGCCATAACATAAGGAGTGTTCCTGATAATTAAAGAAGGTGCCAAATGTAAGATCTGGTCCTAAATAATAATAAATGTTTGTTTCAGATGGAAAATACTTTTTGAATTACACAGCAATTATTAATTTTTTAACGATGTTTGATGATCCGTTCAATACCAATAATGCTTGCAGTATACAGGGTGTCCCGTAAGTCGACGTCAAGCCGGAACCGGGTGATAGACCAAATCGTAACAGTTACCAGAAAAATATAAAAAAAATCTAAGTCATGTATTTTTCAAATTATAGGCATTTCTTTTGTTTTCGAGAAAATGTGCACCTTGTGATGATTTATTAGCTCCTGTTACTACAAATCTTTACTTTTTTTCAATTTTAGTTTTCTTATGTAATCCCGAATAGTGCATATGTAACCTGTTGCTTTAAATTCTAAGCCAACTGCTCCAGCTTGGAAGAAAATGTCATATTTTGCCGAACCAAGAATATAAAATTAATAATTCGTTGAAGTTTAACTGACTGTACTGAAAAAAAAATGTACTACGCCAGTCTGGCAAGTAACTTTAAAAGTTGGCGCATTTAATAAGGATTCTAAAATGGTGTAACACTTGCTACATTATTTCTTATAATACGAAAAAAAAAATTTTTTTCTTCAAAAAACCCAGTTTCGAAAAAAAATGTTCATCTACTAAAAATGAATCTAGTGTACCAAAAGCTTGCCTTAAGAGCGTAACTTTAAGATTCTAGCTTAAGTGAGACGGAGAGTCATTCCATGAAGTGTGAGTGAGGCAGATAGTCATGCTTTCGAGTCAGAGATGCTAACTTTTTGTTAAATTTAGGACAAATTTTCCTTAATTTTTAAATTAAGCACCAATTATTTGGATGCTAAGATTTATTATTTACAAAAGATGTTCAAACTGCCTTCCTTCAGCTGCAATACAAGCTCGACATCTTCTTAAAAAAGATTGGGTTATCAGACAGGCAGCAATTCCTCCATTGTTGACAAATTCAACTGCTTCCGTAGTTCTTTGCCGAAGCTCAGCTAAATTTTCAATTGACTTCTTAAAAACTTTCTCTTTTACTGCTCCCCAATAAAAGAAATCTAATGGATTTAGATCAGGTGAACGGGCTGGCCACGAGATCGTACCAGACCGCCCTATCCATCTGTCCGGATAATCTTGATTGAGATATTCTCTAACTGAAAGGGCATAGTGCGCTGGGCAGCCATCTTGCTGATACCACATCTCTCTGTAAATACTTAGTGGCATGTCTTCCAGTAAATTAGGTAAATGGTTTTGCAAAAAATCTAAATAAACTTCAGCATTAAAGACCTCTGGCAACTCTCAAAAGGTCCTATGACTTTTCCGTTTAAAATTCCGGTTCACATGTTTATTTTAAAACGATATTGAGATCTATTTTGTCTCATTAAATTCGGATTCTCTACGTGCCACTCGTGTAAGTTGTGTAGGTTCATGTAATCGTCTTTTTTAAATGGCGATTCATCCGACCACAAAATTTTCTCGAAGAATCGCGGATCTTCCCGTTGTCTTTGTAGCATCGTTTGGCAAAACGCAACCCGAGGTTGATAATCCCGAGGTAGCAGGGTTTGTACTCGCTGTACATGGTTTTGGGTGGGGCTCATGTTTTTATAATATTCCGTGAGCTATACTTTTGGGCACTCCTGTGCATTCCTGGATTGCACGTACCGAACTACCTGTATCTTCTTCAAATGCTTGAAGTATTACGTCCTCGTAAGATAAGGAACTCTTCCTTCACCATGTACTTGGTTTGGAAGTCTTCCCTCTGTGGAGAGTAGACAATTCACATTTGTAAAAACTCAATGATTTGACGAGCTAGCGTCACTATCTGCCTCACTCACACTTTATGGAATGACTCTCCATCTCACTCAAGCTAGAATCTTAAAGTTACGCTCTTAAGGCAAGCTTTGGGTACACTAGAATCAATTTTAGTAGGTGAAAAGAAATTTTTCGAAACTGGGTTTCTTGAAGAAAAAAAAATTTTTTTTCCGTAAATCTAAGAAATAATGTAGCATGTGTTGTACCATTTTAGAATCCTTATTAAATGCGCCAACTTTTAAAGTTACTTGCCAAACTGGCGTAGTACATTTTTTTTTTTCGGTACAGTCAGTTAAAGTTCAACGAATTATTAATTTTATATTGTTGGTTCGGCAAAATGTGACATTTTCTTCCAAGCTGGAGCAGTTGGCTTAGAACTTAAAGCAGCAGGTTACATAAGCACTATTCGGGATTACATAAGAAAACTAAAATTGAAAAAAAGTAAAGATTTGTAGCAACAGGAGCTAATAAATCATCACAAGGTGCACATTTTCTCGAAAACAAAAGAAATGCCTATAATTTGAAAAATACATGACTTAGATTTTTTTTATATTTTTCTGGTAACTGTTACGATTTGGTCTATCACCCGGTTCCGGCTTGACGTCGACTTACGGGACATCCTGTATATAAAACTGCTTACCTCGAGAATATTTTTAACAAGTAAAACTTTTCGTATCTCATATTGCTATCTTTTAAAAAAGCCCTACCTACTAAGCTTCTTAATGACGTTCTCAAGATATTACTAATTCATGAAAATATCGACCTGTTTGAATAAATAAGGTCATAAAAGGCTTTTGTACAAAATAAACAGCCCCATCCCATGTCACAAACTTTCTAATATTCAGATTCATAGGTGCATTGGGCAATAGCTTATGGGAAGAGGTGAAAATTATCAAAGCTTTAAAGCGCAATTTACCTTTCGTTTTTAATAAAATTCCAAGAAATCAATGTGGTAGTTCAAAAGTTGTACATAGTACTTGCATCTCAAAATAAAACAAATTTCCTTTTCTCTCTTGCATCTCGGTAAATAAAATTTTGTACCCATTATCAGCACGCCAAGGGCACACAAGCACAGTGCTCTTATTTTGGAAACACCTTGTATTTATATCTTTATAGATGAAAATGATGCAAAAATCTTAAAGTGTTTTTCGGGGAGCCGAAAGCTCTTGAGCCAGCCCTACTTAAGTAGTATTGTTTTTTTTTTTTTTTATTAAGCCAAGCTCAGGGGATACCCTATGATGCAAAGCACAGCATGGCAGGAAGAAGATATGGAAAGGATTAGGGGATATGAGGAGAGTGGCGGAGGTGACGATGTATGTCGCCCTTAAACTTCCGCAGATTATATGCCGGAGGGAAAACAGAAGATAGTAAGTTAATTAAACTTTATGATCAGTGTCCAATCTCGTTTTTTATGCCGAACAGTGCGAATGTGGAACAGCTTACTATCTTCTGTATAATCTATTTTTGATTTAATAGATATTTTTTTATTTATTGCTTGATTTGCTCCTTTTTTTTTCCTTGTTGCATTCCTTTTTGTTTTTTGCTTTGCTTTGCCCATTTTTCTTTTTTCTTTAATTTTTCACCATTTTTATCTTCACTATTTTTTGTTTTGCATCTTATTTTACTTTATATTTTATTTTCCTTATTTTTTATTTTTTACTCTTTGTTTGTTTTTGCTATTTAAATTCTGTACTTAAAATAATATCTCTGAGCTTCTGAATTTTTGTCTTTATTTTTTTTTTATTTAGTTTAAACTATTTTAGTATTTTAGGTTTCCTATAATATAAATTTTCTAACTAGCACTCTAATAATATTTTCTTAGATTAATTTACTATTATTATTACTTATTATTTTTATTTAGAATTTGTTGTTCTTATCTCTTTTTTTTTCTATTTATTTTTTTATTTTTTTTTTTTTATTTTTTGCAATGTATAATTTTTATTTCTTACTTCTTACTCACTGTTTCATTTAAACTTGTTTTTGCTCCTCTTCTTTTCATTTTAGTATTTTTATTTTATCTAATTAACTCTTAAGGTAGTATCGTGATTGTACTAGTCTGTGTACTATCTTATTAACTAAATCAATATAAATAAATAAAATAAATAAACAAATTATGTGCAGCTTTATTCCGCACAGTTACAAGAATATTATACCTAACAATTCATCTTGGTTTAACAATGACAGCCATTAAAAACAAGTAAGCGGAGTTTCAGGCATATAAACTGTGCCATTCAGCGGAATACAGACAGATCTATATAGAAGCACGTAACACCTGCAAATCCATTATTCAGCGAGCTAAGTACCAATTCGACCAAAACATTAGACAGAAAATCTTGACTAGTCGAAAGGGTAGTAAAATCTTCTGGTCTCATGTTGAAAGAGTCAAGAATAACTTCACCAGTTTTTCGCTACCGCCCCTAATTCACAACAGGGATGTGTACACGGAATCATTGGACAAAGCTAATTTGTTTGCAGGTAACTTTGCTACAAATTCTTTCTTGCCACCTTCTACGCAAGGTCCTTCTTTTCCATCAATATGCCCTTACAAGCAAAGACCGTTACATGTTCGCATGACGAAGATCTTCAAAGTGCTTGCGGGTTTCAATGTGTCTGCTGGGCCTGATAGTATTTCGCCCCTGGTACTCAAGTGCTACGCCTCTGCTTTAGATTTATACGCAAACTATTTCATTTGTCCTATTCAACAGGAGTCTTTCCTTCGGCATAGAAACTTACATATGTTCAGCCTATACCCAAAAAAGGAGAGCCAAGTGATCCCTTAAATTATAGACTAATTGCCCTTACCTCGATTCTTTCGAAGGTCTTCGAAACCCTCATCAACACCTAATTGATGAAATATCTAGAAACTAATCATCTTATTAGCGATCGCCAATACGCCCGCTCTACTGGAGATTTACTAATATTCCATACCGAGCGTTGGAATCAATGTCTCCATAATTTTGGTGAATCTGAGATCATCGCATTAGATATCTCGAAAACCTTTGGTATAGTCTGGCATCCTGCTCTTTTAGCTAAACTTTAGACATTAGGTGTAGGCCCTCTTTTCATAAAATGGATAGAAAGCTTGCTTTCCCGCCGTTCAATTCAAGTTATATTCTAACCGTTTTATAATCCATGCCGGTATACCGCAAGGTTCTGTGCACTACTACTGTCTTCCTCATTTTTATTAATGATCTGCTAGATTTGACTTGCAATCCTATTCATAATTTTGCAGACGACAGCATCCTTGATTTCGTGTACTCATTTGACTCTATAGATGATTCCCGTGCGAATGTTATAGCTGACAAACGAAGCCACAAGTTCATTGCATTGTCCGCGTTAGACAAAGTTCAAAAATTAGCGATGACATATCAATAGCAACTATTGATTCCCTAGAGCACCGACGTAATGTCGTATGTCTGTCTCTCTTTTATCACTACTTCTATGGTCATTTCTCTGACAAAATTTCTAGCCTGATTCGTTGTAAAATTCCTCCTATGCGCACCACACGAGCTGTAATTGATTGATATTGTTTTGAAGTACGGACTGTTTCAGAAAAAAAAAAAAACGAAACCTATCCCCCCTTCCATTACTCATCACCAGGTAAATTAGGGATCGCTGATAAGACTGCATCTATAAAAGGGTGTGCACTTATAATTGCAAGCCATAAGTGCAAAATTCTTATGTAGTAAAATTGGAAGTCAGTCAGGAACAACGCCGAAAATTAATTCTTTCTACCCATATGGAAAATCCGAGGCTAAGAATTAAAAATTCCGAAGACGACCATTTAGAATGTTTTCAGTAAATTTCGAGAATCTTATAGTGTCCAGAGAAAGCCCCGGTCAGGAGGGAAATCAGGTTCGTTAGACGAAAAATTGGAAATGGAAATGGTAGACAGCTTTAAACGATAGGCCAACATATCGTTGAGAAATATGGCTGATAAGGCTGGAACGTCATATGCTACGACCCATCGAAATTTTTATGATCAGAAAACACAGAACAGAATACCAGAAAGGAACCAAGTTGCAAAATCCAAGAGCCGAATTATGTATGAAAATTTTCTAACAAAATTCGGCTTAGGTGAAAACGAACTTCAACCAGTTTCAAGGAAAGGAATTTTATGTGGCAAAAAAGACGTGGTTGACACAGATCCCACAGATCCTACAGATCGTCGGTGCACCAGATCTGCGAAAAATATTTGATTTGGCAAGCCATATGTACGAGTGGCCAAAAATCATCACCTTTTATGACAACAGGCACAATCAACATGGATGAGAACGTTAAGGAGTATCTTCAGAAGCATAATGCGTCAGCTTTGTTTTTGGCTGGATTTAGCTACTTGCCACTATGGCAGAAAGGTGAGAGATTTCTACGATGACCAACGCATACCCGTAATACCCAAGGAAGCGAATCGTCCAAGTTGTCCAAAACTAGGACCAATCCACAACTATTTGTTTAATATCGACAGAAAATTTATAACAAAAACACTCCGCTAACATCTACACTTTTAAGACGCAATATAAAAGAGCGTCTGATACGTTCGTACATAATTTAATGAAGAACGCTAAGCAAAAAGTGCACCAATTTTATAGAACGTATATCATGTCGGTTGTGAATAATGTAGATAATTAAGCAATAGCAATAAAAATAATTTGATAACAAAAAAAAATGATTTTCTTGTTGATTTCCTCATTCATAGGTGATCTTTTTTTTTAAATAGTTCTTAAATTGTTCGGGGTTCCAGGCTTATTTCTTCCAGCTATCATAAAAATTGACTCCGAACTAACTTGTGCCTTTGCTGCAAAATTTTATAATAGGCTCTTCCTTTTTTAAATACAAGAAATCTATTTATATAAGGAAATATCGCTGCAACTACATGGAGAAAACTAGGGCTGTTGATAGATTTCGTAGCAGGCCGTTCGAAGCTTCGAAGACGAATCCTTCGAAGCATGAACGTTTTCCTGAAGCTTGGAACTCTTAGAACCCTTCGAATCTTCGAACTCTTCGAACTCTTCGAACTCTTTGAATCTTCGAACTCTTCGAATCTTCGAACTGACTTGAAATAATTTTTGAATAGTTTAAAGGGTGTCTAACTTTTTCGGGAATACCAGGCGCGGATATAGCGTTAAAATTAGGGGGGGGGGGGTCATGGTCATCTTACTGCAAAATAAAAATACAATTGTAATGTGTTTAATTTACCAAAAACGAGTATGTATTTCAACATTTATATACCATTTAAATAATATGGTTACATGAACGGACATAAACAACTTTCGGAAAAAGAAAGGCAACATTATGGGGAACAATTTTGGCTTTCATCTGAACACTTCCCAAATTTTGCGAAATGCTCATGGGCCAACCAACACACTTCACTTCAAGGGAAGGAAGGAATTTGCTGGCCTCGTGCAGAGACGTGTTAGTTTTGCTACACTATATTCCTTATATGATTACCAGGTTTACTGTGTAAACGTTCAAACAAGTAACAATTTTTGATATAAATAATAAGTGTATAACAAATTCACAGCACATAATGAGCATTTTATTATATTATCACCTCAAATCGGATGTAAGCCAGGGCTAACACGCGGGATTATAGGCAGTTTTTATGGGTGAGAAGTATTCGGGGGTAAGACAAATTCCGAAGTGCTAAATTTCGATCGTGAGGACGGGCAGTATACCAATAATACTACTGAAAAGGAAATTGATTCGGTCATTTTAAAATTGCGAAATTTCTAATCGATCGGTTGTATAGTTGTTTACCTGGGATTTGAGATGATAATATAATAATTAAATTATCATTACGTGCTGTGAATTTGTGATACAGTTATTGTTTATCTCAAAAACTCTATATATTTAATGGAATCTTTCGTGACCGATTTGTGAAACATTATTAAAAGAAATTAAAGAGTATTCTACTTGTTTTTACATTTATTTCACAAAAAATTTTTCTTCTCGTTATAAATTTACTGACAGCTGTTTCGATCTCTATCGGATCATCCTCAGAGGAGTAGCACTTGGGATTGAAACAACACTTGTTTACCCTCTGAGGAAGATCCAATAGGGATCGAAACAGCTGTCAGTAAATTTATAACGAGAAGAAAAAATTTTTGTGAAATAAATGTAAAAACAAGTAGAATACTCTTTAATTTCTTTCAAAAATTCTAACTTAATTGAACACGCACACAATTAATTTTGGCAATCATATATGGAACTACGCGTAACAAAATTATTGTGCTGGTATGTCTAAACACAAGGGGAAGGAAATCCTTCCTTCCCTACAAACTTCTCCCATTGACCGTAAAATAATAAGATTAAGATTACAAGTATATTTGTGCTCGATTACTGATATCTACAGATAAGAAATACAAATAACCTGATATCGATGGCTGCACTACTATAGGTCTGCTCGTGTATTTTTTTCAAATAAAAACATGAAAACGTCAAATTATATGATAGGGAGAGAAACTGCGAGTGACACTCGCAAAGTACGCGAAAGCCTCCAAGTAAAAACTTGTGTAACGTCAAATAATTAAAGTGGATTACCTGATTTATTATTTAAATTATTGAGTTATAGTGCTCCTATTTAAAATAAATATGCATGCCGGAGAATTACTTTCTATAGTACAAGTACAATAAACAAATTTAATTTACCACTTTGAATACGTAAAATGTTTTTGTAGAACATTCTACTTCCACTGGAGGAGGAATAGCAGGTTTATCCATTTCTTCTACATAAAAACTTGAAAAATAGCTAAAAACTCAAAAATAACTAAAAACTAGTGGGAGCTGTCAAATCTGACACTTTTGAAGTTTTTACTTGACGATTTTTCTCTAGTCAAATCAAGTAATAAATTGAACGGAGGGGAAAAGTGATGTCAACAATTTCTCTCTCAGTTTTCGAGTACGCGTACGCCTTCGAGTAAGAACTTACAAAACGATTTGAAGCTAGTACGCGAACAGACCTAAAGTTTATGAGTATACTGCACGCGCACTTTTGCTACACTTTTGTGCCTAGACGTGTCAATGTCATCAATAGAAAGGAAATAGTTCCGGAAATTTTGAAATTTTGAAATTTCTGATCGGACGGCTTATTTAGGGCCAACCCACACGAGAAGTTTTTAGGGAAGGAAGAATTTTCCTCCTCTTGTGCTGAGACCTACTAGCACAATAATTCTGCTACGCGGAGCTCCGTATATGATTACCGAAATTAATTCAGTGCGCGTTCAATTAAGTTACAGTTTTTGATATAAACCTAAAGAGAACGCCATATAGAAGTGAATTCACTTTCTGCAGTGCCATTCTATGGACATTAGTCATTATACATGTCAGTAGTTTTATATAAGAACGCTGCAAATATTTTAGAATGTTAGGAGTTAGCACTAAGTTAGGACCACATCAGGGTAGTGAGGGAGTCTGTTTTGTGGCTTAGAAAGTGTTTCTCGAGGGATCACACAAAGTTGGGGTCCCAAGCTGTAATTCTGAGAAGAACTTATACATATACAGCACATGCACACAATAATATTCATTTAAATAAATTTTGGTTTTTTTAAGTTTTGGAATAAAATTTTTTTTTTAAGTTGAAAAATATAAATAAAAAAATGCAAAATAATAAATGTATTTTTTCAAATAACTCAATTAATTAAATATTTTATTCTTCAAATTTAGGGGGGGTCATGACAACCACGACACCCCCGCCCCTGGATCCGCTACTGGGGAATACACGTATATTATACATATTATACGTCTTTTGGTTATGATAAGAATATATAAATATATTTTATTATTTATGTATGATTTGAAACGCAACGGGGTTCAAAACTTTTTACGCTAATTCCACACTCTTCTTGTCTTGTTTTCAGCTAAAATTTGCCACACTTTCAAATCTTGGATGGAAATACACTTTTAGAACTTTATATAACATCAAGTCAATACGGGTCGGCTCCAAAATGGTGGAAGAATTATGCCACTTATGATCAGATTTGACTAAAAATCAATGTCTGTGGGATTTTAGGGTCGCTAAGTATGAATTTGTTGTCAAAGTTTAGAAATAAATGAAGGAGATTCGATTAAAAATCGATAACTGGGGACTCTTGGGGATTGCAGATTACGAACTTGTTATGAACTAGTGACTGTGTAGGGCTTCTGTGTAGGGCTTCTACCGGATTACAAATTTTGAGTCAAACACATTGTACCTAACCAACAGATTTCATCAGTGTATAATTAGATTGCAATTGAGTTGTGAAATTTCAAATACACATTATTAAATTTTAAAGTCCAATTAAATTAATTTTCAAATAAACTTATCCATTAAAACATTGTAAATTTTAGAAACATTTTGTACAATTTGTTTATAATATTTACTAATTCTGTTGCACCTGCCTCTGAATTGCTCAATAGGCTGATATATCGCCGAAATAATAACTGCGCTATCCAACATTGTGCCAATGTGTGAATTCGCTGAAATTTTTTACCATACTTCGAGACTTCATTGGTAAAACGTTCCTGTTACGAAGAGAGTTCAACTTCCAAGCTATAGACTGTTTTATATCCTCTGAGGTCGAATGCTTAAGAAAAACTAATTTTTCCTTTAGTTTAATTTACAACACCATAAATCGCAGATATCGATTATCACAGTCGAGTCGAGCAAATATTCGTAATCCGGAGCCCCGACGATTTTAAGTCGAATTGGGCCATAATGACAAAATTCGGCCACCATTCTGTAGACACCCTCTTGATTTTATATTATATAAAAGTGTGAAAGTTTATTCTCGTGCAAAATCGATAAATATGCCAAATTTTAGCTCAATGGCTCAACGGGAAGTGGGTCAAATTAGCATTACAAATTTTGAATTACGGTCACATAGTAGCTTCGAAGTTCCAATTTCTTACGACCTTCGACCTTCGAATCTTGGTTCCTCGAATATTCTTTCGAAGCTTCGGAGCTTCGAATAGAGTTCGAAGCTTCGAAAATCAACAGCCCTAGAGAAAACCAAGATTTTGAGAAAATTGATTTTGATTTACTCTTCGTGGTAGTGTTCTTAGGCATATGGAGCAATTCAATTTTAAATATAGTTTTAAATTTCCGCACATGTTGCAAAAAAATATTTTAAAAAAATATTTTAAAGTAAGTACTTCATGTATTTTATGCCCCATGTATTCACAAATTTGATTTTGGGTAAACCAATACTAACTTTTGTGGCAAAAATAAGATATGGGGGGGGGGCAAATATGACATGGTATATCTCGATACATTATATAACTTAGAGAAAAGCTGATTAAAGAATTTAATTCAACTTCAGTAATAATCACAAAAACCGCACTTAACTCAAAATATCAAATTTGGCGGATGGGGCAAACCAATACTCAAGCGATGACATGTCTACGTTGGGTTGTCAATAATATGGTTCATTTACTTATTAACTAATCTAAGATAGAGAGTTTTGCCATGAAATAAGTTCATAGCGAATTTAGTCAATATGAAATTGACTGAGTTTGTTGCCAAATTCGCAGCTCGAGAATTGAGTGGGAAACAAAAAACTCTTGCAATCGGAAAATCCGTACTGATGAGTAAAACGATTCCTGCTATTCGAAACGCCCGCTTTTGCATAGAATAATCGTTTTTTTTAAAGATTTTTCGATTGCAAGTGTTCTCAAAACATTTACTAGCGTCACATTCACAGAATACCATAGTTCTATCCTCTATTTTAATTTCATCTATAAGTTTAACTATATGTATTTGGTATTCTGAAGGTGACTGCTCTATTGGTATACCTAAAAATTCTTATCGGTTGTAGAAGTGAACTCAATTTTACATAGTTTACTGTAGTGATTACATATATCTGATAAATTGCAGGCTCAATGATTTTTAAATTATTGTCTGTCTTCTAGTATATATGTGACATGTGACATGAACTAGTGTTATTGCTTTTCTAGTACAGCCTAATAAATGCATTAAAAAACCTGCGTTAGTTAAAGCATTTAAGTATTCGTGGGAGTTTGTCGTCATTCCACTTCCAAGATGTTAATATTAATAAAAATATTTTCGGTAAATCTAACTCTAAAGAACTTATAAAGGGCAAAGGTTCTGCATTGTCTGGTCTGTATACTACAGTTAAACATAAAGAGTGTGCCCATTAGACAAGGATAATTGCATTTCTAACAAATTGCACTCTGCGATATCCAGGTAATGGAGATATATGTAACTATGATCTCCTTTAACATAATTTACCAATCCATCACATTTACTAAGTATACTATTACCGCTAGCATAGTCTCAACAAAAATTCTCTTATCACATCACAAGAATTCCAAATACGAATGCGCTGTATATCAGGAGTAAACTTACATATTTCACAGCAACCTGACCTACCACAATTTGCAGTGACCGAGATATGTTTTTTCACCTACATACATATATGCATTTTGTATATCCGCTGCATATGCTAATTCATTTTAATCCCAATCAGACCAGTCTTATAAGGAATTGAATAGTAATTTGCATCCAATTGCAACTATTGAACATAATCTGTATACAAAAAAAAAAAAAAAAAAAAAAAACGAACACCAGTAAATCCATTCTATTAAGGCCGAAGATTGAAATCCCTTGTTCTATCCGCCATCCAGTTTCACCACCCTATGTGGACCACAATTTACGGATGGCGCAGCTACTTGCTGTTCGCACTGACAATTCAGCCACAAATCCCAAACTAACTGAACCCTATAAAGGCACACAAATACAGAAGTCGCAAATGGTTGCCGTTCTCTGTCCGCAAGCCTTGTTTATCGCAGTACCTCGGCCATTATTCTTCCTTTATGCAGAAATTTAATTTATTTTCTTACCAGCTAAGGAGAAATCTTCCGAGGAGATTTGAATACAGAATGGAGTCACACAACATGCTTTTGTCCGCAAATCTTCCATACGATGGGTATGAGAAAACGAACTCAGCTTAGAAGTCTCGAGTTATTTACTCTATCTAGCTCTAGTCCTCTAGTCAGTCCTCTGGAGCAACAAATTTTAGATATTCATGGAGACTTTTGGTGAACTTACTTATACATTTCTTGGTCTGGCGGGTATCTGTGTACTTTGGTTGCAATTTCATAAAATGAATAGAAAACGTAGTCATGGGGGTTTTAAGTACCTCATTTATGTTTAGACTAGACCGGATTCATTGCCTACACACTCAGGCAAAATATTTTAGTTTCAATGTTAGTCAGATTTATTGGTCATTGCGCAAACTGTGAGTATATTTTCTATGGTGTAGGTGTAGAACTAATCCTGTCGGCTAGCTATATTTGTTCATTGCATTAAGGAAATATTTGTATATCGGAGGGCGGTAATTTGTGAAAGCAAATTTCAGAATTTCAATTTGTAACCACATCATTCCAAAAATGCATTTTCTGTCCCCATGAACTGATGATTTGGAAAATTTCTTCTGAAATATGTTTTTAAACGTAGAAATATGATTTTGACATTTGCATTTTTTTTCTGTATAAAGAACTCAAATCATGGACCTCTTCATGAGTCTTGGGCAAAGTTACTATAGTTCCATAACGATGTTCCCGATTTTTTGTTTTTTATCCATGAATGGATATATAAACAAGCACAATAAATAGTTTTTCGTATTCGAGAATCTGAGATTGATACCGAACGACATCTTTAAACTCGAAACAGATTACGACGATAATGATCCATTAACAATTAAAGGGCTTTTCAAATCAAATTTAGGTCATCTGAGACCATAACCATTATTGGCAACTTTCTTCCATTATATAATTGAACTCAAATTGTGATCCATTAAGGAGTAAGCTCAATTTATATTTGTGACCGGAACTTTTGATGCCATTCAATCAGAAATTTGTTGAAAGGTGGGAATGATTTCCGTTCAAATCATTTCTTCACTTATTCATCGTTCCTTCAGCAAACCAACAATTTTTCAATTTTACCACGTTTTTGTGACAGTTTTGTATTTTTTACATACTAAATATAAATTCACCCACTTTTCATACAACTTTAGGCATGACATCAACAGGCATGAGAGATGTCTTAAACGATGCATTATGATACTCTGAACATATTTTATTACAATTAAGCGGGGGAATACTTTGGCGACCGGATGTAGCTTGTGCGACTTTTTTGGGTGATAAAGTGGACTTTTCTACTTTTCGTGATTGCACGAATGGTGCGCCGTTAAAACTAACATCCTATTAGAAAAATATTCACAACAGAGCACTAATGAGCAGGAAAGAATGAACTCTAAAGATATATGATATATGAGAAATATAGTAACTGGGGTGTATGTGACCCAAGCGCATGAAAATGGATTTTCCGGCGGCAAAAATTTCTCGAGAAACTTTTCTGAATGGCGAAAAGGAACACCACCCGATAGTACTGTACTCTCCGAGACCTTTAATTCGATATGCAATATGCCGTATTTGAACTATCCCCCCACCGATGTTGGTTCCCCCTAAAGTAGTTAGAGAAACAAATTTCATCCACTAATTGTACCTGGTCATTAGCTGAGGCAAGCAGTGAAACCTGTTTTCCTATCCAACAGAACCCTACCCAGTTAGAGGCGATCTATGGTGCGAAAAATCTAGTACCTCAATTCGAATAAAATAGAGGGAAATACCAAAAATGTGGGTATGGGGATAGCTATTTAAACCTTCGAGTATAAGAGTGTGGGTACTCAAACTTCTTCTCAGGACATTGTGAGTTCAATTCTGTACTAGAAAATTGAAAATGTACTAGATCAAACTTTAACTGTAAAATTTCATTTATACAATCTTGAGTTGCCTTACCATTCATAATAATCAGACGGAAAGAGACTGCTATATGAAAGTACTGCCATTTAAATTTTCATACTTGTTATCTTTTTTTTTTCAGAAACTCTATCTGGGTGTGTAAAAACTGAAATATCAAATTTATAACTAACTTACCTGGTCAATTTTCTTAAAATTTGATACATAAATGAAGTTCCAATTGCAATGTAGTATTTTCAGGTTAAAGCAAGTAGGTCCACATAAATCTAAAGCATACGTTCTAAGATATAAGAGAAACGAATGGATAGAAATGGGTTGACTTAGTTTCATCAGAACTATGCGTAAGTGCCAATATTTCAGAAAATCTATTCGGTACCTGAAAATATTGTATTGTGTTTCATGAAGTTCCAGCTCAGTAGTAGTAGTCAATTCATTTATATCAAGTTTCAAGAAAATTTGGACAATTTGTTTGCATAATAATTTGTAATCTTTTACTTTTTCACTAGGATTCAGGTGAACCCAACCCAAAAGTCGAAAAACTATAGAATAAAAAAAAAAAACAGGAGTTCCGTAGTTTTATTTTAAATGCCCTACAAAAGTAGAAAAGCAAATAATTTTATTTTAAAAAATGCGCATCTATTGGTGTCACAAAAAAAGTATCAGCATCGTTGATTAATAGAAATCACCTTTTCATGCCATTTTATAATCCCTATCCAACTGTGTTCTCCATGCTGAACGTTAATTCGCAATTAAAAATCAGTTTAGCAATTATTTCCTCTTTGAAATTGGCACCTACGTAGCAATACACCACCATCCAACATCACACACAGCTCCATAGTAAAAGAGGATGTACTTTTTCTAGAGAATTGCATGGCACTAATGTGCTATAGGTTTTTTGTTGATGGTGCACATTCGAAATAGATTTGTTCTAGAGTTCGAGAATGTTTAATGTCGAATAAAATTAAAAAAGCATTCAATTCTAAAAGGACAATGCCCACTATTCATACACCTTTAGGCTCGATATTAACAGACATCGAGATGTCTTAAACGATACATTATGATACTCTGAACATATTTTATTAACAATGTTTATTTCAATTAAGCGGGGGAAAGCTTTTGCGAATGGATGTATCTTGAACGATTTTCTTGGGTGAAAAAGTGGACTTTCCTACTTCTAGTGATACCGCGGAATTAATGGGTCGTCGTGGGAAATATTTTCCTATAAGAAAAATGTTCACACCTGAGCACTAATGGCCACGGAAGAAAGCACTGTAAAAATATATGAGAAATGTAGTAGCTGGGATGTAATTTTATATGCAACATGGCCCACTCCGCCATATGTTCCTACCCCCACCCTAAAAGTATGCAGAGACAAATTTTCTTCCGCCAATTATAGCTGATAATGAACTGAGGCGAACAGTAAGTCCCATTTTCCGATCGAATATAACCCTACTGAGTTAGAGCCGATCTAAGGTGCAAAAAATCTAGTACCTCAATTCGAATAAAAAAGACGGAAATACTAAAAAAGTGAGTATGCGGATGTCTATTTAAGCCTACAAGTATAAGAGTGTGGGTACTCAAACTTCTTCTCAGGACATAATGAACTCAATTCTGTACTAGAAAATCAAAAATGTACTAGATGAAACTTTTAAATCCCTTTCTACGAAACCCCCCGCCTTTCAACGCTTAATTTATTAATATTCCCCGATTTAAAATATACCGTCGTGACATAGCGAAAGGGCGTGGTGGGGGTGTCGCTATGTACGTCAGAGATGGTGTAAAGTGTAAACCGGTCTTAGGAAGTTATGATAATCATACTGGAGCAGAGATCATATTTTGTGAGCTTGGCTTAGGTCCCTCTAAAATTTTAATAGGGTGCGTGTACAAACCCCCGCTATGTAATCATGTTAATCTGGAAAATGATTTATGCCATATAGTCCCTTGCTATGAGAATATCATTATGGGTGGTAATTTTAATTACAACTTTCTGCACCTTTGCGTCCTGCTTGCTCTTTTAATGCATTAATAACGTTTCTTTACTTACATCGTATTAATGAAGAGCCTACACATTTTACTAGCCACTCGTCTTCACTTCTAGATGCCTTTTTTGCTCCTCATGAGAGTCGCAGTTTATTTCAAGATCAGATTTATCTTCCAGGGATATCTGATCATGACTTAATATATCTTACGTATGATGTACTTTTAGATGTTCCTCGTACATTTTCCCTCAGATATTATCAACGATTTAATCTGCAAATTTTATTTCAAGACGAAGAGTCAATTCCATGGCAAACTGTTCAATCATCGTCATCTGTCGATGAGCAGGTTAATTTTTTGTGCTTTGCCGTGAATTATTTGCATGACAGGCATGTACCTCTTGTTACTAAAACTATTGTTAGTGCCCATTGCCCATGGCTGTCCAATGGCAATCTTTCTCTAATCAGTGCACGAAACCGAGCTTATAGTCTGTGGAAGCGGTTTCGGTCATCCAATTTTTGGGAGGAATGCTATATTCTACTTAACAGTGTTTCTTCTGCCATTAAAATTGCAAAGAAAAGGTACTATTGTTCGGTTTTGAACATCAATCTTCCTACAAAACAGCTCTGGAGCAATTTAAAGTCTCTAAGCATAAATTCCAAGAAAAAGATTCGTTTTGAGGCTGATCCCGATGAATTAAATAAATATTTTCTCGCTAAGCATCATTCTTCGTTTTCCGAAGTCGCCATGGATGTCTTATCGCTGGTTTCATCCCAATTACGTGAGAGCTTCTCCTTTTTAAGGGTGACTGAGGCTGATGTATTTGAATCCCTTAAGTGCATTCAATCGTATTTTACTGGTCTCGACATGATCAACCCTAAATTTGTACGATTACTGTTGCCCTTTATTCTCTCTCCTACTGCTCATATAATGTAATACATGTTTCATGACCTCAATTTTTCCTCGTGCCTTTAAATACTCTAAGGTAATACTTATTCCAAAAAATCCATCGTCAGTGTTTCGTCCTATCGCAATCCTTCCTTTCTTATCTAAAATTATAGAAAAGATTATATCTGCACAAATCTCAACCTACGCTGTGACCAATGGATTGTTACATGATCACCAATCTGGATTTAGAGCCAATCATAGCTGTATGACTGCCGTATTAAAAATAACTAATGACATTAGAATCGCATTAGATGACTATAAGTTTACTGCTCTTGTATTCTTCGACTTTTCTAAGGCTTTAGATTCCGTTGATCATGGAATAATTCTTTGCAAAAAACTTGTCAGAGAATTTAATTTTAGTTATCATGCTGCTCGTTTGATCTTCAGCTACCTGAGTGTTCGGTCTCAGGGAGTCTTTTCCAATGGCAGGCTTTCTTCTTTTTTAGCAATAAATTCTGGAGTACCACAAAGCTCCATGTTAGGACCACTTCTTTTTGTAATGTTTGTTAATGATATATTGGTCGTGTTAATCATTATCAATTACATTTATATGCAGATGATGCTCAGCTGCACCTGTCCAGACCGGTTGGATTGGTTGAGGATGCAATATGTTGCCTGAATCTGGATTTGGAGGCTTTAAATCAGTGGTCTATGGATAATAAACTAATGCTAAATCTTGATAAAACAAAGTGCATATAGTGATTTACAAAACGCTGCTCGACACTAGCTTTTTTTCCCCTCTGTAACACTCTATGGTTCTGATATATACTTTGTGAATTCCGCTCGAAACTTAGGAGTTATATTCAATAGAATGCTATCGTGGAGTGATCATGTTGACAGTACATTACGGAAGGTATATGGTGGTCTTCGTGCACTATGGGCATCTAGTACCTGTATACCACTATCCAAACGTTTAATGATTGCCCGATCAATACTTATTCCGATAATTACATACGGATGTGAAATGTTTAGCGAACTCGATTCGCAATCGTCATAAGCTTAATATTGCTTTCAACTTATTTGTGAAATATGTCTACAGCCTCCGCAGATATGACCACAGAGTCACAGTTTGTTTCCTTCATCTTTAGTTGCAGCTTTGTGCTATATTTAAAATTTCGTTGTATTTTGTTCTTGGCTAAAATTATTAAATACTGTGTACCTAAATTTTTGTATGACTGCTGATCAAATAGAACAATTGCACTTATTATACCGCGATCCACCTCACTAACTTTCAAACGCCAATTCTTCGTCTTCACCATTAGACTTTGGAATAGTCTTCCAATTGCTCTAAGAAATTCTTTGGGAGCTCGCACACTCAACAGTTTTAAACACTTGCTTTTCGTTTATTTAAACTCATGAAATGCTTTTGTACTTATAGAGCTAATACTACTATTTCGTTTTTTTTTCTTTACTTTCCTTATCTTATTAGTTTTCACTTATATCTTATTTTACTTTATTTTTTTCTCTTTATTCAATTGGATTATTACATATTTGCTTTGAATCGCTTGGTTAATATTATTTTTTAGTTTTTTAGTTTTAGTTTTCTTTTTTTTTCTTTTTCTTTTTGTGATTTTTAGTTTCTTAAATTTTGGTTATTTAATGTTGAAATTACAATTAGAAGCTTATACTAACTTAAAGACTTAGAATCTTACTTGTATAGTTGGCAATAATAAATGAATATCTATCTATCTAACTGAAGTAATGAAGTAAACATTGGTAATAAAATATGTTCAGAGTATCATAATGGATTGTTTTAGACATCTTTCATGTCTATTCATGTCGGGCTTAAATTATGGGCAGTCCCCTTTACAATCTTTTTTAAAAAAAAATAAAGTGGTAAGAGCTAATTAATTTGTAGTAAAAAAGGAGCAGATGTGGAGAGATATCACTAGGACGATTTGCGAAAGCAAAGAAAAATGGACATTGCACATAAGTTGGTAAATTTTCCTCCAACTATTCATTATGAAGTTGAAATCTTTCATTCCTTGCTCTAATTCGTGTTTTTCTATGTACCTCCTCTTAAAAATTTTCACTACCTTTGATATAACTGCTCTTACCCCAAGGACAAATGCCAGTTTTAAAAATCAGATAAATTGAAGGAGTCTTCATCATTTACTCCTAAATGCTTACAAGCCATTTTAAGGCAGGTAAAGGTTAGAGTTTATATTTCAAAATGTACATACATTTTAATTAGAGTAGTAATTATTGTAAAAACAGTAAAGGAAACAATTGTGAATTTCCATTTAAATTATCTTGAAGCTCTAACGATTCAGTCTAAAACTTTTATAATTTGCCAACACCTACCATTTTTCCTGCCTTTTAGATTTTCTTTTTTTTTTTTAATTTCTTTCTCTTTCTCTTCTTTATTATAAAACCATAGAGGACGAGCAAATTAAACTAATTCCCCTCAAAGGCTTTCATTTATTCTCCCTTGGAAACTTATCTTCACCGAAACGGAAAAGAGAGATGAATCTTTAGTTTTTAAAATAAACTTAAGAGATGCAGCACTTCCGTAATTTTACTTATTTCCTCGGGAGTTTAATACAAACTCAACTTGAAAATCTGACATACATCCTGCACTTTCATTATGCTTTGTGGAAGTTTATAATAAAAAAAAAATCCAGAAAAGGATATTTACTGCTTTAGGTGAATTTAAAATTTAAGATTTTCAATCATGAAAGTAATAGAGAACTGGAAACCGCGAAGTAGTACGATGGTAGTTAAAATCAAATAAATTTTTAATGGTTTCTAAATTGTCATTTCATTTCCGGAGAGAAAAAAACTTACTTTTAGCAAAATTTTTAATATTTCTGGCAAATGAAATGACACAGAACTTTTCTTGCGATTTCTTGAAATGTTCGGAGTGATTTATATCCGCTATGATTTCTTTTTACTTACATCAAATTCAGTGACAAAGGATGATACGAAAACAATTGTTGTTGTTTTTTTATTGATATTCACCCATATTCAGTATCGGAATAAATTCGATATCCTGTGGTGGGTCTTCTGGAATGTAACTCATAAAATGTGAGGACAACATGTCGCCTCCTGTCACGCATTATCGTATTGTACACAAGATTTATGAGAACTAGAATGAAGAGAAAAAATCTTGTTTTTTTTTCTTCGTAGAGAATAAAATTAGAACATTAATGAAATTATAAATGAATGTGCACAGTTTGCTTCAGGAGGAGGCTGAATGCCTACATTTCCAAGAGCGATAAGTAATCTAAAGATCAAAATTTCGTTAGTTATATAGATTGCATTGGTGGCTATATTCCTATGATTTCAATTCCTTTTATAACATTACCAAAACTCCTGAAAATGACCAGTTGGTTGAGAAGAGTATACGATTCGTTGGATGTAGGAGAAAGGTATAAATCAAAAACGTTCATATCCGTGCCTATTTTTTTTATACAATGTGTGCTTATCATCTTATACTACATCTGTAAGCTTACAATTGTATTTTTTTTTATTTTTTTTTTTTATACTCAGGAAAGTACTCAATATGTCTGTGCTCAAATCTGCTAAGTGAGTTTTATATTATAGTGATTAAGAAAAGACAAATTTTAACGAAAAGTATTTTGAAAATTGTCAACCAGAGTTGTTGGCACACGAAGACGCTAAAAGAAACAAAATAATTCGGTTAAGAGCAAGTCGGGCTCGCACAATCAGGATTCCATATCAGAACTTTATCGAAAAGTCAATCGACCGAGTTTTTAAGTATATTTAAATTTAATTCAAATTTGTAGGGATGTAAAACACTCAAATTTTGACTCAACTCATCGCTGAACTCCGCTCACTCATTGAGTCCGCTCAACTTTTGAGCGGTTGTTCATCGCTCGAAATTAGAGCGGACTCAAGTCTTGAATGGACTCTCCAAGTAACATTGGAGGTTGAATTTCCAATCTTTGAGGGCCGATCGACCTATTTTGGTAAAATTACGTAAATTAGACTTAAGAATTTAACATCAAAGGCCACTTTCCTTTAAGGTTAATTAGGAAGGAAATTTTACTTAATAATTCCTTAAATTAGGTCCTCAAAGTAATCTTGACTTTGTAGTTAATTATTAGGGAAAAATTACGTAATAATTCCTTTTTAATTTACTTCGTAGGAATTAGAAGAAATAAGGAAATAAATAAGGAAAATTTCCTAAATCTAAGGCAAATTTCCTTACTTTTTACCTAAATTTTACTTAACTTTGAGGTCAACTTTAAGCAATTGTTAGGACTTTGTAGTTAGATCTATTCTCAAGTTCAAGGCAAGATAACGTAAATATTCCCTAAATAATTCCCTATTCGATTGTGTCCGCCCTCAAAGTTCGAATTCCCAAAAATGTTAACCTCAAGGTAAATTGAACTAAAAGGCCACATTTGGCGAAATCCCTAATAGTTGAAATTACGTAATAATACAACCAAAAATTAAAGTTCATTTACTTTTGTTTGACTTCATTATCACTGGAGTTATTGAACTGCTCCTCCCATTGAATCATTTCATTAAGATTACAAATGTTGCTCCTATTTACGACACATTTATATCGGAATCAGTCAGGCTCTGGAATACCATTTGCATCTTTCTTAAAGATGCTACACTTGATTTGGGCCAATAGGTACACTAAATTATTTGCGGAATATACGCATATTCAACTGCGTTTGCATTCACCCGCTTTTTAACAAATCTTGTATCCAAATGATGATGATAATCACATGGTTTACTATTTTTAAGATGTAAATAAATCAATTCAATTCTTTCAATTGTCAAATCTCTTTTACCTATTTAAGGCGAAATTTCATAATTTAGGGCGAAATGCCTTATTTTAAGTTGAAATTTATTTATAGAAAAAAAAAAAAAATTTCATAACCTTTGAACAAAAAATTACCGATATAAGGATTTTTGCCCTCAAAGTCGAAAAATTTGGTTATTTCGTCTTGCCATCCAGGAAATTCGTCGTATAAGGAAAATTGTAAGTTAAACTAAATTCTAGGTCGAGAAATGTAATATGCGCCATATTTATTTAACAAAACATGGCTGCTATATACTAAAGGAATGGATAGAAAAATTGCATAATTTTTTCCATAGTTACTACAAAGAAAACCCAAATAAATGATTTTTTCTTAATTTCAGAACAATTAAAGCATATTTAAATTAATTTCAATGCTATAAATCGGAAACCAAAGAATAATTTAAAAAAATTTTAAATTATTATTTTTTAACTTTAAACTATTTCCATATTTATCAATAAAATTTTTCTCGTTTTAAAAATTAGAAGCTGCGAGAATTAATTTTGAATAAGACCATAATTTCCATATACTTTGTTAAAGCAATACTTCTCATAATCTTTCAATTTGGAGTTATGTGCCTTGTTCATAATATTTACATTACCTACTAGGGAAAATATACCCATACAATTCTTAATCTTAACTTAACCACAATTAGTCGCTGCCCTAATTTACGTCGAATAGACGTAAATTCGACCTGAAAAAGAGGGGAAATGTTACTTGGGTAACTGCTTGAGCGGACTCATAATTTTAGTTAAGCGGACTCAAATCATGTTTTAACTAACATAAGGAGAATCAAAAATTATTCTTTGAGTATAATTTTTCCACAGACAAAACTTCAAACAAACTTCTCTCTAATCTGATCCGGATCAGATCAGAAAGATAATAAAAGGCAGTCAATGTAGAACTGTGGTTGGCATCATCCACAGCTCACTTCACGCTCATCTAACAACGTTGGGAGTTGTTGACAATCCTGCCTGGAAGGAGAGCCTGAGACAACCGAACAGTTTTTGTGTGCTTGTCTGGCCTTCGACTAGAGCAGACTTGATACTCTATATTCTTCCCTCCTATCTGTAGAAGAGTAGAAAAACCTTCTTCACCAAGACCTGATGAGTTGAAGGTTTCGGTGATGGGGCTTCTAGCAGGACAGCACAATGGGCCGCTCTGGCCTCTGTATTTGGAATCTCTCATCCCAAACAAAAAAAAAAAAAAAAATGGCAGCCAACACCAAGAAGGGGTCAATTTTTGAAATTATATTTACTCTTGCTCTGAAAACACCATGTACCAAATTTCAGCTTTCTACATCAACGCGTTCCGGGCAGTGACCAAATATAGTACACCTGACCCTCGATTTACACGATGGATTCGTTCTCCAAAAGTACCGTGTAAACCGAAACCGTGTAAATTGAAATCGTGCAATTAAATTCATGTTTTATATCGAAAAAGTATACATCTCAAGTAAAACAATATAATTGAATTAGTTCAATAAAGTTAGAGGTTATCCACTCTATTGAAAAAGGTTACCTCTTTAAACAATCTACGCTGGCTGTTTTTATCGATGTAGAAGGTGCCTTTAACAATGTCCTTCTACATAAGTTCACTTAAACGCTAACATAAGATGGAGTGAAATGGTCACTAAAACACTGGATCTCACACATGTTGAACAATAGAACTGTCTTCGTCGAACTGGGCGGGGTAAGCAGAGTAAAAAGAGTCCTATCATATATCCAAATTGGAAGAGAACACCGGAGCAGGTGTTTTCTGTGAGGAGGCTTACATGGAAATTTCCATTCACCTTGAAAGCCATGTAACGGTTTTCCAGGTGAAAGTCAAGGCCATACTTGAAGCGGGAAGGTATCTCCTAAACTCAGATAATAAGAGCAAGGAGAATACAATCTGGTCGGATAGCCAGGGAGCTGTCAAGACCTCGTTAAAACCTCTTACAACCTCCTAACTTGTATTTGAATGTAAAACCACCCTGAATTCCATATCTCGTAACAACGGGGTACTGGTACTTCGGGTGCCAGGTCAGAGCGGCATTAGCGGGAATGAAATGGCGGACGAACTTGCTTGTCTTGGTGCAACCTCGGAGGAAATTTCCTCCACAATTGGGATCGCATCAAAACACCTTTGCCTCTACTATCTCGACTTGGGCCAGTAGCCAACACAGTCGTCTTTGGTTGGATGACACTTCAGATAGAACCACAAAGGAGCTGTGGGCTTACCCAACCCCAATGAAACGAAAACACTACAGGGACTAAGCAAGCCAACCCTGAGAACTCTAATGTCAATTCTCACTGGACACTCTCATCTCAGGGCTCACCTACATACGATGGGGATTTTTGAAGATCCGGTATGCAGAGGATGCAGAAAGGAAACTGAAAGGGTGACAAATTTTCTTTGTCACTGTTCGGCCCTCTCAGGGAAATGTTACAGATTCCTTGGTTCACACCTCCTGAAAGAGCTGGATGAAGCCAGAAAAATGGGTTGGGGCCAATTCTGAATGTTGTTAGAGCGTCCGGTTGGGACTTATGAGCAATTGCTCATAAGTCTGGAGGGAGAACAATGGGCCTTGTTATAGACTACATTCCAGGGACCCTTTTCGGATCTCAACCTCGTTTCAATCCAATCCCAATCCATTCCTACGTAATACACTAATACATGTTCCATAAAACTTTCCTGGAGAAAATTGTTCCTATTGCTGCAAAAGTCTTCCATCTGCCGTCGCGTGTTTTCAGGCCTTAAATCGTATCCAATTTCTTGCTTCATTCTGTTCTGTTGCATTGTGCGCTTTGTTCTCCTCTTTTAAAAGCTCAGAGCTCAAGCATAAATATTTTCAAGCTCATTCAATTGAAAGCATGAACGCACAAGCAACCCCATCATATTTCATTGTAACGAATCCTATTCGAACTGAGCAGGCAAGATAACTGTGGACTACATAGTAGTTTTTTTTTGCAATTTTCAAAAATTTTTGTGACCGTGTTAAACTGAAAATTAGTATAATATAAATGGAATTTTTTCCTCAGTTTTTCAGTCGTGTTAAACCGAAACCGTGCAAATTGAATACCGTGCAAATCGAGGCTTAGGTGTATAGTGAAAAACGAAATTTTTGTATGGCAATCCTATGAAAAAGTTGCCCGATTGATTTCATTTGTGAACTTAAATTTACCTTTTTGTTAAAAAAAAAAAAAAAAAACAGGCCATGTGCAAAATGTCAGCTGTCGAAGTGAACGCGTTCTTGACTTATCGTGAGGACGGACAGACAGACGGACAGATGAATGGACGGGCAGACGGGCAGACAGACAAACATGAAAAAATCAAAATAACTTTTTAAATTATGCGTTTGTGTTTAATTTATTTTGCTCTATCAGCTTTATTTCTGTGCGTTACAAATGGAATGACAAACTTAGGATTTCATCCAGGGGATATAATGAATAAGGCCGATATCGTGTCCTACCGTCTCTGCAAGGAGTATGATGAAACAGTCGAGCATCCTCTCTGCGACCCATATGCTCTTGCCATCCAATATGGGCGGGGTAAGGTTTTAAAAGCGAAAAAAAGGCATATTTTCGTGATTTTCTTGCGGGGCGACATGAACAATATTGTTTATTCAATTTATCTACATATTGTGGTTCAACTTCTGAAGTATGTCAGAAAAAATTTTCAATAAAAAATATTTATAAATATACCTGCGACGACGAGTCTCCGAAGTCGCTTTAAAAAAACGCTGTTTTGCGGTGAACATTACAACTCGTTACCGGATCATCTGAAACAAAAAAATCGATATGCGTTTTAAAGGTGATATATTTCCCCAGGTGATCAGGGAGAGTTTTTTTTTTTATTTTCTGAAGCATTTGGAAGTGAAAAACTCGATGTTAGGTAAAACCATTTCGGTTAATTTATTATTAAAAAATACAAAAAAAAAATGGTAACAAAAAAACCTTTCCTGATTACATCTTGATTTATGTGTAGAAGTAGTGTTTAAATTTTCAAAAGGATCGATTAAGTAAATTTTGTGTTCTAATGTTCACGAACATCAAAAATGACGTTTTCGGGAAAATCGATTTAAAGTTTTTTATACGTGAACATTCAAAATTAACTTCGAGAAAATTTTAGCTCTGTACACAACCGTTCAGTAGAATGTGTGCCTGTAAACTGAGTTATATTCGATGTACCCGAAAATATACAATATGTACAAGGTCAGTTTACATACTTTCAAAGACCCATATAAGGAGAAAGGAATTCGGGGAAACCAAGGGACTTGAAGCTGCTTCCTAATAGGGGTATCGTGCAGCTGTCGGGCAGGTATAAAAATCGAGTATCAGGGCCTGTCGTTTGAAACGCTGTAACTCCGTTAGTTTTCCTCCGATTGACTTGAAATTTGTACACAATACTCTCGACATATTGTACATTCAAAAAAAAAAAAAAATAAAAAAAGTTTTAAAACCTTACCCCGCCCTTAGAGAATGCTACAAGGATGGCACTTACGGGGAATAATAATTTTTTTGATTTTCACATTCTAGATGGCTCAACGAAGATCGGACTCAGAAGACATAATTTAACATTAGAAGAAACTGACTCCAACAATTATAGTGTGTTTAACATTTCGCAAACTGTGAATTTTTCGGATTTTCGGACGACGTTGATTGCCCAAAAACCGAGAAATGGGCATTTTCTATAAACAATATTTTTTTCGAGTTGCATGTATACAAAAGAAATTTTGGAAACTTCCGAAATCTAGGAATTGTTTTAAAGGTAAAATATCAGATGTTTTCAGCTTGCATTTTTCGAATTCAAAACTCATTTTAGAATGTATAATTTTATTATAAAAACCATATTCCTGCAAGGCGGCTCTTGTATGGTCATTAATTAATAATTGATAAATAAATATGTTATTTCATGTATTAAATATAGTTCGTTATTATGCCCCGAGCCCTTCGTTATTATGCCTTGTATGTGAGGTATAGTGACGAACTACTCCTCACTCTATTTAGGTCAACAGCGCACTTCATAAAGATGCTAGACCAGTGGGTCTTAACTTGGGTTCGATCGAACCCCAGGGGTTCGGTGAGTCGGTCTCCCGGGTTCGGAGGAGGTCAAAACCAAAGATTAAATAACTATAAGATGGGACACAGAAGAATTTTCCGATTGTTTTACATTTAAAATTTACACGGATAGAAAAGGAATGAAAGAAGAACAAAAAGTAACAAAAAAGAAATGGGATCTGAATTCTTATACTTTTGTACCATTCTAACGTTCATTGATTATCCCAAGGGTGAGGTGGTGAATTGTGTTTTTGCCATGCGTGTGGAATTAGCCCTGTTTTTGCAAGAGCACCAACATTGTTATGCAGATTGCTTCAAAAATTCTGAGTTTATTCTAATTTTAGTGTACATGGCTGATAACTTCGCAGCTTTCAATCATCTCAATAAACTCAATAACTTCGCAAACTTTCCCCTGCTAGACGACTGTGTATCTGGAATCGGAGACATTTCTGTACCCGCGGAACTGAAGCAAGCAATTGCAGGGCCGGACTGGGCCTTCCAATCGGCCCGGGAAAATTACTCCAAACCGGCCCCATTGGATTTTTAGAAATTACTTTTCTGAGGCAAACAACCCAGATATTTCGGCTGATTTCCCACTGAGCCCAGCACAAGCAGAGTAAGATATATTTTTCTATTCGCACGTCATTTTTGAACCTTTCCGTCGTCTGGAAATCGAAATACTACACATTTATATCAGTGCTTTTATAGTGAGCCAAACAAAATAAAATAAGAACACACTTTTCTTTACGTATGATTGACACCGGTTAGTAGATATTCGTTTTGTCGCAAATCAGTAGTAAGTGCGAATTTTAATTAATATTTCTATTTAGCTTCTACTTTTCACATAATGTTTATTTGTTGTCAATTTGTCTGATGTTGCTTGGGTGATTCTGACCTTTTGTGGTAGGTACTTTAATGTCAAAATATAGGCCTAAATGACATGAACTTTTCTACTGACTTTTTCGTAATTTTGTTCTTAATATCACTCATCTTCAATATTCCACTAAGCCTGTCAAAAATAAAGAAATGTTGAAATGCCATACACAATATCAGGTAATGAAATGAGAAATACTGTGCTAAACCCACACTGCACTACAAATATTATTACGATTCAAAACTAAAAGTGTAAAACTAATTATTCTAGTAAAAAAAAAAAATTATATATATAATTAAGTTAATTGCACTTTTATTCGCTGAGGTTTCATTCAATTTGATAAAAGTTTCAATCTATGCGAAGAAAGTTTCACTCCGTGCGAAACAGGTTTCATTTAATTTAGAAATAGTTTCGTTCAATTCGAAAATGGTTTTATTTGATCCAAAAATGTAATTTTAGTGACTTTAGTTACTTGTTTTTAAAATGTTTTCGAATAATTGAAAACAAGAACATAAACACCTCGGTAAATACCTTATAATTAATGAAAATTCACTGTACGCAGAAAAGAGCCTAGCGTGTCTTTTATAGAGATATTGAAGATGGCCGCATATCGCATGGCAGTAAGAGGATTTAGCCTGAAGCACAATACGGCGGTTATCACCATTTATTAGCTCAGATTCCGCACTATTCCTGTTATAATGAAACAATGAAATGCATGAGATGTTTTGCGTTGTACAATGAATACAGAATTACAGAGCCGTCAACTCACTTTCAAATTTTTATGTCCGGTTTTTAAAAAGTTCAATGCTAGATTCTATGCTAAATAGTAAATACCGAGCAATATAAAATTGGCTTTCTTTTCTAGAATTCGCAATATTTTAAAAAAGAAGAAGCAAGAATTTAATATAGAAAGCATGTTAAAAACGAATAAAAGGAACAGACTTTGTTGCGAAAATGACATGAGAGTCGCACTTGCCAAGATAAAGCCGCGCATTTCTGAACTAGTCTCTAAAAGGCAAGAGCAGAAGTCACACTGATTTGCATTAAATATTAATTATTATGTTTTTGTTTTTATATTAAAAACATTTTATAATGGTTTTGTTCTTTGTTCTTAATGGTTTCGTTCTTTAATGGTTTTGTTCATTTTGTGCACCTATGTATAAATATATACCTATGTTTTGAATTTGAAAAACTTATACTTTTCCAATTAATAAGGGTTCGGTGAACGCGCATATAAAACTGGTGGGGGTCAATACCTCCAACAAGGTTAAGAACCACTGTGCTAGACGGTAATTATCTATATCACATTTTGTCCCTAATTGAATCTAATTGGCATTGATGTATTTAAAGCTTCAAGAAATCGATTCAAGGATTTAAGAAAATCTACAAAGAAAAATCGTTCGCCATTATGCCCCGGGCTCCCCTACAATTTCTTCTTGGTAGGTGCTCTTTGACTCACAACCAAAGAATTATAAATTAATTGATTTTCTTAATAAATTCAACAAGGCAGGTATCCTTGCGTACCATATAAAATTCAGCTTCAAATCTTACTACTACTAAGCCTCGGACTCATACTCAAAATAAATTGCCAATTTTCTCACTGCTAACTTTCGTGGCTATCACAATAGTCCTTGATTGATGTCCTTTAATTTTAACTTTTCAATATCTACTATAGATTTAAATTTCATTACTTTACAGGGTATCCATTTATAGATTTATTCTTCACCTCCACGCTAGCTGTAATTTAAAATTTTGTAGATTATTTTGTAATCAAAAATCTCAATAAACTACCTATGAAATGGATATCGCTTAGTAATCTAATCTAATATCTGAGATCAATAACCATTGCCTAAAACTCATCTATTGTGAGAAACCAAAATTTATTCAGAATAATCCATAATCCTGGCAATTTAAATCAAAATTTTGAATTGAAATTTAATGGTCGCCACTCATACTTTATTTCTATTGCAAAAAAAAAACAAAAATCTCTTCACTATTCCCACGCTTTCACAAGGGGATTCCAGAAAAAGCAGCAACAACCGCGGGGGCTGGATTATTTCACAGACCTCACGTTTTCATTTCATTACCTCACGTTGTGCATATTTACCTGAAGGTTTTTTATTTTATTTTTATTTATTTTTTTTTTGCGCTCTCATTTCCACCAACTCAAGTGGAATGCGCGATATGTAAACAATTGTCCGCACCGAACGCAGTATGTAAACATTATGAAAAGTTTTTAATGCAAATAGACTCACGTCAAAGCTTTCTTTCATACTTGCAAATCCATTTTAACCTTCGCTTTACCGATATCTACCCAGGTAGATATTTCGATTTACTTTTCTTTATAACTCAGTGAAATTTCATCAAATCTCGAAACGCCTCCGACTCAGTGACTAAATTTTCAGTTTATTTCAGAAAATAAAAAGAAAACCATTTTTTTCGCACCTCTTCATATTTTTTTTTAAATTTCGTTGTTTTATATACGCATTTGAAATTGTATCTACCCGGGTAGATACATACAGTTTATATGGGAATTTGCTAATGTTGAAGTACAATATTTGTAAGGAAAAGAGCAATATATTTTAATACATTATTTATTTATTTTCATGGATAATATAATATAAAATAACTAATAATATAATAAAAGTATATACAGAAATATCAAAAAGTAAAAAAAAAATAATAATTAAAAATAGTGAAAACTATCAGCGTTGGAATGATGATTACATTGTGGATGGACCTGCATGACAACCTTCACACTTTGTTTGTGTCAAGCTGTGCTGTGCGCATACTGGTTTTTTACACTTGATGCATGTTTGGCGAGTAGCTCTTTTTTTTTTGCACTGCTGGTAGCACAAAAAGCATCCACCTTTTTGCTTTATGCGCCCAGATGCATCTCGTTCTGGAGAATCGTCTGGGGTGAAATCCTCGTCCATTTGGTTTGATGCAGCAACCGGCTCACCTAAAATACATTCCATTGCCGCCTTGATGTGGAATTTTGAAATAATGTTTTTATTTTCGGCTCTCCTTCTAATTTGGGGAATGCATAATTGTTCACCCAACAACTGCAAAAATTGATGACGACGCGATTTTTTCACACTGCCTTCCGGATTATTGGATGAGAAGATGATGTAAGCTGCAAGGGCTGCGATATCTAGAACATTATAAAATAATGCTAGAGGCCAGCGTTTTGTAGCCCTCTTCGTGGTATATTGACTCAACATTTTATCCATCGTGTCCACACCACCTTTGGTGTGGTTATAATAATGGATTATTTCCGGTTTTTGTTTTGGACCGGAAACAGCATTATCACCATGCATCGTTGATAATAATACCACGGCTCTACCTTTTGCGGGGACGTACGAACACATGGCTACATTTTGTCCAAATCCAAACTCAGTGGAGTAAACTGGTCGGTTCTTCGCTGCTTTGAACGCATCGGGTAAATAGCGCTTATTTTTTTTTATAGTGCCGACAACCGTCATTTTCCAAGTGACCAGTTCCATGGCCAGTGGTAGAGAGGTAAAAAAATTATCCATCGTCACATTTCGCCCTGTTCCTTTGTAAGGAGCCACCAACTCTTTTACAACTCGCTCACCTTGGTTCACATCTCTGACATTTCCTGTCTTTCCGGTGTAAATTTGACCATTCAGGGGATACGAAGTTGCGGAATCACAAGCCCACCAAATTTTTATGCCATACTTTGCCGGCTTGGAGGGCATGTATTGTGTGAACTTGGTGCGTCCCCTGTACCCATACAATTGCTCGTCTACTGTAATTGATTCATATGGTCTGTAATATTTCTTTAGGTTCGAGTTGATCATCATAAAAACATCCGCAATCGGTGCAGCTTTATCCACTTCTTGGCGACCAGCTCTTGTAACATGCCAATCGAACCGAATGAACCGCAATATTTGCTGGAATCTGTTCCTAGACATCGTAGCACGATAAAGTGGGCACGAATTTTGTTTCCAGAGTGTACGTGCAGCCTCTTGATTTGATTTATGAGAGCCCATTACCAGCAAAATTCCCAGAAACGCATAAAATTCTATATCCGTAAGAGGCTCCCATGTAAGGGGTTTTTTATTGGGATTTTTGCTGTTCCATTCGGCGCAGTCTGCTTCGGCTCTTTTGTTGGTATACCTACATATAAGGTCTGTAATGGCGGAACTCATGATGCAAAAAAAAGTATCCTTTTCCGACAGATTCTTGGTGTTTGGGTTAGGGCCGCTAAACAATGAATCACGAAAAATATTGTGGGCACCCTTTCGTTGCAACGTCGATGGATGTTTATACCATTTTGTACCATCCTTGCTCACAAAATAGCTTTCATGAGACGAAGAAGCTTCACCAGCATCACCATCATCGACTTCATCATCTGAATCCCTATCAGAATTTAACTCTACATCTATATCTCCATCGTCCACTGCGCCATCAAAATCTAAATTTGCCTCCTCAGGTATATTATCTTCATCGCTATCATCACCCTCAAATGCCTGAACGTCTTCCTCCTCCGTTTCGAAAATGACCTCTTGCATTTGCCTAAAATAGGCTTGCCTCCTTTCATGTGATAACCTAAACCACAAAAATAGAGTTTTTGAAAATTTAATGCAAACAATTGCTGTAAATATAAACACAGTTGAATCGAGCGGCCGGGCAAATAAACTTTTTTCCAGTAAAAGGTGTGTATATTGAAATATAAAAATAATATATATGGCCGTAAAATATTTGCACGAAATTGTAAAATTCGATTCAACCGTGAGTATAAACAAAGCCTAGGTCATATGAAGCATTAAAATGTGCAATAAATGCAAAAACTCACCTGCCAACCGCTGACGCAGAAAGATATTCAAAATTCGTTTCTGTATTCATATTTATTTATTTTTTTAGCTACACAACTTCTCACTTGAAAATTTCAATTGAAAGTAAAGACTATCTAAATCATGAAATATATTTATATATACTTTACCGAAGAAATACACGTACTAGAGAAGTACATTATCTTAATTTTGCAAGAAATACTACTCATTATATTTTCCCAGCCAATCGTGAAGCGGCCATAAGGTCCTTGTCATATAAAATACCTGAATAAAACAATCGCTTTACACAAAGCATCTGAATCATGAAATATACTTCCATATGCTTTACCGAAGAAATACACGTACTAGAGAAGTACTATCTTTATTTTGCAACAAATACTTCTCATTATATTTTCCAGCTAATCGTCCAGCTGCCATAAGGTCCTTCTCAATTAAAATACCTGAATAAAACAATCCCTTAACATAAATCCCTTGTTTTTACCTATTTGCATATAATTTCAAGAATGAAAATTGTATTTACCATACAAAATGTATGAAGAATATATGTATCTACCTGGGTAGATACAGGTACGAATGTGCATATAAAGTTTTTCGGTAAAGCGAAGGTTAAGCTGATGATTTGCATTTCAGGTGCAGCACAAAGTACACTGCCTTATAAATAGAATTTGTTTTTAATTCATTACCGGTATCACAAAGTTTTCGGTTTTTAGTTAGTGAAATTAATTATTGCGAAAATTTATGGGGAACCATACCCAGCAAAAAAAAAATAATAATTTGAAAATTTAATCAATGCGTGTACACCGGAGTGAAATTTTTTTTACTACTTTAAAGGGGGCGGCCGGCAAAATTGAATGTCGATATTAAGTAAGAAGTGAAAGGGAGAGTCAGAAATTAATTACAAAATTTTGTAATTAGTTTACGATAGTTATTTTTAGTATACTAATTAGATTTATATCAATTTTTCATTTCGATCATCTTGCGCTAAATTCAGAGTATTTATTATTGTTATTATTCTGGTAAAATACACAAGATTTTATAATTTTTTAGCAGAAAAACTTTGGGAATTACATTTAGGACATTTTATAAAAGAAATAAATGAAAATATCGAAAAAAATATAAAAAACTAAAATAAAATTAAAAATAAAAACCTAAAATAAAACATAAATTGGAAATAAATATAAAAATAGCAGAAAAAGTATAAGTAATAATGATGAAACATTCGCAAATTAAAGACTTGGTAGTTTATTTTTTTTTTTGACTATCACAACCAGCTTAACACAAGCTCGCTGCATGGACAAGTTTAATAAATTAACGGTCAACAATACATGCGTTTCATCACTTAGTCGGTGTTAGTATTAGTATGTTACACTAAACATAAGGAGTGGTCCAGAAAAAATTGACCCATTAAGTTATTTTTATACCTGCAAAATTACAATAATCCAGGTCTGGATTTTTTTGTTAAAATATTCCATAAATACTGAACTCTGAGTTTATATGAATCATTCGTGTATTGGAAGTGAAATAGTTAAAATGTCTCGAAGCGAAAAAGAAGTGCGTGAAATGATTTTGTCCAAATATTTGGAAAATGCCACAATTTCATTGTTAAAAATTTCAAAAGACCTGAATACAAGTTATTCCACGGTAAAAAGGACAATAGCCAAGTATAGGCGAGGCTTGTCAATAGAAAGGATACGTGGGTCACGTAGAAAATCAGGGCCATCCCGTCCAGACGTCATAAAACAGATGAAGGGTACTTATTCTCGGAAACCGGGAACTTCGGAAAGAGATATGGCGACATTGGCAGGAACATCAAAGTGTACAGTGCACAGATATAAAAAAATCTGTGGATTAAGGAGCTATAAGGTTCAAAAAGTGCCGCTGAGGAAGGAAGAAGAAGAGAAAACAGCAAGAAGAAGAGCGAGAAAACTTTATGAGAACTACCTGACGAAATACGATTGTGTCGTCATGGGTGATGAAACCTATTGCAAAGCTGACTTTTCGCAGATAGCAGGTGACGAATATTTTACTGCAAAAAGTCGGAGCGGAGTATCCAGAAAATTTTCAACAAAAGGAATGACAAAATTTCCCAAGAAGTACATGATTTGGCAGGCGATTTGTTCTTGCGTTTTACGAAGCAGTGAATTTATCATCAAAGGAACAATAAACTCAGATGTGTACATCAAAGACTGCCTTCAAAAAAGACTTCTACCTTTTATTCAACAGCATCAAGGGTCTGTTATTTTCTGGACAGATTTGGCCACCAGTCATTACGCAAAAGCAACGATGGAATTGTACAGAACCGATGAGGTCAATATCGTACCAAGGGAAGCCAATCCAGAAAACTGCCCTCAACTTCGTCCAGTAGAGAGGTCTGGGCATTAATGAAAAAGAAGCTTAGAACAACAAAGAAATTTGCCAAAAATAATGTTGATTTCAGAAATAAATGGAAAAGAGCATATAGAAATGTTACTAATATAACTGTTCTAAATCTAATGCGCGGCTTTAATAACAAAGTTAAAACATTCTTCCAAAACAAATAATGTATTAGAAATAACTTTTCTATTTTAAACTTTAAGTTGTAAGAAACAAAATATAGAAATTTTATAAAAAGATTTCCATTAGTGTTTTTACTGCAAACAAAAATAAATGGGTCAATTTTTTCTGGACCACTCCTTAAACCAAACACCAGATGAAATTACATGCAGAAAACATTAAACAAAATAGATTAAATATTATATAGACTTTTTTTTAAAACATGCTTAGAAACGTCGAGAACAAAATGCTCAGCCGTATTATTAACAGTAATACACATGCGATTAACAGGTTCATACTTGCTAAAGTTAGACCTTGAGGACCTTGAAGGTAGCCTTCTTAAATTGTGCCTACTATCACGGAAAGAGATTTTGTTAAGTAAAAATGGAGAACCAATATTCCCGTTTAAGAGTTGATGCACAAATGTCACATCCGCAACCATACGATGTTTCTCTAGCGAGTGCATATTTAAAAGCGTTAAGCGATCCTCATAGGGTGGAAGAATTAATGAATTATTCCAGGGTAGGTGCCTGAGAGCAAATCGTAAGAAGTTCCGCTGAGCAGACTCGATACGGTCGATGTGTATACCGTAAAATAGAGACCAAACCTGGCTAGCGTATTCAAGAAGGGGTCTCACAAAGCAAGTGTACAAATGCAATGTAATGGTGGGATTCGGAAACTCCCGAGACCAACGTTTTATAAAGCCCAGCATAGAACTACTCTTTGATACCATGAAGTTTATATGGCAGACGAAATTCAATCTTTGGTCACATTTGACACCCAAGTCACAAACAGAACTAACATGGCGAATCGAGGAATTCGAGAATTCATAATCATAAGTGATTGGTTTCAGATTCCTGTGGAAAGTCATAACCTCACATTTGTCGATATTGAGTACCAAATTATTGCCTTTGTAGCAGTCGTAAAATTTGTGGAGGTCACCCTGTACAAGTTCACAATCGTTAAAAGATTTAATCTGAGCGAAAAGTTTAATATCGTCAGCATAAATCAAGTCTTTGCAGTGCTTTACAACAGATACAATGTCGTCAATAGATAGAATAAAGAGCAACGGGCCCAGGTGACTTCCTTGAGGTACGCCGGACGAAGCTTTCAAGACTCTAGAGAAGGAATGGCGGAAATCTATTTGGTATGTTCTGTTATCTAAATATGACTCCGTCCATTTTAGGAATGTTAGGGGAAACCCATACTTTTCCATTTTAAACAATATCACGGAGTGAGGTAACTTGTCGAACGCCTTACTAAAGTCTGTATAAATACAATATGTCTGATAGCCTTTTGCAAACCCGCAAATGGTATCCTAGACAAATTCCAACAAATTAGTGGTTGTAGACCTGCTTGAAATAAACCCATGTTGTTTTGAAGAGAGCAAATTCTTACAGGAAGATGATATAGTTGAGAGTAAATGATAGATTCGAATAATTTGGGCATGCAAGATAATTTTGCAATAGGTCTATAGTTAGAAATTTCATTTTTACTACCTTTTTTGTGGATAGGTATGATAAAGGAGTTTTTCCATAGCTGCGGGAAACAACCATTATTGAGCAATTTTTGGAAGATAATTCTCAGCGGAGCTACCAGGGCGAGGCAGCATGACTTAAAAAAGGCTGGAGGGATCCCATCAGGACCAGTTGTGAAATCATTTGGAAGCCCATTAATATGGTTGAGTATATTCTCTTCTGAAATTGAAGGGATAGTGAATGAAACGTTATGGGAATCGTTCATATGACTAAAGTCGCTATTTTGAAGATGAAAATTTGACGAGGCAAAGGCATTGTCAAAAAATGAAGCAAACATATCGCAAATTTCAGATGAATCATCACTAGCAGAATCCTTGTACCTCATGGTATTGGGATAGTTGTCAGTTTTTTTCTTCATATTAATAAACTTAAAAAATATGCGTGGGTCACTAAATAATTTCGTACGCATCATTTGAACATACTCATCATAAAGTGTAGAAGAAAGTTCTCTGAACTCATTATATGATGTGAGGAAGTTGTTGTGAGTTATAGTGTCCTTGTCCCTCATATAACGTTTCCACAGTTTATTCTTCCTATTTTTAAGACGTTTCAATTCTTTACTGAATCATGGCGGTGATGTTTTATTCAATCGCTGACGCTCGCGGGGAATACAAGAAGAAAATAAATCGAAAAGAATTGCGTAAAACTTAGAAACATCTTCATCAATACTATTGCAAGACAGAAATGTGTTGAAATCAATGTGAAAAGTCAGCCTTTCTAAAATTGAAAAATTATTGCGCTTCGTCACAATATGTAGGTTTTCGGTTACATAGCAATGTGTAATTAGAAAAAGGGGGGGGGGGGTGGTATTTGTCAAGAGTAGACATTATAACTGGGCTAGGTTCAACTAATAAGTTACCCGCGTCAGTAGAAAATACCAGGTCTAACTGCCTACCCATGTCATTCTTAATATTACTGATTTGGCTGAGACCAAGAAATGAAATAGTGTCAAGGAAAAGTGATTCCCTTGTTGTCAAGTTATTAAGTGGAAGATATTACCAGAATGTTCGTAGTCTACGTTCTAAAACACATCGGCTCTACTTAAACTCTTTTAATATTCCTCACGATGTTATTATTTTAACAGAGACATGGCTTTTAACAATTCCTTTTCGGGTGCTGAATTACTGGACAAGGACTTTTAAGTTTTTCGACGAGATTGTAATCCTGATGACAGTTCTGTGCTCGGAGGAGGTATTCTGATTTCGGTAAAGATTTCTTACAGTTATCCAGGATCAATATTCCCAATCCATCCCTGTCTGTCAGTTAGAATTATAATACTGTACATTCTACCAGTTTACATTTATCCTGGTAGCCATTCTACTTGATATGGTGCCGTTGCTACTGCTATAGAATATGTGCTCGAGCTGACGCGGAACTCGTATAAGATTGTATTATTTGGTGATTTTAATCTACGACTTTATTAGACTTTATTAGAAAAAGAATTTAATTTGTCACAAATTTAATTTACTTAATTACGTTCCTCTAATGCACAAGTTACAGTAAAAATTCAATACAGAAATAATAGCTAAAATCGAAAAGAAATTGCACTTAATTTATTGTCACTTTTATTTTACGTGAACTTAATTAATTTAGGCTAGCAGGACTGTTCGTTTAACGTGTAAATCATTAAACGATTTTCTCTTGCAACATTTACTTCACACTTATTTTTTTATGAAATGAAAGAAAATTAAAATATAATAAAATAATACCAAATGATAATTAATGATGCAAATAATAACAAAACTGAAAATGATCTAATAAAAAATGATGAAGTCCAAAAAATTACAAAAAAATAAATTGATGATGAATGCCAAAGTGCTTCGTTGAAGAACTGATTGAAAAAGAGGATGATTTCAAGTCAAGTCAAGTGTACTTCACACGCGATTAACGAATTTTAACGAATTATGTCGAAATTTTAAACCGAACCGATATCCCGGGATATTTGAAATTGTTTACGTACAGGCTTTAATTTTGGCCTCGATTTCACTTTTGTCTTTGATTCACTTTACACATTTTAATTGTTCGAATAATTATTAACTTAAGGGGGTATTCTAGTCTAGAAATTCGAAAAAATATATTTTTTTTGTTTTCATATTTTCAAAGTTTAACTATTCAAGAATATGCCTACAAGAGGATTTTTCAAAATGGTGGCTTGTATCTTTTATATTTAGTGTTCAACTGCATCCAGCTGCTAACAGTTGAATTCTAACTTCTAAACCACTTGGACTTTAAGGGGTAACGCTACTCTAACGGCTAAAAGAAAAGGTTTTTTCAAGAATTTTTTTCTCACGAAATTAAAGGTGTTTGAAAGAAACCTTTTAAGGGTATTATCGGGCATACATTGAACTTTATTGATAAATTTTTGACAGCGAAAAAAAAACAAAATGGCGGCTCCATAGCCATCTTCCCGGGACATGTTTCGGAGCAAGTTTAACGCGCTTGGTGGCGACCTCCATTTTCAAATTAAAAAAAAAATTTTTCTCGCACGGGACCTTTTTTTTTCTTATTCTAGAAGGTTTAAACTATTTTTTAAGCCGATAAAAAAAAAACGATTTTTCAAAAAACTTACAGTGGCGTTACCCCTTAAACGCGTTTTTCTCGAATCTGCCTTTTTCAAGACGATGCCCACGATTTCTCAAGTTCTACTGGACCGATTTACTTGAAATGTTTTTGAAAGTCTTCTTTATAGACTTGTCTATGTCCGGAACTAGCCGCATCCCCAAATATCAATTTTTACTATTTTTAAAAAATTCGAAAAAGTCAAAAAAAGTGGTACAAAAATTGCTTTTTTTTCAGGCAACGGCCATTTTGTGAAAAAAAATTTTTTCAACTTTTCCCTAGTTCCGGCCATAGCGACATTACTCTAGACTAATAATCTTTTTTATTTTTTTTTTTTCGGATTGCTAGGCGGGTTGGAATCGTGGGCATGATCACGCGCCAATTTTTTGAGGCCCCCCACTTCATCAGCTGCTAATTTTTTTAATTTTCAACTTTTTTAATTTTTTAATTTTTTTCTGTATTCTTGTAATGTTAATAAATAACTCATAAAAAAATGGATAGAATGATATTGATTGCCATTTTTTTACGGCACTTCAAAAATCACCTAAAATTCGGGCCTCTAGACTAGAATACCCCCTTAAGGTTACACGATGTCGAAATTATTACAGCCTGTTGCGCGACGGCAGGCTGTGTTCTTGTCTGTTATTTGATAGTTTTGGAAATTAGAGGAATAGGGAAGTTGGATGGGAGTGGGATGTTGAGGAATGTTAGAGATTTCTCTAACTTGTTGTGAGTTGAAGATCGACGTTTCTTCCAGCATGGTGAGAATTATTCCGAACGTCCGCAATGGTCCAGCGTTGATAAATCCCACGATGATCGAGATGCCTGGATGTTGTCCTATCCACGATGGTGGCTTCCTGAACTAGTGAAGAAAGTAAATCTTTCGCCCAGGTAATAAATATTTCTCGTTTCCGAGTTGATTAGGTGAAGAGGTGATAAGTAGTGGAAGTTTTCAACTTGAAGTTGCGTTGAAAGCTGGCTAATGAGGGGGTTAGGATGTTGAGAGATCTTCTCAAGTTATTTGACCGCTAGAGAAAGGAGATGGTCCTCGATTGGAGTGATGTTTGCATTGTCATACAAAAAGGTGTTGGGAAAGTAGTGTCCGTCAGGTTTCCTGTACACTCCTGTACAGGGCCTTAGGATCTTTCTTTCGAGGGCACTGATTTGCTTCATATATGATGGCGAAATGGTGTGCCAGATGGGGAAACAATAGCAGATGATTGGGCAGATGAGCTGTTTGTATATAAGCAGCTTTGTATCTTTCGGGAGACCGTTTCTCCTTCTGATAATAGGGTTGAGCAGGGAGTAAGCATAGTTGGCTTTCCTCATGGTTAGCTTGGCGTGATTGTTGAATTTCAACAGGTTATTGAAAGAGACACCAAGATATTTGGTGTTCTTTAAAGGCTGGAGCTTTTCGTTATTGACTTCAATTTCTATGTTGTTGGCTCGTGTGGCGAGATTGGGTCTTCCCCTTGTGGAGGGGTTTCGGATGCAAATCATTTCAGATTTGTTAATATTAATTTTGATGCCCCACTTTCTGTAGAACTCGTCAAGTTTGAGGACATGCCGCTCCACTTTCGTATCAGCGAAATTGGATGACATGGAGTGGGCGTACGTAAAGGAGTCTTCAGCATAAAGTAGTGTGGTGGCATTTGAGTCATTGGCAGGCTGGTCATAGGTGAATAGATTGAAGAGAGTTGGTCCGAGGACCGAACCTTGCAGGACACCAGCACTGATTGATGTTGCCTGAGATTTGACATTCTCAATTTCTATGTAGGAATTCCGGGATGACAGAAAGCTATGTATAACCCGGGTGAGATAAGGCGGGAACTCGAGGTTTATAATTTTGAATATTAGCCCGTTTGTCCAGACTGAGTCAAACGCTTTCTCTACATTAAGGAAGCAGCCTACTGTCTGCTCCCTTTTGTTGAGGGCGTTTGTAGAATCAGAGAAGAATTTGAGCAGAGCGTGAAAAGTGGAGTGCTGGGGCTTGAAGCCGAATTGGGTATCTTGCCTGATATTTAGGTCGAGGCAGGTATTTTCAATGTGTTGGCGAACTATTTTTTCGAAAAATTTGCCCAGGTTTGATAGAAGAGAAATTGGGCGGAACTCGTTAAGGTTTTTCGAGTTTCCTTGTTTTTGGAATTGGAACAATGCGCGCGGTTTTCCAGACATTAGGAAAGTAGGAATTATTGAGGCAATTATTGAAGATAATTGTGAGAAATTCTATGGCAACAGGTGGGAAGTTTTTGATGACTTTGTTTGAAATGTTTTCTGGGCCGGCGTACTTTTTTTTTTTGAGCAGGATTAGAAAAGATGCTTAAATCATCCGGATTTAAGGACGTGTTTGTAGAATTAAAGATTGTGGTGGAGGATTCCACTGACTGGGCAGTGAAATCTTCAACAGTCGAGTCAACGGTGTTCCTAAAGTTAGCATCGCTTAGAGATGAGTTGTCTTTGAAGGTGGATTGGAAATATTGCGCGAAAGCGTTGCATTTTTCTTGGGGAAGATTGTAAGCGTTTGAGCCGCTTAAAATAGTTTTGGGAAAGAGGATGATTTGCTCTGCACTCGCCTTTTTATTAGCCCATCTCGGCAATTTTTGCACGGACTGCCAACCCGCCTTGATCTCAACCAAGTTCATGTACATGAAAAAGGAAAGCGTATAAATAAATATTGCAATAAAAATTAAATAACTTAATTATAATTATTCAAATTGTTTGTAAAAATATCTTGCTGCTAAACCTTTTTTTATAGAATTTTTATTTATAATTTATTGTTCTCTTAATATGTAAAATAATAAACAAAATTTTAAAGCTCTTCCTACTATGGTGAATATCGAAATGCAAATTCTGCTGGAAAACACACGAGGCAGTACGCTTCAGTGAAGTACTAGATTTTTCTCTCGTGTATTTTCGTGCGAGTTATCATTTTTATCTCTTTCACCCGTTTTTTGTCCCTTTTTTACTAATTGTGTAAATATAAATTAATTAATTTTTTCAATAATTCAAAAAATATTTACTTTTGAACAAAATTTGCTTTAGTTTTAAAATCTTCGCTAAATTCTGCTTCTACTGAATGTGCCTTTCTTGACTTGTCAATAAAGTTCAAGACGTCAGACACTTTCAGATTATTTGTTGCTCAATTGGTAAGTAACTAATTATTCTTTAATATTTTAAATGTTCTTATAAGAACTTTCATGGAAAACAAGTAAAAAATACTTCATGTGATTTTTAAGTTATTTTTTATTTATTTCATGTTTCTTGATTTATTTATAAGAAATTCATTTGTTAAATGCGTAATTTATTGTTAAATTAAGCCTTTTTCATTTTCTGTCCAGTGGAGGGAATGAATTAGCTAGGAATTGTCAGCAGAACACTGGGATTATGGAAAGGAAACTAATAATGGAGTTCACTGTTTTAGGGAAGTATTTTCATAAAGTTCATAAATTCTTTTTGAAATTCTTTTCTTTCTTTTTAGCTTTCATTGGAACAGGGGTCAGGAATGTTTGTGGTCGTGAATATATGTATATACATATGTGAAGGTTCCAGCCTTATAGTCACTGTGTATCTGTTGAACCAGCTGTCTGGTGAGTCTTTGTTGAACAATGTTAAAAATAATCGTAATAAAAGCTTGGACTAGATCTTTACCTCTGACACTTCGGAATGTATAGTATGGTTGAGTCGTGTGATATACCATTGGTTCCTATTGATACATACTATCCAACTTTGGACGTGATAGTGGGCATCGATTGCGAGAGTATTGGTATGTCTTCGATTGAAAATACACCGACCTTTAATTTTAAGAAAGCTGATTTTAATCGACTTAATTTCAATTTATCTTCCATTAACTGGTCCTTTCTCTTAAACAATTATGATGTAGATGAACTTACAGCTCAATTTTATAATGTTGTGTTTGATTGTTTCAAAGATTGTGTTCCATTGTCTTGTATAAGGAATGGCTCTTCGTGTCCTCCTTGGTATGATGCTGAGCTTAAACGCTTGCGTAACCTGAGAAATAAGGCTTGGCGAAGATTTCATCGCTATCAGTCTTATGATGACCTAAAACAATTTTTGTTATTGAGGAGCGAATTTCGTAATGCTCTTTTGCATACCTATAATACGTCTTTGTTTAAGATGAGAAATGTAATCAGATCGGATCCTAAACAATTTTGACGTTTTGTAAATACAAAAAAAAAAATCCAACAATTTTCCTTCTGTGTTGGTATTTAAGGATAATACTAGTCATAATCCGTTAGTGATATCTAACTTTTTTTGCTGAATACTTTAGTGAATCATTTTTAACTAATGACATTCAAATAGACTTTGCTTATATTAATTACTTAACGACACTTCCTAAAGTTGATATCTCTTGCTTCACTATTGATCAGAAATCTGTTGAGGACACCATGTTAAACTAAACCTTAGTTAATATTCTGGGCCCGATGAATTACCCCCTATTGACCTTAAGAACTACAGTGGAATACTTTCTTACCCGTTAAAACTTTTATTTAATCTATCACTGCAGCTCGGTAAATTTCCTGAGTTATGGAAAGATGCATTTATGGTGCCAAATTTTTAAATCCGATAAAATAAAAGGGGGCTTCTTACCAACTATCGCCTTATTGTTAAAATGTCTTGTGTTCCCAAACTATTTGAAGCTTTTTTATATGAATTTTTCTCTTTTCATTGTAGTGGAGTTCTTAATCCTTTTCAACATGATTTTATGAAAGGAAGATCAACAAAAACAAATCTACTTTAGTTTACATCTACTCGTATACCGAATCGTTTGAGTGCGATTGTGAAACTCAATGTAATTATACAGCCTTCAGCAATGCATTTGACAAGCTTTCGCACTCTTTTCTGTTATTTAAACTGAGATCCTTAGGTTTCATAATTTGGTTATTGAATTGGTTGTCTAAAGAAATAACGGCTTACTCCGGTGTTCCACAGGATAGCCACATAGGGCCCCTTCTCTTCATATTATTCATAAATGATCTTTCCTATACAGTCACCAAATATGATGTACTAATTTACGCAAATTATTTAAAACTGTATAAATCTATCGATTCGCATTCCGATTGTCTCAAATTGCAGGAAGACCTGAATAGACTTGTTGAATGGTGTACAAAGAGTTTTCTCTTTTTGAACATTAATAAATGTAAGCTAACCAATTTCTCTCATAACCGAGTTCCTTCGAATGATGTCTATTTTATGAATGGGTTGTTACTTTCGAAAGTTGATAAAATATCTGACTTGGGTGGGAGTATTGTTTGACTCTAAACTCACTTTTAACTTCTACATTGATCATATTGTTAGTAGGGTGAACTCAATGATGGCTTTTGTAAAGCGCTGGGCAAAGGAACTTGATGATGTCTATATTACTGAAGCACTTTTTACCACTCCTGTTAAACCCATTGTGGAATATGCCAATCCTGTCTGGTCTCCCTCTTATAAAAATCACTCCGAACGTATCGAGAGCGTGCAAAGGAGATTTTTACTTTTTACCCTAAAAGGCCTCGAATGGAGAGATAGACTTCATCTTCCTACTTATAACGAAAGATTAAATTTAATACACTTCCCTACTCTAGAAACTCGTAGGAAAATTAAAATTTGTGATATCAGCTTTGTATTTCAACTTGTGTAGGGTGACATCGACATGCCGTTGATGCTTCAGAATATTAATTTCAATTCACGAACTCGACACATACGATCTAATGATTTTATTTATTTGTGCTCCCATCGCACTAACTATGGACACTTTGAGCATATGTCTAGAATGTGGTCTATTTTTGATTTGAATTTTCATTCGATTGACTTTCATATCAATAAGTGCTATATAAGAAAAACCTTTAAAAATTGTTCTGTGTTATAGCTTATGTTGGAGTATTGTTTTTTGATCAATTTTAGCGAAATAAATAAATAAAATAAAATAAAATAATAATAATAAAAGAACAGGCAGAAAAAAGTAAAAATTAAAAAGAAAATTAAGAACTTATAGTTGATATACGCGAAATAAAACGAAATATTAAACATAATTGAAAATTATAATAATATACGAATGATAAAAATCTTGAAAAATCTGAAAGTGAGCTACGCCGTGAGACAAGAGAATAATAGAAATAACGTGAAAAGTATTAAAGATTTAACAAGGAGCCATAACAAACTTCATAAATAGTCACAGTGTCCAACGTAGGTATTTTTTGTTTTGTTTTTGTTTTTTTGTCCAGTATTTTGTACCTTGCCCCATAAGAGTCTTATGAATCAATTTACTGCTCCCGATGTTACTTCGGTCGAAATAAGAGATGAGTCGAAGCTCCGAGAATGCTGAATATGGCTTAGCAGGGACCATTGGAAAGGTCCAACGATTATCTCTCTACAATAACCATAGGATGTAACTTTTATAAGTTACAGGATAATCTGGACAACATACTCCGTTATTTCGGAAACCGTTTAACTCCCCCTGCCTTTCCACATCCAGATAAGCGTGAGCTATCCACAACCTTCGGGTCCCAGATATATACAATCGAAATTTAGCCGGCTCGAAGGGCCAAATTTTCTCTAGTATAGCTCAGTTCGTATAATTTTGGGCTGCTTGACTTTGATTAACTATTGAATTCTTATTGCAGCTTATGGGAGGATCTCAATAAATAAATCTGATGAGTAAGTTCAACTGAAAACCATTGAATACTGATTTTGTACTCATAGTACATTATCGGATGCTGTCGATCAATACACCAGAAAGTGTATATCTTCAGTTATTCTCCGCACTTCCATAATTTTGAATTGTTTTTTTTGTTAAGTCGACTAATCTGCTTAATGTTTTTTTTTTTTTTAATGTGTTCTATTAAATGAAATTATCTTCTGGCTCTTTAATATTCAACCTTTGAGTGTGCTCGATATTGTCTCAGAAATTTTTGTGGTGCTGTTCTTCGTGCACCTGCCTGGTTTGTAAATTCTCGTTATATCAAGATTTAACCTCCATCCATAGTATTTTGGGTTGATAGTTGCTCTTAAATGTACTTTGGTATCTACCGACTGAGTTCAAAGCTAATGGCTGCTTACCTCCGATTGTCTATTAACACGGGTCTTTACCACATGTTCGACCTACGATTTGACTTGTATAACGAAACTACAAAATGAAAAAAAAAATGTCAGTTAAAAATTATGCTCCGTTCAACAAGGTATCACGCAACTTAGTAGTTTCCCTAGTTAATGAGATATCTCGATTTTATCAAACATTTTATAAATCGATGTGGTAATCCTATTTTTAATTTTACCCCAACACATGCAGGCTAAGGAAATTTCAGAAATTATTCGTCTCATTAAATAAGTTTTCCAAATCCAATTAACTATTAAAAATGCATAAAGCTTGGATGGTGTGTTAAATCTTAGTAATTTGGACCCATTTCAATATGGAGAGCAATAAAATTACAACTATAAAAAAAAATTGGATATAAAATGTCCAATTTCTGGCACAAGTAACAGCAGCAACCAGACTAGTGAAATGTCTTACAGCCATTTGGAAGGTAGCCAAGTGGGTAGCCAACCAAAAGGACACCACCGCGATCTTCTCCGATAGCCCATCGGCTAACAAAGCGATCCAAAACATAAATTAAACTCACAGCTGCGAGTGAGGAGCCTACCATCTCTCCTCCAGCTTGCAGATATCAATCCCTCAAATCAGATGGCTTCACTGTACCTACGCTATGTACAACTCCACCGAATTCCTAGCGAGTCACCAAAGAAGTATAAATCGTCCGGACATATTCGATCTACCTAGACTAGCCATGATCGAAATTACAAGAGTCAAGCTGGTGCACTTCCTGGCTACTAAGCAGCACCTCTTCAGGAGACAACTGTGTCCTATGTGCACATTCTGCGATATTGCATCGCTTATAGGGCATCATATCTTCCTCCATTGTGAGGTACTACCTAGACTACTAGACGAAAGAGGTATTACGACAAGACCTACAGAGCTCCTATAATATTCCAGAGAGGAGACAAACGTATTGCTCCCAGCACTCAAATATATAGTTGTTGCGGCATGAAAATCTCTACCGTCGAGCCTACAATGGGAAATTACACAAAGCATCGTTGATCAAGGCATACTTCGCATAATTATCTGAGGCACTGTAATTGGTAGTCCAGTGGGGCTCATGTCATCATTTGTTTTCTAAAAGAAAAATGTGTAATTAGAATCATGTACATAACCAAAAATTTAATGTAAACAATTGAAAACATTCTAAACATAATGAGACATTATCCAAAACGAAATGAAAGCAAGACATAGAATGCATATGAATTAAACAAAACTATTAGATTTATATTAAAACAATATGTAATAATAGGAAAATATTAAATAATTACCTTTTCAACACTTTCCGTGTAGATTGAGATAAAACTATTCTTGACTGCTGTCACTTTACTTTGACAGAACTAATAACTATCATTTATATAAAATTTTCAAACATAGGTGGCAGGCAATAAAGTCAGAGTTCAATACTTTTATTTACATACTTTTAGGCTTTCAGAGTAAAAATGCAAAAACATAAAAGTATGGACATAAAATTAAATTAAGGAAAAATAAGAAATAATATATATAAATTCAAAGTTTATCTATAGGCTAGCAATTGCCATAATCAACTTCATGTACAAGAACAACTTATATCTAATTCTAGTTAAAATTTTCATTATAATGTTAAGTAAAGAATAGTAGTAGATACTACTGATAGTGCCTGGAAGGCCTTGATGCCGTGGGCGTACAACTTTATTGTATTAGGCTAGTTAGTTTGAAAAGAGGTTGGTTCCCCTTTGAATATTCGCCAAAACAAGGCCCATTGTTTACCTTACAGACTTATGAGCAATTGCTCATAGGTCCCCACCGGACGCTCTTACAAAGCCAAGTAGTGGCCCTCAGTCATACTTGCCGGATTTTTGCCGCTCGCCCAGGAGGTGTTCACTTTCCTGAAAGAGCCGGACAGTGACAAAGAAAGTGAGTCACCGTTTCGGATTCCTCTCCGTAAGATCTGCATATAAGATCACCAATAAGTCACATCCTCTAAAAGTGACCCCTGAAGAAAGAGCGTCCAGTAAGAACAGACACTAGAGTTCTTTTCTCAGGATTGGCTTGTTAAGTCCCAAAAGTTTATTCGTTAAGTTTAGGTTATGTTTACCTCACAACTCCTTTCTACCCGAAGGGTCATCTAACTAAGGCGAGTGTGTTGACGGTCATCCCAAACCGAAATATTTGAAACAAGGTGTTTTGTTGCAATCCCGATTATGGAGGATGATTCTACTGAGGCTGCACCAAGACGACCAAGCTCGTCGGCTCTTTCGTTTCCACTGATATTGCTGTACCCTGGCATGAATGAGTGCTCTGTTATTCCGAAAGAGCTAGTTCAGGGTAGTTTTACGCTCCGGTTTAGCTGCCTGAGCATCTGCAGCTGCTTGGCTGTCTGAACAGATGGTAATCTCCTTTTCTTAGTATCCCGATTCCAAAATGTACTTGATTTCCGCCTGGAAAATGTTGGCATGGTTTTCAAGGTGCATGGAAATTTCCATGTGAGACTTCTCATAGAAAACGCCTGCTCCGGTGTTTTTTTTTTCGAATTCGGAACCATGAATGTGGATAATAATAGGGTCTGTCGATGGTTGAAGCACAGAATGTAGAATAGATTTGAAATTTCTTTTCCACATAGTCTCGAAAGGATGGTCGCTGTCTCTGTCGATGCCAGGTGCGATAGACTGCTGGAATTCAAATAAGGATCTGCGCCGCGGGTTGTATTTTGAGGATAATCTCAAGAGTCAGAGTGCTAGTTGACTTAAGAGCGCCGCTTACACTGAGCAGACACAATCTTCGAATCGTTTCCGATATTTAACGATTATTGTCGAAATTCATTGTTTTCCACCACACCACAGAACCCGTAGGTTAACATGGGTCAGATGACGCCAGTGTGCATCAATTGGATCATCTGTGGTTTGAGTCCCCACTTTTTCCTATGGTTCTGCGGCACATTGCGAAGGCTTTAAGGACTAATGTTATGCAATAAAGTACTTTTCTAAATTTGAATTTGAACAACAGCAACAACAATATTACTTTTCTTTCTTACCATATATTGGGGAAGGACATACTTTGTTTCCTAATCTTGATCATCAAATATATCCCTTCCCCTCCCCTTATTTATATTTCATCTCCCAAAATTTATTTGTCTAACAGATGATTGATTTTTGATTTCTTCCGGTAACTGCAACATTTTTGCATAAAAAATAATTTTAATTATAAAACAAAAGTAAAAACCATAAATAAACACGAAGTCTCCAATCTCTACAAAATAAATCTCTGAACATATAAATTAAAAGGTTCGGGGCTGCAGAAAAAACAAAGATCTGAGGACAGAGAATCGTTTATGGCAACGTGCATTATAAAACTCCTATGGAAAAAATCCTTCGTCTAAATAGCTCTGGAAAACCACTTACCGGAGCAACATGGAAGACAAGTTAAAATGCAAATGTTTTTTTTCTTTTATTTCTTTTTTTTTGTCTTTCGTTTACCCTCACCTCATGACCTATCAGTTTGCTGCTAATGCTAAATGCAGCTAGCGCGCTATAGTTAAAGGTAAACAATCCGATTAATGCGCAACGTGAAAACTTTTCAATGCAGCATAAAAGATACTCGGATAAAGCTACATAAGTAGATGCTGCGGTAGTGGTGGTGGTGGTGGTGGTGGTGGTGGTAGTGGTGGTACTGAGCAGTCACAACGTGACTATGTAATAAATTTATAAGTCCAAGACTATACTCTTGTTGGAATAGACAACGGAACGACGCGACGACAGACGGTTATACTATGTATACAGCATATGCTGCTCATTCTTATTATGTATGTATGTATGTATTTAAAACCATAGTGAGACATGCTAGAAGGCTAGAAGGCGAATCTAAATAAATCCGCAAGAGAAACAGCTGTGTAACGTGCGGTGTGGCGTCAAGTATAGTGGAGTAAAGTAGGTGGTATATAGGAAGTGAGTACCTACTATACCTAATCCGAAGAAACCAGTTCTGAAATGGATGTGACTCTTCTACTATACACCACCAATCACCTGGATGACCTGATTGGTTGCTTTCGTTCAGTAAAGTGCTCTTAATTTTCAGATACCGAGTGGAATAGTGATTGCCCCGTCAAAGTGACTGATACTCTCCTCTGGTCTCCACCGGTGTGTTCGCTTTCCGCGGTTGAATCTATTTAACCTATCAAGAATCCGTAATAACAGTGACTTTTGCCTGATCCAACTTTTATGCGCGGGTATAATATTAAAACGCGACAGCAAAGTGCCTGCTGATGGGGTAAGTATTAAGAGTAGAATAGAGGCCTACTGCTGGCTTATGGCCTCTCCAAATGGGTCCATCTTCTCGCATCGCACAACGGATGCACTGAACGATGATGATCTTTTTATAATATGCCCACAAATGCGTTTTACCTTTATTGACAGCATGACATCGAATAATCAACTCCAATAACGGGAAATTATTGCATAAGACGCATAGTGTGAGAGCATTATGGGGACTAGCCTCCCTTTAAGTGGTTTATTTTTATTCTTTTCAGTGAGATAATTTTTCAGTTTATGCGCGGAGGTGTGAGAAACTAAAGTTGAATAGTTTTCTATATGAGATTGACCACGACGAGCTTTTGACATTAATATGATGAAAATGGCTTGTTTTCAAGGTTACGCGAAGGTTTATTAAAGAGCAAAAAAAAAAAAAAGAACTTTATATGCGGGCGGGTGGGGCTATTGTTTTTATTTGAATTTTCAAGCGAATGTGAATGTCGGAATTTTTATTTGAAATGTATATATGGAAAAGGTTAGAGGATTGTTTCATAAATGACAACATTTTGCTTTTTTTTTTAACAATAACGAAAATTATTTATTTACGTACAAAGATTACAAAATCTTTTTTAAAGTGAATTGGGAAAAAAAATTATAAAAAGAAAAAGTATAAAATTAAAAATAAAAAGCAAAAGCAAAAAGTTAATTAGTTAAAAAAAATACACAAAAAAAAACAAGTAAGAACAAAAATAAAATAAATTACACTAAACTAATACAATAAGAACAAGTAAAAAAGCTAGAATTTATCTAAGACCAATTCTTATGATATCCTAGATCCCAACCTGGGGGCGATCATCCCCAATTGGGCGGCTAGGATTATCAGGGCGGGGGGATAAATAAGTGGGGGCGATGAGTATTCAAAGGGAAAAAATTCGAATAGCACTGTACAGTTGAAGTTGCCGAGTAGCACGAGATACTGGCTATTCTCAGCCGGCGAGTTCACTGCCCTCACCACTCTCCACAGTTCCCACGTGGCTTACTAGTGACTTAACCCCCTCCCCTACCTCCTGCCATCCGAACACACTGACCTACCTTCGTCTTCAGTTTTCGCTAGCCTTCGTATGCCTCACCATCAGTTTTTTCTGCGTATCTTTTCTATTTTGAAGTGTAGAAATTCATGCACAATGGTTTCAAAAAAGAAGAAATGTGTTCAATACTCAGATGAGTATTTAAAATTAGGTTTTATCACATGACCGCAAAATTTGAAGTTTCCAAATTGTCTTTTGTGCGAGAAAACATTTACTAGTAATGAAGCCTTCCCTAATGAAAAACATTCATCAAGCCACCGTGCTTTGGGATAGAGTCACCTGTCCCCCAGCCATTTAAAAAAAAAACAAATGCATAGGTGTCCAATCCATTTTTCTCTACTAGCATTATTTCTGTGCATTACAAACGGAATGACAAACTTCGTATATCCTTTAGATTTCATCTAGGGTAAAATTGTAAATATATCAGAAATATATATTTCCCAGATTCCAAAAAAATGTGCTTATTCAGTGCAAAAAAGGGTACACTTTCACAAAATTTCATGTAATATGAACTGTTTTTACGAGAGAAAAAAATAAAAAACTAAAAAAATTGTTTTCGCCATTTTCTCGAAATATTTGAGGTTATGTTGAAAAATCAGTTGTATGAAAGTTTTAGATATTTTTATTATCTATAACTTTTGCGAAGAAGATTTTCCGATAGGAAGTTACATTTCGGTGAAAATCGCAAAAAAACACTTTCAATCCCTTAACACCCCCCCCCCTGGCATTTCGCAGTTTTACTTTGTGTTTAATTTTTTTTTTGTCTTAATTATAACCTTAACCAAATTTTCCGATTGATCCTTGCCTGTTATGAATTTTTTCTTTTCAAAATAGTATTGGAACCAGTCTATTAGTAGAACTAAAAAGAAAACCATCTTTTTCTTTCTTAGAATGCTTATTGAAAACGTATAAAAAACTGCAGCATATTTTAAAACAAAAAATTCAGTTCTCATTTTATTAATTACAGATTCTTCATCATCACCAGGTTCATTAGATATAGACAAGATTTTCTAAATCTCATGTAATTTTGAAGGAATTGCAAATATCAATTTTAATAATTTTATTTTCTGCTCCGACCCAGCCGGTTATTCGGAATAATTTTGAATATATTCCATATTAATGCATGTTCGCATAGGGTTTATGTTTACTTCTTTTCTGTTTTATGATCGTATTAAACTTTCGACTAGAATACAGTGGGTGACTAAATTAATGGTGATTCTACCATAAAAAGAAATTTATTATTTTAATTTACATACCAATATTATTGAAAATCAGTTATTTCTATACATATTTTGATATAGTCAGACGCCGTTATTATTCAATACTACTCTTCAATCCACACCTTGTGTAGTTTCCCAAGATGTATTGATAATCGTGATGAGCTTCCCGTCCAACAACGAATTTTCTAAAAATACATAAAAAGAAAATACAAAGAATAATTCTTCCAAGAAGGTAAATATATAAAGACACTTATCTAAAGATGAGCTTTCACCACTTCCAATCCCTTCTGTAGACATCTGGACATCATTTTGTCTGATCCTGATTAATAATAAACAAATATACAACAAATATCGCAAACTTACCTAAAATCCACCCATATCCGTGTATTTACATTTTATCCAATGACAGCAAATGACATTTCCATGACGTAACAGCTCACAGCTGCTATAAATATGCAACGAGCATCTGCTCTGAGCTTTCCGTATTTTCGAAAACCTATAAAATTTGCTTCCATCTAAGTAGGAATTTACTCCTGCTGCAAAAATTTGCTCCTGCTTTATTTTCATCCTTCACCTGAGCAGAAATTTACTCTTGCTCATTTTCATCCACATCTAAACAGAAATTTAATTCTGCTACTACTATCGTGTTCACACGGGCAACACAGACAAAAACTTCTATTTTGTTGCGTTTATACGGCACACTACACTTCAATTCTGTGTCCACGCAAACATAATTATAAATTCAATTCTTCTCTTCCCCTGCAGCGCACATATTGCACCCACACGTTGCAGCGCTTCCATTTTTCTACAAAGGCCTACACGTAGCAGTATACTTCGGAAAATCCTATTCTGTTTGAATTATGTAATTCATGAAACTAATAATGAATTTTTTTCTGCTTCTTCCAGAATTAAATAGGGGACAAAAATATAGTGGAGGCACTGGATGAATTGAATTTTATATGAATTATTTTAACTTGTTGAGTTTTTAATGGAATCGTAATTAGCTGAATTTGTTTTTAGTACGTTAGGATATTTTTAAGAATTAAATTTTTAAGCATTTTATATTGAAATTAAAATTTTATATATTTGAATTTGAAAAGTTGAGTTGTCTTTTATAAACTGGCATACCCCTCGCTGGACTACTTTGACTCCTATGCATAAAAGAGCCAAAGTGGATAATAAAGAAAAGATGGACTTTAATTTGGCGTCAAGTCGGAAGCGCATTAAAGATGTGGACAAAAAAAATACTAGGTGCTCAACGTGTCGAAAGGGAAAATCATTTATGTCCCGTATTACCCTAGACAGACTGTACAATATGTCACACAAATGAAGTCCATCAAGGACCCATTTGCAACTTTATGGAAAGTTTATCTAATGAAGTTAGCACTGATAGCCATCAGCTGTTCATGAATGCCACTTTCTTCTCTTTTTGATCTCTTTCGACAACAAAAACTGTCTTCTACTAAATGATTTGCATAACTACAGTAAATACTCGCAAATTATTTTGATAGCATTTAATTAAATTATTGAACTCTGCCATGATCTTTACTCACATTGAGTAACTGTCAATGACATTTCAAATAAAATAATTTTCGTCGATTATCTAGCACCTTTTCATTTCCATGAAATGACTGAATTTTAAATTAAGTCATTATGGACACAGTCTGTCTAGGGTATTAATCACGTATATGATTTATCGCGCAGTAGACTCATATGATATCGGAAATATTAAGTTTATCGAATAGGACTCTTCGCCGTTGGTTCCAGGTGTTGCATTTCAAATGTGACCGGGCAGCCAAAAAATCACTTTTAATTGCACTAATGATGGAAAGGGACTAAATTGGGTAAAATAATACAAATGATTTTAATTGGTCTAACAGTAAGAGTAATAATATTATACCCTAATATTAAACCCAAAGTTTTGAATGACAATACCAAGAGGGCCTTGCCCGATTTAGTACAGTTTTTGAATTTTTTTTAGTATATTTATGAAAACGCTGTGTAAAAAATTTCAGCTTTATACGTCAACGCGTACTCAGGCAGTATCCAAATATGTAATGAAAATCAAAAGTTTTGTATGGCAACACTATGAAGGGATTGCCCGATTTGATCTTTATAAAAACGACGTGTACAAAATTTAAGCTCTTCACGTCGACGCGTTTACAGGTAGTTTCCACATATATAGTCAAAACCCACATTTTTGTATAGCAACACCAAAAATGGGTTGCCCGATTATTCCACTTTGGAAATATGTATTATTTGAGGACGGACTGACGGATAGACAGACAGAGGGATAGGCAGACGGACCGACAGACAGACATGCAAAAATCAAAATAATTTTTAATATTATATGTATGAGTGTTCAATCGATTTTGCTCTACTAGCAATATTTCTATGGGTTACAAACGGAATGACAAACTTACTATGTATATTCTACAGATTTTATCTAGGGTATAGCAAGGATAAATCACTCAGTAGTTAACATCATGGTTTAGTCAGTCATCAGCAGCATGGAGGGAACCGGTCGATGTACATAGTTAAAAATATCATGAGACAGGATCAATATATTATGTATCAAGGTCATAGAAACGAAAATGCTGCCACAGACCCAAACATTGTTTCCAAATGGAGTTTTCATCTTTCTGCATGATTCGGCACCATGCCATAAAGCAAAAAAGTGACAAAATTTCTAGAGGAACACCAAGTGAAAGCTCTTCAGTGCCGCGGTAATTCACCTGACCTCAATCCCATTGGGAACCTTTGGGAATTTCTCAAGCGAGAAATATTCAAAGAAATTATTACAAATACAAACACCTTTTAATCGAGAGATTAATATAGAAGCTTGACAAAAAATTTAATTGCTTGAAAGTATAGAAAGTATGCCGAGAAAATTAGAAGCTGTGACAGCAGCAAAAGGGCAAGTGACAAAATATTAATAATAAATAATAAAGATACTTTTACATATTTTATTCTTCTGTAAAATGGTGCTACTTATATATATAGGATGGATTATAACTTTGTTTAAAATAAAACATGTAGTAAGTGTGGACTTACTTAGGTAAGTAAAAGTTATGTTAATGGTTTACTTTATATAAGATGGCAGTTAAAATAAATATATTCCACCTAGTGTTATCCATAAAATTTGTACTAAGCACATAATCCCCCCCCCCTGCTAGTCCTTATAATTGTTTATTTATAAATGATCCCATGAATAAAAGGAATTTTCAAATATCTTTTAGTGGGTGCAGTCAGCATAAATAATGCTAATAAACTTAGTGTTCGTGAACAACGAGGCGTGGCAAGGCGAGGCGAGGCGAGGTTATATCAAGAGTTTAAGAAATAAAATGATTGCATGCTGTACTATGAAAGTGTGTATATCAATGCTGTAGCACCGCGAGGTATCTCCCTCGCGAATGAAATTTTTCATTTTTCCGCGAGGTGCATCGCGCTAATTTTGATAGCTGGCATATTTTTATAAGTTTTTCTTTCATATAATTGAAGGGTTTTTTACTCATTCTCATGGAACAATATCCTAGTGAAAGTGGAAGAATCTATAGAGATTAGTCCGATTAACTTCATATAGATGATGAAATTCGCTAAATTCCAGACGTTTCGTATTTATTGGGTGGCAACCAAAATAGCGGAAAGTCCACTTACGTAAACAATCCCATATGTAGTTGCACTGCTTCACAAACACAAAATTTCTTCTTCAGAATCTGATCGCGTAATTTATGCTCGATTTATCAAGCTACAGAGTCTTAAGGCTAAAATAAAATGTGAGCGACACGACAAAAACGCTGTAAAAAACGCTGTCATTTGGGTTCTAGTAACCTGGCAGTGTATGGTATAAAGTACAATGCTGGCGACATCTTTCGACGTTCTCGTCGAACTTAAATGAAAATTGAAATTAGTCGCACGTTTAAGGTGCGTTTAGCAAAATTATGATTTTGGGTTGCGTTCAACTTTACTGTTATACGTTCATTGCAATCGTATTTATGACTAGATAGATTAAAAATATCAGTAAATAACAATTCCGTGGAAACTATCAAAGTTGGTTGAATAAAAAATGGAAGAAAAGTTTATTGAGGTGGTAAAATGTCACCGTGTTATACAAGAAATTAAAACGCATCCGCATAGAAACCCAATTCCGGCTGAGTTTTATATAGCTCGTGGACACACCTCTTCTTCTATGTGGGTTCTGTTTTTTTTATCTTCATTAACCAAAACGGCCGCACATGCAACTTTAATAATCTTTTTTTTAATTTATTCGTTGAAATTTTTTCTATTTTTAATTTCCAACAAAAATAATAGAATAAAATTAATTGGGGATTGACAGCTCTTGTCGCTCCCATTGTATTTGCATGGACGTTTTGTATGGCAGATTTTACGGCGTTTTTGTCGTGTCGCTCACATTGTGTTTTAGCTTTTATTGTGGACACTACACCTCTCCTCGCTCAAACTGCCTAACCACGACTCGCCTCGTTGTGCACGTACACTTACACTGCTACAATGCTGAAAATTATTGGAAATATTTTGGCCATATATTCAAAAATTCTCTAGAGTAGCCAAACTAAAGGGGAGTATCTGTGTAGCCAAACGTTTCCCAAAATAGTCATATGACCCGATTGTAGCCAAATTGGCAACACTGGTGTGGCGGTTCATTTTTTTTTTTTATTTATATTTATTTATTAACAACATCTACACACTTAAAGCCTGGCTTTTTACTTATGTGTAGGTAAACTTAACAAAAATAATCTGCTGCACTATGAGCTAGAGTAAACTGAAGAAAAGACAAGGAAAAAAATAATAAAATAAAATAAAGTAAAAACGCTAAAACTATATCTACACAATAATAATAAGAGACAAATAAACTAATATGTATGTGGTAATCACAAAAATTAGAAAAAGTATTAATAAAATAATTATCCAAAAGAGAAATAATCCAGTACCTTGCCCCTGAAATCACCGCCACCACTCTTTCCAATCTCCATAGGTAAAGTATGCCACACCCTGCTTAGCATAAATGAAAAATTGACGCTCAGTTACACGATAACTAAAACTTGGCACATTCAATGCCACAGTTGTACTGGGCCGAGAAAACAATAATTTTTCATGTAGATAGCTAGGCATATTTTTTTACAATTAAATTATACAAAAATAGAATTACCGTGCAACCCAGATACGCTCTTAAGGTGCACCCAAAGACGGATTTTACATAGGGAGAAACATGATCATATCGCCTCAGACTATACACGTAGCGAATAGCCGAATTGAACGCAACAGTGATTTTTCTCTGCGAGAAGGAATCCAGCTGGCAAAACAATTTAAATCCGTAGGTTATCAAAGGAGCAATAAGTTGTTTCACTAACATGAGCCTTGTATTTCGAGGAATAACGAAAGAAGCAACGGAAAGTTAACGAAGCTTTGCGTAAATCTTACACACGGACCACGTAAGTGTAGCGTTAAAAATGATGCAAAGATTCTTTCCTGACCTCCTGTATGGAATAGGAGTTTCATCTAACATTACATCAGGAAAGTCTGTGTTGTCGAGATTATTTCTATATAAAAGAATTGCTTTAGATTTTAACGGGTTTATTCTGTAGTGTCCACAAAGATTCATTCAGTCTACATACCGCATCCTCTATCAATCCATGTGGTATGATGCTGATGATTGCCAGCTACATATTTCAAGATAGCTGGCAATCAACAGCATACAAGTAAAATTTACAATTCAATATGACTGAAGAAAATATCATTTATGTACACAGAAAAAAAGCAAGGGTCCCAGGATTGACTCTTGCGGAACACCACTGCATACAGAAAAAAATCAGAGAAATACTCACCACAGCAGACCTTTTGCTGGCGGCCTTCTAAATATTACCAAAAAAGCCTGCAAGCACTACTACAGAAATTAAACAATCTTTTAAGCTTGACTATGAGTAGTGAGTGATTGACTTAATCAAAAGCCTTGAAGAAATCTAAACGAGAAAGAATTGTTATCATATCAGAATTCATAGACAAGCGAATATCATCAAATATCCTTAGTATGGCTGTGGTACAACTATGTTTAGGTCTAAATTGTAAATTGGACATTTGGTTATTTGTGTCAATATACTTAAGCGGCTTATACAGCTCAATAACCTTGGACAAGAAAGATAAAATGGAGATGGGTCGTTACTCCTGGGGATTCTGTTCAGGATTCTTAGGGATGGGGATGATCTTAGACAGTTTTCAAGATTCAGCGTATACAGACGTGAGTATTATGGTGTTATATATATACGTCAGATTAGACAGAACAATAGGCAATAACAGCTTAATAAATTTGACATGTATATTATCAAGACCAACAGCATTTAAGGTGACCGAGAAGACGATTCGTAGACCAAAAATGCATTCTTGTAAATTCAAAAAGTCCAAAACGTATTAGAATTTCTGTTTTGGGTATCCGAAGAAAGGGAAAAGTTTAGACCCAGAAGCTTTGCAACTTTTACTCGATACTGATAGTTCGCGCGATAGCTTCGGATTGGAGGAGACGGAGTCCATACTAGACTAACGAATCAGAATCTAATAATTCTTAAAATTTACCAATTATGTAACAATGTTTTCACTGTGTAAAAATAAAAAAATCATTCTGAATGCATTGAAAATATTTTCTTCGTCCTACCGGTCAATTATATATTTTCTCAACATTTTTATTCCAGATTTGAAATCAGCGAGTTCAAAACCATACATTTAGCGATTTTCTCCAAAATCGGATGCTTTTTAGTCGCGTAAATAATCAGTTCCGGTCCCCCTTTTTTTTATTTTTTATTCCAGATTTAAAACCAGCGAGTTCAAAACCATATATTTAGCGATTTTCCCCAAAATCGGATGCTTTTTAGTCGCGTAAATAATCCCTTCCGGTCCGCCATTTTTTATTTTATTTTTTTAATTTTATTCCAGATTTGAAATCGGCGAGTTCAAAAACTAAAGAATCATCTTCCACATTTTAAGTACCCGCATTTCCCTACTTTTGCCCACTTTTCCGAAATCCAGCCCACTGTGCAGGCGGACAGACAGACATGCAAAAATTAAAATAACTTTTAATATTATGTTTGGGTGTCCAATCTATTTTGCTCTACTATCATTATTTCTGTGCATTACAAACGGATAGACCAACTTATTATACTCTATAGATTTCATCTAGTGTATAAACATAGTTTATATCGGGCAACCCCTTTTTGGTGTTGCCATACAAAACTTTAGGTTTTCTCTATATATTTGGATACTGCATCGACGTAAATAGCTGAAACTTTTTACACAGCGTTTTCATAAAAATAGTACCCAAATAAAATATCAAAAATAAACTAAATCGGGCAATCCTTTCTTGGTGTTGTCATACAAAATTTTCAGTTTTTACTTTATTAATTTTTATTTTCATCTAGGGTATAATTATAAACAAACTAATAACATACAAAGACTACACACGTAGAACAAAAATATGCAACGCTTTTTTAGAATATAAAATTAACAATGCCTCGACGATGCAACGACTTGGCACTTGATGACGTGTTCAAAGAGTAAGCCAGCAATGCCACGCTCCATACCAAATCACCGTTACCTCGACCCGATGAAGGCAAACCACAATATTTTCATAAAAATTGTTGTCGCCTCCAAAAGTGCGTATAAAAAATTTCCAGTAAATTTCTAAGAAAATATTGCGGCCTTACCTACATCAGGTCGTCGATGAAACGGTGATTTTGTATGGAGCGAGGCATTACTGGTTTAAGGTGGAAACCCAATGAACACGGCAGGCGTCGCGTCGCTTTGACAGTTGTCCGCGGCAGACCTGTGTAGGGTTTGAACAAGACCCAATCGCGTCTGAAGATTTGTTTATAAAAAGAAATAGTGGTAGAAAAGTTTGAGTTGTTAATTAAAAGTGAAATAATGGATATTGCAGAGTTATTAGATATGGCAGTGTTTGCGTTTGCAGCTTACGAAGCATATAAACAGTTTAAAAAATCAAATTGCTTTTTTGTGTTAGGGAATTGTATGCCGATCGAAGGATAAATGGATTCTTTGAACGATCGTTCCATGATTTAAAGCAAAGGGATACAGAACAGCTCTATATAGCTATTAGAATGATGCCTGCAACCTTCGATATATTGTCAAATCTTCTACAAGACCGATTAACCAAACCAAGCATAAGAACACCCATATCACCTGAATGCCAGCTCTTCTTGACTCTTGTGTAAGATTTTACTTTACAAATAAATAATTTTTGACTTAAAATATATCTACTTAGGTATCTATCGCAAGGTGGTGCCTTTAACCGCTGTGAGAAGAATTCTTTATCAAACTTGTGGTGATATATGGGAAGAGCTCTGTAACATATACCTGTCAACACCAAACACGCACGAATGAAAGAAAATAGCCGAAGATTTTGAGAATATCTGGAATCTGCTAGGTTTAGTTGGTGCAATCGACGGAAAGCAGGTCAACGTATAACTTGTCCTCCAAATTCAGGTTCACAGTTTTACAACTATAAAGGAACATACAGCATTGTCTTGCTGGCAGTTTTCGATGCCAACTACACTTTCACTTCGGTTGACATTGGGAAACCAGAGTGATGGTGGTGTTCTGAATTTTTCTCACTTGGGACAAGCAATTCTTACAGGAAAATTACAACTACCGAACGAAACGCAACTGAGGAACTCAAATTTGACATTTCCTCATTACTTCGTTTTAGATGTGCCCAATGGATGTATCCTCTTCATTCACTTTCACATTCAATTGTTGGTTTTCCATTACTCTTAATCCCGCAACTTAATTAAAATTCTTTAAATAATTTATGAAAATAATTCAAGATAACTTTCGGCAAATAATAAAAAATTGTCAGATCCACTTTCATCTGAAAATGACAACACAATTGACAATCAAAAGAACTGTCAAAGCGTAAGCCACTCGGCGAAATGTTTAGTGTGTTCTGTTTGTATTCGTTTCGTAATGGCAGTAATGAAATTCTGACATTCTGAAGGGGAACATTTTTTTTTGTATGACTGGAATAATTTAAGCACCAATGACAATTCAATTGTAAACAAACAAACCGGCATTGGCAAAATGTTAAATTTAAATATTTCACTTTAATTTTGCTAGAAACTCTATAATTAATTAGTAAAGCTATTAAAGTTACTTGAAGAATGCTTTCCCACGATAATAACTCCGTTCGTACTTGCAGCACAGCACAACGCACTTCTTTATGATAATTTAAGACTACCGAGTCTCTATTACAAAAAATATCGTTCACAAAAGAATATTTCGCACTTATTTTACACTACTATTACGTAAAAATCACGTTTAATTATTTATTTTTAATAATATCGCGAATTCAAATCCGAAAACTTATTTTCAAAATTATGAAATGGCAGTATATTGAACTGACACAAAATAGCCACTAGGCCCTCTTGTCATTTCACCCCCCCCCCCCCACGACCATAGGTCGCACTGTAATTGAAATGCTTAAACACGTACACTGTATTCGCACGATACCCCGCTTCCTTATTAGTTATTTATTCAATGACATGAACTTAAACACGTATATATTCTATTGAACTGTCAAAGCGACGCGAAGTCTGTCACATTCATTGTTCTTTCTCCTTTACTCTTTGGACGTGTCACCAAGTCGAGGCATCGTCGAGGCATTGTTACTTTTATATTCTAAAAAAACGTTGCATATTTTTGTTATACGTGTGCAGTCTTTGTATGCTATTAGTTTGTTTATGGAAATAATATGATTAGTCTTACACTGATTGTAACTTTTCCTCTTGTTCTATTTATGCTGTTACTAAATTATTTAAAAAGTTTGTCTAAATTTATATATCTATATAAATAATAGAGAGGTATATAAAAATTTCTTAAATATCACACATAAATTTGCCTTCATCATTCACTCACTGAATTAAATTATTTCCTTCCACCTTAATATTTCACGCGTCCACTTAATTCCATTCCACACTGTTTGTAATAAGCAAAAACGAGACCGGCGCACAAAATTCGCAATCAACAACAGCAGCAACAGTAGTTAACACATGTTTTAAAAAATCACAACAGCAACAACAAGCTGAAAAGTACGGTAAAGAATCATCAACTTTGACTCCACACCACAAGCAACCAAATCACTTGGAACAAAAACGTCAAAGAAAGAGTGGAAGCAGACAGAGGTAAAACCAGCAACAACAGTTTGTTGACTAAAAAATGGATAAAACCACTCCAATAAATGTTGCAGTGCAGCAAAAGGCACAAGTCGCTAAAGACAGAATAATGTTGCTGGGAGCACCTCACCATCATCATCATCATCATCGTCGTCATGATGATGGGAGACCTCTGTTCTGTCTGCAGATAGCCTTCCCTAGCCAGTTGACTTTCTTACCTCGACCAGTTTAGTATCGTGTCGTATATTTATGTCGTGCAGGTTTTTTTTTCTATTACTACTATTGCTACTACTACTACTACTTTATTGTTGTTGGATTCGAAACGTTTTTATTTTTGTTTTCGGTTTTGTTTTTTTAAAGTTGACCCTGGGCCAGCTAAAGATTTGCGAAACCACAATCCAAGATGTTTCGATAATTCAATTTTTTACGGTTTGAAATTTTTCTATTTGATGAAGTTGTTTTTTTTTTGTTGTTTTTAGTGCATCAGATCTATTTTTTCTATAGAGTTACTATATTTACTTGGCCGCTCCGTGTCGCCACCCCTCCGCCAGTGTACCTACATACATATATGCAATATCTGCAATTGATCTCGTGCGGTTTGTTCTACTTTTGTATACTAATCAAGAAAGAAGCTTGGCTTTTGCCTGGTGCAAGATTGCAAATTTGCAAAAAAAAAAATAGATGAAAAAAAAATGTGCAATAAAGTTAGTGTTAGTGACCAATGAATGAAAAAATAGTGTTGATCGATCTTCTTAACCAATATTAATTATATTTTGTGTATATTTCTTGTAAGGTTTAGTGTTTTAAAAAGAGAAAAAAAAAGAAGAAGAAGAAAAAGTGCAAAAACTTAGTAAAAAAAAAAAATGTTATTGAATAGTTTTCCTGTGTCCAATTGCGGACAGTGCGCGCATGTCCAAATGGCTTTGTGAAGATAAAAAAAAAAAAAAAAAAAAAAACATAGGAATCACAACAATAAGAAGCGTCAGTAGTGCATGGTGGTGGTTACACTTTACAACAGAACTTACTGCGTCCAGTCCAGTCCAGTCCAGATTGGAGTAACAAGAAGAATCAAGGTAGAATAGCGTCATCGTCTTCTTCATGTTGTGTCAGCTGAATTGAATAGAAGGAAGGAAATGGAATAACCACGAACTTGTGGCATTGATTGGAGCTAGTATCGAATGTCAGTCAATCTTAGCTGTTATAGTTTGTAACGCTAACGAACGGACTTAACTCACCTGTTGACCACACACCGCATCTACATAATATTAAGCCTCAAGCCCCGGAAAGGAGAACAGCAGCTCAGCATAGAGAATTATACGTGGGATCGATTTATTATGTGAGTTGAACGCTACTTTTTTTTGTTTTTTGTTTTTTTTTATACACATTTTGTTGATCTGGTCAAGGGGCTAGGTAGGTAGGTACTTTTGCTTTCATTTTTATTCGAAATATGCAAATCGTTCATGGCGTTGACATTACCTAGCCGCCGCTACCGCTGCACCACAGCATCATGTTACAGTACTGGTTTGGTCTGATGGTGTCCGGTATGGAAGTGGGTATTCGTTTTATGATCATTCTAGCGTAGCATTACATGCGTTGTCTACACAATCCACTTCCTCTTTAGTACTTTATTAATGGAGTACGGAAGAACCCTACCTTGTTTTGCCTATTTAACTACGTAACGTAGTTAAATTATCACATTCGCGCTTGCTAGTAATGCCCCGTTGAAATAACCGTAGCGTGGATTTATATGGGTAATGCACCTTGTGCGTTGCCGTAGTTACAGCGTTTTTACAAAACAAAATATTTTTGTTTGTTTGTTTGGGGTTTTTTTTTTTTTTTTTTTTTTTGTAACAATAACATTTTTACCTGTGTGGCTGGAAACTATAGAGACAGAGAATATTTGGAATCGTAGCAGGTAGGGACAGAGAAACATTCTTAATTAAGCGATATTGCATAGAATTTCGAAATTTGGGGGATAAATGATGATAAGCAGTTTGGTGGATGGCATAAGCCATAAAAGGTTTCAATGAATTTGTGAATTTGTTGCATGACGATGTCGTTTATGTTTTTTTTGTTTTATGAATGGAGGAAAATGCAATTTTTTATGATTATTATGATATAAATACAGTGAGCAAAATTGCCATAAAATCGCTATCCTATTTCAAGATAATTTTCTTAGTGGAAATAAATTCTTTTTCAAATTAGGCACAAAATATTTCTGTCGGTTTTATACTCTGATAACGTTGGTATTTTTAGAAAAACCGTTATAAGTAAAGAGCAAAGTGTTTTAGTTTTGTGAGAAATAATTACACCAGACAAACGTAATCACCAAATAAGTAAATAATATAATTTATTTTAACAAAATTTTGTCTCCATTATATTTTTATTGAAAAAAACAAAACTAATAACATTACTTCATGTAATTATTATAAATTTAAATTAACTAAAATATTAAATGTTTCAAAACCATGAACGAAATATTTATACCAGACAAAACTTAAAAGGAGAATTGAAGAATTTTAAGAATTTTTATTTTTAACGATTCCAAATCAAATTATAAATACAAGAAGAAAAAACAACCGTCTCATCCGGGGTTTGAAACCGGGACCTTCCGCTTGCCGGGCGACTGCTCTTACCACTGAGCTAACGAGACAGATGATTTTCCCTCTTGCATTCATCAATTTGTAATTAGCCTACTAAGCCACGTTGCTTTCAGCTGGCATTAACCAGTAACGATGAAAGCGCACAAATAAATTGTAAATTCAATTTTTATTTATTCCGGACTGGAATCGAACCTACACTTTTTAGAATCGGTCAATGATGGAGAATTGAAGAATTTTAAGAATTTTTATTTTTGTTTTGCATTTTTTCTTGAAACTCAAAATCTGTTTAACCGATTTCGATAAAATTCAAGCCACATATTTTTTATAATATTATCTATCAGATGTAAGAAAATTTTGTAATAATATTTTTGGATAATATTATAATAAATATCAAATTTCAACACCTTACTTATTTTTTCACCAGAGACGATTTATATATGTATATGTGTGTATTAATGCATGCATATGTCCATACTTAACTAGAAATATGGAAATACGTACTATTCCACAACTTTTTGTTCTCAATTAAGAATTTTTTGCAATTTATAAAGTACTATAAAGTAGTGACTATACCGATTTGTAATTGTGACTAGCCATTTCTAAATTTATATTTATAAAGGGCCCTTAAATTTTTTTCTGGTGGGCCCCTGAATACTTATCTATGTCATTGAGGGCATATCACAAGTAAGTGCGAGTAATTAGTGGAATGTGCCACGTGCAAAGATCCAGAATAGAATAAGTAGTGTACACAAGAAGAAAATTTGTGGTCGGGTTGCTTTAAGGTCTGAAGAAAAGAAACAGTGATTGCGGATACGTGGGGCATTCCTGTAATAACGCAAGTGATTTTTGCGTTGTAAATCAGAAATACATCGAAAAATAAGACAGAAATATTAAACAATTTAAAAACAACTTACCCGGCCCTGATTATGTTAGTGGATTCATTCGTCGAATCAAACTTGCTATTAGAATAGCGTCAAATATAAAGAGAATAAGAGCATCCATTAGACGGCCGAAAATATCAGAGTTTTTCTAATAAATCTTTTCAAATTACTAAAAATAATTATAAAAATTAAAATTAAAAATAATTGTGAAAACAGTTAAAGTTAAGAAGCCAAAGATACCCCAAACCCGGATTAACTTTGGCAGGCCCCCTTCACCCCGCGTGACTGGCTAAAAAAAAAATTAATTTAATTTTTTTTTCGCTGCATAAATTGCATCGAAATATAGTGTAGAATATGAATGTGATTTTTCGATATTAGGAGTCGTTCGGAAGTTACAGCGTTGAACAGCCCAGGTATTTGCAGCATGCGCTCCAGCATCGGAACCCTTCTCTTTCGCTTAGGTTTCTTCCCGGAGCAGTTTTAATACAAACGCACAATAGAGAGGCCGTTATATATCTAAGCTCATTTCCTGTTTCGAATATAACGCGATTAGTTTAGTGCTCGATTTTTTTGGTGATAATCGTATTTGAACCTTTAAGGGGTTATACCTCCCAAACGCTCTAAAAACAAGGCTTTTTAAATTATTTTTTTTTAAGGACATTTGAGATTAATGCCATACAAATAATATAACATTTAATTAAGCGACTCTTGAAGAAGAGAAAAAAATTTCGTCTTGACATTTTTTTACAAAATGGCGGCTGTGCAGATTACCGTAAACCGCCATTTCAAAAAGGTCTTCCGCGGCGAACAGTAGAAGTCTGGTCCAACTCCACCTAGATCAAAAAAAAAAATTTTTCATTATCTACAAGAGTTTTGCTAGTGAAGTACATATGATTATATTTTTATAATTTTTTTTTTTTTTGCGAAATGGCGATTGGTTTAAGAAAAAATCGTGTTTTTGACGAAAAAAATCGACTTAAATTGTTTATAAATTTTTTTCTTCTAAATCAATAGCTAAAATCGTGTGTACCTCACTAGATAAACAAATGATGAAGCTACAGTTAAAATTTCAAGTTAATCGGATGTAAACTTTTTGAGTTCTACTGCTCGCCGATTTTGAAAACATGTTTTTGAGAAAAACGCTTTGAAGTTTCAAAATGCTATAAATCTTAAGAATCGCAAAAAGCAGCGTGACAGAAGATTGTCGGAGCTAAGTTCTTTATAAATGGGTTTTATTGCGTTGAAAACGTCCTTATGCATTGGATTCTTTTGCTTGTATGTTGCAAGGGTACCAAGCGCTTTACTGCGCTGCTAAGTACACCAAGAGTCTACTCCGACAGGACACTTCTCGTCGACATTTTATTGATTTATAATTGATTTAAACAAATTTTGAGTTTAGATCGGAACTTTGGCGTTGTAGATTTTGGTTCTAGGGTTGTTTTGGAATGATTTAAGCCAATAAAAAAAATGAAAAAATAAAAAAAAATGTTGGGAGGTATAACCCCTTAAGTGTTTTTCTCAAAACTGTATTTTTCAAATTGGTAACCACGATATCTCGAAATATATAGAACGAATTCCTTTGAAAAGTTATTGACTTATTCAGTACTTATGTTGGCATCTGGCAAACTAGGATAATTCGGATTCATCAAGCCATTTTTTTTTACATGTTGAAGAAGTAGTGAAAAAACACCAAAATTCATGAAAAAATGTTCAACAATATCCCAAAAATTTACCTTTCAATATTTTTTATTAATCCTAGTTCACAAGGTAGTTCATATTTCACAGATTAAAACGCGCCGTTTGATTTTTGTATTTTGTATAAGCAGAAAGCCCGCAATCGTGGTTACCGAAAAATGTTTTTTTTTTTTAAAGATGAGTGACTAAGTTGGCGTGCACTCCAGCAATGAGCGACGATTTCGAGTTGAAAAAATTGTAAAGTGTACTCAAGTCATGAATAAATATGTGGTAAAAATTTCACAGTTGTATGTTTATTGAGTTAGCCAGAAAAAATTTCCAAAAAAAAACCGAAAAGAGTGTCTTCACATGGGGGTCATCCCGTGGGCATTTTCTTCTAACATTTTAAGCGATACGATTTTTTTTATTTACTAATTTACATAGACAAGATGTCGAATGCGATGATGACAACAAAGTATATTATATTTTTCGAAAGCTTATATTAAAAAAATTGATAAACATTTATAATTTGTTTAACGGTATTAAAATTCTGGCAGAAACGTAGGATGTAAAAATTTCTAAATAGAATTTACATTTTCCGATTTTTTTTTTCAAGTTTATTCAAATCTGTGATTGATACCTGCATAAGTATAATAATATAATCGTAGTATTGTGTTTCAATAGGAAGTACACTTTTGACAATGACTAATGTCGTCTGGCTGGATTCGCAAAAAAAAAAATAAAATTATAAAATCAAGAAACGAAAGTAAAAAGACTTCCTTGTATAAATTAACGTTGTTATGAAGGATCATCTATTGAGACTTACCAGGATTCAGCATGAGTTCATTTTTCATTTATCAATATTCTGTTAAGGTCATCATTTATGTGTGCTAGATAATTCTCCATCAGTCCAATTGGTCTATTGAGATAAAAGTGCACATCGCCAGCATAAAAGTGAATTCACAAGTCTGCAACAATATTGAGATGCACTGAAAAATTTAGGTCCAAATATAGAACCTTAAGGGACTCCACAAAGGATGAGTAGAAGGCTAAATATGATATTATTCACATTAACTTGTTGATATCTATCCGATAAAAAATAATTTATCAATTTCATAATTAAAGACGAAAAGCCAAAGTGAAAAATTTAGACAGCAGAATTTGATAATTTACACTATCAAATACACTGTAAAAAATAATAGCACTTTTGGATATAAGGCAGAGAACATTCAACGAATTAGGTATTATGCTACATTTTTTATGGAAATATATTTTCGTTTATATAATTCCCACATTGTTTTTGAAACAAAATCATATATCGTTTTTCAATATTTTGTTTGAGCGTGCCTATCGCACCAACATAGCTTCCGTACTACCATAGATGGCACAAGAACTAGATGTCGCATGGCATATTAGAGAAGAGTATACAGATTGTCAAATGGGTAGTGCATTCTTGAATGGACCATAACATGTTTTAGAGCGTGCCGAAAGAAAATGATTTTATAATAGCAGTTTTGTATACATTTTATCGACTTCCTCAACACTTCAGATGCGATATTTCAAATGTTGTGGTCCATTCCGGAATGAACCACCCAGCCATATAAATTTTGTATATTTTTTGGTACTGCATGCGACATCTAGTTCTTGTGCCATCTCTGGTACTACTTAGTAGTATGTCCCATAAGAAATGAGCTATCCAGCTCATTCTTATATTTTTTCAAGGGGGTGGTACTACCACCTCTTCCCTATATTTTAGGAGAAAAAATAAAAAAAAATTGAAAATTCCCTATATTTTAGGGAAAAAAAAATAAAAGTTCCCTACATTTTAGGGATAAAAATCTAATCTACGTTTTCCAAGGTGGAGTTTTCCCTAATTTTATCCACAAATACTTAACCTTTGTGGCACAAATTGTTGCCACTCACTTTAGGGAATTATTTTTTTAGTGTGTACCTGACATACCTTTGAAAAGACAAGCAACACCAAGATGCCTACATAAATATCATCGACAGCTATAATCGCAAGTAACCTTTAACAGGGCAGTTTCACAGCTATGCTGGAAGCGAAAATCGTACTGCCATTTTGTTGGAGTAGTTTATTTACCTCCGAATGTTCAAAGATTTGTGAATATGAAAATCACTCAACTCTTTACGAGACGATGATATCTCGGGAAGAGCGACGAGAATAGTGACTACCTTCCAGGTCCGCGGAAATGTTCAACTAGTTAGACAGGAATTCACAATATAAACCAGATGACTAATAATCACATAGAAAAAACTATTTAATTACTTCACCAACATTCACACACACCTGAAGGAGAAGCTGGTTCCAGGAAAATCAACTAAGTGATCTCGATCATCCGCCAAAACTTGTACAAAACTCTGAATAGAGATGAGGAATTTATTTAAATCGTTGAGAAATAAATTGCAAATAGAATCGTTATCCTTATTACCAATGACACCTATTCTCCTCAGATTCTTCCAAAGCAACTCAGGATTTAGTCTGTTTTTATCAAACTGACGCACTGCCCTGCCTATGACTTAGTAGATACTTTACCCTGGTATTAGTATAAAAATTCGTTTGATGATTTACAAAGCATTTTATCCCTCTAATTTGCGTGTACACATAATAAGTTCATACATTTCATATATACCCAAATACCAACTTTATAACGAAAAAAAAAAATGGCCTTCTGAGACAAAACTTCTTTCCTAATTTATTGAAGTTTAATTGGAATTCTTCACAGCATTTTCTAGCGAAATAAATGTTTTTCTATTTATCTTTATAAATTAGATCTCTCCATCAAATTGCGTATCTGTAAGTATCTCTCTCTCTACTACTTAGAGAATTTTTAATAACTTTTCTCTTTTTGCAAGCATTTGTTGTACTACTTCATCCACACAATCAATATTCACTTACAATTCGGTGTGAGAGGGCTTTTCTCAGTATTTCTTAAGCAGAGCGTCGTATTTCATTTTTCGTATATTTGAGGCAGAAACGTGATTTTTTTCAATCTTATTAAGTGGTCAAGGTTATGATTCGATTAACGTCGTAAAATTCCACGCACTTTGGTAGGCATAATATTTTTTACGTAATTTATGATGCTTAAGGAGATGATGGATGCATGATGGTTTTTTTTTTAGTTCTGACGGTTTTGATTTACCTCACTCAATAATTTCTTGTGACTTGTGTCAATCGGGTAGAAAAGGGACTGACATAACACATATATACGTATATATATGCAGAAACTCACCCCGGGTTTGGCCTGTAGGGCGGGGGTTATCATGGGTGTCATAAGTCATAAAGAGGTTGAAAAATAGGGCTTTAAAGTCGCGATTTGAACCCTTATGACCACCCTAAAATTGTTTCTTTTGAAGATCTAGAATTTCAATTTTTATCTGCTATAATCTCGGCATGGACCATAAGGCCACTGTTAATTATAATTTCCATAAACAGTGAAACCCATTTATTTATTTATTGATTTATTTACAAACCACGCATTTTAGAAAATTTAAAAAGTAACCAAAAATAAAAACTATACAAATTTATAATTGGCGATGATTTTAAATGCCGACGTTTATTGTACCCACGTCTGAAACTGACAGAAAGGGGAATGCCCGCTTTTCATACAACTTTAGGCCCGACACTTCCAGACATGAGAGATTATGATACTCTGAACATATTTTATTAACAATGTTTCTTACAATAAAACGAGGAAAAGCTTTGGCTATCGGATGTAGCTGTGATTGCACAGAATTGGTGCGTCGTGTAAAATTACTTCCAGTGAGAAATATGTTTACAACAGGAACAATAGCCATGGAAGTAAGAACTGCAAAAATATATACGAAATATAATAGCTGGGGTGCGTGTGCCCAAGTGCATGAAAATGGGATTTCCGACAATAAAAACGTCCCGAGAAAGTTGTCTGAATCAGGGAAAAAGTAAACCATCCTTGACCATACTTGACGAGACCTTTAATTTGATATGTAACATGCGGTATTGGAACCTGGAACCACCACTCCCCGTCGGGGGTTTCTATCCGCACTCTTAAAACATCCAGAGAAAAAAAATTCTTCTACGATTTATAGCTGGTAATGAGCCGAAGCGAATAATGAAACCCGCTGTCGCACCGAACTAGAGCCGATCTAAGGTGAGAAAAATCTAGTACCTCAGTTCGAATAAAAATGAAGGAAATACTAAAAGGGTGAGTATGGGGATCGCTATTTATGCCTCCGAGTATAGGAGTGTGGGTACTCAAACTTATTCTCAGGACCTAAAGAGTTCGATTCTGTACTAAATTTTCAAAAAATATACTAATTCTAACTTTGGCACCACACCCCCGAAGATTTCCTCCGCCGAATTGAAATAAACATTGTTAATAAAATATGTTCAGAGTATCACAGTACATCGTTTAAGTCATGTCTATTGTCTGGAGGTGTCGGGCCTAAAATGGGCTTTCACCTTTACAAAATAACATTTTCTAATGTGAGCAAAATATCTTTCGAGTCCATATTTTGTTAAAATTTGCAATGTTTTTAAATACGTGGAATCAAAAAATCAAAATCTAATTTGGTTGTATAGGGCGATCAGTGATAGCTGCTAAGGCATTATTTCCCTAGATGTGTGATTTGTAGTCATGCCACTAAATTCCGCTAAATTTTCTAATTTTTTATGCTTATTCAACTAATTAAAAGAAGTAAATTTGCTTTTTGTCATACTTATAATTTAAAAGATAGTCATCGTGGTGTGTAAAAAGATAGGAAATATACAATTAGCTCCGAGAAACTGTATACCTTTTTCGGTGGTTGTAACAGTAGAACTTTTGTATCTTACAACGATTCTGTGTAACAAAAATCGGAACGTAACGTTTGGAAGGAAAAATAACGTCACTTGGAACATTATAAGCTTTTTTTTAGTTTTTCGGACTTTGTAATAATATTCAGATTACATTTTATTCATAATTTGTAAATTATGTTAAAAAACTAACCTTCGGAGGGGCCCATTTTTTGAAACTTTGCGAGCCCATTGTAAAAAGTAGGTTTTCAGAGTTTTCATAATATGCATGATATTTGTCGATCTCATCGAAATTGAAAATGTCACTGCTGAATATATACTTACTGTTTTGCTTAAAACTTTAAATAAATACTTTGTCTGATAAATATTTAAAAGAAAATTTGGTTGCATTTTGTTCTGATGGAGCCAGTGTAATGTTGGGAAAAAAAACTGGAGTTTCAACAAGGCTTGTCCGAAAATTTCCGAATATTATAATTTGGCATTGCTTAGCCCACCGGCTACAATTAGCATTATAAGATTCCATAAAAAATATTGGTCAATTGAATCATTATGAAATATGTCTTGATAAGCTCTATGCCTTTTACCACCAATCACCAAAAAATCAACGGGAATTAAAAACATGTACTGAAGAAATAGACGTGGAAATTATAGAAATGGGTCGAGTGTTCGGACCTAGGTAGGCAGCTTGCAGCTTTATCACTTCATTGGCGGTCTGAAAAAACTATCCCGATTTATGCAAACATTTTGAATCTAGTGACAAAACTTCTGGATTATTAAATCGACTTTTAAATTTAGAATTTTTAATGGATATAGCTTTAATGATCGACGTCTTACAGGAATTCGCTTACCTTTCAGAAGCTTTACAAAGTCGAAACATTAATATTGTTAAAGCAAATACTCTAATAGTTCGATCTATTAATGCCATTAATTATTTGAAGGATTCTGTTGGATGCTATGAAGCTAAAATCGAGGATATGCTTAAGTCTAAAGCGTTTGAAGGTTTAAAAATAGAAAGCAAGGAAAAGTATATGAAACTCCGACGCGACAAAATATTAACTTGTATTGTTTCGTCCCTTAAAGAAAGATTATTGAGTCAACACAATGATGTATTACGAACCGAAGATAATGAAATTATTAGTGATGAAGATTTTAAAAATATTTTTAACGTCTGCTATCCGGAACAGTGGCAAATGGAAGAAGTATTATCTCCGTGGCGAGAAGGCGAAAAAAGAATAAAAACGTTGAGTTTTATTTTAAAATGTGATATAAAGACTAATGAGTTGAGAGAACTTGTTGAGGCTAAACTAGTAGGAAGATCAAGTGAACAACCAGTTTATATAAAAAAAAGCTAGAAACATTATAGAAACTGTTGCAATTAGCAGTGCTGAGGCCGAAAGAGTTTTCAGCGCAATGAACAATGTAGCGACACAAAAACGAACAACATTAACTGTCCAACACATTGCGGATTTTATGACAATTTCTTTAAATGGTAAACCATTGCATCAATTTGATCGAAACCCTTATGTAAAATCTTTTCTGCGCAGTCATCATTTAGCAATTGAAACAGCAAATATAGAAAATCGGCAGCAAAGATAGGGGAGGAAGAATATTCTATATGGAGCTTTTTGGAATAATTTTATTTTGTTGATATTCTAGAAGTTAATTTTAGTTTGTATTTTTTTATATTAAACATTTTGTTTGATAGTAATTTTCATTTTGTGATTTTGTATATTTTGTATTGTATTGCGTTTGTTTTTGTTTCTTTAAATTTTTCATATAAAATATTTTATAAAAATAATTTTTAGTTTTTTTATAAATAACCATGAAAAAATCCCCCCCGGCGACGGTCCCGTGAAGCGAGCCCATTGTTAACATTTTTCCAGCACACCACTGCCCAAAGGGTAAAAACAGGAACCCTATTACTACGCCTCCGATGTTCGTCCGTCCGTCAGTGCGTTATATCTCATGAACGGTAATAGGAATTTAAAATATGAATTTTCATATAGAAAAACCAGCACTGACCTTGACATGGACATGTTTAACGCTGAAATAACAACCGATCGAAACAACTTCGAATTGTACAGAAATCAACGTATTACCGCTTCTACGTTTTTTTTTACTTTTTGTTTCTAGAGTTTTGAAACTGTTACATGCGCAACCGCTCCGCTTCAAACCTCTCCAGGCTGAACACGGCCTAAAGAACCTGACATTTTTCTACGGAAAGTTTCTAGCTAGTGTTGAATCTAAGAAGGAAGATGCTGATGGAGTGACAATTTAATATATCTTGGCGATGTGTAATATAACGTAACATAACAATTAAAAATTGTTTCATTCATGCTGGATTGTCTTTGGTAATGCCTGATCCACCTGGGTTTCCTTGTCACGAGGATGTTCAATTACATAAATTTGCACGTGTATTTAAAACGCTGAATTTAGCCAATAATAATACGTTCGAAGATTTTTTGAACCTGGACGACCATATTGATACTGCTCCAATGTTAACCGAACAAGCAATTGTGAAAATAATTGGACCATAAACGTTTTCATCTGAAGACTCAGTTAAGTATGAAGGGAACGAGGATGCAAAACCTAAACCTAAATTTTTGAAAAATAGAAATGTTTTTTCATTTGTATATAAGACAACGGTTAAAAGGGGAGGTTACCGTCGAGAGGTATGAAAAATGCATGAAGTTTCGAAATTTTTTTTTTTACATATAATAAATGGGTTTTAACGTATTCTATTCTTCTATCAATGGAGAGTAACTTTCAATTTCATTTATAAAACAATAGTCAAAATGGCGGCTCCACCTCCCATCAAAATCAAAACCGTGCATGGCGGGTGTTGTTCATCCGAAACAAATAGGGTTTAAAATTATTAAACTAGAGATATAATTTGGGGGGTCTTTGTCGATTTTCATTTTCAAAAAAACCTCTGAACTACAAAATACCAGCCATTTGAAAAAAAAAACCCTTTGTTTTGCCTTAGTTTTTTAGATCAACCGACGAAAAAACTATTTCTAAATCAATTTTTGACAAAAATCGCTTTGTAATGGCCTCGCAAATTGAATTTCCTTTCAATTGCGCAGAGATTCATGTGAATCGGTTCATCCATTGAAGCTGTAGAGCACCCCGCGCGTCGAAAAATGTTGTTCGCAGAAAAACTCATATAAAGTTTAATGTTATAAAAAATCTTTGACAGATTACTTCAGCTCAAGGTATATAGAAAACAAGGTATTCCCATTAAAATGTTGACACAATGCAGCTGATAGTCTGTGACGTAATTCTGTGACTAATGTACATATAAACATTTTCATAGGAAAGACAGAGAGAGGAGAGAGAGTATTGTATTGTTTGTACCGTAGTTTCCTACACATTTCACGATATTACGTCACCTAATGGTGGAACATGGTTCGTAATGGGAATACCTTGTTTTCTATAAAGTATATAGATTTCAGCTACTCCAGTACCAGATAGGGGCCCTTCTTCTTCCTCCAAGAACTGATTGTGTTGAATTTGAAGGTTAACCGTTTCCCGAAATTTATGATGGAACCACAGGTAGCGATTAAAGGTCTCCCCAGAAAGCTCATTCCGAGCGCCTCAGCTACCTGTTTTCAAGCCGTCGGACGGCTCCGCTCTCAACAGGCTATGAATTTTAAAATACTTTAGATATGAAAATATCCTTTCATCCACGTGTTCTCAACACTTTCAGGATGATAACTATGTACAAAAAAAAGACAACAAAATCGAATTTTTCATCGTCCGAACGGTAACCTCCCCTTTTAATAAGAAATTCGGGTACCACGAAAACCCTTCGTTGGTCCGCATAATTTCGCGTTAACCTATTTCCACTGTAGTTTTTTTCGAAAATCTCGTGAGAGTCGATGGTAGAAATAATTATCCCCTTTAAACCGATAGGGGAGACTAACGAAAATCACTGAACGAATTCATGCAATTATTGATAGTATGTAGGTCGTATGGTCTTAGAAACAGAAAGAGATGTTATTACGTATACCTTATGTGTGGAGCATACACACACAAATAATGTGTTCTTTTTGACTCATTGATGATTTCTTTTATTCACTTAAACCCTCTCGTCAAACGGGCGGCCTCTTTAGATTGCCATTTCATCTATAAAATAAAGAATACTCCTGAAAATTTCTCTGTTTCCCTCATACTGTAGCTAATTAGTATAACACTGCTATTAGCGTTACTTTGTCAAACCAACCTAGCTATTATACGTTAGGATTACATCTAGGGTATATAAATTCACCAGAAAAATTGCGTATAAGGCCCCTTCCCCCTCACTCCTTAAAAACATTATAAATGTGATCTCATTAAGAGGAACATTTTAATGATTATAATAAAATGCAAAAGCTTTTAACGCGGATCTAGTCATTACATTTAAAAGGCTTTGTGCGGGGGGTGGGGAGCGCCTTATACGCACGTTTTTCTAGTAAATTTATCCCATGAAATTTAGTTAGTTTTTAAACATGACGAGTTATAGTGAGTACATCGTGCACGGTTTATTTTTTCTCATATATTATGTAACTAGAATTTTCGCCTTTATAACATTTCGCATAAATCTTACTCAAGGAGTGATACAAAGTTCTAAAACCACCAAATTTCTATGCAAGCTTCAATCGATTGTCACAATCTTGTTATTAAGCGGATCATTTATATATCTTCCATGTTGTGGCGAACGAAATAAAGAGAAAAGTTTTATTAAAAACGTAGTGCGATATCCGTTATATGTTTTTGTGGCAATTAATGCGATTCTATTACGAATAACTCTCCTAACTAAAGCCGACCATATATTTGGTGTTTTCGAAAAATTGTTTACAAATCACAGAGATATTTTGAAATTAACACAAAATCCGACAGTTTATGGCAAAAAGGCTTCAATTTTTCTAATAGTACAATTGGTGATAATAGTGATATACCTATATAATTGCATTGTGCGTAGTCTGAAATCACCTACAGAGTATAAATTTTTGACAGTTATATTCGCTTACTCTATGTTCCAAACGCGATTCATTGTTCTGATATTTTTTGGAACTTTTATGATCGTTACAACGGCTCAGTACCAGCAATTAAATGCGTATATGAGAAAAATCTACATGGAATTAAATGAAATTAGTAAAATTTCAATGCAAAGATGTTGCGATTGTAGCGATGAATTGGACAAAATGGCTGCAATCCATTGGAAGATTTCCCGAACGGCATACGACTTCAAAAATATTTTTCAATGGCAAATACTCGCTTATATGTTTACAACACTGCAAGATCTTATTTTAAAGGTTTTTGATATCTACAAACAATTTGATGCTCAAAATTCAGTTTCCAAACCACATTTGATATCTACTATCAATAGTATCGTCAGTTTGATAATCCTTGTTGCGATTGTGGATTCTGTTGCGAAAGCCTCTCACATTAATATTGATTATTTGAGTAGTTTCGATATTCAGCATGACAACAGGCTTCAAAGAAGTGTAAGTATTTATTTACCCTTGGAACAGAATGAAATTTAGCTGTTGTAACTAAATGTCGTCTCCAGTAGACGTAATCTATCACCGTAATGAAGTGTCAATTTTTTTTTTCATTATTTGGTTGGCATCATTGCATTCTATTGCGTTCGATTCTGTTCCAGGCATTTAGGACTCCTTTTTGTATGTAAATTTTCTCATATTTCCAGGTTGAAATGTTTAAACTGCAGCTGGCCTTGAGACCGTACGAATTAAGCCTATTCAATTGTTTGGAATTAAAGAAAGGATTAATTTTGACATTTATAAATATCTGGATAAATTATTCAACAATCATGATTCAATTTGATAAAGCCGGCGAGAATAGTCGTAAAGAGTAGGCGCAGCATATAGTTGTGACAAGCTTCGAGTGTTGATTAATGATTTTATGTACCTAAGTCCATTTATCTGGTGTATTGAATTTGAAATAAAAAGTTTTTGAATTTTGAATGAAATTTAAAATTTAACTTTTTTCAGTTAATTTTGAAATCGTTCACAAAACATGCCAGGATGTGAGGAAAGTAGGCAAATATAAGAGATTGACGATGATTTTTTTACTTCCTTCTTTACTCATGTGGGTACCTGGACATCAGGGCCACAAAGGCAATGAAATTGCTGATGGCCTATTCAAAAGAGGAGTGGAAACTCAGTTTGTCGGTTCAGAGCCATTTTGTGGCACTTCAAAAAGAATAAACAAAAATGCCTCTATTGGGAAAGGTTACAAGGACTTCGTCAGCCAAAAAAAAAGAATTTCCAACCCCTCTGGTGGAAAAACAAAAGAGCCCCTTCTCCTTAGAAGAACAGAGTTCAAAATGATTACTGAGCTCTTTACAGGCCATTGCCACTTGAGATATCACCTAAACAAGCTGGGTTTGGCTGAAACTTCATCACGAAACCTCGGAGCACTTGCTCTGCAACTGCGAAGCATTGGCCAAGCGGAGACTACTCCACCACGAATATACTTTTCCTACACCAAACTTCGTGTGGAACCTCAATCCCAGAATGGTTTTAGACTTTATTAACAGTCTGAACCGAGAAAGAGAGTAAATTCAACGGGGATTCACAATAAATCTTTCACGTCACAGTGATTGCGAGGCTAACACTCCTGCACACTCCTTTAGAAATCTGATCTAATCTGCATTGTTTTTTCGTTCTTCCTTGGCAGTCATCTTGGGAGCATAGGGTTTTCAACATAGCCGATCATCTGCTTCAGTTTCTTTGAATATTTCGTGAGTTATCTGAATCCAATGATGGGGATGCCATTTGTTTGTTGTTTTTTTGTTTTTTTTTTTTTTTTGACGACATCTGCTCAAATGTGAAGCTTCATATAAATTATTAAAATTCCGGAAATGTTTCTCCGCTTCCCTGGAGTATATTGTTCTGTGAGTCTGCTGGAAGAGAGGGAAGTGGGTGATACATATGGGAGTAGAAAAGCTAAAAAATAGTCAAAAATAAACTAGATGGAAGGGATAGTACCGTATTGAAGAAAAACTCGAACTCATGACTATAACCTACTTATCATTTGAATAACTGACGCCAATCTTTGCAGTCCTTTCTATCTGGTTCTGTTTTGGGGACATTCTTTTGATTTTTGTCCTTGCTTTCTAACTTTTGTCTATCTTTTATTTACTGACGGATTTGTTTTTTTGGAAAGGTTATTTTCAGGAATACACCGATAGTTTTGTTGAAACATATTTAATTTTCTAGAACATTGCTCGACGTTTCGGGTCCAAGTGCGGCCCTTCTTCAGGAGCTCTTATTTCTGTCTATGGCGCGTATAAATAGTTCTTAAAAATAATAATAAATAACACATAAACAACATAGAAAGTAAATTACAGTAGAAGAAAAATACATTATTAATAAATTAAAATAAACTTAAAACAGAAAAGACAATTAACTGGCTACGAGGACGATTCGTCTTCGTCTTCTTCTACTGTAATTTATTTTCTATGTTGTTTATGTGTCATTTATTATTATTTTTAAGACCTATTTATACGCGCCATAGACAGAAATAAGAACTCCTGAAGAAGGGCCGCACTTGGAACCGAAACGTCGAGCAATGTTCTAGAAAATTAAATATTTTTCAACAAAACGATCGGTGTATTCCTGAAAATAACCTTTTCAAAAAAATCCGTCATTCAAATAACCCGATCAAAAACATAAGGCCAGCTGGGAGCTTATCAGCTGTAAACTCATCTTTATTTACTGTCTTATTATTATTCAAGATCTTATAACTTTTCTTTTTTCACTTTATTTGAATGCCTATTAAATTTACTTAAACCCTCTAACTCGCGTGCCCGAGCCATATCGGTTCGCGAGTTCGAACCATGATATCGGACTGGACTCACCATCATAAAAATGATATTATATAGAAGTTTTGGGTTTTTTTTTTCACTATGGTTACAGAAAATTTACTAATTTGTCATTTATTTTCGGGTGTGTTATTTGGAAGGTTTCTTTAAGTCCTTCTTGGGAAACTCCGGTTAAACAAAACAAAATATTTATAAAACGATATCTCTTTTCATGTTTTTTTGTATTTTATTTTGATGTGAATGAGCAACGTTTCGGACCTAGGTTCGGTTCATCATCAGACCCTTTGGAATAATTACAAATACATAAGAATAAGAAGCTTGTTCACAAATCTTAGAAGTTTGAAAAAGGCGTTAAAAATTGTATTCTAAAATATAAATAACTTTAAGTATAATAAAAAATTCATAACAATTACAAATTTTGAAAAAGAAATTTTTATACAGATTTTAGGAGCATAAGTATGGATAACAGCGCAAAAATCTACATAAATCAAAGAATCCAGAAAAAGTTATTAAAATCACGTTTTTTTTTTTGTGTTATAAAATTAAACATTTTTAATTTTACTTTTAACACATATTTTTCAAAGAATCTACAAAAAAATAAGGGTGAAAATGATTTTTTCACTAAAATATTCCAATTCAGTTTGGATAAACGGAATAATAAGAGTTGTGGCGGTGTGTTTTAATTAGGTACCGTAAAACAGGGTGACATTGGCAAATTTTGTAGGTTTCATTGATTTTTTTCGCATAAACTTTCGAAAAATTTAATATATTTTGTTGTCTTCATAGCATTTAACATCTTGTTTATATAAGCTAGTAAATAAAAAAATCATATCACTTAAAATTTTGGAGACAAATGCCCTTAAAGGCCTGCCAAAGTCACCCCGGGTTTGGGTGACTTTGGCAGGTACATATATGTAACTTAGAATGTTTCCATAATTATTAAACATAAAAGCAAATGAAACTACGAGAAAATAGTATAAATCAAAGTAGTTTAGTAATTTGAGAAGACTTATTAGAAAGAGAAGGTAGGTTATTTAAAAAAAAAAAAAAAAAAAATTAACCGTCATCTTCACATTTGCACATTCTTAAAACGGATCCTTGCTGTCTTCGTGGCAGTATTCGCGTAGCCTACCATGGCAAGTAACGTACTGTAGCCAGTCGTTACCCATATAAGAGCTCTATTTTATTTTACACAATGAGTACAGGTGATCATTATCCATTTTCTACCACATATCCATCTGATGCGAATTATCCGCAATCAATGTCTCTTCCTCAGGGTTTGAAGCAAGCGAACCACCAATTTTATTGTTGTGTACACCACTTAGTCTATTCTGAATCGCTTCACGAGCACTTTCCACTTTTTACCCTCACTGACTTATAACATGCCCCTCTTGATATCTTCTAGTGTTCCTGTGATGTCATCATCCGAATAGTTTCGATATCTACACGTTCTTAGTGTCCTAATATAATTTTGGGGCATTTTAAAGTGACGCACGTGCACCCGCTACCGAATCGTATAACACATTTCAGTACTCCAAACCTCTTTGCCATCACGTCAACCGATCACTGGCTCTAGGTGCCAAAGTCACTCCGCGATTGCCAAAGTCACCCAGTTTTAGGTATTTATTATCTGGGGCTGGATTTTTTTCAATATGACTTAACAGTATTTTTTTGGTTTAGTATTGATAAAGTAAACTTATAAATTAAATCAAGTATCAAATGCTGGTCTAGCCCTTATCATTGCTCTTTGGCGCGTAGGATGCATCTGGAAAACCCTCTGACCAGAGGCCGGATTCCGTAACTCCCTAACTCTCCTTTCGAGATTCTCTAAAATACTTGGAGAGTTAGGGAAAACGCGAGAAGTATAGCAATATTGAAGGACGGTTAACTCTATGGGATGGTCGTAGAGCATTGGGGTTTTTTCTTCGGATTTAGTGTCTAGCGTACAAAAATATATATGACAAATATTCGGGGTAGGGGCCTTTGGTGATGGGGGGTCGTACCACCCCTCATTGGGGGTTGTCCAAAATACGTCATGTTTGGTATCAAATTAAAGAGGGAGAAATGGGTAAACGTGTGGTGTTTTTTTGATCATTTTAACTTCATAACTGACTTTAGACCGCCAAAATACGGGGTTTATGCACTTGGGTCATATATACCCCAGTTACTATATCTTGCATATATTAGTTCCTTTCTTTGTTTCAAATCCATTAGTACTTCGTTGTGGACATTTTTCTAATGGAAAGTGAATTTCTATGACTTACCAGTTCTTCGCAATGATGAGATGAAAATATGTCAATTTTTGTACCAAAAACGGCCAATTTTTCACCTTAAAAAGGACTGCTACACTTCTTTTACAGTTATTTCCAAAATGTTTTATTGGATCCAAAAATTAATTACATATCTAATTAGGGGATAAAATGTAGATACGATTTCATCCTACATACAAGCTTTAACGTGCATATTTAAAATTTTTATAGCATCTCTTCTGAAAGACGACCAAATTGACCGTTTTCGCTTGAGTTACAATTTTTAGCGGGTACCTTGAGACACCAAAATCCTTATTTCTTTGTGAGTATTGCAAGGATTTCCATAATTTGTCTTTGTAAACATAGCCAGGATATGCAGTGAATCCATATTTCAATTTGAAAATCCTAGGTACATCGGTACCTTCACAAAGGACAATAAAAGCAGACAATGCTGTCAGTTGAGAAATATTTTTCTTACTTCTCCACAACTAACACAGCCGAGAGTTTTGCCGAGTTGAATAGAGAGTTTGGTACTTCTCAATACAAATTCCACGAGCTAGAGAATTGCGAGTGGAGAGTTAAGTGGCAAAATAACTCTTATCTCCACAACTCCACAACTCTCCGAGTTAGTGAATCTGGCCCCAGGATGTCATTTGATGCGATGATACCAGGGGCCGGATTCAATCGCGAGTGGAGAATTAGGGAGTTTTAATCGGGGAAAACGAAAATTCTCATCTCCCAAACTCCCAAACTCTCCGAGGTACAGAATCCGGCCCCAGAGCAGAACTTCGTTTCGAATCTCGCTTCTCTGTGAGTTTTTTCTGTAAAGGAATCATGGACTGAAGGAAGTACCTTATCGAGCCTTCCCCAGTCCATTTTAAAAAATATTACCGACTTCTCTCTCACTAATAAGGGAGCCGGAGCGGGCGTTTACCGTCCTGAGTCTGACATTAAGATGGAGTACTCATTTGGAAAGCACACCACTGTCATTCATGCTGAAATCCTCGCCATCGCAATGGCAACGAAGATAGTCCTTGATATGGAGATTAAGGATAGGTCATTGCTACCCTTTCGGATTGTCAGGTAGCCTTGATGGCTCTGAGTGGCCCTCGGATAACATCTAAGTTACTGGAGGACTGAAGGTCGTCTCTGAATAAGTTGTGTATCCAGAACAAGGTGTCCTTTTGTGGGTTCCTGGTCACATGAGGATCATGGGGAATGAAAGGACTGACCTTTTAGATAGGGCTGTCTCTGATTTTCCATTCTTCAGACCGGAACCCGCCGTAGGCGTTTCCACCTCCAATATCGCGTCTCTCATCAAAGCGGATGTTCATCGAAATGCAGAAATGGGCGAATCTGAGGAGTACTTTCAGGTGAACAAAACTGTTTCTTGATGGGCTCAATAAGAATATCTCCGATTTTCTCATGGGTCTCGGAAGGAAACAATATAGAACTGTGGTTGACATAATTACCGGCTACAGCTCGCTTTACACTCATCTAACAAGGATTGGAGTTGTTGATAGCCCTAAGTATCTGGTCTGCCTGGAAGGAGAGTCTGAGACAACCGAACACATTTTCTGTTCTTGTCCAGCCTGTCCTTGTTCTGTAGATGAGTTTAAAATCCTTCCGCACCAAGACCTGATACGCTGGATATTTTCGGTGATAGGGCATCTAGTAAGACAACACAATGAGCAGCTCTGGCCTCCGTGCTTAGGATCGTCCCCCTGCATTGAAAAAAAACTTAAACTTAAATTTTTTCCTTTAATTTGATTAATAAGTAGATGTGGATATAACCACTTTATAGCTACGTCCCAATATGAAATAATTGAGATAACCATTACCATTGTATAGAACCAGTGCAAGGATATTTAACTGCATCTGCTTTATATTGAGAATTTTTTTATTTATATTTAAAATAAAAACGAAATAAATAAAAGAAAAGAAGCTTAACTCCTTAATAGTATTAAACATTTATAAATATCCGATAATTTAGTACAAAAATGTGTTTAATATAAATAATATTTTCATACCATATTACCTAAAAATGTCCTTTATAAAATGTTTTAAACACGTGTATATAAAATAAGTAAAAAACGAGTTTTCAAACAAAACTGAGGCCAAGCCGCATGAAAAAGTAGAAAATAAACTTTTCTTCACACACAGAGGTGGACTCAGATTTTTTGATTGGGACATTTTTCTTGAATATTCTTTCTCTTCATGAATCAAATCACTTATTACCTCTGATTGATCATACTGAAATATAGCGGTGATTGTCAGCGAATAAAATCTGAGTCAACCTCAGTGTGTGAAGAAAAGTTTATTTTCTACTTTTTCATGCGGCTTAGCCTCAGTTTTGTTTGAAAATTCGTTTTTTATTTATGTTATTTTCTACCTTTTTCACGTTAACTAAATTATGACGGCTGAAAAGACACTGATTTACCAGTTTTTCAAAAAATTTATTCGAGTATCAAATCGTTGAAGTACTGCAACGGTTTTCTGAAATTCAAATTGTGTTTTAAACAGCGCATTTTAGCTGTATTCCAACTTGATCCCATATAACATGAATTTTCCCTATTTTCAATGTTTTCCACAGACTTTTCCTAATACTATGAATTTTTTTTTTAAATTTACATGAATTTTCCTCGATTTTTCATGCAATTTTTCATGATTGTTGAAGAGAAAGTATTGATGCCATTAGGACGGAAAAAAAATGATTCCGCATAGCTTATAAAACTTTTTTGTCGGAAAATTTTCCGGAAAAGTCGGATAATTTCGGAAATTTTCGGAAAATTTTCCAGAAAAATTGGACAATTCTGCATTTTTCCTGAAACAGATTTATCACTAATCATATCGATGAAAATTTTTCCGATGATTTTCCGCTTTTCCTGGTTTTCCATGAAGTTTTCCACAAAAGAAACTTTATGCAACTCATTTCGATCTACAACTTTGTTTTAGGTTGTAAAACGCTCAAACGCTTCCTTTGTCGGAAAAACTCCGGAAAAACGTTTTACATGAATTTTCCTCGATTTTTTCTGCAAGTTTTCACCATTGTCGGAGAGACAGTAATGATGCCAGTTGATAGGGAACTTGATCCTGCATAATTTAGAAAACTTTTTTATCGGAAAATTTTCCGGAAAAGTTGGAAAATTCCTAAAAAATTTTTCGGAATAATCGGAAAACTCTGCATTTTTCCTGAAACGGATTTATCTCTAATCGAATTTGTACCAAATTTTCAAATAATTTTTCCCGCTTTTCCGGGTTTTCCATGGAAATTTCCGGTTTAAATTGATTGATAGATTCAATTGTCACGCGACATGAACCTGTGAGGCCTAATTTTAGCTCGCTGAGATGACGAAAAGTGGGTCTACGAGAGTGTCGAAAATAGTAAAAAAGAAATATACAGACAGACAAATTCGTGTACGAGTTAAAGGGACAGGCTGGCCTAAAAAAAACACGTAGTTGAACCGATTTTATTAAATTTGGTAGTAAGAGATATTTCTATTTGCATTTGTATTTTAATTTATTTATTAACATTTTTGCATAGGTATCCCTAGAAAGCTAATCCTCCTTAATTTTTACCTTATTATTTCCTCCTTTTAAGAGTAATAAATATTTTCCCTCATATTTACATATATTTGGGTAAAGGTTGCTCAGACTTCATAACGATTAATTTTTTCCTAAAATTTCCTAAACTTTCTGTTAGACTTTAAGGGCATATTAAAAAATTTATCCTTTCCAGAAGAAAATTCTCCTCAACAAAAAAGGTAATTTCAGATTAGCATTTTCTCCGCACATGGTATAGATCATAATATGAGGAGGAGATACAGATACATTATGGATGGATATAGCCAACGTTTGTCCATAACAATATCTTTCGTGGGGGGAACAAACGTTTTCCTTCCTTTAAAAATTTATGCAGGTCGAAATAATGTGTTTAACGTGTCTAGTATCGGTTTATATGAAGGCATTGTGTAAAACCCCATAGTACCTGTATGAAATGAGCAGATTATTTTACTACATTTTTATATCTTAGATGAAATCGTAGGTGTTGTGCTATGGTTTAGGGTCGTTTTATGAATTTAGTAACCATCTACAGCTCGTAATCGTGTAACAGTACTTACTACCTTCATATTTTAGTTCCCAATTTCATTTTGTTTAAAATCATTTTACACGTGCTACCTGGAATAGGTATGGACAAAGGCATTCTTTGCTTTATGCATATTTGAGAAATTTCTTATGTAGGTAGTACTCCTAGTCTCTGTGCGGGTATGCTATTGAAAAAAGGAATTCTTTTCAAGATTCACTCCTTTTCTATTTGCGCTGCTAACAAATATCGAATAAAATGCTAAAATATCAAATTTGTTTTTAAATTAATTTTTTTTTTTTTTAATCTTTCAAAATTTAAGACTTTTAAAATACCGAAAATTAAATTTTGACTGAAAATTTCGGATCAGACATAACACTTATAGGTAGGGGAAACCGGGGCGGATCGGGGTCCCCGGGCGGAATGGGAAAGGGGTGGGGTGCTCGCTATGGACGACAGAGACGCCCAACCTTCCTGCACAGCTTTCAATTCGCTGTGTTGCGCTGTATAGAGTGATCGCTGTTAGCGAGAGAAAGTGCTTAGTTTGGATTTGCCCGAAGGCCGAAAAAAAAACTTGCAAACTCCAATTTTCGCTCTGTGACACCAAGGTAATTTTACAATACACTATTCTTTATTCGAAAATTTACGTTACATGTTTGATTCAACATACTTTTCACCGATTAAAAGTCTAATGATAACTCGAGGCTAACAAATAAAGGGTTTTCCAAAAAGAGGTGTTATTTTAATTAGCCCGCTATTTCGGTAGATGTCACTTTTGGAGCTGTCATTTTTTGACATTTGACAAGTAAAAACTACGCCATTAATAAAAATGGAACGATACACGATACAACAACGCATTGAAATTATTAAAATTCACTATAAAAATGGTGAAAATGTGGCAGAGACGGTTCGTAAAACTCGAACATTTTTGGGTCGTCGTGAAGCACCTTGTCGGACCGCAATACAGAAATTGGTAGAAAAATTCGAGCTGTCGGGACAAATTAGTGATGTGAAGAATAAAACCTGTGAACGTCGCTCAAGAACAGCCGAGAATATTGCTGCTGTAGCCGAAAGTGTTGAAGAAAACCCAAGTTTGTCCATTCCTTGTCGTTCTTTGGAATTAGGCATTCCACAAACATCATTACACCGTATTTTGCATAAAGATTTGGGTCTTAAGGCTTATAAAGTTCAGTTAACACAAGAACTCAAGCCGGCCGATCATCAACAACGTCGAGTCTTTGCTCTGATTGGGTCCTTGAAATGCATGAAAATGATCCGAAATTCCATCGAAAACTCATCTTGAGTGATGAGGCCCATTTCCACCTCGATGGCTTCGTCAACAAGCAAAATTGTCGCATCTGGGGCTCGGAAAACCCAAGAGTTATTGTTGAAAAGCCTCTCCATCCTCAACGTGTGACTGTTTGGTGCGGTTTATGGTCCCGCGGGGTCATTGGACCTTACTTTTTCGAAAATGAGGCTGGAGCAACAGTTACGGTGAATGGATTGCGCTATCGACAGATGATTAATGATTTTTTATGGCCGGAATTGGATGGTATTGATCTGGACAACGTTTACTTTCAACAAGACGACGCTACGTGCCATACAAGCAACGAAACCATTGATCTTTTACGGGAAAAGTTTCCGGACCGTGTTATCTCTCGAAGAGGTGATTTAACACCTTACGACTTCTTCCTTTGGGGCCACGTGAAAGAGAAGGTCTACGCTAACAGCCCAGCGTCGATTCAAGACCTCAAAGATTGAATTCGTGAGGCTATCGAGGACATAGGGCAGCCACTTTGCGATTTGGTTATGGAAAATTTCATGAAAAGGATATGGTCCTGTAGGCGTGGTCCTGGTGGTCATTTGGCTGATGTTATTTTCAATTATTAACGGCATACCTTCCTCTTTATTATGAAATAAAGATCCGATCATTTATCTCAAAAAGTGGCATTTTTCTTTGAATATCAAAATAACACTTCTTATTGGAAAACTCTTTATATGAGTAGGGAAAAAAATTTATGATTATACATAGGAAAAGAATACAAAAAAGGAGAAAAGAGAAAAAATAAAATACTACTAAAAAGCTACAAAAACTAAACTACTAAGTAATCACAAACTAAGAAAATAAAAATATAATTCAGAAAAAAAATAAAGGAAAGATTTTAAACCAAAAAAGAAATCAAAAATAAGAGCTAAACAAATACAAACAAAGTAAATACGGCAAAAGGAAGTTAAAAAGAGTAAATGGGCAAGGAGAAAAAAAGGGCAAAGCAAAGCAAAAAAAAAATTAAAAATAAAGCAAACAAAAGCGAAATAAATAAATTATAACTTTAGGATCAGTGGGCGATCTCATTCAAGATTAGTGTTTTAAACATCACAGGGCCAGAAATAAAAATATCGATATCACTGAAATTTAGATTGCCATCTGAATTCGATATAATGGTGACTTTTCCCGCATATTGTTTTTCTTATGTACAATGAAATATGACCTGCAATATGTAAATATTGGCGGAAATGAGTAAGGAATCTGCGGCGGAAAGTGGACACAATATTGAGGTCAGTACACGCAATATGGATGTGCGGTACTGCAATGTCGCCGGAGGTATATGGGTAATTCCATATCAAACAGGCGGCATGTGTGACGTGACCATTACCAATTTTTTTGAAGCCTTACATACTTGGAGGATTTGTGAAAACACAAATACAAATTAAAAATTTTCCCTATACATTGCGTATTTCGTAAGCTGTAGCATTTTAAAAATCCGAAAAAATGCTGTCCTGACCTTCTTTAAAAATTTATATATTTTGCTATTCATGTTAGATTAAACTAAAGAGACATGGCTCATTTAAAAGTTAGGATTTCAAGGTATCTAAGAAAAATGCCATCTCAAAAATATATACGAAAAGGGATATCAACGATAAGGATTATATTCGTTATCCGTGAATATCTTGGAAGACGTACCCCTCCCCCGCCCCGCCGGCGGCTCACCCCTTCGATACCCGAAGTAAACTGTGTAATTGTTACCATATTTCTCACTGCAATCCATACCATATTCCAGTCGACACTTACAATAAAGTGTAATTGTTAGTAAAATGCTTATTACAGTCGATATGCACAGCAACCATGCGCGGAGCAAGGTAGTGGCACGGGTAGGCACGGAACCCGAAACGGCACTGGTGCCCCCCCCCCCCCACCAGAAACTTTAGGCAGAATAAAACATTTACAGCTTAAAAAAGATTTTAAGAAATCATATTTATTAGATATATTTGTACTGTTTAATATAGTATAAAAAAAAATGAACAATTCAAAAATTTAAAAAAAATAAGAGTTTCCAATTATATACATAAAATAAAGCACATAAAAATATCTGGAGTTGTACAACACTATGAATTTATTTGGCTGAATAACCGTTAGATTTTAATACAGTTTTCAGTCTGTTAGGCATTGAGAGCAAAAGTTTTTTTGTTAAGTCGGGACTTATTTTGTTCCACTCAGAGCTGGGCAAGTACCAAAGAAAAAGTACATAAGTACAAGTACAAGTACCGAAGGCCTGAGTACTTCAGCGTAAATACAAGTATCGTTTGCATGAAAAGTACTTGTAACTAAGTACTAAGTCTATAAAAAGTACTGAGTACTTTTTGAAGTAATTTTTAAAGTAGTTTTTTAGAATCTTTGTATGTTGGCAGTAATATAATGAAGTTTATCGAGTTAATAGATATTAATAAATCAATACCTTTTGAAAACTATAGTATATATAATAACCAGTGGCTACTATTTATAGTTTTTCATAGTTATCGGTGCTGCAAGTAGAGTAAGACTTTCACCTCTTCTTGCTACACTCACAAAAACTATTAGAGGTCCTTCCAAGCGCCCATTATCGCCTCCAATAATGCATGACAATTCTAAGGAAAAAATTTATAGTAAATTTCTAAGAAAAAATTGAGGCCTTCCCTACATCAGGTCGAGGCATCGTTGATTTTATATTGTAGCGAGGCATTGCTTGCTGACCCTTGGTTATGTCCACTTACGTATATAATATGGACTGCTTACGTTTCTATTTCCCGTGGACACAATTGCTTGTGTCAAAAAGAGTTCTTACGTCGGTGCCAACATTGAAAAAATATTGGCGGGAAGTTGAAAAAGTGGAAGTGATTTTAATAAAACGTTTAGAAATTCTTCTGCGTATCTAATGAATACATTGTCTTTGATAAAACAGTTTTTGTTAGTAATAACCATAAATGATTAATTTAAAAATATTTATTTCGACGAATCCACTAATTTATTTGTTGTTTTCAGTTCTCTCTCAGTTGGTACTTGGTGCTTTGGCCGAAAGAGCCAGCAATATAGAAGTAAGCCCAATTTTTGCAATCCATATTATATATGACAGTGGTTATGTCCTTGAAAATGGCAATCTAAAAGGAGTATATTGTCTTGCGTATCTTGAGGGAATATTAATACCAATTCTGGAAAGAGATATCGTTAATTTTATAGTGGAATAAGATTATGTCACGTTTTCTAGAGAAAGTTATGCTCTTACATTTGTCTACGTTAAGACCAAAATGATTGTTTTTACACCAAATTTCAAGTTTTTTTTTATCATCTTGCAAGCTCTTACAGTTACGGATGTCGTTAATTACTCTAAAAATTTTAGCGTCATCAGCGTACAACAAAATGTCGGAAGTAATCTCAATCGATAAATCATTGATATAAATTAGAAAAATAAAGGGACCGAGTATTGTACTCTGGGGAACACCAAATGTCTGTTGAAAAGAACTAGATTGAGAGCCGTTGAAGACAACCATACTCACTCTTTCTTTCAAGTATAACTGGAAAAAAAAGAACAGTGTCCATATTGAAGCCAATTTTTAACATTTGTAAAAGACACTGGTCGTGGTGAATTGAAATTAGAGCGACGTAGAATTGAGTACTAGCAACCAAAGGAATGGAAATGTATGTATATGAATATCCAAGGTTTAATAAATAATTTTGAAGAATTGGAAACTTTGTGTTACGAAGAAAATTTTGATATAATTGCACTATCTGAAACGCATACTACCGATAAAATTCAAGACAATGAAATAAAATTAAGGGATTATTATATGGTTAGAGTGGACTCAAAATCAAATAGAACAGGTGGAACAGTATTATACATAAAAAACAATAAGCAATTGTAGAGTTAATATAGATAATGAAATATGGTTTTTGTTTTGTAAAATATGTGAAGGCTCTAAATTATTTTGGATTGGAGTAGTATACAGATCTCCTAGCGGTTCTGTATCTCGATTTTGTGAAAAATTGAATGAGTGGTGCGAGGAGTATTTTGAGGGTAAGAATGAACTTATTATTTGTGGAGATTTTAACATAGACTTATTGAGTAATGCGAACAGTATATATAAAAGACGTATTTTAGAGATAATTATTGATCACGGGTATAACCAATTAATAGATGAACCAACGCGAGTGACAAACAATTCTAGAACACTTATTGACTATATTATAACAAACTCTAATGGAGTACATGCGAAAGTTAACAATCTTTATAAAATAAGCGACCACGAAGCAATTGAGATGAACATTAAGGAAGGGAATAATAGAATTGAAGTACCGGACAAAGAAATAACATTTCTTAAATATGATAAATCTGCGTTTTCTAATGATCTTGTCCAAAATAATATAAGTGACCTAGTACTTCTCGATGATTTACATGAATGTGCGATGGTATTAGAAGATAAACTGGTATATATATCACAAAGGTATATTAAAACTAAAATAATCAGTAGAGACCATAAGCCGTGGTATAATGAAAACCTGAAAAAAATGAACTTAGATAAAATAATACAATTCAGAAGAGCTAAGCTAAGCGGTACGCAAAACGACTGGAATTTATATAAGGAAATAAGGAATAAATATAATGTTGAAATCAAATAAGCTAAAACTAGCTATGTTAGAGGGAAAATTCAGAGTAAGATGGGAGATCAAAAAGGTATGTGGAAAATGTTGAAAGAGTTAGTAATTGGAGGGATAAATGACAGTGTACAAAACGATATTAAATTTGGCAATGAGATGATAAAGGAAGATCTTATAATAGCAAGAAAATTTAACAAATACTTTATTAAAAGTGTTCAAGATATAAATAATAGTATTGCAGTGAAAAATTTCGATAGGAGCTTACTTCAACCAGTAGAAACTCAATTTAAGTTTAGGAATGTTGATGTGCAAGCACTGAAAGTCCTTTGTGGAGAATTGAATAAAAAAAGAGATGATAATAGTATGAATATAAAGATGATACTAGACAACTACGAGTTAGTAAGCCCAGTTTTGATAAAGATAATAAATCAGTCACTAACTAGTGGAGAATTTCCTAAAACATGGAAGAGCTCAGTTGTAATACCTGTAGAAAAAACTAAAGGAACTAAAGTATGTGAAGAATTTAGACCAATTAATATGTTTCCAGTAATGGAAAAACTGTTGCAAAAAGTAGTGTACAAACAACTAGTGGAATACATTGAAAAAAATGAAGTACTAGTAGAGCAACAGTCAGGCTTCAGGAGTAAGCATTCATGTAAAACGGCGTTAATCTGGATGATTTCAGAGTGGAAAAAATTTATCGATGAAGGATCGATAATAATAGCGGTATTTCTTGATTTTAGGAGAGCCTTTGAAACAATCGACAGGGACATATTACTTGCAAAATTAAATAATTATGGAATTAAGAACGTAGAGCTGAAATGGTTCATAAACTATTTGAAGGACAGAAAACAGCGTACGAAATTTGGCAAATCATACTCAGAATCTGAGGATGTTCTTATAGGATTTCCGCAAGGATCTATTCTAGGTGCATTACTATTTATAATTTATATTAATGACATGAAATCAGTACTTAATAGTGTTAAGTTAATGCTGTTTGCTGACGACACATTATTATTTATTAAAGGAGGAAATGTTAGTGAATGCGAAAGGATAATGAACGTGGAACTTAAATGTTTGATAGAGTAGTTGGACATCAACAAATTGAAGCTTAATATAAATAAGTCAAAATGTATGATATTAAACAGCAACACGAATGTGACGATTAATGCTAATGAAATTATTGAATGTGTTAAAGAAGTGAAATATTTAGGTGTAATTATTGACAGTAAGCTGAATTTTAAAAGCCATATATCTATGTTGTGTAAAAAGATCGCGCAGAAAATAGGGTTTATGAGCAGAATTAGAAGAAGCGTGCCAACGGCATGTTTGAAAACGGTATATAACCCGATAATACTACCACATTTTGATTATTGTGCAACAATTTTATATATGTGCACTGGTGAAATGATTGACAGATTACAAAAGCTGCAAAATAAAGCAATGAGGATAATTTTGAATTGTGATAGAAGAACGCCGATAAATAGTATGGTTGAGTTTTTGAAATGGATGAATGTTAGACAGAGAATATCATATATTGTGCTGATTACTGTGTTTAAAATCAAGTACAAGCTCATGCCAAACTATCTAGCAAATAATTTGAGATATGTTAGAGAGGAACAACCATACAACCTAAGGAATGCTGACAACTTCAGACTACCCTACGCGCGCAGGATGAGGACACAAAATCAGCTGATGCATAAAGGCCTACAGATGTTTAATAGTCTTCCCAATGAAATTAAGATAGAAAGTAGTATAAAAAAATTTAAAATATTAACGATTATATATTGCAAGCTAAATATTTAATAATATATGTATAGTATGTATTTTAATTAAGTATAAAACAATATTATCTTATCTTATCTTAAATTTTATCAAAGGCCTTAGCAAAATCAGTGTGTATGGAATCAACTTGTTTATTTTCATCCAGAGCAGAGGTAATGGTATCAGTAAAGAGAGCTAAGTTTGTAACCGTCGAGCGCCCAGGGAGGAATCCATGCTACGAGTTTGATATGAAAGGCGTAGTTTCATGAAGAAGCTGATTGTACATAATTCTTTCGAATATTAAAGCCAGTGCATTGGAAATGGATATTGGGCGATAGTTAGTGACTAATCTAGGATCGCCTGCTTTAAAAATTGGGGGATCGATCCCATTCTTTAATACTGGTGGAAAAACTTTTCTAAGTATTGATAAATTAAATAAAGTAGTTAAGCGCTTGTAAAAAAGGTTAGTAATACCATCAGGTCCGGGATTTTTATTACAATTAAGATTATTTAATATTTCGAGTACATTATCAGAAGAAATGAAACTTAAGTTAATGCTAACGGAATTCCTGTAAGTCTGAAGGGATGTCAAATCAAGATTGCATTCCTTGCCAGAATATACTGACAAAAAGTATTCAGAAAAAAATTCACAGATTTGTCTAGAAGATGACGAGATAACATCCTTGTAGACCATATCTTTGGGAAAGGGCACTTGAATTCCTGAAATGTTTATGTCATACATGTCGCCTCTTTGATATGATACTGGATAATCCTATTTTTTCTTAGTACATTGTGTTCTAAGTCACAGTTGCTATTAGAATGCATGTGAAATGCTTCTTCAGCTTAATCCATAACATCTTTAGAGCAAACTTGAAGGCCACAACGATGTAATTGGAACTTTGTTTTTTTTTTTGCATTTATAACATTTTTGTTAGTATTGATTCTACCTATGGTAATTTTTCTTAAGCTACAGTAAATTTAAAATGTTTCCATAACTCAGGAAATGCCTTAACTACTTTATTACAAAAACCAGTAAAGTCAATACGTATAGTAGAATTCGGTGTCAATAATGTTATTCGCACGGAAGGAGACTCGTACTGGACAAAATCATTTTTTCCTTTCTATACTCACCCACATTTGTGCTCTAGCTCTAAATATGTATGCCAGTAAAATGTGAGTAAACTGTTTCCTATTTTCATCAAATATGATATCCTTTGAGCTGGTTACCTCCCGTCCTCACTAACGATTATAAATTCTATTTTAAATTTTTTCCTCCTCACATATTCCCCTTTAGTCACATTGATTAGTCGCATGTGCCCCATAATCCGCACATAATAATTCCACAAAGGTAACTTAATTGCATTAAGCTGCGCATAAACGTTTCGCAGACATTACGCCAGGTAATTATTAAAAGCAATTAAAATGCTCTTTTTGATGATCAAAATTCAAAATTTTTTTAAGTTAGTTATTTCGCTCTAATCCGATCCGGTTTTATAGTTTGGCGGGTATTTGGTAGAGCTTTTTTCAAGGCCTTCGGTTGGTATATTTGAAAATGTTTGCTGGCCTTTTGCTGTATTTGCATAAGGAAATGTGGGGTATAAAATTAATTTGTTGAACTCATATTTGATATATTATTATGTAGTCGTTTTTAGGTAGATTTTGAAATAAAAAACCTATGCAAATGTGTCACACGGCACAATAGCGATTTTTACTTACCTTGAAGCCGTGTACAATATAAAATCTAATTTAGTTTTGATTACTTTAATTCTCTTCAAACTCAAAAGGAAGTTTTTATTGTACGTAATTTAAATAATTATGCAGTTTGTAAAACCTGATGTTATTGAGAGGTAGAGCACAGCCCGTCATAATTATGTTTTTTAATTATTTTTCTTAATCACCATAATTCACTGCCTTTGTATTTACTGTACCTATACGGAGTACATATAGGGACGTTTTCTTGAACGTACAGAGTTTTTTTTTAGTGCAAATCAACCTCCTTTTCTGGGTAAGGTCATTCCGTAAGGCTCGTAATTGACTATATTGAAACAACCATAGATGGCACAAGTACTAGATATTGTATGCAATACCAGAGCAGCATTCCGGAATGGACCATAATATTCGAAACGATACACAGTGGGGCAATTGACTTATAAAGTTGGCCATAAATAAAAAAAAATGAAATAGCACATGCGCGATCGTTTTTATTATTTTCGTATACCTTACTGCCCTGCGCATAATAAACCGAAAGCGTACGGTCGTCAACTCAGTTCCGTTCCTCTTCAGGATGATTCAGTCGAATCCATTTGTTTGCGGATATTATACGTGTGATATTATCGGTTGTTTTTTTACCTGTTTTGTACATTTATTGTGAGTTTAATTTCTAAAATAATCCACTCTTTCGTTATGGACCTTCAAGTTTTAGTAACCATTAATTGCAAAAAATTGTATGTAGTTTTAAATCATTGCTGCAACATAAAATGACCGTTGATTATTAGTTGTTTTAAATTACGTAGATTATTAGTTGTGTCTCACTCCGGATCCGGTTTTTTGGTTTTTTCGTTTTTCTAATGAACATTGATTGTATATTTTATAACCGATTTTGCTGCCTGTCCTTATTTTCTCCTCACCTAGGTATTTAAGCTTTTTCAAAGTTAGTAAATTTTAATAAAAATCAAATATTCCATCATTACTTTCAGGGATGAGTTCTAATACAATGTTCATAACGCGAAAAGAACATTCCGATGTTAAGAGAAACACAAGGCACAATGAAATTGAGAACCAAATAATGTTTTTGAAAGAAGAGAACAAGACCAGTACAAAATGTCCTGAAGTAAACCTTAACAATTTGAGCAAAACCTTAACACGCTTCAAGTCGGATTTTAAATCTCGTCTAAAACTCAGTACACAGTACCCAGATGTTGATATTGATATTGTTACAAAATCGCTCACCTTTTCCATATACCTTTCAACAAACTTATAGATGTACCTAAAAAAATTGATCTACAGCAATTTGATGAGGTTGAATTTGATTCGAATCAGCTTCTACTTCTGCATTTTGCCCCTCACTCCAATACAGGAGACTTGTCGTTAAAGAAAACAACATCAAATCGAACCTTAACATTTCTACCAGCTGTTCCATGTCATGTTATGTGAGCACTAAACACAACCATAGTGAAATTTTAAATTAATCCTTACGAGTCCGCGCGACACCTAGTTTGTTCCAAATAAAACACGTAAGCCGATTTTATAAAGGGCAAACCACACGTAGCAGCACGAAGCACGATCATTTTGCTAGACTTGCGCCTAGACGTAGAATCAAAATAATTTTGTAAATAATTATTTTGACACGTCCTAAATGGAAACGCGAATATTGTCAACTTTCGAATTAAAGAGCTCCGATACATTTGATAAATAAATAGAAAAACGAAAATTGTCTAACTACTAAGATGCACTATTAAAACAAATCTAAACTTTAATTAGATAGCAAAACTTGTAAAACCACTCAAATGAATTATTAAAACACACAAAACTGTAAATTGTCAAAAAATTAAAATGAATTATTAACACAAATGAAAACTTTGTAATTTAAAGTTACGGAAACTTGTAAAACAGAAACATGAAATGAACTCTTACAAGAAATGTAAACTTTCAAGAATAGATGTCGCTAAGTAAGTTCGGAAAATTGTAAGTCATGAGCTAGAACCGTAAGAATAAAATAAATTAATTGTGCGCCGCCATATTAGTTTGTTGGTTGAAATTAAAATCCATTAAAATCATAAAATAGTAAAAAATAAGAAAAAGGAAAAATAAAAAATTTGCAAAAGAATTTTCCGATAAACACGGTATTTTATTGGTGATCGGAAGATTTTACAAAAGAACAAAAAAAGAACCTGCAAGGAAGACCCGCTATCCTGGAAGATCCTGTCTTTTCCAACCCGAATTGTTGGTAGAGGAATTCCCACAAATGAACAAAGGTTCTATTGGAATCACAAAAAAATGATTAAAACTAACCTCATAACCCGGCCAGATGAAAAGGCAAGGAACACCTGTAAAAATTATAACAATATTGTTATTTGACGAAGAAAACACAATTAAAAAAATTTGTGATTTTCGAAATATTCAATTTTTCGTTAAACGAAATTTCGAAAATTATCGAACAAGAAAATTTTACGGTTTCGAAAATGCATAAGCAAATTTAAGGTGTAAGTAATGAAGTGAAAACAAAAAAAAAGTATGTTTACATTTTCCCCCTTCTTTCCCCTCCAAAACAACAATTCAAAACTCTGTAACACGCTTTCGATTGTAATCATATTGTCTATCATTTTAAATCAAAAAATTCGAAATTGAATTAAATTTCGATTACCGAATTCGCTTAAACTTTCGGAGTTCATATTTTCGGAAATATTCGACATTCCAATTCGAATATACCTTTAATAACACCCTTAAAAAGAAATATTCTTTATATCATTTATATTTTCTCGTATCTGCCATGATGAGGAGGTCTATCAAATGAGTACAAAACTGTTGTTAAAGAAACATTTGATATCAACACGCTCGAAAATATGTTGTGATCCATTTCGGAATGCTCATGCGATATCTTGTTCTTGTGCCATCTATGACAGAATTCATCTCTACGATGATGTTGATCCCACGTAGCTTAGCTTTGGTCCAGATTCTGCTCTCTATGCTTGATGACTCTTTTATTTTTCGTGCTCCATTCCGTTGAATTTTTTTCTTTCGTGAATCAATTTTATTAAATGTTTTCTACTTTTAAATAACTAAATTCAAAGTTGAACAAATTCCGCGAAATACGTCTCACTAACGCCTTCTTCTAATTATAAAATGACGTTAATAGAATAGAACTTTGCACATTTTTAGTTTAGGGTACACATACATATACGATGTTAACTTATTATTTTATTATTTAAGAAAAAAATACTTGTGTACCTACTGCTTGTTCTCCTCCGCCAGAAGAAAGAAGCCCATTTCTCCGATTTTCTCTGTTCCAAAGTTTAAAAGGCTCGAAGAAAAATAAAAAGTTTTCGGAGTAATTGTCGCATTTAAATTGGGATTCTAGGTCTCATCAACAAAAAGGTAATAAATTATATGCAGGCGTTCTTAATAGATTTATTGAACACAATACAACATTTGTTTGATATTTGAAAAAAAAATATGTAGCTGTAAATCAGGAGCTGATTGTTTCGTTCTGTAAATGAAACTTGACAAGGTCATAAACCCAAATTCTTTCCTTGCTTATTAGCAATATGGGAATAGAAGTTAGAAACTTTTCTTTTACTATTTACCTACTTAATGAATTTTAGTGTCATTTTTGCGCAAAAGTAATTAGCTTGGGGTTATTAGTTGGGAATCCATACTGTAGTATGTCCATACATATCTTATTATATTACATGCTTGTTTTCGTAGATTTAAGTGGGAATATTTATGCAGATCTTTCAAAACCAATCCACGATTATCAAAAGGACAGCGTTTGTATTCTTGGATGGTCCCAGATTCTCTGAACTAACTAATGAATCTTGTTGTAAAGTTCGTTTGCCTGTTGAAAAGAACGTTTACCAATAAATTTATATCAGTGATATCATTTGACTAATCGATAGCCGGTAGATGGGGAAAAGTGGGCATGAAAAATTGTTATAGATTTAATATTTTTTTAAATAGGTAAATAACATCGACAAGAAAATCAAAAATTGGATTAATCAATAATTCGTGGAAATTCGAAATGAATTTTTCAGGCAGAAATTGTGGCGGTTGAAAATTAATTTTCCCAACATAATAAGGAGGGGATGGAAAATATGCTTAAAAACCGCATGAAAATAAGCAAAGGGAATTTCGCAAATCGGATAATATTTAGCCGAGATATGGGGTAGAGGTTGATATGTACACTTGTGTAAATAACGTATCGAGAAAGTTTTCTGAATCGAAAAAAAAAGTACTCGGCGTGAAATTAAATTTGATATATGACATGCCGTATTGGAGTACCCCTCCCGCCTACCAGCAGTGTAAAAGTACCCTCGGTAAAAATAGTTTCTTCTACGCGTTGTAGCTTAAGATTAGCTCAACCGAAAAGTCAACCCTATTTTCCGATTTAGAGCCGGTCTAAGGTGCGAAAAATCTAATACCTCAGTTCGAATAGAAAAAAGAGAAGTAATAAAAAAGTGAGTATGGGGAACGAGAGATCTCCAAAATTTAGATGGTTATTATTATTATTTTTTCTTTTTAATAAAAATATATTACTGCGCCCCCCGCGAAATGTCAAAGTTTGAATTAGTAGATTTTGGAAAATCTAGTACAAATACCAATAGAACTCGTCCTAGGGAGAAGTTTGAGTACCCACACCCCTATGCTACGAGGTCAAATGACTGTGCTATTATAACAAAAGTACTGTAGGAACCCCCCCCCCCACCGCTAAGATCGAAATAAAAACTAAACCTCCAGCGCTATAATTCTCTAGGACCCATTTGAAAATGAATCCATTCGAATGTATGGTCTTGGAGTTAAAGGGTTCCCATATTTTGCAATGTTGGTGAGTTTCGAGCCATATTTTTGAAATTTTGTTCCCCTCTAGCTCCGCTTCCTCCCTTGAGAATCTGAAATTCCTACCATTTATAAGACATCAACGAATCCTCTACAACTCTTAGTTCAGGGATTATAAGCAAAACCGTTAATTTCGCTTAAATGGCAACAAACGAGTGCAACGGTAAAACGCATATTGTCGCCTGTACGGCCACACACGATTGCATTTCTATATATTTTGATCTTTACAGGATCTGTTGAAGTTGAGGAAGGACCATTTTTTTAATGTGTTTTTTTCCAACTTCTGACATAAAATATGTAGTAGCAGAACATTAAAGTTACATAAATTTCAATTTTTTTATGCATTGAAAGCTAATGAAGGCTGTCTTCGCTCCATCGAAACCGCTCCGCTTCACCCCCCCCCCCCCACTCGAAATTTGCACCATTTCATCCAAACAGCATGAGCGAGACAGTGTACCTACAATTTTAACTTTTATCGCTTACTTATTAGTAACTAATACCAAAATTATTTTTGTCAAATATTATTCATTATAACTATGTGAAAGAATAGTATTATATGTATATGTCGTAGACATTTGACGTAACTCAGCATTTCACGAAAAGTCTAGACACTTCATGGAAAGTAGGCAAACAATGTAACGGTTTTGACTTAGCCAATTTTTACATTATGTGTCTGAAATTTTTAGTCATTTCATTAAATGCTAAAAGCGTTTACGCCGATACTGTAATACCACCCTATATAACCAAATACTAGTAGTGGGAGATGGGTGGTGGAGGGGGAGGTCGCACTCAGGCCTGCGACACACATACCCACACCACACATACACACACACCCATATACACACACATATACACACATACACGCGCCGCGACCTCCCCCTCCACCACCCATGTCCCACTACTAGTATTTGGTTATATAGGGTGGTATTACAGTATCGGCGTAAACGCTTTTAGCATTTAATGAAATGACTAAAAATTTCAGACACATATTGTAAAAATTGGCTAAGTCAAAACCGTTACATTGTTTGCCTACTTTCCATGAAGTGTCTAGACTTTTCGTGAAATGCTGAATTACGTCAAATGTCTACGACATATATAAATGCAAGCAAACAGTTATACAAGAGGAAGGGCCCCCTTCCTACGAAGATATAAAAGTTTTTTTGACATAACCTCCAAAAAAGGAAGGCTCTTGCTTATTTGCCTATAACTCCCGAAATACTTAAAAAATTTCTTTATTTAATAGTCCACACTCTACACTTTCTATCCATATACATACCGTTTACCTATAGGTTGCTGTTAGGAACATGCAATTTTTTTAATTTACAATTGTTTAAAAAAATAAGTCCTCGATTTATTTAAAATTAACCTCAAAATCGAAAATTCGGGCCCAAATTTAGCTGATTTATTTCGGGAGTTATAGGCAAATAGGCGAGAGTCTTCCGTTTTTGGAGGTTATGTCACTCCTCTGGAACAACTTTTTGCTTGGAGTTATCCATTTTAGACGACTCTGACGGGTGATGCTTCATTCCTGCCCCCTACCATCCATCATCTTATCCACAAATTTTCGTGCAACAGAGGCAGCATACTGATCCGTCTAAAATGGGTCTATGATGTAACACTACCACCCTGTGAAATAAGGGTCATATAAATTATTTAAAAAACAATTTCTTCTTGCAAATAATATCCTTTAAAAAAACTCTGCATCGCCCTAAAAAGCAAAAATTCATAACCAAACATATTTTTAGTCCTATTCTTGGCTGGGCTGCGGTATAACCACACATTTACATACATAGCTCGGGTTTAATGTTTCAAAAACCAAATCGCATGCATCACACCTAAAAAACGTGAACCCTAGTGTACCTTCCCACATACTTGTTGGAATTTCTAAGCAAATTCACTGAGCTCTAAGAATGTTTTTCACTTTAAATACATCGCAAATTAAATCTCAGCATAACAGATGTTTTTTTTTCGTTTTATATAGGCATAAAAAAATTCCCACAAACACACACACACATTTATTACAATAATTAGAACTCCCTAGAAATTCCGTCCGGAGATTTTATGGCCACTCAAATTTAATTAATTTTACTAACAATTAGAAAAGCAAGTGTGTCTGTTCTGTTACGATCTGATATTAAAGACAAAACACCCACGCATAAAAACATGTTCGTAAATGCCTCTAGAGCCCATTTTATGAATTCAAAAATTACCGAACGCAATTTTTACATGAAACTTTTGCTTTCCCACAAAAGCAAATTCCCAGGATTACAAGGGCCGGGCCGTAATTTTTCAATGTCTACCCGTCTGCCGTAAACTTAAGTACCCGCAGTTCACCCCCATAAATTTTACACCCGTGAAATGTGTGATATTTTACCACACGAATAAGTGTTCAATAAAATCGGGGGATTGCAGTGAAGTGAGAGATAAATTGGTAAAAATGTATCCGCGGGGAACTTTTAAACGTAGTTTTTCGGACTTTTACTGTGTTTATTTTATGTTTTAATTTTCTTTTAAGTTTTCTGAAACTTTTATGACAGACAAAATCGAATTTCCTGGAGGGAACATGTTCTTTCGACGAACGTGACGATCTTTTTGAAATTCTTGGCACTTTATTGCCGATTATGTACATATTTGATGTTGAAAACTGTTGGGCTATCTATAGTTTTTTAAATATACACATATATGTTTTTCAACTTGCTCTTACAATTTTAGCTACCCCTTGAGATGTACAGACATAACTGATACATCCTTCGTGTTTTCTGTGGTGCCAGCCACAAAATTATTTTGGCATTTGAAAAACATTTTTCAAAAATGCCTGTGGAAAACTTTTATTGCTGAGGGAAACGAAATTGATTGTTGGGTTCAGAGTGATAATTTTGTCTAAGTCAAGAAGAATTGGAAGGTATTCTTGCACAGTGAAGCCATTTTCAAAATTATTAAGGAGTGCGGTTTGGATTGGCAGTCATGCCATGCAATCTTAATATTATGAAGGATTAACTTATTGCTTTCTTTGTGACATACATATATCCAAGTGATACTTGTGTGATGGCTGTGTTTAATTTTATTCCACGGTTTATTGTATAGTTAGAAGAATATCTTTTCATTATTAACGACAAATATTGTAAAATTTTCCTACATAATTTGAAATTAAAAACTTTTTTTGACAAATGTTTTGTACTAAAGGGGGATGCCCATTTTAGGCCCGACGTTAACAGACATGACAGATATCTTAAACGATGTATTATGATATTCTGAATATATTTTATTATGTATATTTCAATTAAGTGGGGAATGGCTTAGAGGCAGGGGTGTTCAAAATTTGATCTGGTACATTTTGGAAAATCTAATACAGAATCAAATTCCTAAGGTTCTGAGAAGAAGTTTGAGTACTCGGAGGCTTAAATAGCTATCTCCATACTCACTTTTTTAGTATTTCCCTCTTTGATATTCAAACTGAGGTACTAGATTTTTCACACCTTAGATCGACTCTAACTCGGTAGGGTTATGTCCGATTGGAAAACGAGTTTCACTGTTCCCTTCAGATCATTATCAGCTACAATTCGTAGAAGAAAATTTTTCTCTACATACTTTTAAGGTGGGGGGACGAACCCCCAGCGGAGGGGGGTTATACCAATAGGGCATGTCTAATAACAAATTAAAGATCTCGCCTAGTACTATTGGATGATGGTATTTTTGCCCCGGTTCAGAAAACTTTCTCTGGATGTTTTTGCCGTCCGAAAACCAATTTTCATACACTTGGGTCATATACACTCCACTTACTACATTTCGCATATATTTTTGCAGTTCTTTCTTCTATGGCGAATATTTTTCTCTACATCCTTTTGTGGTGGGGGAAGGAACCCCCAGCGGAGGGAGGTGATACCAATGCCCTATTGGTATTAAATTAAAGATCTCACCTAGTACTATTATGATGGAATTTCTGCCCCGATTCAGAAAACTTTCTCGGGACGTTTTTACCGCCGGAAAACCAATTTTCATACACTTGGGTCATATACACCCCAGTTACTATATTTGGTATATATTTTTGAAGTTCCTTCTTCCATGGCGAATATTTTTCTCATAGGAAGTCATATTCATCGACGCACCAATTCCGCGCAATCACAACAAGTAGAAAAGTCCCAAGAAAGTTGCTCAAGCTACTTCCGATCGCGAAAGCTTTCTCCCGATTAATTGAAATAAACATTGTTAATAAAAATGTCCAGAATATCATAATGCATAGTTTAACACATCTCGATGTCTGTTAATATCGAGCCTAAAGGTGTATAAATAGTGGGTATTGCCTTTTTAAAATTAAATGCTTTTTTTCATTTTATTCGACATTAAACGTTCTCGAACTCTAGAACAGATTTATTCCGAATGTGCACCAGCAACAAAAAACCTATAGCACATTAATGTAATGAAATTCTCTAGAAAAAGGACATCTTCTTTTACTATAGGACTGTGTGTGGTGTTGGTGAGTGGAAGGAGGGGGTGGTAAAACCTCGATAGTACCATAGGTGCCAATTGCAAAAGAGGAAATAATTGCTGAACTGATTTTTAATTACGAATTAACGTTCAACGTGGAAAACTCAGTTGGATAGGGATTATAAAATGGTATGAAAAGGGAATTTCGATTAATCAACGATGTTGATACTTTTTTTTTTTTTGCTAGACCAACAGATGCGCATTTTGTCAGACAATTAGTGTAAAAAAAAACATATTTTGCTTTTCTACCTCTTTAGGGCATTTGATATAAAACTACGGAACTCCTGGTGTTTTGCTTTTTCGTCTTTTATTTCATAGATTTTAAACTTTTGCGTTGTGTTCACTTAACCCCTAGTGCAAAAGTAAAACATTGCCAATTTTCATGCAAACCAATTGTGCAAATTTTATTTAAACTTGGCATAAATGAATTTTGACCACTGAGCCATAGTTCATGAAACACAATCAATTATTTCAGGTAAAAGTATGTATCGAATCGGTTCTCTTGAATATTGGCACTTACGCGTAGTTCTAATGAAACTAAATCAACCCATTTTTACTTATTCGTTTCTTTTACAACTTTGCGCATATGCTCTAGATTTATGACGACTTACCTATTTGTACCCGAAAATATTGCCACTGGAACTTCATATATGTGCCAAATTTCAAAAAAATTGACGAGCTAGAAGTTGATCAAAAATTCGATTTTTCAGTTTTTACACACCCAGATAAAATTTCTGAAGTAACATAGTCGTACTAAAAATATAAAAAATTAAATGGCAATACTTTCATATAGCTGTCTCTTTCCATTATATTATGAAGGGTAAGGCAACCCAAAATTATATAAATAGAATTTTACGGGGTTTAATGCATGTCTAAAGGTACTGATAAGAAGAAATGTAATTATCAATTCAGATAACGTTGACGTTTCTTTACTAATATAAAGTGAAACAATCATTTTGAAATAAAAAAAGTTTTACTTTCACTCAACGCAGTAAAGGGGAATGCCCATTTTATGCCCGAAATCAACAGACATGAGAGATGTCTTAAACGATGCATTATGATACTCTGAACATATTTTATTAACAATGTTTATTTCAATTAAGCCGGCGATGGCTTACGGGGAGTGTCAAAGTTTGATCTAGTACGTTTTGGAAAATCTAGTACAGAATCGAATTTCTTAGGTCCTGAGAAGATTTTTGAGTGCCCACACTCCTATACTCGGAGGTTTAAATAGCCATCCCCATACTCACATATTAGCATTTCCCTGTTTTTAATTCGAACTGAGGTACTAGATTTTTCGCAGTTTTGGTCGAATCTAACTCGGTAGGGTTATATCCGATCGGAAAACGAATTTCACTGTTCGTCTCACCTCATTATTACTACTACATACAATTAGTAGAAGAAAATTTGTCTCTGCATACTTTTAGGGTGGTGGGTAGGAACACTCGGCATGGGGAGGGGATGGTTAAAATACCGCATGTTTCATATCAAATTAAAGGTCTCGCCGCGTACTATCGAGTGATGTACTTTTTCTCAAATCAGAAAACCTTCTCGAGACGTTTTTGCCACCAATATCCATACACTTGGGTCACATACACCCCACTTACTATATTTGGTATATTTTTTTGCAGTTATTTCTTCCATTGCGGTTAGTGCTTTGTTGAGCATATTTTTCTCACAGAAAAGTAATTTTTCACGATCCACCAATTCCACACAATCACGAGAAGTAGAAAGTCCACTTTTTCATCCATTAAAGTTGCTCAAGCTACATCCGATCGCCAAAGCTTTTCCCACGCTTAATTGAAATAAACATTGTTAATAAAATATATTCAGAATATCTTAATAAATCATTTAAAGCATCTTGCATGTCAGTTCATGTCGGACCTATGTAAGGTTGTATGAAAAGTGGGCATTCCCCTTTGCTGCCAAATCAAATCAGAAATCAATCAATATTTATTTATATGCATTTCAGTAATTTCAACACACGTTTCGCGAATGCATAAAAGATTAATATTTGAATTGTTTTATTATGGCTTAAATACAATAGCAATGAATAGAGCGGCCGATGGCCACTGTAGATGCCTATGCAATATAAGCTCCATAAAAAGTTCCTAACGAAAATTGTGCCTATGACTGCAATAGTCATCGGGCATTGCAATAGCAATTGTGTTTAAGCCTTTAGGCGTATTGATTGTTATTGTCTGCATGCATCCCAAAAATTGTTCTGTTTACAGAAAAATATTGGAAAAGCAACTGAAAACATATTCAAAACTTTCTGTGGATGTCCAACTCACGCTTTGTAAATTTATTTTTTTTTCTAAAACAATCTAAAAATCTCGAAATAAGATTTTTCACGAATCTTTTAATTAGACTCTTTCATCTCCACACAGATTGCATTGTAATTATAGCGAAGATAAATGATTTGAACTCCAGATACCTTTAATCTCCTTTCCTTTATATAATTGGTATATTTTTAATAATATCATCAGAAATTTTATATACAAGGGATACCAGATGCATAGAATTCAGTAACAACATTTAGACTAAATGCAATAAAAAAAAAATCGCAAACATGCTCAAATTATAATTACATCCTCTCATAGCTAGAGCTGACTGACCGTAATGCCAATTAACTATTATAGTCAATTATCCAATTTGCAATGAGATTCGCTGCTGGGTGATTTGAGTTAGAAACAGGCATCATATCCAAATCCAAGCTTTTCCATTAATGAATCTAGATAGCTCTGGTAAACTGCACCCAGAGTTACAATGAAGTTCTTTGTTCAAGTTGATACTATTTTTATATTTATCTTTAAAATTAATTTGTCCGTTACTAAGTTAGTGTAGGGTAAATAAAATGCTCGTCCTGCCTACATTTACAGTATCGATTTTCTTCGCTCAATTTTTTCGTGAAGAAATATTCTCATAACGCAACAATCTCGTACTGAATTTATTGCTCGAAATTAGCTCGGAATACAAATTTTAATTTCTTTGAGTTTTTTACTAAAAGCCCGGTGTTTTTATGAGAAACTTGCTTTTAGTAAAGCTAAAGAAATTTTCCGTAGTCTTCGTTTTACATAAATTAAAATCGAATTTATGTTTTCGCCATTTCATTTGAAAAAATATATAATTTTTAGTTGATCAACAAAATACGTAATTTCATGATTAAAAAGAAGAACTGGTATTCCATATAGAAACCCTATTTCACATTAAAAAGACAATTACAAAAACCCCCAGCCCAGTAATTTTAACCCCACAGTACAGATATGTTTCAACTTTCAACCAATTAAAAAATAAGCAAAAAACATTTCCTACTATGTAAGAACATAGAGTATACTTTCAATGTTGACGCCTTTTTATTGTCCATTGTTAATAACTAACCTCTTACCATTTATAAGTGCGCGCGCATCTTAAAAAGATTCGCCCATAATGTTGCTATTCTATGACTATGTAGATACAAAAGGTAGGTAATCAAATTCATGGAATTGGGTCAGCTTTCATTCTCTTGTCCAATTGAAAGACCAAATTCGTGATTTCCTTCTTTTGTTTCCAATTACATTGCGGCTATATCCATTGTCCATCACTACACAAACGTTCTTATAAATGTGGCGCCTACACTTATACATTTGTACGTACATGGTAACAATTTTTTTTTTTTTTTTTTTTTTTGTAACCAACAATCACCAACTTAATTACTGCGCAATCGAATTAAATCAAAAAAGTCTCGCTGGCATAAAATCGTTTTTCAACGATCATAAATCAGCGGCCACCTCTGCACGATCATTGGAGACAAGAGAAAAAAAATACTCTTTAGTGGGAAAAAAGTAGAGAAAAAAATAAATAAATGAACGACATGACGACGACGCGACGAACCAACAACAATGATGGAAAAAATTTGGTACAAACTGCAACGAAACGAAAAGCGTTCTTCATCCAAAGAGATATGCTTGTGTAGTCGTCTTATGTAATACACGATCGGTGACATAATATAACGTACCAGCAAGCGCCCTCTGGACGCGACGCAATGTAGTGGATACGAGCAATTTCTTCAATCTGAACAAGATCAAAACGAACTCGCAATTTGATGATCGAACCAACCAGATGCTCGCGTTATGCTGATGAAATGATGTGGTATTGATCATGCAAAAAAATATCTCTTCTTCCGCATGCTTTAGTTATCGTACGGCAGTAGCTGATGATGAATGTTTTTTGTTTTTTTTTTTGTTTTTCAAGTTGTGTTCTCGTTTTTTAAGATGATCAACCAAAATAAACGATCGCGGTTGAAAACTTAACGTACGCCATAGCACCTTAAACGTGACAGAAATTATCATCACCGATGTTGTTGAAATTGTTTCTCAACATTTATGTTGCGTTGCCGCTAAATACTATGAAAGCGATCATTTCAGTGCAGTGGTAATGGTGATCAACTATGTATAGTTTCTTAGAGTCGATTGGTTTGTAAACGGGTGATGATAGAAATTACTATTGATCATGCGATAAGTAGATATACTAAAACTAGATCACACTGGCGCGGCGGCGGATGGTCAGACTAAGAAAAAACGAGAAGAAAAGTTATAATTATTAGTTTAAGGCCAATTATTGTTCATACCACTGATGATTACTGCGCATGCACGCAAAATATTTACGCCTCTATTTTCTATCTACTTGTGCTAGAAAGGTCGCTGATATTTCTGTCACGCAGACAGTATCGTGGGCTTTTTAGACCTATTTTTTTTTAGGAGGCGTTGTATAAGAAATATTTGAATTTTTCAAATAGGCACATGTATATAAAATAAAAACTAAAAATAAGCGCCCTGACTACCGTCGCAAGAACTCGTCGGTTCAAATTCCACATCGACACGGTCTTGTGATTTTTCTCCTACCTAATTTCTATTCGACTTTAATAGGTTCTCCTCTCCCATATTACCTACTACCCTCTATACCTATCAAAAATATCCTTTTCTATACCATTAGGACCACAATATGTACTATAAATAAGCTGACAAACATTTGCGGGTCTTTAAACATTTGTAAAACTTTCAGTGTGGTGTAAAGTAATTCCTACGATTTAAAAAAAACTGAAGCAGAACTTTGGATACGGACTGATAAATGAAAATGGAAAAACTTTAACAGAAATCAAATAGTATGGCCCAGAACAGAGTCAGGTGGACTATATGGAAGTGATATTCCAAAGGGGAATGATCAAGGAGAAAAAAAAACAAAAGTTCACCGAAAGCCTCGGAGGCAAATTGAAACAAAAGAAACGTGGATTGGCAAGATTCCTACTTGTGGAATGGAGTAAGTCGAGACCCACAAGGAATGAAGTTCATAGCATATTTTGTGGGTGACTGAAGTAAAGTGGTCAACCAATAGGAGCGTCATCTTGAAAACAATACCAAGATCCTAAGCAAACTTAATTCAAGAGCTTAAAAAAACTTAATTCATGATATAATAACATTATTATAAATAATCGATCGGGAATTGAAGTTTTAGGATTAATCGAAAGGTTATCGTTAATTTTTTATTGATACATAACCTCTAGATCCTAACTGAGAACCCAAACTCTATCTTTAGTAAGACCGAAAGGTCGAATAAAGGTAATTGAGAATCATTTACATAAAAGAGTATTTCGGTATATTCTATATAGATAAGTAGATCATTAATAAACATACAAAACAATAACGAGGCAAAATCGAACCCTGTGGGACATCATAATTAACATGGCAGAACGAGGAATAATTTCCAATGATATCCACAGCAGCATACAGACGCCGGAATATGACATCAACTCCCCCCCTATAATAAGCTTCCAAGAATCGTTATTTAAAAAAGTATAGAATAGAGGTGAAATTATTCTTAAATAACTATGGAAATTTTATCACTCCGAACCCTGTCACCGATTACATAGTATTGGTTATCTTTCAACTATAGATTGTCCTTTATCATATTTTTTATTTACCCTCTTTATCTTATTAGTAGTTTCGTTCTCGAATTGGATATGGAATTTTGACCATCCGACTTTCAATAATATCTTTTTTAAAAAAAAATTCATCATATCAAGAGCAAAGGTGAGAACACCAAATATTTTAATTATACGTAATACTATCTTGTATTCTAATGTAGCTAACTCCTGAAGAAGGGTACTAATCAAGGCCCGAAACGTCGAGTGAACAATAAAAAACCATAAAACAAAGATCGGAGTTTTCCTTAAGAAATATCCCAAACCTTACATCATAGACCCGATCAAAAACATAACCAGCTGTAAACCATTATAATTTAGTACCTTTAACTGTAAAAATATATGTATTACGAGCTCCAATTACAGCTAGAAATTCAGTATTTTTGCGTGTAAACAATATAAGATAGGCTAATGTGAAATATTGAAATATCATAGTTCTTCCGATTAAAAGATGGTAGCAACGGGGTATGTGCGACCCAGTTGATGAAAAAGTCGCAACTTATGGGGTGATCAATTAATTAGAAACCTTTTCGGATCAAAAAGATAGCTATGCAAATTTTACTCTTAAAAAACGCTCATTTGGTACCAACCATCCCATGCAACTCCCACCTGAAAAGTATCTTGTTTAAAAATACAAAACTTCTTCTGAGTGAGTCGAAGGCAAAAAACGTCTTTCGATTGCCCATATCCTGGGACAAAATCAATTTACCTTGCCGGAAATTACCGACCATGAAGCGATTTGTGCTTCTTTTAGTTTTGATGTCCGGCGTACATCTTCACTTATTTCCTATCGGGACTTATTGACTTTCCGAAGAGTTAGAGATAGAGTTATTGCGATTAACTTGGGAACCCTGTATAAAACAAGCGATGTTAATGCTTAGGTTGTATTTTTTAATAATAAAATTGTACATTTGTATAATGAATTTGTTCCTGTTAAATCTAGGATATTGAATGGAGAGTCTCCTTGGCTGAATAAAGCAATTAAGACCCTTATTCGTGAGAGAAATTATGTCTATGCTTTGGAGAGCTCATAAAACCGAATTTTTACTTCAGAATTTTAGGAAATTTCGTAATAAAATAACTAAAGCCATTCGTGATACTAAAATAAGCCTTTGTTCTCTTAAGTTTGATCCATTTTCATCGCTTAAAGCGCTTTGGAAGAATATCAAGCAGTTTTGGTTGTGGAAAATCTGAGACTTTTTGTGTCATCGACCCTGATGAACTCAATAACTATTTTGTTGAAGTTTATAGCTATGAATCTAGAAATGGAACGAACGGCTGCTCTCATAATTTCGATCGCGACTTTAATTTTGCAGGCATTCTCTTTTTGCTGTGTCTCCCCAATCGATGTGATTTTAGCCTTTAAGTCAATCAAATCTGATTCGCTGGGTATTTATGATAGTGCATATAATCTTACCCTGTTTTGTATTATGCCAGCTTGACTCACATCATTAATTCTTTCAATACTACTTGGATATTCCATTGTTGGTGGAAGTATGCAAAGGATATTCCGATTAATAAAAAACCGAAGCCTCTGGGCAAGCAAAATTTTCGCTCTATAAGCATTCTTCCTTATTGCTCGCGTATTCTTGAGAGACTTCTCTGTAATCAGTTGAAGACCTTTGTAACATATCAATCACTATTATATGATTTTTAGTCGGGATCTCCCACTAGTCACAGTACTATCGTCACTCCTCGATCTTACTGACAACATCAGGTGCAATTTGGATAATAGACTGGCATCTATGTTGGATTTTACTAAGCCTTTCGACAGTTTTAACTGTACTACCCTATGCTTATTTTAATTTTAGTAACTCTTCAATGAAACTTATTTACTCTTATCTAACTGACAGATATTAAAAATTTGTTATCAAATCGTTGCAATCCAACTATAAGAAGATCTCCTCAGGTATCCCTCAAGGTTCAGTTCTGGGCCCACTCCTTTTTCTATTGTATATAAATGACGCTGCGGAATGCAAGTATTCAAACATATGCTGATAATGTACAACTCTGTTTATCCACTTCTGTAGATGATATTACACATAATATCTCCAGTATGATTGATGATCTTCAAGAGTGTTAAGTTGGTCGCATATTAATAAAATTAAACTTAATATTAATAAATCCCAGGCTATCGCTTTTTATATTAATCTTGTCAACATAATTGGATTGAATCGTACATTTCTAGAAAACTTCGTTATTCCCTACTCTGATTCAGTTAATAATTTAGGTGTGATTTTTAGTTCGACTCTATCTTGGGATATGCTCTAAGCAAAGGCGGTGTGAAGAATTAATGGTACTCTAAGGTAGTTGTACAGTTACGCGTAACCTACTCCTCTAGATATCCGCCGACGATTAGTTATAACTTTACTCCTTTCTAGAATTTTATGTGGCTGTCAAATCTGGTATTGTCTAGATAGTGTTAGTCGTAAAAAGTTGAACGCTGCGTATAATGTTTGTACGAGGTATATCTTTAATATAAATCGCCTTAGTCACGTCTCGGAGTTTGCTTACGGCATCTTTGGTTGTACACTAGATAATCACTTAAAATATCATATCTCTGTAACTGTTTTTCAAATAGTTAAAAATTTATTACTTGATTATTTATGCAGGAGAATTCAACTTCTTCGATCTTGTTCTTTCTCGCAGTAACTGTAGGCAAAGTTACAACAGATCTTTTTTTGTTTGTGGTGTCAAGATTTGGAATTCACTACCCATGGATATTAAGAGATTGACAACAATCACCAGCTTTAAAATAGCTGTCTTAAATTATTTTTCTAATACTCGTATGTACTAGGTTTTCTCTATTTTTGCTTACTAATTAATACTGTATTTTTCCTCATTAGAATATAGTTAGAGAGTAATTACACGTTAAAGAGCACCTGCTTATAGGTAATAAATTAATAAAGTATTTGTATTTGCTAAAACTGAATTTTTCTAATATTACTGTTGAAGGTCACCATGTTAAATCTAATACAAAATCGAATATTGCTTGTTTCAAATATGTACAATTATATAATTCCCATATTTTCTTCATTTTATTATTTTTATTATTATTTATTTCATTTCATAAATTTTTTAACTTACTCTGTACCCTCTGGACTGATTTTCGGTTTCTGTTTGTAGGAATCAGAGCTGTAAAATTCAAGTACCATTACCATTATCATTACCAATACCAAGTATTTAAGTATTTGATAATTCCTAGTACTAATACTCCTGTATTGGAATTAAAATTTTTCAGTCCCCTTCCTGGAATTCCAAAAAATACTTTAAAATACTTTGAGAGTAATTGAATTTGCGGTTCCATTACAAAAATACTTATAAATATCCAAAATTAAAAAAATATTTGGGCATTACTATATAATTCTTTGCAATTGTTTTCAAATACTTTCAATTACTTTTACTTGCTTCGAAATCTACAGTAATTAACATGATATTTTACTTTTTGTTTTACCATTTCTACTAAAATAAAGTGCATTTAACTAATTTTAACTACTGTTTTTTATGAAATTGCAAATTGAATTATGAAAACATAACAAATAATAAATATTTTCCTAGAGTGTGACTTTGTATTTTTAACCTCTTGGCCTACGATTTTTTTGAAAGCAAATGTACTTGTCTAGACTACTTAATTTTATTGCACCTCAAAAACAGGGAAAAGTTTTTTTTTTTCTACAATTAAATTAAAAAGACAATTGATTTAGTTCATTTCATAATTAAATATATGTTTAGTACTTAATTTTTTGAGTAATTTAAAGTATTTGAAAAGAATTGAAAGGAATTATATAAGTAGTAATGCCCAAATACTTTTTAAATACTTTTGAATATTTCTAAGTTTTTTTTTTTGTAATGGAACCGTAAATTCAATTACTTTCCAGTATTTTAAAGTATTATTTGCAATTCCGGGAATGGGACTGTAAAATTTTAATTCCAATAAAGGAGTATTAGTACTGGGAAATATCAAATTCTTAAATACTTGGTATTGGTAATTAAATACTAAGTACTTTACAGCTCTGGTAGGAATTACTCTTTCGTAACCTCAGTCAGAATAATACATGGATTTGTTAGGAATTTCTAACCTCAGCAATGAATGAAAATATTTGCTATGCGAAATTGCACTTCCTTGAGTTTTCTATTCTAAATGGTAACATACTGACATAGACATACATAAATTGCCACAGAACTTGAATAATGCTGAAGACCGAGACTTAGATTGGGATACATTCATTCAAAAATAATAATAATTGTATAAAATGGGTTTTGTCATTGTCGTGTTTATGTTCCAGGCCATTACACACATAAAAATTAACAAATGTGTTGAATTCTGTCTCCTTCATACCACAAATCACACTGGAAAGCAATCACAGCTTTGTTCTTACCTATTGAGTTATATATATAAACAAAAGAAAACATTTTTCACAATTTTTTATATTATCCCATAATGCTTCTATCAATTTAAAAATATTCCCCACCTTCCATATTAAATAATTTAGTTTTTTTTTTTTCATTTTCAAACATGACTAAAAGTATTTTTTAATTAATGAATCGGCAGAGTTGCGTTTGCTCACTGCGCTGTGAATGGAACCGCCAGCAACTATATTCTGTGTTTAACTCTGCATAACTTTTAAATAATAAATCAAATGTAATTCAAATATTAGCTTATCTTATAGGCCTTTATGGTAGCATAATTTACTTATTAGGTTTTTATTTATTTTCAAAAGTAAATCTCAAAAGTTTGAAACAAAAGTAGAAATATTTGCTCCCATTTTGAAGTGAGCTTTCATTTCTCTGTGTATTTTGTCATTTGTGGTATGAAGGCAGTAGTCTCATTTTTACGTTTAGTGTTATGTTTGAGGGAAAAAATATATACAATTTTCTTAAAGAAAGTACTTCGATTTTTATACTGGTAAATGCACAACCAATTAAATAACAAAATTCCTCTGAACCAAGCTTTTAGTATTGAGGCTTGTTTACATTATGAAGAAAGTTAAAGTTGAAACTAATGCATTTTTCCATAAGAACAAATAATGCTAAAAGAAATACAAAATCGCACTAGTTTAATACCCTTGCAAGTAACAAAATCGCTATATGTCATGGCCTGGAAAATAAAGACAGCAATGGTTGTTTTTTTTTTTCAATACATTAATTTTCTGCAGATATAATAGAGTAGATCTACTCCGATAGTAGTAACTCTCTTGCTATTATATATACCTACCTACCTACATATATAAATAAACTCTGTTAGTCAAAATGACTAATTTCATAGGAATCATATCTACATACAATAAATCATTCACTGCTAACAATTATGTCATCTACATACATACATACATTTATGTTATAAAGTTAATTGGTCGGAAAGATATCAAAATTTGCCTACTCAAAGCAGCAATGTCAAAAAGAAATGAATAGTCCAAGTCTAAGTCCAAATCTGGGCGAATAACAAGTTTATCTCGTCCCCAACTGTACAGAAGTACTTAATCCATCGCTTGAACAGGTTTTTGCCAAGAAGATTAAGAATCTTGTGGATGGATGCAAAAAATAGCACAAAGCCATTTTACCGTTTTACCTTGTGATGTCACCTTTCGACAACATTACATCGCTGACATAACCCCGCGTTTCTATATAATCTTTTCGAGTCCGCTTTGTAAGATCGTTGTTTTTCCTGTTAAGACCTACGATAATCATCTCCTCACGTTTTATATAATTCTTGATGATCCATTCCTACATACATACATATGTACATGTACATCTGTGTCGCCACCATGCGCAGGCACTATGACCGGAAGCTAAAGGATTAAAATTTATCAGATGGCAATAAAGAGACGAGTAAAACTTTAATAAAGGTAAGAGAAAATGGTGAAGGTGAAGGAGGAAAAGGAATAAGTAGTAAAAAGAAAACATTTATAATTGGCCATTTGATAGTTGTCATGGGTCGTCTAATAGTACCAGAAACCTTCGATTACTCGATAGCACCTTCAGATTTGTTATTTTTGTTACCAATCATAAGGTCTAGTCGAGGCAATTTTACCTATGCGCGAGGTAATGTTACCAACAGTGATGAATATGAAAAATAAAAGAAAAATAAATGAAAAACCTTTACTGGTCAGAAATGGCTCATGGTCAGTGTGCGCCCAACTATAATGTCACACTAACAACACAACACAAAACTGACTGTATGGTGGATATATGCCTATTTGAAGAGGTAACCACCAACATGGAATGCCGCAGCCAGTTGTAATCTCGTTTGAGGTGGATTGATGGCAAGCGCTGCTATTTCATCTTTCCCTTGGTCTATTTTGTCTCTTGTTTTCTGTTTTTTTTTTTTTTTTGTTTTTGTAATCCATAGAGTACATTGCGTTTGCACTTACCTTTGTAATGCATAGAATGAAGAATGAACATTAAGAAAAAATAGACGCGCATGTAGGTATTAGGTGAAAAAATATTTGGACTTTTCTTTTATGTACGTCTGTCTGTCTGTTTTTCTGTTAACTTTACTTGAGAATGTTAGAATTCTGATATTTTGGGTATATCTATGAATAAAATCGCGCAACTTTCAGTAGGGTCGCAACATAAAAATTATCAACAAATTGCAGACTTAAGCTTAGAAATAGAAAGGGGTCATAGCAAGAAAAATGTAGGTTTTTCGAATTGTATTTATTATACAGTCAAACCCTCCTATATCGCGGTACTCACATAAAGTTGTTTCCGGTTTGTCTACAGGGTGTTTCCTCCATGGTGGTTAATAGAGCAAGAGGTGATAGTATTACTCACCTAGACAAAACACAAAATTGTAAAACAAAGGGGGGGGGGGCATATCAGCATGTCAACCGTTTCAGAGACGTACGTAAAGTTAGCACCGCAACTTCGTCTGATATAGTTCGGAGCTATCTCATAATTAGTCGTTAATTTGTCGTTAATTTGTCGTGAAAACCATAAATTTGTCGTGTCCTTTTTTCTAAAGGAAACTGGGTGTGGTGCTAAGTTGACGTCAAGTTAGCACCGCAACTCACTGGAACTCGGCCAAAACTTATCGGATTGGAAAATTTCACATCTTGGAATTTGTCGTTAATTGTCGTGAAAACCATAAATTTGTTGTGTGCTTTTTTCTAAAGGAAACTGGGTGTGGTGCTAAGTTGACGTCAAGTTAGCACCGCAACTCACTGGAACTCGGCCAAAACTTATCGGATTGGAAAATTTCACATCTTGGAATTTGTCGTTAATTTGTCGTGAAAAACATAAATTTGTCGTGTCCTTTTTTCTAAAGGAAACTGGGTGTGATGCTAAGTTGACGTCAACTTGGAATTTGTCGTTAATTTGTCGTGAAATACATAAATTTGTCGTGTCCTTTTTTCTAAAGGAAACTGGCTGTGGTGCTAAGTTGACGTCAACTTAAGAAAAAAGGACACGACAAATTTATGTTTTTCACGACAAATTAACGACAAATTCCAAGATGTGAAATTTTCCAATCCGATAAGTTTTGGCCGAGTTCCAGTGAGTTGCGGTGCTAACTTGACGTCAACTTAGCACCACACCCAGTTTCCTTTAGAAAAAAGGACACGACAAATTTATGGTTTTCACGACAAATTAACGACAAATTAACGACATATTATGAGATAGCTCCGAACTATATCAGACGAAGTTGCGGTGCTAACTTTACGTACGTGTTTCGGAGTTACAGGGTAATTAAGAAAAAAAACTAGTTTTTTCACAAAACACCCTATATCTTAAAAAGTACAGGGCATACGGTCACAGTTAAAAGTTCCTTATATGCAGGGCCGTAGCTAGGGGAGGGCCTAGAGGGGCAATGCCCTATCTTAAAATGTCAATGCCCTACCTTAAAAATTGTCAACTTATTCGGTATTCTGCGGCGCTGTCATAAAGGTCACCGCGGCGAATCTGTGTGATCGGCAAGATTGACCAGTCAGCTACTAATCGGCTATGTTTGCGTTGCTTACCTCAAACGTTTTCCTGCCATGTAGGAAGGTAAGACGATTGGTCGACTACTTGAACAGCTTTCGTTAGGACATTTGGCTGTTACAAGAGTCGTATATGAAAATTATTCTCTGATTTTGAAGACTCCAGATAAAATGAAAAATGGAAAATTCAATGGTGATGATATTGCAAAAAGTGTTGACATCAAAGGCGTTAAACATGGAAGTTCGATTTACAGGGTCGAAGCACTGGATTGAAGGATGCCATATCGATAATAAAATGTGTCTAGGAAGAAATTGAGGTCAGAAGAGATGTATGTGGCAATTTTGGAAGATGCTGAAAATTGGTTATTGTAGAAAAGAATCTCAAAATAGTTCCCAGAAGAGAAGAGACAAGTAAAGGCAAGACATCTGGAGGATTAGTGCTGTATAGTTCGTCACTTTCTCGTCAAGACACACCAGGCATAGTTTAAACTCCACCATTTAAAGCGGAATATTATGAAACTGTAGACATAATAACAGATGAGATAAAAAGAAGGTTTGAAGACAATGATGATCTACATACTAGATTTAATTTTGTGTCTTCATGATTTGGACAAAGTTTAAGTCTGTTCAACATTTAAATATATCATTATTACAAAACTGTAATTGCAATTATTTTTCATGTAATAAAATTCCTTCCAAAGAGGAGACTATTATTGTGAATAGGTACTTGAATGAGTTGAATGGTCGAGGAGATCAGACTAAAAGCATATTACAAGTTCTATATAGACAAAGGGAATCCTTCAGCGATACGTATGAACTATTTGTATCAGTCGGAGCAATCGGATATAGTACTGCTGCATGCGAATCTACCTTTTCGACACTAACTGCTATCAATAAACCTAAAAAATGTCAATTGTTCATGAGATAATGGCAGGTTTGGTGTTTTTTTGCATTCGAACGAAAATGAACAGACAAAAAAGTTATTGACGAAGTGCTAAGAAAATTCTACAATATGGTTAATCGAAGACTGCAATTATATTCAATATTTTTACTATGTTGTGTTTTTTATTTGGTCCATTTATTTCTTTTTTTTTGTAGGTACCTGTTTTAGTTCACGTATAAAAAAAATGTAATAAAATGAGGGTTCTAGAAGCTTAGTTTTTCAAAAAAATGTCCCGTCACCTGAACAGATGTATCCCAAACGCACCGAAAATGTGCGCCCTACTTCAAATTTCTAATGCCCTACATTTAATTTGGTTCTAGCTACGGGCCTGCTTATATGCAGAACTTCATGGTATTTCCAACGACTACTCAACCAGCTCCGTATCCCTTGAAGTAATAATAAAGATAGAGATTACTCTATAGGATTTTTTCACCGGGTTAAACTTATATTTGTTCAAGAAGGAACTTTTTTTGGATTCTCCGGTATATAGCAAAAGATGAGATCAATTTGATCTGTTTCAAGCGTCTGCAGCAGGCAGAAAACCAAACTGCACCGATGAGTGTAAGGTTTTCTGCTAACACGAAACGCGCTTCTTCTTCTTCTTCCTTTCGATTTTTCTTTTTCAGCCCACTGCAGGCGAATACAGGTTCGACTCGTTTCTAATGAATCTGCTTTTTTAAAAAAATTTTTAAATTTTTTTAATAAAAAACTTTTTCTATTTTTCTCAATTTTTTTTTTAATTTTTTCTTTTCTTTTCGTCGTTCTAAATTTTCATTTGTTTCTTCAAGTCACTCAATTTCGCTATTTGGGACCTGTTGATGAGTCAAACCAAGACTTGTAACTTGTCACCCAAAGTTATTGAGTTGTGTGACGGAATAACAAATTAAAAACATTTTTTAGCTTTTGCTATATACCGGAGAATCCAAAAAAAGTTCCTTCTTGAACAAATACTTGAAACCACCTTTTTTTAAAAAAACAAAAAGGTTCAACTATAACAAAAGGTAAGAAAATCCGAAATTTTTAGTTTAAAATCCAATAACTCCTACGAAATGGTTCATATGCCCCCCTCCCCGCCCCTGCCATAAAATTTTTTGTTTGGCTAGGTGAGTACGACCATCTCCTGCTTTATTGACCACCGTGGAGGAAACACCCTGCATAATACAAGTCAATTAATTAGTTTATGTTTATGACATACAAGTTTCATTCAAAATCTATAATCGTTGTTGTCTATTATTCAACGACGGAACTATGTAGTATCATTCTTTAACTATTCACATACGAGTTTTAGAGCTCTAACCTCATTTAATGCTAACCTGTAGTCGTTCGAATAAACGTGGTTTTATTGCGGTGTCACAATTTACACGATGGAGCAATCAAATTTTATTTTAAATTATGAAAAGTGGTTCCGAAACGTACGAAATGTTGAAAACTGCATATGGCGATGACTGTTTAATCCGAAGTAAGGTTTTTGAATGGTATGGGCGGTTTAAAAACGGTCGAGAGTCGCTAGACGAAGATCCTCGAGAAGGACGTCCCTCCACTTCTACTACCGACGAAAATGTCGAACGTTTTTTGATTCCCGCAAGATTATCCACAAGGAATTTATGCCACCAGGCCAGGCAGTAAACGCAGCATTCTATAAAGATGTCCTGAATCGACTTTTGAAGCGGATTCGACTCGTAAGACCGGAATTTTACCGTACTGGTGATTGGTTTCTTCTGCATGACAATACACCGGCCCATTCTTCGATTCTAGTTTCATAATTTTTAACACGCAAGTCAGTCACCGTAATCCACCACGCACCTTACTCACCAGATCTGGCTCCAGCGGAGTTTTTCCTGTTTCCCAAGCTGAAAATCACGATGAAGGGAGAGCGTTTTGAAGATGTTGAGGTGATTAAAAGGAATATGACCAAGGTTCTAAAAGTCATTTCAAAAGAAGAGTTCTCCAAGTCGTTCCAGCGTCTATATGAACGTTGTAAAATTTGTATAGAAAGAGGAAGGAATGATGTTTAGAATTAAATAAAAACTTTTTTCTTAATAGTCCCGGAACTTTTTGAATTAACTGTGTATATGGAATATCGATATCTAGATATTAGGAATACCCCGTTTATACACCATATGTGTCATGAAATACTCTCAATATATTCAGAAAACTACATAGTGGGTATAGACTAGATATAGACTGGATATACCCTCATCATCAGCATTTCTTACCTTGTGCAGCGCCATCTAGTTGTTAGTAATAATATGATAATAATAAGGAAAAATATCTATATTCTTTTTTCATTCTAAATCTTGAATTTGTCGTTAATTTACAATTAATTGTTGCCATTTAGCCTGCATTAAAGCTAATAATATTTGTAATTTCCATTTCCAAATTATTTATACTTAAAAATCTGTCAACTGAATTGAAATGTCAAGGAACGGTTTGTCATATTAATTTCTCCTTTTATATCTATCAGGGGTACCTTAATATCTAAATATTTGCCATAAGCAGTCTCCCTTTAACAAGAATTCTTCTATTACACTTTTACGGTTGCAGTTAATAGAATTTTTCTTTGTTCTTTTATATACGTATATCACCATTTTTAAATTACGCAAAAGGCATACTGCTACATAGGCTGTTAAGGGTGACACCTATTTAATACCCTCTCATTTTTTCTACCTATCTCCTATTCCTCTTCCTCAGAGAAATCAGAAAAATTTTTAAACTTATTTTTGCATAAAACAGTTAAAAGGAAAAAAAATATTAATTTCGAGGATAAAATCCAAATTTTAAATCGTTTAAAGTGTGGAGAGAAAATGTCACAGATGGAAATTTGTTAAATTGAATTGAATCTAAAATTCGAATCTTGAAAAAATGAGGAAAAATTAAGGAAAACTTTGACATAGACAAGGGCGGATCCAGATATTTTCTCTAGGGGGGGGGGGGAATCGCTCCCATGACCCCCTATAACAGCTCTGTATAGCTTTCTCATTTTGTTTTAGCATGAAAATTTCATTAGCATTCAGAGTTCTTTTATGTATATAATATAAGTTTTTCATCCCGTAAGCATAGTAAAATTTAGTCTCACATAAAATAGGCATTATACCATTGCATTTCTTTCAAACACCATAATTTTCATAATTTTCTGGGCTGGACTGCAATTCTTACAAATTTTTTTAATGAAATTTTCGGTGAATGCTAATTAGGTAGGGTTAAATTAAATATTTGCATGAAAACTGAATCTGACATTAATTACCCTGGCTATGATAATTTTCTCAACATACTACTTTTCATCAAAATACCAGGCTTTTGTGAGATTTCGATCACAAAAAAGTGCAAAAATTTTGCTTGTACTGATAATTCCTTAGTGGTATAATTTTAACTTTTTTGAGAATAATTTATGACTAAAAGAAATAATAATAAATATAACAAATAACTTTTTAAAAAACTATCTAGAGTTTTCCATTTAATTAAATATTAAAATTATATAACATTTGTGTATAGATTTTAAGATTTTCATGGTATACAAAGAAATGAAAGTCAAAGCAAAGTAATTTAATTTAGTATTTTGATAAACTTATTAGGTGTGAGATCTAGTCTCTAGCGTAAGGAGGGTGCCAGTTTTGAAAAGGACAACTCAGCTTATCCTAAATCTCACAATTCAATTACAACACTTAAAATCTACTGAAACTCTTACTAATTCAATAAAAACCACAAAATTCAACAAGTTAAAAGCTCAAAATAAAAAAAAATCAATAATAAAATCCACAGAAAAAATCCAGAGGGAAAACTGTTGATTATTCTCCTGATTTCTGTAATAAAAGAAATGAGAATAATTTTAGTTTACTAGAATTAAATTTCCACTAACTAATATTTAATAAAACAGAATTATATTGTTGCTATAGTGTGAGAGAGATGATGTAGCAGAATTATACTTCGGCTGCAACATGCTGGAGCGTGTAAGCAGAATTATACTTCTGTTACAGCTAGTGATGAAACGCGTAGGCAGAATTATACTCCTGCTACAACGTGCTGAAGCGTGTAAGCAGAATTATACTTCTGTTACAGCGAATGTTAAAACGTGTGCGCAGAACTATACTTCAGTCGCAACGTGCTGGAGTGTGTAAGCAGAATTATACGATTTAAGAAATTCATTCAGGCATCCAAAAATATGTCGGTGGACTGAACATCAGTTCCAAATTTCATTGTTATTCACTGTAGTGGTAAAACTTAAACTGCACAGGGGCTAGATTCTGTAACTGTGAGAAAATTGCCAGTGCACACGATTTAAAACACTCACCGTGAGCGAAAGTGTACACTTAAATACTGAATGTAAATTTTTCTGTGCTGAATGTTGTTTGAGTGAGAAAATAGTCTTTTTGAAGAGGTTAAGTTCAGTTATAACAAATGAGCTACATGCATTCACTAGTATTAAGACCACTGCGGCCTTAGAAAAAGGTAAAATAAATAATATAACAAATAATTTGGAAAATAACGCTTTACAAAAAGTCACAGGTACCTCTTCAAAATTCACGACCAAAATGGCGGTCGGAAAATATCAGTTAAAGTGTACAAAATTTTGACAGAAAAACTCATTTCCATTTTTATGGAATCGGAACAAGCTGATATACGCAAAATGTTGTTTGCACGCGTAAACTCATAGTTGCGGAATTTAAATTAAATGCAAAATGAAGGGAAACTCTAGATAACTTTTGTGATGTATTCATTAAGTGAAGGGAGAAATCATTTTCTTATTTTTTTAATGCGAACTTAGAAGATTTAAAAAGATTTTTTTTTTGTATTTTTCATTTCATTTGATTAGAATATAAATATTTATTTATTAGAGCTCTAGGGGAAGACGATCGCCCCGATCGCCCCCCGCTGTATCCGTGTTCAACACACGACATATTTATATGAACGGGCTCTAATGATTTGGTTGGAAGACTGTATTGCAAAAAATATCCCTGTGAGTAGAAATCTTATGAAGCAGAGGCCCTAAACCTAAAACATACCTCATCAGATACATAGGGTGCCCATAAATTTGAGCTGAAACTACTATTAGACAAGCAAAAATTTATATGTGGGGGGGGGGGGATCCTAACGGTTTTGAGACAACGTATGTTTTTATATATGACTTTGTAAATTCTGAATGTTACACCCAATGATGATGGTTTAAAATTTGTTAGATTGATAATTGTTGGACCTTTTCTGGTTAGTCTAAAAAAATTTCCCCTCCTCTTCTCCATTTTGAAGTTATGGCTCAACAAAATTTAAATTTTGGAAGTTTTACATCGGTTTTTTTATTTAACTACTATTTTTATAAAAAAAAAATACGTCATCAACACCAATTTTTTGTATTGGATTTAATAATCCCAAAAGCTTAGCTTGAAAATGACATAAAAAAGCATTTTTGCATATGTAACTTCATTCTGAAAATATAACAAACTTGGGCAAATCTTCATTTTAAGCCATTGCAGAAGATATACAGAAGCTTTACGTAGGTATTCTACAGAATTTTATTGTCGAGGCTACCGTGTGGTACGAGATATGTAAGGCAAATGTTGCAACTTTAAACGAATTCCTTGAGTACCCAAATTTGAATTCTAAAACCATCCTATCGAGGTTAAGCGGTATGTCCATGCTCAGTGTTGAGAGAAAAAAGGTATAGGAGGATAGTGAAATTATTTATTTATTTCGCTAAAAATGCTATCTACAATGGTCAAAAAACAATATCCAAGTAAAAGCTATAAAACAGAACAATTTTTAAAAAAAATTCTTAATTGGCACTTATTGATGTGAAAGTCAATCGAATGAAAATTCAAATTAAAACTAGAGCAGATTCTAGACATTGACTCAAAGTGTCCATAGTTGGTGCGATGGGAGCACAAGTAAATAAAATCATTAGATCGTACGTGTCGAGTTCGTGAATTGAATTTAATTTTATTAAGCATCAAAGGCATGTAGATGTCACCCTTCATAAGTTGAAAATTAAAGCTTATATCACAAATTTTAATTTTCCCACGAGTTTCTAGAGTAGGAAGATGTATTTAATTTAATCTTTCGTTATAAGGAGGAAAATGAAGTCTATCCCTCCATTAGAGACCTCTTAGGGCAAAGAGTAAATATCTCCTTTGCACCCTCTCAACACGTTTTGTGTGATTTTTATACGAGGGAGACCAGACAGGACTGGCATATTCCAAAATGGGTCTAACAAGAGTGGTAAAAAGAGCTTGAGTTATCTAGACATCATCAAGTTATTTGCACAGCGCTTTACTAAACCTGACATTGAGTTCGCTCTACTAACAATGTGATCAATGTGGAGGTTAAAAGTGAGATTAGAGTCACACAATACCCCCAAGTCAGATATTTTATTAACTTTCGAAAGTAACAACCCATGCATAAAATAGACATCATTCGAAGGAACTCGCATAGGAAACATCATTTATGAATAATATGAAAAGAAGGGGCCCTACATGGCTACCCTGTGGTACACCAGAGTAAGCCGTTATTTCCTTAGAAAGAGCAGAAAGGAACTGTGTCCTAAGCTTGCGATCCTTAAGATAGGATGATAACCAATTCAACAACCAAATCGGGAAATCCAAGGATTTCAGTTTAAATAGCAGAAGAGAGTGAGGAAGCTTGTCAAAACCTTGCTGAAGTCTGTATAAATACATTGAGTTTCGCAACTACGCTCAAACGATTCGATACAAGTAGATGTAAACTGAAGTAGGTTTGTTGTTGTTGACCTTCCCTTCATAAAACCATGTTGATGATGATTAAGAGCTCTACTATAATGAAAATACAGGAATTCATACAAAGAAGCTTCAAACAGCTTGGGAATACAAAACATTTTATCGATAGGACGATAGTTGGTAACAAGCTCATTTTCACCGGACTTAAAAATTGGGATAATAAACGACTTTTTCCATAACTCAGGAAATTTACCGAGCCGCAGTGATAGATCAAATAAAAGTGTTAACGGGTAAGAAAGTGTTCCACTGCAGTTCTTTAGGACAATAGATGGTAACCCATCTGGCCCAGAGGTATAACTTGGGTTTAGCTTAGACATGGAATCCTCAACAGATTTCTGATTAATAGTGAAGCATGGGATTTCAACTTTAGGAAGTGTCGTTAAGTAATTAAAATAAGCAAAATCTATTCGAGTGCCATTAATTAAAAATGATTCACTAAAGTAACCAGCAAAGAAATTAGATATCACAGACGGATCATGACTAGTATTATCCTTAAATACTAACACAGGCAAAAATTATTGGATTTCTTTTTGGTATTTACAAAACGCCAAAATTGTTCAGGATCCGATCTGATTACATTTCTCATCTGAAACAAGTACGCATCATAGGAATGCAAAAGAGCAATATGAAATTCGCTCCTCAATAACAAAAATTGTTTTAGGTCTTCATAAGACTAAGACCGGTGAAACCTTCGCCAAGCCTTATTTCTCAGGTTGCGTAAGCGTTTAAGCTCGGCATCGTACCAAGGAGGGCACGAAGAGCCATTCCTTATAGAAGACAATGGAACACAATCTTTTAAACAATCTAACATAACATTATGTGGACGATAAATTAGAATTAAGTAGGTTAAAATCAGCTTTCTTAAAGTTAAAGGTCGGCAAGTTTTCAATCGAGGACATATCAATACTCTGGCAATCAATGCCCACTATCTATGTACTTGCCATTGAACAGCAGGAAGATTGAAACACCAAGCAATACAATCTTATCCGAGTCCTGCGCCAGATCGAATACATATCTCACAGCAGTAGTAACAGCACCATATGAAGCAGAAGGGCTACCAGGAGGAATGTAAACTGGTAGAATGTACGGTATTATAGCCCCAGGGGGGATGGATTGGGAATATCGATCCGGCAACAACTGTAAGAAATCTTTACCGCAATCAGAATACCTCCTGTGAGCACAGAAGCATCATCAGGATTACGATCTCGTCGAAAAACTTGAAAGTCATTGTCCAATAATTCAGCATCCGAAAAGGAATTGTTAAGCCATGTCTACGTTAAAATAATAATATCATGAAGAATACTAAAAGTAGAGCCGACGTGTTTTAGAACGTAGACCACGAAAATTCTGGTAATAAACTACCAAGTCTTTAGTCTCCTAATCTAATCTACCCATCTAATCAATTAGGTACGAAACGTTTTACCAGTAAGCCATCAGGCCAGAATTTAGAATCCAACAGCGACATCTCGAGGTCATCGGGAACTAGCAACTTGAAAGATGACACTGTACGATTTGAAAGGCCCTCTGGGGTCAAACTGAAGCATCTAATGCGCGATTCCGTAACACTCATTTTTGAACTCACATAGTTGACGACAGATTGAGAGGAGGTCCCATATTTCAGACGAGATAGAAAAACAGCCTTTGGGGACATTGACAAGGTTTTGAACAATTTTGGTCAACAACGTAGACACCTCAAGTTTTTATTCAAATTGTGACATTCCGTAACTTTTTTTTGTTACTGAATAAAAAATTAATTTAAAAAATACTTAATAATATTTAAAATAATAATTTTTGTGTATATTTTTTTTCCAAGCCAATGGAGTGCAAGTGCACCTCATGCAGCCTCTAGCCGCCGTTTATGATCCCATATATAGGTAGGTACTATATAGATACAAAACTTTCTCATTTATTTCAGTTTTATTTTCCACAACTAAATGACGCATATTAAACCCCACACTATTGTTTAACTAAAGATACCATTCAAATGACCCCACCAATATTAAAAAAAAAAAATAAATAAATAAATAAATAAACTCGCTGCAGGCACCCTACAAATTGCGTGACTTTTATCAATGATAAAAAATATATGACGGAACATATGTCCACCTTATTTGCACAACCACTACACATTTCTATGTTCTCATGCAACACGCATGACTCAGTTGCTTAAAGTACATCAGCTGCAATAAGTTCGTTCAAGTCTTCTTGTGACTAAAAAAATTTAATCATGAAATTTTCTGAAACATAACACCTTTGGGGTAGGAGGTGTAGATACGCATAAAATCCTTCACAGCTAAGTTCGTATTACGTTTAAGCTGATTTATTGTAATAAAAAAAAAAAAAAAACTAATTTCGTGTGACACTTAATACCTGCACGCTACTTTAGGTGACCAGATATAGTCAAGCCAACTCACCTGTGTGTAGTTATATAGAGTGCAATTTTCGCACAGACAATAAATATAAGTATAGAAAACCATTGGCAGTATCGACCATCTGTCGCATGACCCCATAATTGGCGACTCTGTCCAGTGTGCTGGCGTTGTTCCTGTTTTTTTTTTTGCGTTTTTTGTTTGGGGGATATTCTTAGTGCAGCACATGGCATGCATGCAAAGCACGACCGATTTACAGGTAAAGAACAAAAGGAACAGAACAGGTGCTAACAACCACCTACTGACAACGCGACGGCTTTCTTTTAGTATGTCTGTATCAGATAACAGACTTAAGATTCCCAGTATGCGACTTATTACGTATACTGGAAGACTTGAGGAATGTTAGTCACACTCTCAGCATTGTCTGGGCGGGGATCCACCGTATGTTCTATATTGTGCCGACAAGCATAATTATAAATGAATTTGCAAAAATTAGTTTTTTTTTTTTTGTTCGAACTATCCAAGATCTGTTGTCTGCGGGTATATTTGAAATTTGAATAAATCTTAGCTACACAAATGGAGCATTCAAAGATTACACATAGGTTACATATAGGTATATTCCCATCCCAGGGTCTTGCGACAGCATTCTAATAAGTATACCTGTCCGTATCATGTCTTTCACAAGTTTCAATGAGATTTAAATGAAAACTAATCCATCAAGAGCATTCCGTTCGGATGGGCTCATACCTGAGTATACACATTCAATTCACTATAGAAAATCCCTGTTCCCACAAGACTTTGTTGTTACACAATACGCCATTCTTGGAATATATTTATAAAATAATTTTCTTTATTTGCAAAATGAGGCAAAAATGGCTGGCTATCTTCCACATGCGCATTATACTATGTGCTGTGCATATCTCCTCAGATGATATGATGATGTAAGAAATCCTCACTACCTACTTACTGGTAGCAATTGCTACATAAAAAAGAATCATCGCGCTACATATATAGTTACTCTTGCTACATAACTATGGAGATTTCTGTAGAAGCAGCATCAGTTGCATGAGAACAATGGGCGCCATCATCATCAAAAGTATGCAGCAGAATCCAAATGAAAAAAGAATGAAGAAAAAAAAACATTTTTTTCATAGTTTTTTAATGACTTTTTATGTCAACTGTTAACTGCTTCTGTGGATTTTAAAATTTGTCATGCAAAACGTAAACGGATGACTTCGAGGACAGAACACCATTATGATGATGGTGGTGTTGGTGGTGGTAATCCTTTGCAGATGATTTATTGTCATCATCCATTTAGAGATCCTGTGTATGAGAGAGAGAGAGAGAGAGCAGCTTTTGATGATTTTCAAGTAAGTGGAGCAGGATTTTCTGAATTACTGAAAAAATAATGGCGATGAAGTTTGCTGGTAGGTTCACTTGATAAATTAATTAGTAAAAAAGGATGAAAATTTTGTTGTTTATTAAATCTGTCAAGAACCATTTATAATCTATTTTATTCCAGTACAGAAACATGCCGCATGCTGGACAAGTATTATCTTTTGTTAACTATGAATTTTTGATTTTGTTTATACAAAGTCATCACGGTACAATTTTTGTATATATATACTTGGTCAATCTGTATTTTAATTTTTACGTGAAATTCTGTAGTAGTGAGAAAGCTTTTGTAAAACCATATTCAAGGCTACTTCACATCAGAGCAATTGCTCTTGTGATTAATTGTGTGGTTGAATGGATTTCATAGGGATGGAAAATATACAATAATTGTTTGTATACTTAATTGATTACAATCAAGTTTTCGAATGTTGAAGGATAGAGAAAACTCTACATTAGTTTTCACTATATTTTTTTATTTCAATTAAAATACACAACAATACACAGTAAAAAAAGTAAAAAAGCTAGAATTGATCTAACAAGGAGAGGGTCCCTACTCATCATCACCGATTTCGTTCAAATTCACAGTATATGTATATTGGGCTTGATTAGAAAAGAAAGTGATGCAAGTGGAAACTGTAGCCAAGCGAAACCGAAATAATGCAATTTAGATAAACCCGGAGTTAAAATTAACACTATTCGGAAAACTTTGATAATTACCATCTTGCGGGTATATTCGCAACATTTAAGCCACTTTCTTTTCATTACAATTATCTATAGTCTGTTATCTTTCATATACTGAAAACCAGGAAGTCATAATTCCTATTAGTTTAGAGCATTTTCTAAAATACGATTGCGAGGTTTGTTAAATTACCTTCACCTTACAATAATTAGCTACTGTAAAGTTACGACCCTTTATCTTTAGGCGAAATTGCAACCTATTTTCAAAATTATTTTTGCTAAATTCATTCTGAGTTTTATATGGGGGATTCGTATGGCAGCGGGTTACAGAGCAGTAACCCACCACCATATATTATTATAATAATAAAAAAAAAAACAATTAAAGAAAAATATTATTCTATGTACAATATTCGTACACAATCTCATCAAAATCGGATGATAAATGCCATCTCAAAAGGTCATTCAAATATTTCAATGGGAAAATTTTTTTCATTTCCCGAATTCGGGTATTCTGAGGGAGGTGAGGTAAATATTATCCGATTCGCAAAATTCCTTTTGATATTTTTTTCAGATATTTTGAACATATTCTGCCTCCCCTTCTGATTAAGTTGCGAAATTTCTGTCTGAAAAATTCATCTCTTCTGCCTCCCCTTCTGATTAAGTTGCGAAATTTCTGTCTGAAAAATTCATCTCGATTATGTTTTCCTATAACTTATCGATTAATCCAATTTTTGTTATTTTATGGATGCGCTTTTACAAAGAGACCTGTACCTGTACAATATTTCAGGAAGATCGGATGTCATTTAACCGATTTAAAAAAAAAATTAAATATGTAAAAATTTCATACCCTCTTTTCGCCATATACCAATAATCTTTGAAAACGCACGAAAATGCCACTTACATAATCGAAAAACTACATACCTGCTCTGTGTTTGCTATTTTATCCGAATGAATTTGGCACTTTCGTTCAAGTTCTGTTGGAATTTAACCACGACGATTCTCGCGAAAATTTGCAAATTTGAGCATTTTTCATTGGGTAAGCCTACAAAACCCCGGCCTTCCTTACATTATGGATTATTTCAGTTTTGCTTGATTATCGGGATCTCTCACTTGCGTCACTGTCATTTCTAGTCAAGCCATACTTATACTGTGAGTTAGGACGAAATCGGTGATGACGAGTAGGGAATCTCCTTGTAAGACTAATTCTTATGATACCCTAGATCAGTGTTTTTCAACCTTTTTCATTGAGTGGTACCCTAGACTGAAAAATAAAAAATAGTGGTACCCTTGACCAGCGGCAGATCTAGAATCTGAATAAGGGGGGGGGGGGGGGCTATGGACCAAATGAATTTTGTGGCGAAAACGAATATCACCCGAAATGCTGGGGTGGGGTCCGGCAAGGAGGGAGTACTCCCCAGCAGAAGACATTTTTTAAAATTTACAGTTTGTAGTAGCATTTTAATGAAAAAAGCAAGAAAAAAAACGTTTCTATATGCCAAAATCAAAATTTAAGTCTATTGAATTTTGTCGAAATTCCTAGAAATCTGAGCCTGACGTGATGCACAAATTTTTTTAATTCCAGGCGGATTATTATAATCTGTTTTATAAATTTTGATGGACGTAAGAGCCGAAAATCCAAGTTCACACAAATGTAAAGTCGAGAATTGCAATAATATTATGAGAGCTCTTTTAGCTAATTGAGGATACTTTGGCTTTATGTATACTTAAAATTCCTTAATTTTCAATTCCTTATATTTCATATTTAAATTGCCATCAGTCTTCAATTAGTGCTTTTTGCTCTTCAAAATTTATTTTTACTTCAATAACATCCAAAATGAATGGATTTTTTATTCAATCGTAATCCTCAGCACATATAAAGAAGGAAAGTAGTGACTTATATTATTGAGTAAAATTTATATATGTTCCGATAAAACAGGGAGGTACTATTTTAACATTTGTCATAGTAGAAAAATGTTTAAACATGCTTACATTGACTTCTTTTATTTCTCTTAACCATAAATTTAATTTATTGTGCAAACTCTTTATTTTGCCAGTTGCCTTGCATACTTATATTTACCGTATTCAGTATTTCAAATATGTCCACCAAGTTTGCTAATTTGCTGCACCAATTAAGACTAGCAAACAAACAACAAAATCATCGCTTCTTTTCTTACTAGATATCTCATCGTAAAATAGAACTGACAATGAGTTATCTTGAACTACACTTAAGTAAATTTCCAAGAAAACGCTTAAACTTTGCTGCACCCCAATCGTAGCGCCATGGCACCCCAAGATGCCGCGGCACCCCGGTTGAAAAACACTGTCCTATATTTTTAGAACGGTTCGTCGGACAGAAAAAATTATTATAACCAATTTTATAGGATTTCATATTCTGAACAAGTTTTTAGTACAATAAAAATGCCTACGACTGATCATTTTCACAGTATCCGTAAAAAACCAAAATGTTTATATGGCAACACCAAAAGGAGATTTCCCGATTTACTCCATTTTTAATTTTTTTTTTTTGCTATTACTATGCAAACACCTTGTACCAAACTTCAGCTCTCTATGTCGACGCGTTCTCAGGCAGTGTCCAAATTTATAGTGGAAAAAGAAATTTTTGTATGGCAACGAACTTAATTTTCCTTTTTTTTTTAAAGTCCGCGTACAAAATTTCAAATCTCTAAGTACACGCGTTCTTGAATTATCGCGCGCGCGGACGGACGGACAGGCGGACATGCAAAAATCAAAAGAACTTTTAATTTTATGCGTTGGTGTCCAATCCATTTTTCTCTACAATCATTATTTCTATTACAAACGAAATGACAAGCTTAGTATACGCTACAGATTTCTTCTAGGTTATAAAAATCAGTATAAATTTACCATGTTTGCAGCATAACCCATGATCATGGAGATTTAAATTTTTTACCCGGAATGGTGCAAAGATTCCCCTCTATATACGAATAATAAGATATTCGCTGCTAGGTTCCATAATTCAGTGCCTATTTTATTACATCCCATGCCGTTATTAATTGCACGTGTATTAGTAACGTGCCGTTTGAAAATATTTTAGCATTGTGCTTTATGGGGAATCAAGGACGTTTCATATTTAAAAGTGTACATTGAATAAACCATGCTCCTGGTAACGATAATTCTATTAACTACTTATAGGTCCAAATGTTTACTTGTACGACATTAAAAATAATTTTTAGCATTTCAACAAAATTACAAATTTCTTCCTCATTTTCCTAAACTCTTCCCATTATGCTGGACAATACTTAAGTACTACGTAAAGTACATTTTCGTTACTTAAGACTTAGTACTCAATGCTTTTGAAATGCCCTACTTAGTACTTGAACATAAGTACTTGTACTTAAGACTTAGTTTTGTACTTAAGTACCAAGATTTTTACTTAAGTATTTCTGAGTCTATTAAGTACCTACAAATATCTAACTCTTCGTAGAAAAGCAAACTCTCTAGTGCAACTCCTTTTTTGTTGAGTTTTAAAGCACGCAAAGAACAGTCAAAGAATGTGCCGCACTCATGCATCAAGGCAGAACCTTAGACAAACTAAATAACATACACACAAGACTTGGCAAGTAGAACAAAAACCAGTAACATCTCGCTCGAATTTAAAATCGACGATACCTCGGCTTGATGACATAACCACTGACATATATGTATAATATGGATTGCAAAAAGTGGGCTTACTTCTATATTGCTGACTCTTTCGGCCTAAACACCAAGTACCAACTGAAAGAGAAATGAAAACAACAAATAAACTAGTGAATTCGTTGAAATAAATATTTTTAAAGTAATCATTTGGGGTTATTACTGACAAAAACTGTTTTATCAAACACAATGTATTCATTAGATAGACACAAGAAATTCTAAATGTTTTATTAAAGTCACTTCCCGAGCTGTGTGTTCACTTTTTCAACCTCCAGCCAATGATTTTTTCAATGTTGGCACCGACTTAAGAACTCTTTTTAACACAAGCAATTATGTCCACGTGAAATAGAAATGTAAGCAATCCATATTATATACGTCAGTGGTATAACCAAGGGTAAGCAAGCAATGCCTCGCTCGAATATAAAATCAACGATGCCTCGACCTGATGTAGGGAAGGCCTCAATTTTTTCTTAGAAATGTGCTGGAAATTTTTTCCTTAGAATTATTATGCATTATTGGAGGCGATAATGGGTGCTTGGGCGGACCTCTAATAGTTTTTGTGAGTGTAGCAAGGAGAGGTGAAAGTCTTACTCTACTTGCAGCACCGAAAACTATGAAAAACTATAAATAGTAGCCACTGATTATTATAAATATATACTATAGTTTTCAAAAAGTATTGATTTATTAATATCTATTAACTCGATAAACTTCATTATATTACTGCCAACGTACAAAGATTCTAAAAAAGTACTTCAAAAAGTACTCAGTACTTTTTATAGACTTAGTACTTAGTTGCAAGTACTTTTGATACATGCGGTACTTGTACTTGCGCTGAAGTACTCAGGCCTTCGGTACTCATTTTTGCCATATAAAATTCCTGCCTTGGAAGCTTGTTGAAGTCAGCTTTAACATAAGTTTTAACATCCATAATGCAGCAGTAGAATTTTGTTAGGAAACTTTCATACAAAATCCTTCCCCTGGAGAATTCAACGTGATTCTTTTCTTGTGTTCTGTCCGGTGTTTTCTGAACATGGAAAATTCGTAAGCCTACTCTTCTTTTAATTCGATGGCCCGTAGCAGATAATTCTCCAGCCTTATCAACCATATCTCTCAACGACATGTTGGGATTTCGTTTAAAATTGTCTACCTGTTCAAATTTTTGGTGCAAGAAACCTGACTTCCTTCCTGAACCGAACTTTGTCTGGACACGGCAAAATTTCCGAAATATACAGAGAACATTTTGGATGGTCGTCATCGTGATTTTTAACTTTTTATCTAAAGGTCGATCCACACTTACCGGCACAGCACGAACCGGGACAGACACCGGCCGGCACCGACATTTTTCCTGCACTTATAGCGACATAATGTGGAAAGGAAACTTTCAATTAAGGAAGATATCGAGAGAAAACTATAAAAATCTGATTCCATGTTCAGTTCGCAGCTAGACCAGCAACCGACAAATGCCGTTCTGATTTCTAGCCACCGAAAGCGACCGGCAATGAAGTTTCCGTTACGTGCTGGTATCTGCCGATGCCGGTTGATGTGAATTAGCTAACTTAGTTTCATATAGAAACATTTTGCCTGGCTCTGTGCAGGTTCGTGCTGTGCCGGTAAGTGTGCATCGACCTAAAGTCTCTTTGAAACATATTCGAATTTTCCGTATATGTGGAAACCATTAATTTGTGACGTACTTCTTGGCTGACTTCTATTTTCACTACACAAGATCTTTGCACTTAATGTTTTGCAAAGTCAGTCAAGTCAAGTGAAGTACGTTTACGTCATTTTCCTATTGCAGTTGTTGTAGATTACCCCCGATGTTCGCTTTATTGTTCACTTTGTTCCTTGGGGCTCATATTTATCCCTGAGTTCGATTACATTGCATCTTTTGTCCTCTCGATGAAAGTTGTGCTTTGGTCTTTCTGGCAACTTTTCGTTTTGCTGATGCGTTTTATCAGCCGTACTGATTGTCATTCTCCTTTTGGAGTTAGTTGTTAGATGTTGAGCAGGGTAGGGAGATAGGAGGAATGGATAGTGGATTGTAGGTAGAGTTAAGAAATCGATGGTTCCTAAATATTGGTTGTCTTCAGAGACACTCTCTGAGTAATCGTGACTGATTACCCGCGGTAGTAATCACCTTTATGGTCGTAGAAAGTTATTCTAGCATCATCTAGCTGGTAGATGTTTGTACCTTCGATCTTTGTTAAGAGCAGGGGTGAGAGGTAATTAAAGTTTGTCACTATGTGAAGGTCCGGCAGGTTGCCTATAAGTGGGTTTGGATGATTTGGTATTTTTTGAACTTGCTTAGTCGCAAGTTTAAATAGACACTCCTGGTTGGCTGCCTTATAAACTACTCTGATGGGAAAGTATTTTCCGTTGGCTCGTCTATGCAGTCCCGTACAATCTCTAAGAATCTTCCTTTCAAACTTTCGGAGTCTTTCCATATAGGTGAGAGAAATTGTATGCCAGATAGGGAAGCAGTAACTGATCAGGTCTTATGAGTTGTTTATACTACAGAAATTTGGTCTCAATTGGGAGGGCGTCCCTAAGGTTTATTATTGGACTAAGTAAGATGTATGCTAAATTGGATTTGCTAATGGTCGCTTTAGCATGGTCCTTGAATCTTAGAAGTTCATGGAATTTGATAACCAGGTATTTTGCACTTTGTATGGGCTACATTTTTCCCCTGTTGTATATTTGGCCTCAATGGTCTTGGATATTGCAGATTGGCGGTTTCGCACAGTACAAAGGTTCCGAATGCAGAGTTTTGGACATTTAGTTTGATCCCCCACTTTCTGTGGTGGTAAGAGTATAACTTTTGAAGGTGAAGGTTGACTTTAAATTTGGGCAGTGAGATTGGGCATACGTGAAGGTGCCATCAGCTTATAAGAGTGTTGTCCCATAATGTCTTGCAAATATAAGTATCCACCCTTTTATAGATGCAAGCCTATCAGCATTTTCCAATTTTATTTAGCTTGCGGAGGGGACAGGCGTTCGGTTTTTTTTTTTTTTTTTTTTTTTTGTCTTCTGTATCAGTCTTTAACTAATAATGTAAGGCAAATATTAATAAACCTAAAATTGAAAACCGCCAACTGCTGTATTTATAGAAAAATAAAAATTTACATGTATTTTCTAATTATACCTACACCTCTACACTACCACAACGCCTTCATAGGCTTTTCAGCTTTGGTTTAAAAAATTCTGCATAAATTAATTTGCCATGCGCAATTCACATGTCAGGTTTATAGCAGGATTAGCTAGGTATAAAGTAGAAAAAAAAATTAATTTAAATAATCTTTACATGAATATCCTAGAATACTTCCCAAAAACAAAATAATTTCACTAAGAAAATTCACTCAGAAAATTTTCAACCTTTGTATAAACAGGACGAATTGGTTGTCGAGTGAAGGAGAAATTAACAAGAGAAAATAACAACAATACAAGAAAGTTACAAGTACCCTCAAAAGGACTACAAAATTAAAGTTGACCTATAAAGCTTCAATTATCACCGTTTCCAATTATAACTACAAATGTCCTCTATCCATGTTGCTAACTTTCAAAATTAATTATGAACTTTTATACATATTTATAAGGAATAGGAGGGCAATTAGGTCAAACTCAACATAAATGACAAATTTAGCACTTTTGTAGTTTTTTTTTTGTGCAAACATTCAGAGCGTAATTGCACCCATGTCAAATTTTTTTTTTATTCAATTCGATCTATGGCTCCAAATTTAGACTTTTAAAGAATTCTGAATTGGATAAAAACTCTAAATTGGTCTACAATTATTTACGATAATCGATTTATGTGACCTCAATCTTCCACAAAAACCTACTCACAAACATTTTTCCTTCAATTTTTATACTTTTGTTCTGTATCTGATCTCTCAGCAAGAAACTAAGACTAATTTGGATTTTAAAGTGTAGACGAACCTTGTGAATTAATACCTACTTAAACCCAATTCAGGTAAACAATAGTCGTTTGAAATTTTACAAATATTTTTTTTCTCGTTGTTATCTAACTTTTATTATCTTTAGCCCACTCCTACTTTTGAGTACAATTATCATTTTATTTTATTATTAAATAAGGCGAAAAAGCTCATTAAAAACTTCTTTGATTATAAACTTGTTGTATTTTTATAGATACCACTAAAAATGTATTTATCTTTTTTTTTTATTATATTATTTAAATTTTATACAAAACCAGTAGGAATCTGGAAGGGGCAATTATTACCCGTTATGACTACATTAACTCCAAAAGTCTCCATATGAATATTTCTTAGCCGGAGATGAAATTTTATATTTCCGGTATTTTAGCAATAAAAATTATCTCTTAAAGGTGTAATCAAATTTTACGATTCATCGATATTATGGCTTAATCTTTATCCATTTAATTAAAAGGGATAAAAATTTATTTTTAGTATTTATGTATTACAATATGAACAATGCGGTGTTGTTAAAAAATATTTTTATCATAATTCTCTTGTTTGCTACCCTAACTATGGAGAAATTAATAATTAATTTTATCCAACGGAAATAACAAAAATGTTTTTTTTCCTGATATAATATTTCACAAAGGACTTGTTTACGCTCCCTTAGGCTTTCATTATGAGTGATTAATTAATTAATGATGTGAAGGAAATTTTAAAGTGTTTTTAAATGAATTTCACACACACACAATTTTTTGCATGTTGATCGAGAGTGAGATTTTCCTTTATTTCTGTCTACATTTGTATGAGATTCTTTGTTTGGGATTTATTTCTTTATTTTTTTATATGAAATTAATTCAAAGGGCGTGTACTTTGGCACTTAATTTTATTTACCACTCTTAGTACTTACCAATACATATGGGTTATTTCGTAGGAAATGAATTGGATTTCAATCCGACGATTTTCGACCAATTTCGTTATTCAATTTTTCAATTTTCAATTTCAATTTATTTCAACAATTGGCAATGTACAAATGGTCCTAAATTTTATTTGTTTTGTACCTATAAGTTAAAACAAAATAATAAATAAAAACAAGACGCATCTTAAGTTATTCAAACTTATATCTAGACAAAGAAACTAAAACTGCAATGGCTGCAGTTGGCGCAGATAGAAATGTGTATAAGGCGTTTCATATCAGCAAGAACCAATACTCTTCAGTACGGCCAGTTCCTGTCTGCCGCAGACGTAAGAAGAAAGTGCTGAGCAGACCCCATACATAGTCTCAGTATAAATTCTGAGTATGAATCATGTTAGGCGAAATACTACGTATTTACTTTAGCGATTAGCCAATACAGCCCTATAGGCGGGACTAACCTGCAACAGGCACGAACTGGCCGTACAGTAGATTATTCGTTCCTGCTGATACGAAACGCGCTATATATATTGTTATATCTAGACCTACAAAACTACAAGAATAAGGAAAAAATTTCATATAAGTAAAAAGAAATATTCAAATATATTAAAATATATAATTACTATAGGAAGAGAAGTAAATTAATACGTTCTGATTGAAGGTGTTCAATGTACTTGACATAAGCGATACAAGGCAACTAGCATTAGGCAAAATAAAGGTTACTTTCCGATTGGAACGAGCGAACGTAAGTAAGTCGAACAAATATTAAGTTGCGCAAGTTTGATAATTTTAGCCACGGTCGAAGCTGCAAATGAGCTTCAAGAATATAGCCGAAGTCTTAAGAAGCGTGCTGTGAGACATGATCAAATCTACAGAATCAAGCCTATCATAGATCTTACACCCATAAGTTATAAAGGGAACCAATATTGTACGCACTAAATGCAATCTGGTTTCAGTAGGTGCATAGAATATTGTGGCTGATATCGAACGAAGGCCACCGTACATTCTGCGCATGACAAACTTAATGTGATCGTTTCACTGCAAGATCTTATTAAAAATAACCGCAAGATTGCGTACCGATTCAGCATATGGAATTGTGTTATTATTAAGATTGATCGGACGGAAGTACGACATGTCAATAGAAGTCCTGTAAATAAGCCTTCAAATTCGCTGGATTGATAAGAAGATTATTTAGGACGGTTCACTGGTGAATTCTCTTGAGGTCTTCATTCAAGCAGCTAACGACATCCTCAATTAAACTAATAGGCCTAGAAAGATACGGCTACACATCATCTGCAAAAAGGTGCATTTGGCAATGCTTAGGACAGGTAAAAATATCATTGATGAACATAGAAAAGACTAATGGACCAAGGACTGATCCCTTAGGAACCCCAGATACAACTGAATGTGGAGATGAATTCCTATCATCTGAAAACACCATTTTCACATGATTAGATATGTAGGACTAGACAAATTTCGCAGTAATTTGCAACGAGAATTGAAAGTTATCTACAAGTGTCTTGCAATGTAATGACTGGTTAACAGTATTGAAGGCCTTGGCAATATCGGGAAAAACTAAACCCGTAAATTTATCCTCATCAAGAGTTATTCGAATATCATTAATCACTTTCAGCATAGTGAAGGTACATGTACAGTTGAGTCGAAAGCCAAACGAAAAATCATGTAACAAGTTGTTGAAAGTTAAGTAGTTATGAGATAAGAATACAACTCATTTTTTCTTCTACACCGATGCATGTTGTCTGAATTAAAGGACTTTGAAATCCTTATAATACATCGATATTTGGTTTACTGATTTTTATTCAAAAAATCATAACTTTTGTCCTAATTATCACAGAGATATAATCTTTAGATTATTTTAAAAACTAACGTACAGTCTTTCAGGGAAAATTATTAAAAGAATAACTTTTAGAAGAAAAAAAAAAAACAAAAGTATATAATAAATATATCCTTTATCCTTGAACATCTCAAAATGCATCTGTTTTTGTTTTTGTTTTTTTTTATTTTAATTTTAAATTAATGCGCATAATGTTTTTAGTTAAACTGTTAAATTTCAAAGTACGAACGAGAAATTTTTTCGTCAATGTAGAGGAAGACGGGGCATAAACGGCGCGCTGGGGCACAACGGGCTAGGCTTATGTTTCTAAGACCGAAAAGACTTAACGCGAAGTTGTTGCCGAAAGGCGATTTCTCGTCCCGTGCACTCCTACATTCATTGATATAGCACGTGGTACAAATTGTATGCTGTGTCCTACCAACAAAAATTAAAAAAGTTTTCTTATTTGTTTGTGGAATAGTGAAAAGTAGGTTCAACCATTAAGGGTTCCGTAATTGTTATTTATGTATAGTATATAAAAAAAAAACTGTTTTTTTTTGTGTTGTTAGTATTGTGCAGTATTAACTGAGATTCAAAGAAAATTCTTTAAATAAACACAAACACAAATCAAAAACCAAAATTGGGTAAGTGCAAGGGGCATAACGGGGTCCTTTTTGCTGAGTAGTTTGGGGCATAATCGGGTCTTTGCCCCTCTGCATGTGTTTACTTTAGCTTTCTTAACTAACTTTATGTGTAGTACTATTGAATTAAATGTTTCCTTATGCAAGACTGAATAACGATTTTAAAAGCAATTTGAATTGATTTTTAATAAATCAAATCAAACCTCATTTTGTCTCAATATAAACCCTATTATGCCTCAAGTGTTGGGCAAAACGGGGCTTTTTATTAACCCTTAAGTAGGCGCATGAGGTGAGAGCAAATTTAACCGCGAAAAACATGTACAACTCATTCCCTCTCAACCTTGCGTCCTCCAGTAGCTTTTTATCTTAGAACACTATTTTGAAAATCGTCGTACTCGCGCCGCTGCAACGTACGCCTGCTTTTGTACTATAGTGAAGTGTGACCCCATGCGACCTCTTACGTAATTTTTTTCCGAAACTTCGAAATTTCGGATGAGTTCTAACGAAAATAAATAAAATGTTGACATTGTAGTTTTGAGTGAATAGTGTAGCTTTTCTACTCTACTCCGAATAGTGGTTCTTATTTTTTTTACTTTTCTATAAAGACTGGCAAGAAGTTTCTCAGTATTTAATATAAAATAATTGTTGTTTTATTTTTGTGTTAAGAGGGGTCAATACCAAGATTTGCAAGTTTCGTAAAGGTAACGAAGAAGTCTAATAAATAACGTCGGCAAAAATTAAAAAAGAAAGGTACTGGAATGGAGATATTAGTTCGTAAACTTATTAAGTTTCTGGTTGAGGATGTGAGGGTCTAAGGATTTAGATTTCGAATAAAAAAACTATACTTCTGAGCTTGATACAAATTTATTCCTAATTTAAGTAAGTCGAAGCCGAGCGCGTATAAGTTCTGTTCAGCAACAAAAACCGATAACGAATGGAGTCTCGTATTCACTAAAAGCAAAATGATCATGATAACAATAGACAAGTTAACGGTTACATAGATTCTAAGCAGTAGGCAATTCAATACTACACAAAGTAAAGCAGACAATTTACTGTAATTATGACTAATTAGTATGTAGTTGGGTCCATATATAAATGTAGACTATGCAGCTAAGGTTATCACGATGGTGATAATTGATCTTTAACAGGTGAAAATTGAAGTTTTTTAAATCAAATTCGTTAGATTGTGACTATTTTAGAAAGATAAAGCCTAGATCTAGCAAATAACGTCGAGTTTTTCATTTTTAGTGGTGCTTTTTTTTTAATTATTTGACTCTAATAGTACTTGGTTTTTTTTCCCGATATTTCACCGACGAGAAAGTGCAATATTTCGTTAAAAGTTGTTGAAATACAAAGCAAAATAGTATATTTAAAAATTATGTGCACAAAAAATTTAGGAGAATTCTCGTTCAAAATTTTCAATTTATTTGAACTATAAAATTCATTTTTCGACTTAAATTGTGGCATATGGGGTTTTTGTCTTTTACGCTAGATGTCTCTAATTTGGTCTGTGGTCAAGGTCTAGGCTAATTTCATGTGAATTTTCTCACTTTCAGGACACAAACCTACTTATAGTAAATTTTATTGCTTACATGCTCGCTGGTATATAAATTGAAACTAGAGCTGAAAGTATCCGGATAATTTACTATCCGGATTATCCGAGATAATTAGGATCCGATCCCAACTATCCGGATTCGGATCCAAATAATCCGGAATCAGATTCGAACTATCCGGATCTAGACTAAGCAAAAAAAGGTCAAAATTACCTTCAGTTTGAAGCAATATTGGGAAAATATAAATTTCATGATATTCTCATTTTCTCAATGAAACAACACAATTTTGAAGCTTTTTTGCGTATAGTTTGGATCCGGAACCGCATAGTTCGAATCTGGATCCGGACAGTTCGGATCTGGATCCGGATCTCAGGAATCGGATAGTTCGCAGATTCGGATATTCGGATATTAGCAAATTCGGATCCAATTTTCAGCTCTAATTGAAACTTTTGCTGAGTACTGACTCCTCTTAACTTAAAGAGTAGTTACCTATTTGTTTTTCAGTTTTTGTTAAAAAAATAAGATTTAGTTAGTTTTTGTATTTGAATGTTTTGTGGTTTACTTAAATTTCTAGAAAGAAATTTTGGGTCACTGCTGTCCCCATGCGGCCACTTGTGTGATTTTCCTAGTGCGCCTATTTAAGGGTTAATATTATTATTTAAGAAGACGCTGCTTATTTTATCCCTTCTTGGGACTCAATTGTTAACTCATAATATGGCTTTGTATTAGAAATAAATATAATAGCTTAAAGGCCCTTACATACCCCGTTATGTCCCATGTTTCCCTACGTGAAATCAACAATTTTAAATGGCCTTGCGCACCTCATTTCCAGAATATTATTATTATTATTTTTTAGCTATTTCACATGAAATTCAATTCTTATCGGAAGAAAACTTTCTAATAAAATGTAAAATTGAACAATAACATTAGATTCGCTCTCAGCACAGCAAAGAAGACCCTTTCGCAAAACATAATAGAATATGTGCGAGTTTATTGAAATTGCATTATATTCAAAAAGCTCATTTCTTTTAGTAATTTCGTATTGAAATTCCTTTACCTATGACTGTTATATTTTGAATAATATCACACAAAAAATGTTCTTATCCGCGATGTGCAGTCTCATTGAACATCAACCGAAAATTTACATTTTATCCTATGGTCTACAGGTTGTGCGTCAATTAATGTCAGGCGGGATGATTGGTTCGAAAATTGAATTTTTTTATGGGACCAGTCATAAAACCTTTTTATTTTTATACAAGGGAGAAAAGTCGACTTTTATCCAGAAGAACAAAGTATTTTCTTACCATTCTTGGTAAAAGTTTACGTTAGAAAAATAAAAATTAAAAATTGTGTTTTACACAAATTTGGATTCTTGTCATATCTTGTTTAATTTTCAGAGAATATGTACCTAGCTAATGAAAATGAAATTAATTTCAAGATTAAAGGAAAAAGGGAGTTGTACGGGGTCACGTACTTGTGGAGAATTGAGATAAGATAAAATTAGTGAAGTTGTTTTAATTTCGTTTTCCTTTTATGTTTTTTTTTCATTAAATTATTTTTTTAATTCAACTTTGAAGCGTCGCTTAATACTATAAACGGTAAAACTTTTCTAGGTTTAGTGATTGAATAAATAACTAATAAGGAAACGGCATATCGGGTGAAAACCTGAGCCACTTGGCAAAATGTATTAGTGTGGCTGTGTTTGTATTCGTTTCGTCATGGCAGTAATGAAATCCGGAGGGTAATAAGGCCCACATTTAAAAATTCCTACTAAAATGAATCTCAGCAACCTCATACTTTATGCTCGCATGCATTAATTCGACACGAACACCGTCGAAGGTTCGTCCGGCACCTCGCCGCACTGCCATCTTGCCTTAACGAACGGTACGTCAACGAGAGGAGTACGGCTGTGTGGAATTATAATTTTCGCCTAAACAAAATCATAAATTATGTTGTTTAATTAATATTTCCACATGTAGTAACTTGTTTAGTTTGAACGTTAGTTAATGTAGTTTATGATTTCGGTATTTTTTTCGCTAAGCATTATGTTTATTAGATAAATGAGTAATATTGTAAAATCTTGTAATAGGTCTAATAAGGCCCAGTCGAGTAGACTGTGGGCCTTATAACCCTTCCTAACCTATATTCTCAATGAAACTAATGTTCCTATATAGGATTATGATTCTGACATTATTTGTGTTCCAAAGAATAAAGACTGTTTGGATTTACTCTGTTGTACGTTAAGAAATTTATAACTAGAGCTTTTAGGGGCCTTATTATCCCTCTGGGGGGTAAAAAGGCCCATTTTAAATTTTATTCAAAATTATTAAAAATAACCGAATTTTGTTGATTTTCTTTCAAGTTTAAAGGAATCATTCCTTTGATTAAGATTTTGAAAAATTAATTTTTGCTTTTAGGCCTTATTATACTGTGGTAGTTCTATAAGGCCCATGGCAGAGGTTTTATAAAACTGAAGTATTTTTTAATGCTTTTCTATTTTTTTAGTTGTGCAAATAAATAAACTTCACGGAAAACTTCTTTTTGTAGTTCTATATCACCAAATATTTGATTTATTGCATTTTCAAATTAGGTGTGCCTTATTTTCTGCAGGTCCCTTAATTATTATCATCAATTTAAAGTTCGTGGACTTACTATATAACACCGGGGCGCTCTATATACTAGTGTTCACGATTGCCTTAACATAACCTAAACCTTTATCCATAGCTATAATCTTTTTTTATGTGACTTTTTCACAATTTTAAATCCTTGTCCTCGAAATTTAATTATCTTTATCTGAAGTTTGGACTTTGTTAATAAATTCGTTCATATCAGATAACATCAACTAGTTAATCCCACATTCTTTGCAATGTAGACTTATTTCGATAAGTGTCTGTGTCTGATGTAGTAGAAGTAGTACCTAGTAGTGTCAGAAAATACTTAATGTGATCCATAAATTCAACGACAGCATTAGGCTGGTTACCAAAGTGTAATTGTGAAGGGTAAAAAAGTAAAATATAATAACAGGCAAGGACCGGACGAAAATTTAGTTAAGGTGATGATTAAGACAAAAAAACAAAAAATTAAATACGAGATAAAGTGAAATTGCGAAATGCAGATGCATACTCAAGTACAAACCTCACTAAAGAAAAATAAACGACTTTCAAAGTACCCAAATCAATAAGTTCCCTAGAATTCCGTTTTAAGAACCCCACGTTTCTATTTGCTCTAGAAAAAATCGTTTCAATGTGGGGGACAAAAGATAATTTTCTATCAAATGTAACCCCCAAATTCTTCACCTCACTAACTCTCCGAAGAGGATTATTATTGATTTTATAATTAAATATGACTGGATTTAAATTCCGATGGAAAGACACGATCTTACATTTTGAAATATTAAGATCAAGTTTATTATTAGCACACCAAACAAAAAAATTATCAATGTCACTTTGAAGAAGTATAAAATCATTTGTAGACGCTATTCTAGTATAAAGTTTGAGATCATCAACAAAAATAGCAAATTGGAAAAATGAATATGATTAACTACATCATTAATAAATAATACAAATTACGCCTATACAGGGTGTTTCCTCCATGGTGGTTCATAGAGCAGGAGGTGATAGTACTCACCTAAACAAACAAAAAATCGTATGGCAGGGGGGGGGGGGGCATATCAACCGTTTCAGAGTTACAGGGTGATTAAGAAAAAAAGCTAGTTTTGCACAAAACACCCTGTATCTTAAAAAGTACAGGCTGTATGCAGAACTCCATGGCCTTTCGAACGACTGCTCAATCAGCCCCATGGCACTCTCCCCTCAAGAATTATCGTTGTCTAAACTCAAAATTTCGGATTTTCTTACCATTTTTGTTAATTTAACTACTATTATTTTTGCAAAAAGGTCATTAATATAACTTTTTTTTATAAAAACTGTAAGCTGTAGACACTCCTCTTTAATATGACCTATTACACCCAATGTGCTATCTGAAGCCCTTTAAGAGTTATTAGCTCTAAACCTATTCTAAAACCTATTTTCAACGATAATTTGTTCCCTTAGCACGTCATTTTACAAAATATCGTCTAATTTCGGTGTGACCTGAATAGGTTATGAGTTAATAACTGTTTAAAGCCTGGTGTTAACACATAGGGTGTAATAGGTCAACTTAAAGAGGAGAGTCTACAGCTTACAGTTTTTATAAAAAAAAGGTATGTTAATGACCTTTTTGCAAAAATAATAGAGGTCAAATTAAAAAAAAAGGTAAAAAAATTCGAAATTTTGAGTTTAGACAAACATAATTCTTGAGGGGCGAGGGGTACGGTTCTGGTTGAGCAGTCGTTGAAAAGACCATGAAGTTCTGCATACAATGAGCTCTTAACTGTGACCATATGCCCTGTACTTTTTAAGATACAGGTGATTTGTGAAAAAATAGCTTTTTTTCTTAATCACCCTGTAACTCCGACACGGTTGATATGCCCCCCCCTGCCATACGAATTTTTGTTTGTTTAGGTGAGTACTATCACCTCCTGCTCTATGGACCACCATGGAGGAAACACCCGAAAAAGTATAATTTCACAAAATTTCCATGTAAATTTCCATGTAAATTTTTAAGAGAGAAACAAATCTATTGAACTATACATCAAGTGTGCGATCCGGCAGGTGTATGCGCGATTTTTTCTCAAATATTTCTTTTGCATTCGTAAAATACCTTCATAACACGTTCCTCTATATTAATTCTCCAATTCTCTTAAATCGAGCTTGGATTGATATCGCCTAGCTTATGAAAAATAAAAGGGTCAATTTTTTTTTTGTTTTTTTTTTTTTGTGAAAAGGACTGTCGAATTAACTCGTAAACCATTAGATTAGACTTGTGAAGAGGTGTGTAGGCTTTAGATTCACAATCACTGCGACCTGAAAGATCTATTGTGAGTCCCCGTTAAATTTCCTCCCTTCTACGTTCAGACTGTTAATAAAGTCTCGAACCATTCTGGGATTAAGACCCCTAAATCATAGTCACTATAGGTCATTTATGTAGCTCTAAAGTGCACTTCCAAATATCTCGCGAGATGAATTTTGCTATATTGTCGTGGTATGCTACCGGCTCTATGCCTTCTCACTCAAATTATACCAAAATACCGTTTCTTGACTATCTTGATCTAGCTGCGTCGAAGGAACATAGTACCTATTACCTTTGTAAAAAATTCAAGTGAAGCGCTTATGAGTTTCGAATAATGGTGTCACCCTATTTTTATAGAATTTTACAGGTATAAATTTGGTAATTATGAAAAATCTAACAGTCATCGGCGCCAGTACTATCTAGTGGGTGAAAATTTAATTTAATTTTTTAATTATATACAAGACGTTATCAAATTACACTTTTCTTTAAAAAAAAAAAAAAATTAAAATCATCGCACAAAATTTAAAATTTTAAAATATGCTTCGGTCACTAGATAAATTATAGGTAAAAAGTAAGGAAGGATATTTTACTAGAAATTTTTAACTCTTTACGAAAATAGTTATAAAAAAATCTTTAGAAAGAACGAAGAAGAAAAAACATTAAAAAAAAAATATTTTAGATTGCAGAAACTAATAATTTTTTCTTACTTTATGACAAGCTATATGCAGGATGTATATTATTTTGTAACTTACACACTGGGTTTAAATTAAAGATATAAGAAAAATTCTTAAGCAAGTGTAAACCTAACCAAATGCAAAAATAAAAAAAAAAAATTTTTCCAATCGAAAAATCTTTTGAAAAAGAAATTTCTATGCAAAAGCAGGCGTTTCGTATTAGCAGGAACGGTATACTCATCAGTACGGCTTGGTTCCTGCCTGCCGTATACATTATATATGCACTTAAAATAATTTTTAATGTGAATTATATATAAGGCGAAATACTAAGTATTTACTTGAATGCCAGCAAGGTTCGCCCTATGCAGAAAAATGCTATGAAATGCTTGTTCTGCATAGGACTAACCTTGCTAGGCATTCAAGTATGGCCGCAAACTCGATCAATTTCATATCAAATGCAAAAAAGTAATAACTAAAATCTGATTTTACATCAATTTGAGCAAAATAATCGCACAAGCCGGAAGCCGATATTATACATCCAGAGTGTCTACACATTTTACTAATTATTATTTACACTTTAGCACTTCTAATAATTACATATATTTTACAAGGAAGTCATAAAAATTATGTTCGGATATTTTCAGTTAATCTACTTAAGTGAGGAAATCACACCAGCGCGCTCATGTTAAGAGTAGCAAGGGTCCGTCTTTTAAACTATTATTTGCCAAAAATTCATTATTCCATATCCGTGGAAGTCTATCGTCCAATTAGTACACTAGAGTATTATGTATAGGTATGTTGCCCTATTCCGGTAATTGCACACGAAATTTGTACAAGACGAATAATGTTATCAATTTGCCCAATTCACTTGGAAAGGTAGAGGTACAATTGGACAATGGACATATATCAACCCATCTGACTTGACCGTCCATTTTTTTTTTTTTTTATATCTCGCTTGGTTTCCTCGTGATTTTAGGGAAAGGTAATTAATTTTGATAAACAAACTGTGACAGACTCGAGATAAATTTAAGACGACGCAAAATGAGGTTAATTTTCCAACTCCAGACGCGCCGCATCGTAATTATGCCTGGACGGAGTTAACGAGATGGAAAGTTGCCTTCTTTTTTGTTCTTTTCACTTTTCGTGGTCCGCCAAAGATAAAGTTTGTTTTTTTTATGCTTTGTCAGAAACAATGGGAACTAGAACGTGTTCGGTATACCAATGACAAGTTTTAATGGCTTTTGATTTATTTATGTATATATCTATGTATACGTGCGTACGTATATATTTTGAAAGATTTGCAGTACAAACTTCTTCGATTAAGTTTTTTGGGGGTTGACGCAGGAAATTTATTACTGCAGCTTGTGGATGAGAAATTGCCTTGGGGAAGTTTTAATGTTCCAATAAATGTTATGTTGAAACTTTCTAAGTATATAAATATAGAGACAAGTTATGTTTTTATCTGATATTGGAGACAGCTTACATATGTATGGGTACTATGTGTACTGAAATATTTTGTATTCTGTTTGTATTATAAAAATCGATCTAAAAAAATTTTATCTAGATGTGGTGGGTATGTCAACTGCATTGCAATCATTTATTTTAGAAAAGTTCATTGTTTTTGTTTTATGTTTAATTACCTAAAAAAAAACTATTTTAATTTTCAATGCTCTTATATGCAGTAAAAATAATTTCTCTGATTTATTTATATTCGATTTTTCTTTACTAGGGAATCTGAGAAATTTCATAACATAATTTTTTATCAATTGGGTCCGATATACCCCCGTTACTACATTTTCATCACATTTACTTCGTTATGTTTTTTTTTTTTAGTTATTAACATTCCATTATGAATTTATATATGTGTTGTTTTGAAAATTCTAATTTGTTTATAATTTTTGGGCAAAAAAATTATAAATCAAATAAAAACTAAGAATCGGAATAATGGATTTTTCTCCAGAGTGTAAGTACAATTTGAATGTGTTGTTCGAAATTATTATTAACATTATATGAAATAGTAAGTCACTAATAAAAGTTGTGGTATTTTTCTTGGTGGAAGTTCTGAAAAGTCGTGTTAGAAAAAGCAATACGTCAAAACCCTTATCGACCCCGGGCTCTTAAACAAAATGGAAATTGTTGTTTAGACATTTCTTCAAAACATATCCTAAAATTAGCTACAACTAGCTGCGACTTCGATTATAATTTTTATATGCGATGCTGTGTGAACTTTCGGCAGTTTTTCGTAATTTTTTCAACACACCTAAAAAATGGATTCCATGCAAATCGAATTGACTTTCCACAAAGTAACTAATCCACATCAACAATTCCATCATTTTCTATTTTGGGAATATTTTTACTTATTCGTAATCAAGGTCGCTGAAACATGAATGGATGCATTATTCTGCTGAAAATCTACATCTTTCTCGTCGCACCTATGCAGATCAGTAGTTATGAAACATATTGGAAGCTTTTCTTAACTGGAGAATGCACCACAAACCATAACGCTATCATGTCGGGTTTTTTCAAATTTTGCCAGTAACAACTGTTTCGCAATCCAAATTAAATTTTTGCTCTCATCCTTTCTCTAATAAAAAAAATCATGTTTCATGTATTACCTTTTTTAGGTATACAGGGTGTCCCGTAAGTCGACGTCAAGCCGGAATCGGGTGATAGACCAAATCATAACAGTTACCAGAAAAATATAAAAAAAATCTAAGTCATGTATTTTTCAAATTATAGACATTTCTTTTGTTTTCGGGAAAATGTACACCCTGTGATGGTTTTTGAGCTCCTGTTCCTACAAATCTTTACTTTTTTTCAATTTTGAGTTTTTTATGTAATCCCGAACAGTGCTTATGCAACCTATTGCTTTAAATTCTAAGCCAACTGTTCCAGCTTGGAAGAAAATGTCACATTTTGCCGAACCAAGAATAGAAAATTAATATTTCACCCAACTTTAACTGACTGTACTGAAAAAAAAAATGTACTACGCCAGTTTGGAAAGTAACTTTTTCATTTATTACCTCTGATTGATCATACTGAAATATATCGGTGATTGTCAGCGAATTGATTTGATTCATGAAGAGAAAGAATATTCAAGAGAAATGTCCCAATCAAAAAATCTGAGTCCACCTCTGTGTGTGTGAAGAAAAGTTTATTTTATACTTTTTCATGCGGCTTGGCCTCAGTTTTGTTTGAAAACTCGTTTTTTTACTTATTTTATTTTCTGCCTTTTTCACGTTAACTAAATTGTTCTAATATCAATTTAACCGAACTTAATTATATTTTTACTTAATTCTAATTTAATTTTAGTTTCTTACTTTCTTTTTAATTTTCCGTTTTCCTTTTAATTTTCCGTTTTTCTTTAATTTTTCTTATATTTATCCTTATATTTCTTTCTTTCTTCTTTACTTTGAGTGAATTTTTGAATATTCGAAGTGAAATTGTCCATACAACTCGAGAGTTTCCAACTGACTGACCGTACTTCGAACACAATCCAAACAGTTTCGATAACTCGGACTACGGTTTACTGAGGTTTCGAAAAATTTAAAATTTTGAAGGCAGTTACGATGAGATGATTGGAAGTCAGCACCGTGGTTGCCTGGAAGTTTTTGTTCAGCTTATCATTACATTTTAAGTCATGTTTGGTGCCGATCCGAAAACAAAAATTTTCCGAGTATCAAATCGTTGAAGCACTGCAACAGTTTTCAGAAATTCAAATCATGTTTTAAACAGCGCTTTTTTGCTGTATTCCAACTTGATCCCATATAACATGAATTTTCCCGATTTTCCATGTTTTCCACAGACTTTTCCTATTACTATGAATTTTTTTCAAAAATTTACATGAATTTTCCTCGATTTTTCATGCAAGTTTTCATGATGTTGAAGAGAAAGTATTGATGCTAGTAGGACGGAAAAAAATGATTCCGCATAGCTTATAAAACTTTTTTGTATGAAAATTTTCCAGAAAAATTTGGAAAATTCTGCATTTTTTCCTGAAACCATTTATCACTAATCATATCGATGAAAATTTGTTCGATGATTTTCCAGCTTTTCCGGGTTTTCCACGGAGTTTTCCACAAAAGCAACTTTATGCAACTTATTTCGCTCTACAACTTTGTCTTTGGTTGCAAAACGCTCAAACGCTTCCTTGGTCGGGAAAACTTCGGAAATGCGTTTTACATGAATTTTCCTCGATTTTTTCTGCAAGTTTTCACCATTGTCGGAGAGAAAGTAATGATGCCAGTTGATAGAGAACTTGATCCTGCATAATTTAGCAAACCTTTTTACCGGAAAATTTTCCGGAAAAGTCGGAAAATTCCGGAAAAATCGAAAACTCTGCATTTTTCCTGTAACGGATTTATCACTAATCAAATTTGTACCAAATTTTCAAATGATTTTTCCCGATTTTCCGAGTTTTCCATGGAAGTTTCCGGTTCAAATTTTGGTAGATTCAATTGTCATGCGACATGAACCTGTGTACCAAATTTCAGCTCGCTGTGATGACGAAAAGTTGGTCTACGAGAGTCTCGAAAATAGTAAAAAAGAAATATATAAATAAATATACAGACAGACAAATTCGTGTACGTGTTAAAGGGAATGGCTGGCCTCAAAAAACGGCTACCTAGCATGCAGAAATAACGTAAATATTTCTCTCTTTATATATTTTTATGATTTATCTGTTCGGGCACCAAAACAAAATTATTCACGAAATTTTTCCCAAAAGGCTAAGCCATCATTTTTTGTATTATTAATAACAAGAAAAATTTATTCATTTCGAATAAATTTTAACTTATTTTCGTATTATGATGATATGCAAAAGCCCTAGAGTAATCTTGATGGAATCATAAGTAAATAACCAACAAGATGCTGCAATTTTTGTTTACTTTTTCTAGAGTTACTTTTAGTAAACCCAAAGAAAAAAAACATCAAATCAAATAAGAAAAGTCATAAAATATTCATGATAATGAAATTGATTTATAAGGACTTCCAGAAAAGTGCCTCACTCAAACCGGAATCTTCCCAATTCTCTTAGTTATGTGGGGAAGAATCAGGAATCTAATTAAATTGTTTTTCAAGTATTCTCAAAAACCGTCCGTAGCTTTTTTTTTCCGTACATATATTAAATCCTCAAAATGAAGTAATTTCAAATACATAGGGACTACTTCTTTTCCTACTATTTTAGAAGGACGGGCGCCTTGAATTCTTCCCGATTTACATTTCTGTTATTTATGTAGGAGAGATCACAAGCAATATAACATCGCGAGCAAAGAAACAAACCGCCGAGCTGGCCGCCCATCATCAAACACAATGAATAGTTTCGTATTTGTACCCACAGTGAACTTCATAAATAATTGGACATGTCGATAACACAGTCGTGATTTGTGGTCTTTCGGAACCATGATTCAACTGCAGAACTGGTTTCACAGAAATACAATTCACACCATGCATAGGACTTGCCTAACTAGGTATGTCTCTCTATATAGACTAGCAACTTGTCTGATATTGTTGTTGTTGTTGGTGGTGTTGTCCCGTTTTGGATGAATATAATTTCCACTGTTTTTGTTGTATATGTAACTGAAAATGAATGTATCTTTCGTTTTGAATCTGGATCGATTTTGTGACACCACTTGAAAATTATTGATACCCCGGATGTGATAATTTTTATTTAAACTTCCTCGATTTATAGACTCTCTGGATCTGAGGGAACGGTTCATATATTTATTGACTGTGTATGCATATGTTATGTACCTAGATATGCACCTAGTTATTTATGTAAAAGATATTGTGGAGTGGCTTACTAATAATTTTTTATTTCTCTTCCAGGTCATGATATGATGGGTACTAAATCGTAGTAATTAACAACATTGCTAGAAGGTAGGTTCATGTACTTATGTTAACTTTTTTTTTTTTTTTTGTTTTATTTAAAATTTGTCTCTCACTTATTTATACCTACTTAAAAACAAAAATACTTGATAAAAGGATTAAATTAAATTTGTGCATCAATATATCTTCGATTTTTACATAATTCATGGAAGTAAAATAAATATACTGACTTGCATCTGTGGATGTACATACGTCAACTGTCATTTATTTTTTAATTGGCTATGGTAGTATTTCGCTAACGTTTGCGCGACTTGAAATACAAAAATTAGATTAAAAAAGAGTTCCGGACAAATGTTTTCATAACTGTAAATTTATTATTATGTTTTAACCGTACTCATCATGGCGTTGAATAATGTTGGGAGTCTCACGTAAAGTATGCGGCTATGAGGGTCTTTGCTCAATGCAGGAGAACCTTTGACTGCACATGAGACATGAAGCCAAGTATTGTGCACTGGATGTACACCTCGATTGTAAGACCCATGCTCACGTATGTGTATGGTGGTCGAGGACACAAATGCGGACTGCATTCCAGAAGCTGGCAAGCCTGCAAAGGCTTGCTTGCCTGTACATTACATACTCCATGCGATCCATGGCTACTACCGTCCTTGAGGACTCACTCACCATGCCACCCATGGATCTTGCCATCCAGTCAAATACCAAAGGGGCTCTGTATAGGTTATGCTCATATGGATGTTAGGAGGACGACTAGCATGGTTTTTCCATTACCCATTGGCGTTTGGGATGGATAGGGAAGCTCTCTGGCCTGCATGTTATTTGATCCGTTTTGGCAGTCGATTCTCTATGAGTTTTCCTCAAAAGAAGTTTGTGAACTGAGCGAAGATTCTTATCGAATCTTCCTTGGTCCGCTCATAAAATTTACACCGACGGCTCTCTCAGTAATGAGGGACCGGGTGCCAGTGTTTAATTTCTTGTACTTGATATTGGGTTGGGGTACTAACCTGCACTACTGTCTTCCAGGCTGAGGTCTTTGCCATCGGAATGGCAGCGAATATAGCACCTGATATGGAAATCAAGAGAAAGGATATTTCTATCCTTTGAGACTGTCAGGCAGCTTTGATGGCTCTGTGTGGCCAATTCGGATAACATTTAAGTTACCGGGGGGGGGGACAGAAGGACGTCTTTGGATGAGCTGTCTGTCTACAACAAGTTATGCCTATACATAATGAGTAGGTGGATACATGCGGATCATGGGGATTGAGAAGCCCGACCTACTAATCAGATCCGGCTCTAGTTCTTGCTTCCTTGAATCAGAATCTGCTGAAGGCATTGCCACATCAGTTATCAGGTTTCTCATCAAAGCGGATGTTCACATGAAACATCAGCAGCTATGGGGGAACCTGAACATTTGCACATGTTCAAAACTTTTTTTTAATGGTCCTAATAACAATTTCACTTCATGCTCATTTAATTGAGATAGGACTCGTTGACAGCCCTTAGTGTCTGCCCTGTCGGGAAAGAGAGCCTGAGACAACCAAACATTTTCTGTGGGCTTGTCCGGCCTTTTCCCGGAGCATTCTGGATACGCTTGGATCTGTTCTCCTATCTGTGGATGAGCTGAAAAACTTACTTCACCTATATCTAATTAGTTTCATTAAAAGGACGAGAAAATTTTGGTGAGAAGTCTTTCCTTATATGTAGCAGGCTTGCACAATGGGCCGCCTTGGCCTACGTGCTTGGGATCTTTCGTTCATCTGGCTTTAATAATAAAAAAGTATACAGGTAATTTGGGCATCTGAATAGCTGTATTTTTTTTTTTATAGCGTTCCATACAATAATGAGAAAAAACGAAACCATTATAAGATCGCTCGTGCGACCATCTATCCCCGAAGTTTTTCTTGAAAACGACATGAGGTAGGAATTTGAAATTTGCAGAATGTCAGATTTTCATGACGCGCATATATTTCAACAGTCAAACATTATAAAATATTTTCAAGGATTAAAAAACAAATCACAATTTTTGATAAAGTGGTTATAAATATATATCCCAAATTGCGCGCAAAAATACCCTCCATCCCGCGCCTCCTTAATCTTCTTGGTTTGATATTATCTAGGTTGGTCGGTATCACTTACAGCGAACTTTTCCCACTCCCACGTATGCACAGATATACTGGTAATTTTGCTTTTACATTAAATTTAACATCTTTCGCAGCCTTCTGTTGCTATTCATTGCCGTTCACTGTTAAAATAGCTTACATCTCCATAGCAAAGTAGATTTGAGAGAGCATTTGAACTACATTTTATCACTATTTTTGCCTTTTACTTCGATTTGGTGCAGTTTACTAACCTTGCGCTGAATATATTCATTTCTTTCAATAATACTTCTAACATAGTAGCTACATGTCAATTGTATACGCAATGAATCACAGCATCCATCGCCAACTCACATTACAGACAGGTTTGCATTGTTTTATCATGGGCTTCTTTACAATGAGAAAAAAGATTGTAGTAGATGCCCCCTGGGCACGTCGGTTGTCTCTCTCTCTCTGTTCCTCCTGAAATTAAACACAGGAGTGAGTATGCTAGGATACTCAGTGAGGAACAATATAAATAAGTAACACTAACGCCAGCACACATATAAAAGCAGGGAACTGGCATGGATAGGGGCAAAACCCTCGAGAATACTTCCAAAACCCTCGAGAATACTTCCCAAGCCATGAAACAGAAAACTATATGTATGCGTGTGAGTCCGTTTTCTAAAATGTTCTATATTGATACTTATGAAAAAGTGCCAAACATTGACTTTATATATGCTATAGAGCCTAAACTACTATCCATATAGAAAAATAGTCTTCTAGTAATTTACAGCTTGGTTCCTTACTTTCCCAAAGACTACACTTCCTATATATGTATCTTACTTAACAAAATAATAAAATAGTTTTCATTACAAAGTAACCTTACCATTTTACCTTCCATAGCTCTCAACTGACTAATAATTGCATATGTGTATGTGCAGCCGGAGTCCGAATCTGTAGGCAGCTACATTCGACATCAAATCAGCCCACGGCATCCCATGACGTCACAACCACATTACAATGATTACTCAGTTGAGAATTTTTGTTTGAGAAATCGAGTCATTTGATTAAGATTCATTTTTTTAAATAATTTTATTAGGAAAGGTATGAACGTTTTATTACGGTTCGGAAGATAAGAAAGCAAACTTAAAATTATCAGAACACCATTTTTATATATGAATAGTAGTTTAGGGCGGAGGAGCTATTCAAATCAAACTTTTGTCAGTTTTACATAAGAACACTGCAAATATTTTAGAATGTCACGACTCTGTTGAGGTTTTGATGTGGTAGTGACGGAGTCTGTTTTATGGCTTCTGAAGTATTCTCGAGGGTTTTGATAGGGCAGAATGAACTCAATGCCGATGAAATGCCAAAACACAGAGGCATGCGCACTGTGGTAGTCGAGTAGCCAAGCAAACGTAGTGCAAACAAACATGAACGAGCACCCTATCCTGAACTTTACCCCGAATCCACCAAACTTCCCTCATCCTTCCCCAGCACTTCCTCTCGCCGGAAAATAACACTACTAACAAGCAATCAAAAGCAACCACAATAATTATAGGCAACTACTAGCTACAGGCAAATACTAATTACAAGCAAATATTACAACCTACGTCAACCTCACCGAATTTCCTAGCACAGGCCCCATCGTCCTGCCACCTCCGCTCTCCTAGAATTATAAACGAATACTTCCGTAATGTCACCGGCCTAGGGGTAATGTAGCCTACTAGAGCTCCTTTTTACTCAGCTATACCCAAAACAATCATCCTAAGAAAGCATACAGTCAAAGGAGAAATTATAACCAAGTGCTCTTACCCTTGTATTATAACAAAAAAGGTAATACAATACTTCTTTACTGTTTTCCTGCTACGTTGAACTTCCTTCCTAGCTCCGTATATGATTTAGTCCCAAGGGTACCGCCTTTAGTTTCGTCTTCACTTTACTCTACCCAAAAGAGCATGTTTTTCCATATCCTGTCTTTCTTTCAATGCTCAGTTTATTTTCCAATAATTTAATTTAATTTAATTTAGTTTAAAAAAAAAAAAGTTTTTTTTTATACTAAAGTGATGAAAATTTTCATTTTTTTTCACACTTGATTTTTTTCACAAAATAATTCTATCAAATTTAGCTGTTCTAGCGCTAACAGTGCCATTTTAAGAACTAAATTTATTGGATTACAACAAAAATGAAAGATATTATTATTTAAATTTTAACTTTACTCATATTTCAAGTGAAAAACGTTAGTTCTACGTCAATAAAAAATTCAATTTACATAAAGGAAATGTTGAGGATATTATTTCCAAATCTCTATTATTACAAAAAAACAATGGAGAAAATGACATAATTATTTCAAACTATATATCTAGGACTGTGCGCTTGTGTAAGCGAAACTAGGGATATTCAATCTCTCCATGAACATTTTCAGATTTTGTTCATTTTGTCTAATCATTATTTATCACAAAAAACTAATAAAATACAAAAATTTAAATCTACAAAATGACAGGGTTATTCTGTCAGATTGCAAAGAGGTCCTTGATGCATTTCATTTGTGTGATACACTGCACATTTAACTGCATTTAATTAAAAATGAAGTCATTATGGAAACAGTCTGTCTGAATTATAAGACTGTAGAAAAAAAAACGGCCAAGACACGGGATTATATCCTAAATAGGCTGTTCTTGTCAGCCATCATTGAATTTTCCGAAGCTATTCGTTTGGATGACATTTCAGAAGTCCCTTGAATCTCATAAATAACTCAACCTTAAGAATTTGTTGTTGTTTTACAATTTTTATAAATTTTCCGTTCAATATCATTCAAATTAATATGATACAGCTGGCATATACAGTGAAACCTCTCTTAGTGGACACCTCTCACTAAAGGACACCCCTATGTAACGGACACTTTTTCTTAGTACGGCTGGTTTCTATTGTCGCGAATATACGTTTTACCTCTCTAACGTGGACACCCTCGTAACTGGACGGACTTTTCGTCGTAATTTTGTTTCTTTTACCTCTTATAAACGGACGTTTCTCTGAAAAATGTATCTAGTAAAAAAATAAAATAACAGCAGACGTTTCTGAAAAAAAGGTATCGAATAAAAATAAACCAGCAGCGCTCATTGGCTGACACAATCCTATACATACTACATAAAATGGGAATAAATGATTGCTTTCTCTTTCCTTTTCCCCCTAAATTCGTATGGACGTAATATGAATAGTAGTAGTACTCCTACACCGTAAAAAATCATGAACTAACTTTGTGGAAAATTACTACCATTAAAATAGTCACTACCCCTTAAAATGTATGTATATATACACATAATCATTAAGTAATTAAATACTTTTTACGTAATCTGCAAACTTCCTACTTTTAATTACAAAAATAAGTAAAGTAAGTAATTTTTTAAATAATTTATGTGATTTTACATTTAATTACATAGACATTTTGTATCGTACTGTAAATTTGCGTAAAATTCCACAAAATACTGTAATTTGCATTGAATTCCCCATATTTAAAAATGAAATTTCAATACAACATAAGTAGTGACGTTTGCATTTATCTCTATTGTTTCCTTCAGTACTCTGCTAATGCTCATACATTTATCAGGATGCGTTGCTATGAATTATTATACTGGAAATTTTATCAGAATGCGGTCGCCGGTCAATGTATAGTTTGATTTTGTGGAGTGCAGTCATAAAACATGTAAAAAAATGTTACTACTTTCGATCCTAACAGTTACCTTAAAAACCGTTTTAAAAATCAAAAAATATTTTTATAATTCAATTTCGCTAAAAAAAAACTCATAAGAGTTAGTCTTAGACCAATTTTAGCTTTTTTACTAGTTTATGTATGTAATTTATTAATTTCCGTATGAAACATTACATTGGCAATTGATAAATTATATATATAATTACAAAACTATTGGTGAAGTTACATATTGTGTATGTTGAAGAATTAATAAATAATGTAAAATTACATTAAACTTATGTAACTTAGTTCCACAGCATTATGTAAAATTACATATCGCATTTTACATCGGAAATTGAAAAATGCGTAAACAATGTAAAATTACTTACAGTGCGAAATTGCTTTACATAAGGTTATGCAGTGCGCATAAAGTTGTGTAAATTTCCGCTACCATTGTTGGCAATTTGTTGCCTATTATAGTAGCGGAATTTTCAATAGATATGTTTTACGGTGTACTAAACGACTGAATTTATGTAGCGATTCCTGAAATTAACAATACCCAGAATTATTTGTTTCTTTGTTTCTAAGAATTGTTATTGTTCATAGCTACAGTGCGAATAAACTAAGAAGTTTAATTCACATGTGAGCGCAAGCTGTGAGTTGTATTTTCTGCGGTAAAAGTATAACTTAATTTGCAGTAAAAATATGGCACCTGTTAGAAAGCTTTTAACTTTAAAGCAGAAAATAGAAATTATAAAATTTGTAGAAAACTGTGCGGATAAAAAGGAGTGTACTGTACGATCTTTGTCAAAAAAATTTAATATTGGAAAGTCGTGTGTAGCGGACATTTTAAAGAAAAAGGAGTAATACCTGGAAGCTTGGCATGGAGGCTATAACCAGAACATGAAAAAAGTTCTTTTTAATGAACAACGCTCACAACGTATTGATGAAGGGACATTAGCTTGGTTCAGACGAGTTCGCTCAAAATCTCTTCCGCTATCTGGAGCCCTTATCCAACAAAAAGCACTGGAAATTGCGAAGAATTATAGCTTTAGTGACTTTAAAGCTTCAAATGGTTGGTTACAGCGTTTCGTAAAGAGACAAAACATTTCTTTTCAATCAATTTCTGGTGAGGCTGCAGATGTAAATCCGGAAACGGTCGAATGCTGGAAAGAGAGATTAAGGCATATTTGCCGCAATTTTGAAGAAAAGGATGTTTACAACGCAGACAAAACTGAGTTGTTTTTTAGAGTTCCACCGAACAAAACTTACTGCTTCTAGGGTGAAACTTGTTGTGGTGGAAAAGCGTCAAAGGAACGCATAACTATTTTACAGTGCGCCAGTATGACAGGAGAGAAAGAAAAATTGTTGATGATAGGAAAAGCAGCTCGGCCAAGATGTTTCAAAGGGATGAATTTGATAGAATTACCTGTCGAATGGAACTTTAATAAAAAAGGGTGGATGACTCAAAAAATTATGACAGAATGGCTAGAATATCTAAATAAGAGAATGAAGAAGGATAAAAGAATAATCTTACTTTTTGTAGATAATGCACAATCTCATTTGCAGCTAAAACTAAGTAATGTCAGCGTAGAATTTCTTCCCGCAAACACAACTTCTGTTTGTCAATATTTCGACCAGAGGGTTATAAAAACCTTTAAAGTTTATTACAGGAAGCTGTTTTCGAAACACATTATAACTAAACTAGGTACAGTATCTTCTATAACAGAATTGTGTAAGTCAGTTAGTGTTCTGGATGCCGTAATATGGGCAGAAGCAGCTTGAAATCAAGTTTCAAAGGAAACAATCACAAACTGTTTCACGAAAGCTGGTTTCATTCGTAATGCTACAGCTCCAGCAGAAGACTTTGGTTTCGACGTTGAGGATGACATACCTTTGTCGACTATCCGTGAACTTTCTTCATTGATTAAATCCTCTGGATGCAGTCAGGTAATTTTGTCAGAATCCATAAAAGATTGGAGTTTATTAAATTAGAGAAAAAGAATTACAAATGGATATTTTTTCGCGTTATCAGGTTTTAGATCCTATTGTTTTTGCAACTTATGATGAAAATATTGTTACCGAAGATGAGAACAATTTCCAAACTGAACAACAACATGAGATTTCCGAGGATGAACCAGACATCAATTCTAACGACAATTTATCGGAAAATAATGTGGAGGGTACTATAATCACATTCAGAGAAGCCTACAATATGTGCCAGCAACTGCAAAATTTGTCTCTTAAAACTGTTGACAGTAATGCGTTCACTATTGTATCTAAGATAAAATTACATTACGAAAATATAATTTTTTCCGGTAAGCACATGCGACAAAGTAATATAATAGATTATTTTAAAAAAGCTTAACAAACAACAATTTGAAGTTCATAGTACCTAATAAAGTTTTGGGGTTCTCGTTAAAAGTGACTTTTCTTACCATACCTGTTATTAAAGGACACCTCTCCTGAAAGGACAAATTTTTCTGCATCGTTGGTGTCCATATATGACAGGTTCCACTGTATACGTATACTTTGTGTGCCTAGGCATATGCAGATTTACGTCGGCACCCTTAGAAAGTAAGAAATGTTGCAGATGGCTAATTGTAAACATTCAATCGTATAAAAGTCAGACTACAATGGATTTAATAATTTTTATGGCAGAATGAATACATTGTGGTTTACGCACCTTAGTAGGTACCTAAGCTATCATTCCTATCACAAAGGATCTTCTGTTACAATTAAATAAGGCACAATTTGGTTGGACAAATTTCAATCCAAATTACCCTCAAATTTAGAGAAATTCATAAAATATGAAATTTTTACTAAAAGAATATTAATTCAAGTAAAAAAAAAAAAAAAACATTTTTAAATAGATCCAAATTTAAATTCCTCCCTTCTACTCGGCAAGACACAGTGCATTTATCCTCCGAAATCTGTCAGAGTTTCTATTCAAATTTAAGTTGGGTTTCTTTGGGGCAATCCCTTTTCTTTTTTTCTTTTTCTTTTCTTTTTTTTTCTTTCTTTTTTTAAAGAGGCATTACCATCGATGACAGAAATGTTTGTGAAATTTTTCAAGAATTCTTTTGCCTCCGAAGGCTCTTTTATAATAAATGTCTTTTAGTTCCCATTATCAGAGAGATTTTCCCAATTTCATAAGTATTTCGATATGATTTGAGGGAATTTTTACTGACATTCGATGTAACCTTTTCTTTGGTGGGCTTTCACATGGAAATGGTCTGCAACTCGTTTGGAAAATGATATTTCAATGGTAATAAGGATATTTCATGGATAGATTCACATATACAGTAAAAATTCGAATAAGTGCACATCGAAGTGGCGCAACAATTTTGTGAATTATTTATCAGGGCTGAGCAGATATATAAAGGATTTGTATAAGAGCTATAAATTATAGAGAAATCCGATTTACGGAGCTCATGATTATTGCACAATTTTTTGCAGATGTTGCTCTCTAGAACCTCAAGTAAATCTATAGTCAGAATTTTATTTATTTTTTTTTTTCAAGAAATTTATAGTCATAAAAAAATAAAAAAATAAAATAAAATTCTAACTATAGATTTACTTGAGGTTCTAGAGAGCAACATCTGCAAAAAATTGTGCAATAATCATGAGCTCCGTAAACCGGCGTCACGAAATTCAGTCAATCAATCTTCTAATAAATCTACTGGATTCTGTAATCTTTTAATTTTATTAGAAAGGCAGGAACGGATATTGTTAGGCTTCTCGTGTTTGGTGGGGGGGGGGGGCCCTGATGACCACTGAAAGAAAAAAAAATTGCAGTAGATCTTTGGTGGAATACCAGATTGGGGGGTTTGTGTTACAGTATTACTAATATACTGATTAAGAAGTCCACAATTAGTAGTAGTCGTCTGATGGATGCTGCTCAATATATAGATATCCAGCTTTTAATCTGTCCGGAATTTAATATTTTCCAGGGCATGACGTTCTAAGATCCTGGGTTTTTGAAACTTTCAGCTTTTCGCAATATTTCGCTACTTTGTTTAATTTTGTACTCCATGATTTTGACTTTTTGCAACAGAGTTTTAGATATGATCCTCTACCGATATAGTTTGATATACATATAGATTACCACCTCGCGTACAAATCAAAAGGCAAAGGATATAATTTGATGGATAGACACGTTTCAGACTAAAAGTGGAGCCGTATCAAAAACAAATCAATCGAACAACATGCAACAAAAAGTATTGCATTCAAGCACGTCTAAGCTCTTTCTATGATATCACCACAACCCATACCACTGCCTGGAGGAGGTGGTTTTACTTTTGCTTCCATCAAGAATCGAACAACATCCAATAAAATGTATGGCATTCGAACACCTCTTGGAGATACCTACGACGTCAGACCCCTCTATTGCGTATTCGCCACTTATAATGTAGCTACACTCAATAAAATTTGTTCTAAACCTGAGGGATGCAATTGAAACAATGCTTCTATGGGACCTACAAGCACTGCTATACCGGTAGCATGTATTGGAGTTAATGTCATTCATTATCTTATGATAGATCAACGCTGTTTTTGTTTCGACTGGAGGTGGTTTTATTTGTGCTTCCATTAATTTCATGTCGGTTGATTAGGAAGCATTTCGAGCAGACAAATATGTTTAAGCCGCCTCGGCGAGAGGAAATAGTAAACCCTTGAGGGTAATTTCAAGTTGGATAGGGGAATATTACTTTAAAGCAGAGACGTCTTGAATGAAATATGATATTGACAAAAAGGTACAGTCGGGGGCAAATAACCAAATGAGCAATTATTAATGATTTAATTTAGCTTATTTAGAATTTATTTGTCGCCGTCATGCCGTAATCGCCATCCTACATTTTAGGCTATTTTGATCTCCCGTGGTAGGGGAGTGTCATCAGGGTTCGCCTGTCATCTAGGTCGACCATCTGCGATTTTTTTCGATTTGATCATTAGCTCAACCAATGTTCGAGCGCGGAAAAACTTCTCTCAGTGATAGTAAACTTTTCATGACATTGTAGATTTGGAGGACATTGTAGATTTGGAGCATGAATGCAAAGTATGTGCTGTGCACTAAGTGGTTTGAAATTCAAAAAAAACGTTTTTTTTAACGATAGTGAATACGGTCAGAAAGTGAGGAGAAAATATGCAATCATCATGCAGGTAAGCATTGTGAATATATTGTGTGACTCATGCTTAAAAATAAACCAAGAGGAAAATTCAATCCTGTAACATGTTTGGTTGTGGTATTATGTGATGCAGCAACGCCGCTTGTCGTCAAGGTTGGCCACTTTGTGTAGTCAGGATTGGCCCACTATAATTGTGTGCTTGGTTGATGCCCAAAAAAATGTCCAACACCAATCCCAACGAAGTCCGTCAAAAAACACTAGCTAAAGGAAGATGCCCTCAAATAAAAAACCAGAAAAGCCCTCTTAGGACAATGCAAGAGAGAAGTGTATTTGAAGTGCGTCAATATAACGACATTTTCCGCAAATATGATTTCGAATATTATGCCATTCAAATTTTGCTAAAAAATAGGAAAATACAACAAATTCTGCTTTTTACTTCATTCAGTTAATTTTTCCAGGTCATTTTTAATCATTTTAGCACATTTTTCGTCGACTGGTCAAACTTATACAATACTGGCCAACCTTGACAGCATTTCACTTTTGTTTTTAAATGCCTATTTGTTTTTTTTTTCATTTTTTACCCAATCAATCTGCAATGTTCAGCAAAAGTGTTCATTTTTCTCAGACCTTTCCGAAAATATGCCTGAGTTGACCAAATTTTTTCTTAAACGGAAGTTATTGGTAAAAGTCTAAAGGATGACCAACCCTGATGACATTCCCCTACTCATGTAACTCAGAAAAATTAACCCTATATTTTGTTGTTCTGTAAAAATCTTCCCTATAGTACTTTACCAATCTATACGATTTTCCCGGTTTTCGTTTTCAAGAATGGCTCAAATACTCGCACTTCCTTGATCCTGGATGCTTAAGCTTAATAAGTGTAACAGAATGCAACGTACCAATGCCACAGTAAACGTAAGGAATTGTCACGCAAAAAATGAATGCAGATAGTGAACGCAGTTTCCGCAGTTGCCGCAAGAAAATTGGTCAACGTCCAACTTTTATGCAAGAGGTGAGAAGAGAAATATCTACTGCATCAAGAATACTCATATGGGATGGCCTATTTAACGCAATCCCGGCAATTTCGTTCTGCGCAACACTTTATTTTCTGTGCTTTTTACAGTTAGTTGCGGAGTACTGCGTGAACTCTGCATTGTATTCGGTTGCAACAAACAGTAAGGTTAAGAGCATGGGCGACTAAACTACTAAAACCGTGCGGACACCGCGACTAGAGTTGATTTATTGTGTCCTCCCACCTAGAGTGGTTAAGATAAGTCTATCTTTTTTATGAGCTCGTTTATTGCTTTGGAGTTAACTTGCAAACCTTATTTGGAGGGATGTGTCTCCAGTGATTTTCAACCTTAAGGTTGCAAACGCTGGACACTCATATATAAAATGCTTCGAGGTTTCATCTTCCTAGGCTCACTGTCAACACAGTTCACTGTTTCAGTTGCTTATTTACTTCAAAAAATAACTCCTTGGTGCGTAAAAAGCAGCTAATGAGAGTGTCGAACGTGGAAGGAGGGTGTCCGTAAAATGGATAACTTAGTCATAAAATTCAAATACAAACTTTTATTCAATATTTTAATGGTTTAACCTATATCACAAAATAAATAATTCAATTCTTAAAACAGCTACCCTAATTTCTAACACTTCAATAAAAATTCAAAATATATTTCAAAACAACAACGTGTAAGCAGAAGGGCTTGGTGAATAAATGTGTAGCAGTGTGCTGTGCAATGTGGTGCTGAACAAATGTAGCACAAGAAAAGTGTTACAGTGTGCACGTGCTGCAACGTGTGAGACTGAAAGTGGGCAGGAGAGCAGCAGATTAATCTCTGCGGAAGAATTATTCTTCTGCTTAGGTGTGGGCAGGAGAGCAGCAGATTAATCTTCTGCTTAGGTGTGGGCAAGAGAGTAGCAGATTACTCTCTACGGCAGAATTATTCTTCTGCTTAGGTGTGGGCAGGAGAGTAGCAGATTAATCTCTGCGCAGAGTTATTCTTCAGCTTACGTGTGGGCAGGAGAGCAGCAGATTAATCCTCTGCTTAGGTGTGGGCAGGAGAGTAGAAGATTAGTCTCTGCGGTAGAATTATTCTTCTGCTTAGGTGTGGGCAGGAGAGTAGGAGATTAGTCTCTACGGCAGAATTTTTCTTCTGCTTAGGTGTGGGCAGGAGACTAGCAGATTAGTCTCTGCGGCAGACTTATTCTTCTGCTTAAGTGTGGGCAGGAGAGTAGCAGATTAGTCTCTGCGGTAAAATTATTCTTCTGCTTAGGTGTGGGCAGGAGAGTAGCAGATTAATCTCTGCGCAGATTTATTCTTCAGCTTACGTGTGGGCAGGAGAGCAGCAGATTAATCTTCTGCTTAGGTGTGGGCAGGAGAGTAGGAGATTACTCTCTGCGGCAGAATTTTTCTTCTGCTTAGGTGTGAGCAGGAGAGTAGCAGATTAATCTCTGCGCAGAGTTATTCTTCTGCTTACGTGGAGGCAGGAGAGTAGCAGATTAATCGTCTGCTAAGGTGTGGGCAGGAGAGTAGCAGATTAGTCTCTGCGGTAGAATTATTCTTCTGCTTAGGTGTGGGTAGGAGAGTAGGAGATTACTCTCTGCGGCAGAATTTTTCTTCTGCTTAGGTGTGAGCAGGAGAGTAGCAGATTAATCTCTGCGCAGAGTTATTCTTCAGCTTACGTGTGGGCAGAAGAGCAGCAGATTAATCTTCTGCTTAGGTGTGGGCAGGAGAGTAGGAGATTAGTCTCTGCGGTAGAATTATTCTTCTGCTTAGGTGTGGGCAGGAGAGTAGGAGATTAGTCTCTGCGGCAGAATTATTCTTCTTCTTAGGTGTGGGCAGGATAGTAGCAGATTAATCTCTGCGCAGAATTATGCATCTGGTTAGGTGTGGGGGGCAGGAGAGGAGCAGATTAATCTCTGCGCAGAATTAGGTGTAGGAAATGATAGGAATTTTCAGATTAATCTCTGAAATATAGAATTAATCTTCTACAATGGAGGTTGGTAATATAATTCTTGAATTCTCGATTAATCGGCGAATCAGATGAACTCTGAGACAAGAATGACTTTCTGCTGTGGCTCGTCGGCTTTATATAGTCCTGTATCCAGTTATTTTGAGCTCTTGCCTTTTGGTGTTGCCCTAGCAACGTTTGTTGCATTTTATTTTTGCCTAAGGCGAAATCAGCTGACTGTGTCATGACATTTGGCATGTCAAATATAAATACACTGGAGGTGCGTAACTTTAAGTTGATCATGTTTTATATAATTTGTTGACATTAATAATGATTTCATATATTTTAGATGATAAATCTTATTGGAGGAATTTTTGGACGTCGTTGAATAAAAAGGGGGAAGTTCCCAACTATCAGATAAGTGTTTTTTATTGATTTTTTTAAAGTGGGTTTTTACTTTCTTTCTTTTTAGGAATATATGTTTATAACAACAAGGAAGAGTATGCTACGTTGGTGGACTGAACAAGAGGGGTATACCTAGATAATTTGTTAGTACCGCTGCAATAACTATTGAGCGCATGGTTATTTAACGCTTTTGTAAAATTATAATTCATGATTGCTTCCCCTCGCACCAAGTCCACCCCACACCACTGCAATCCAGCTAAACATATTAAATATTATAATACTCCTTTCGTGTAAGTGGCAGACGTTTTTTTTACTTTTTATCACCTCGATAACATTCTGATTTGTCATCATAAATGTATAGTTCAACATTTTGGTCTCAATTTGTCAGCTCATAAACATTCGACATTGCAAAACTCAATAATTTTTGAGGTAGTTAATAGTGACATTTTCCTTTTTTTTTTGTGTGTTGGATACTATTCTCTATACTATATTTTAATACTACTAAAATACAACTTTGTTTCATGCAAATTTTACATAAGAAACGTGTGTGTCGCGCGTATGATATATGTTCGTCCAGTTCAATCGCTCTAAATTATGTTGTATTTGAACGTTTGGAATTGTGTTCAAGTCGCCTCGTAAATATTGACTGTCTACAAGTTTACTAGCCGTGTCACCAAATCATAATGTTAAGTCAGCAGCATGACCAAAAGTAGCTTAAAATCAGACAAAGTCACGTTTAGTTTTCCAAAAGTGTCAAATCGACCTACTTACGCACCGAGACGCCGCAACCGTAGTAGGTAGACAAACTTTTTGAACGCGATGCCATAGAAATTAATTGGGCGGCGGTGGCGGCGGCTGCGGCGGTGTCTTTTTCTTTTAAAGCACAGTAAGACCGGTCGAATGGAACATGCATTCAAACATGGCATGCTGCAAAAATAACTTGACATTTTCTAACATTTCAGTTATAATAAAATCCATCAGAGCTGAAAGCTTAGAGATTAGAATAAAGTGAGAAATAAGGTCGGGTTAACGTCTGTGGATATAAATTGTGCAAAACAAAATTTATATTTTTATAAAACGTGCTTCTTTCACCTGAATACCACCCCATAGGGGATTCCCCATCATTTATATTACAACAAGAATCATGTCTCGTTATAATATTGTAAATTACTCCATTACGGTATATAAAACATATGCAGCTATGTAGCTACAAAGCCATAGACAAAAGTCAACGAATACCAGGTGTAATTCCTCATACACACATACATATTATAACAAAGTCAAGCGTTAAATTAATTTCGGTATAAATACGCTCACGTATAGAGCACACTTGGTAAAGTAATTTGCATTTAAGGTGCAATTTGAGTTCCGTAAACGGATTCACCTATACCTCGCTCCAAGCCACAATTAAATTTCTTGCGGTGAGCTTAATTAGGTTGTGACAATTTCCCAGAACTGGGTATTGTGTAAGCACAAGCTAAGAGGAATAATTCTTCAATAATATTCAATGGAAACTATTTAATTATCTCAGCCATATCAGGGACAAGAGAGAAACGGAAGGAAACAGCAATAATTAGTTGAAGCGGTCCTCAACATACCTTTGAGCTCATTTAAATTTCCATCTGTGAATGATAATAGATTTATAACGCCGTCATTTCTAATGTAGTAGCTACGGTTATAGATATTAATGAATTTAGTTAGGCATATTACATAAATTTTGTTCTAACTTCAAATTAAATGTAATCTCTTAAGATTTCAACTGAGCACATACATACAAATCTATATTCATATATGTATGTATATAGGTGTTTTATTATAGGAGAAAAAAAAAAACAAGGAATTCTGGAGGATAGGCCTAATGTCTTATTTGATCTGATGTGGAATAGTTTCTAAGTCTCATTAAGATTCTTTACTGATAATATAAAAAGAATTAAATTCTACGCATATACATGAAAAAACTCCTGTTCAAATCGATTAAAACTGTCTAAATATAGGACATCGATGAAGAATACGAGTATATGAGATTGTCATCACTTGATGCGATCCTGGTACCCACTGAGATTCACACCAGGGGCTGGATTCTGATAAAATTAAAATGACAAATGACAATGACAAAATGATTTCGAAGGAAGGTCGCTGTCACTATACCATAATTTGAAATTCTGATGATTCGGTGACATTACATTAAATTACAGCAGTGACAATTTGACAATTTCAGAGTAATTGTATATATTCCTGAAAAGACAGTAAGTCCCTGAGAAACGATGATACACACTTGAGACTAGACACGACGTAAAAAACTGGTTTTTGTATCAAGTATATCTTAACCCATGTTACACGTAATTGATACATGACTGATACACGTTTCAGACAGCAAAGACAATTCATCATTTCCATATGATCTACATGTATGCACACAAACTGAGTACATGCATACATATGTAGTAAAACACTCGTGTATCATCCGAATGTCTTCCTTTGCTCTAAATTGGGCTATACACGAAAATGTTCTAAAATAATGCTAAAAAAAATAGTTTTTAGTTCGGTGTATCGAGTCTGTAAAGGAACAAATTTTAATTCGAAGATGTACTACTAGGGTCTTTTCAACGGCCAGTTGGACAACAATTCCTGTTAGACATGTCACAGACCTAAGTTTCTATATTCGTAGAAGAAGTTTGTAGGGTTATTGTAACGGAATCGCACATGATTTGATAATGAAATTTTCGTAAATATTACGACTACATAGCTGCCAAAGCTAGTAGAAATCTTGAATTTCTACGTCGTAATTCTCAGGACTTTTCGGGCCCATTTACTTTTAATCTTTGAACATTGCTTTGGTGCATTCTGTGTTAGAATATGCATTCTAAGTCTGGAATTCTAATTCTAACATCTTATGCAGAGTTTGGGGGGGGGGGGGTGATTCTGATCTTTTGTCGTACTTAAATGTCAGAATATGTACCTAAATGAAATGAAATTTTCTACTGATTTTTTCATGGGTTTATTGAGCTCAGCAAGCCTTGCATTACGTAGAATAAACTAAAAATGACACTTCAAATTACATATTTAAAATATTACTTCGAATTTGCGCACTTGTACTGCTCTAATTAGGTGTAGAATAGCCATTTATCACAATACAGAATTTTTGTCACAACCTCGGGAGCAGTTGACTAATTTGTCGTACTTTTAGGCATATATTTTGACATTAGTTCAATGGAAATTCATTTTAGTTTATTTTGTGGTTGATGAAAAGGATAAATCAAAATGAATATGGGGATTATAAAAGTACGACACAAATTTGAGGTGAAATGTCAAAATATGTGACAAAAATATACGCCTAAGCTACGACAAAGATTTCCGAATCACCCTCATGGGCAATACTTAAGTAAATAAGGACTTAAGTACTAATTGAAGTACATTTTCGCTACTTAAGACTTATTACTTAATACTTTTGAAATGCCCTACTTAGTACTTGAACATAAATACTAGTTTCTATCTACTTGTAATTAAGGCTTAGTTTTTTACTCAATTACCAATATTTTTACTTAAGTATTTCTGAGTCTATTTAAATACCTACATATAAAAAAAATATCTAACTCTTCGTAGAGAAGCAAACACAAACTCTTGCGCAGCTGATGATTTATTGAGTTTTAAAGCACGTAATTGAACTGTCAAAACATGTGCCGCACCCGCGCGTCAAAGCAAACTCCTACACAAACTAATACCATACAAACAAGACTGGGTAAGTAGAATAAAAGTCAGTAACGCCTCGCCCGAATATAAAATCGACGATGCCTCGACTTGATAACGTATCCAAGGGTAAGCCAGCAATGCCATGCTCGAATATAAAATCAACGATGCCTCGACCTGATGTAGGATATTGGAGACAACAAACAGTCAACGGGTACTTGGGCCTCTAACAGTTTTTATGAGGGTAGCATTCATTTCTTAGAAATTTCCAGAAAATGTTTCGGCAGCATTTTTATTCACTTTGCTGGCCAAGTGGAAATATTTTCAGATTGAAAATACTTTCATGTGGTCCGTTGTTGATTTCCAATATTGCGTAAAAATTCTAAAAAAAAAAGTTGTGTTACTAAATGCAAAAAAAGTCTTTTTGAAATAATTAATAAAATGTTTAATGTGCTTTAAATGAATTCCGATGAAATTAAATAATCGTACCTTTTGAAAACTATAATATAGTCACCACTGGTATTTATTTATTAATACCAACTAAACTCTATAAACTTCATTATATTGCTCCCAACGTACAAAGATTGTAAAAAAGTACTTTAAAAAGTACTCAGTACTTTTTTTAGTTTTAGTATTTGGTTACAAGTACTTTTCACACAAGCTGTACTTGTACTTACGCTGAAGTAGTCAGGCCTTCGGTGCTTGTACTTAACCCTTTCGCGTCGGAGTTTTTTTTCAGATACACTGTAATTATAGATAAAGAATTAGATATGCATTGTGCAATGAAAATTACTTTTACTCTAAATTTTTTCATACCATAGTTTAGGAGTGGGGGAAAGAGATAAATCGTACCAACAGCTAGTTACTTTGGGACAATATATCCCAACAGATGTTAGCAAATTAAAAAACAATAATAAAAAACAAAAAATAACCTTTATTCAACGGATCATAATAATAAGAATTCATAATAAAAACAAAAATTATATATAAATGGTTTTCCAATAAGAGGTGTTATTTTAAATAGCCCGCTATCTCGGTAGATATCAATTTTGGAGCTGTGATTTTTTGACATTTGACAAGTAGAAACTACGCCATTAATAAAAATGGAACGATACACGATTCAACAACGCATTGAAATTATTAAAATTCACTATTAAAATGGTGAAAATATGGCAGAGACGGTTCGTAAAACTCGAACATTTTTGGGTCGTCGTGAAGCACCTTGTCGGACCGCAATACAGAAATTGGTAGAAAAATTCGAGCTGTCGGGACAAGTTAGTGATGTGAAGAATAAAACCCGTGCACGTCGCTCAAGAACAGCCGAGAATATTGCTGCTGTAGCCGAAAGTGTTGAAGAAAACCCAGGTTTGTCCAGTCCTCGTCGTTCTTTGGAATTAGGCATTCCACAAACGTCATTACACCGTATTTTGCATAAAGATTTGGGTCTTAAGGCTTATAAAGTTCAGTTAACACAAGAACTCAAGCCGGCCGATCATCAACAACGTCGAGTCTTTGCTGATTGGGTCCTTGAAATGCATGAAAATGATCCGGAATTCCATCGAAAACTCATCTTGAGTGATGAGGACCATTTCCACCTCGATGGCTTCGTCAACAAGCAAAATTGTCGCATCTGGGGCTCGGAAAACCCAAGAGTTATTGTTGAAAAGCCTCTCTATCGTCAACGTGTGACTGTTTGGTGTGGTTTATGGTCCCGCGGGGTCATTGGACCTTACTTTTTCGAAAATGAGGCTGGAGCAACAGTTACGGTGAATGGATTGCGCTATCGACAGATGATTAATGATTTTTTATGGCCGGAATTGGATGGTATTGATCTGGACAACGTTTACTTTCAACAAGACGGCGCTACGTGCCATACAAGCAACGAAACCATTGATCTTTTACGGGAAAAGTTTCCGGACCGTGTTATCTCTCGAAGAGGTGATCACAATTGGCTAGCGAGATCTTGTGACTTAACACCTTGCGATCTCTTCCTTTGGGGCCACGTGAAAGAGAAGGTCTACGCTAACAGCCCAGCGTCGATTCAAGACCTCAAAGATGTAATTAGAGGAAATAGGCAGCCACTTTGCGATTTGGTTATGGAAAATTTCATGAAAAGGATATGGTCCTGTAGGCGTGGTCGTGGTGGTCATTTGGCTGATGTTATTTTCCATTATTAACGGCATACCTTCCTCTTTATAATGAAATAAATATTCGATCATTTATCTCAAAATGTGGCATTTTTCTTTGAATATCAAAATAACACCTCTTATTGGAAAGCCCTTTATGCTTTAGACATGCCACAACTTCGTCAATATAATAGGTTTTCGAACAATCTATAGGTTTTTTTGGATCATTGAAGAATAATTTTGAGATGAGTAAACGATATCTATCTCGTGATATGGAATTTTTTATCATGCTATTTCCTTGTGATTTTTTCCAATTACAATCATAATTTCATGATAATCGGTTTTCAGAAATATTTCTATTTCTGTACTTGATCTATCTAAACTTGATGGAATGTTTTTAGGTGGTCTGGGTTTTCTTGGCCGAAAATTTTGAAAATCTTCTTTCCAGACATCTTGTGGCTGAGCACTTACAGTTGGTGGTACAATCTCTATAATATTTGGTGAAATATTCTCAATATTATCATCAACGTCATCATTCTGGTCCAAAATGGAACTACTATAGCTGGATAAATGCTCTTCTAAATCAATTTTTCTATCACTTGGTATATACTCAGAACCAGAATCTAAAAAATCGGAACCGTCTTCGTCATCAGATGATTCCATCAAGTCTCGAATTTATTCTTGTGTGAACCTTTCCATTTTCAAATAATAAAAACTGAAAATATATTAAAAACCGCGATGTTAAAAACTATTGGGATGTATTGTACCAGCTAATATAACTGTTGGGATATTATATCCCAACTTTTAAAAAAACCTAAACATTTACGTTCTGGATATAATATATTTGTACAGAAAATTTCTTACATAGTTCTAAATAAGTAAAATTAAAAAAAAAATACTTACCAATGAATAATACCGCTAAAACACGTACTTTTGCCGAACAAAATCACTGTACTGAAAAACACGACTTGCTTCAACAAGTATTCCAGCACTACTGAACTGAGAGACCTTTTTCCAACGGAACGAAGTGAAAGAGAACACTTTGATCATAAAACACTAAAAACTACGAAATGCTTTTAAAATACAAAAAAACTCCCAATAGCTTAAATAGCATTTTTTTGGAATGCATTATCCCATTAGATGCGAAAGGGTTAAGGCATAGACAAATTAATAACATACAAAGACTGGACACGTAGAACAAAAATATGCAACGCTTTTCTAGAATATAAAAATTAACGATGCCTCGACGATGCCTCGACTTGGCACTTGATGACGTGCACAAAGGGTAACACACCAATGCCTCGCTCCATACAAAATCACAGTTGCCTCGATCAGATGAAGAGAAGGCCACAAGTTTTTCTTAGAAATTTGCTGGAAATTTCTTCCTTCGAATTTTTATGCATTGGCCAGGCCGAGAGCAGTACCCCGCTCGAATATAAAATCTAACAACGATGTACATACTGTATCTGAAAATAAGTCTAGTCGGCCACCAAAATGAATAAAAATTCTACCGAAACACTGTGTAAATTTCTAAAAAAAAAATACAATTGCTTATTGCTTGTCTAGCGTCTACGCTCTTAAAAATTGTTGTCGCCGTCCAAAAGTGCGTATGAATTCTAAGGAAAAAATTTCCAGTAAATTACTAAGAAAAAATTGCGGCCTTCCCTAAATCAGGTCGAGGCATCGTTGTTAGATTTTATATTCGAGCAAGGAACAACTGTCGGCCCGGCCAATGCATAAAAATTCGAAGGAAGAAATTTCCAGTAAATTTCTAAGAAAAACTTGTGGCTTTCTCTTCATCGGATCGAGTCGAGGCAATGATTTTGTATGGAGCGAGGCATTAGTGGCTTACCCTTTGTGTACGTCATCAAGTGCCAAGTCGAGGCGTCGTCGAGGCGTCGTCGAGGCATCGTTAATTTTTATATTCTAGAAAAGCGTTGAATATTTTTGTTCTACGTGTCCAGTCTTTGTATGTTATTAATTTGTCTATGGTTAAGATCTTTTTCTTTGGTACTTGCCCAGCTCAGATCTTATAACTCCAGTTTGGAGTCTATTGAAAGAGAGTTCTTCCTCCGTTGGCAAGGACCTTGTCCGCAATATCTAGCTAGGTGCCTATTTATGGGTCTCGAATATCTCCAAACAAGAAGACAAGCTGAAATTAATTAGGGATCTTTTATGTAATGAGGTGGATCGCGTGGATTTGTTTTATTGATTAATGTATATGCATGCACCGGAAAAAAATACCCGTTCTCGGCAACTGCTTTATATTCCACAATTATGGCTTTAGAGAGCCGCTTACGAGTTCAGTGATTAAATTTAACCAGTACTACGAGTCCTTAGATGTAAATAACATTAGAGTTATTTTTAAATCAAAACTAAAGGAACGTCTAGGATTAAAAATTGTAGTTTAACTTACATAATACATTTGTTATAACTATTCTTTGTTACCTTATAATCTGAATTGTTCAATGAGGATTAAATTTTGTGCTATACCTAGTCTGTAAGAAAAATTCAAATTCCTCGGTTATGAATGTTTAAAAAAAAAAATTATGTGTAAAAAATTATTTTCTCATATTCTTTCTAAAAATAAAATATAAAAATCGGCAAATTATTTTTATTTTAAAATAAAAAATAAAAATCATAATAAGATTTTTATATCTAATTAAATCATCTCAAAAGCCATATACAGTTGAAATATAAGCGTCGCCGAATAAAAAAACATCAAAGCATATGTTGAAGGGAAGCGTTGTAAAAAGTGCGAATTGATAATCATTACCGAGGCAAAAATTGTGTGAATCATCACCGAGACAACAGTTGAGTGCAGCTTCGCTAAAATAAATTTTATCCTAGAAACATTAAGGAAGCATAGACGCTAAAATCAAGCATCGATTCAATTATGTCATTAAGAATATATAAAAGCGCAGTCTCAAGCATGGAAGTAACCGATAAGTACAGCCTCGCAAAGTCAAATGTCGAGTGAAGTGCTGAGATAAGTGTCGCCAAATCAAGCAGTAAGTGAATCATCGAAGCATCGATTGAAATGCCGCAATTATCGACTTCGCTGACGTCGAATGAGATGTTAAAAGTTCGAGTCAATTTAGAATATTATGGGCTACGTCGCATTAAGTGTCGAAATAAACATTTAAGTAAGCGTCAATTCATTCATCATGGGAACCATCGGCAAGGCATCGTTGAATGAAACCCTACATTCAGCGTCGCGTCAAACTTCCGTCGAGAGTGTGTCATTAAAGTAATCATTGTCCACTAAGCAAAATGTCCAAGGTAAACGCCCCGTGATTTCTAAGACACACGAGTAAATTAGCAGAAGCGGAGATGCTGATTGCAAGTATCTCAATCAACGAACTGAAGGCCTAAGAATTTCCTCAAGAGTACTGAGTTATTCGAGAAATTAATTAGGAGTAATTTGAGAGAGATCTGGACTTTTAGGGATGACTATAACAGGAAAACATAATTATTCACTATGAGGACACATATTTAAATAAATTGGAAGAGGCATTTTGAGTGACGAAAAAAGTAGATATATTTAGTATTTTATAAATAGAACGGCAACGGAAATATCGCAGTAGAAAATGCTTCCAATGCAGATCTGTTTAATTCCATAAATTTTTATAAAACTATGCACAAAGAAGGAAAAAATAGAGCATGCAACTTATAAAATAGCAAAATTAAATTAAAACTCCCAAACTGAATGATGTTGCCAATACATAGAATAAAGTTCAACGGCCCCAAATGACTCCTTTGAGGTACGTCGAAAATTAGTTTTATCCACAAAAAGCCCACGTATTTGTTGAATAGGACAGCTGTACATCGGGATTCACTTTATCTTTAATAAATGAGAAGTTAGCATAATGCTGAACCAGGACTTTTCAGAAGTTTTCGATCGTTATTTACAAAAAGAACCACCCCGATTTGATATTTTCTCAAAAAATCTGATTACTATCATTAAAGATTTCCGTTTCCATAGAATATAAAAGTGACAATAAGCGATGCAAACTATTTTGACCCCTTTCATAATATCTATGGAGTCTCTAAGGGGTGAATTCTAGATCCACCACTTTTTATTCATTTTATTGCGTTCACTTAGCTTACTTAAGTAGAAAACAAATGTAAAGACTTGACTGAGCATTATATTATGTGGACAAAATGTCCACATAATATGCTATTATCAATAAGAATAAATAAAGCTCGTCATTATCTATGTATATAGGTACCCCCAAGCTCTTTCAGGAAATATTTGTAATACTAATAAAAAACTCTTCGGTATAAGTACACAAATATTTAAGTTAAACATTTACTGTAAATCTGGCTAATTTATGTAATTATTCCCAGTGAAATCCTGCTATTTTCAGAGATGAATTCACAAGAAAAAACCGTTCCATCCAGAATTAAGTATTCATCTCGGCACACATCATTTACCATCACTCATTACACTAATTGAAGCTATTCATGATGGTCAGCAGCAGATGTATGTACAAAATGGTTTTAAATACACAAAACGTTGGCAGAATACATAGATCAAGGATGGAATTTATACTAACGAAAATAGGACAGACTTTACTAAAGCTATGGATGTGTGTGTGTGTAGTATAGTTACTCGTGTGATTCATGGGAATATAAAATAGGCACAATATATAGACAAAATAGGGAATATTTTATGAGAAAAATGGATAATGGAGATTTGTGGTAAGATTTGCTCTCAAATATTTTGACTCAATCTTTATATAGATTCGAAAATTAGGTTGCTTTTCAATTTTAACTGAGGATCGAATCAAATCAAATGGAAAAAAAGTGGTTTCTTTGTTGGGCATCATAAATAGGACTCTTCGGAATGATTTTATTATTTACATAGTCTTTCACTTGGGATGAGAGCTTTGCAATACCAGAATTCATTTATAATTAATTACACATCCACAAACCTCAGATTTCTTTAGAATTTTCACATTTATTTTTTTTTCTCCATATTAGTTCCACTGATATTGCAACGGAACGGTTTATAAGTTATAAAAGTATCCTCGACAATGCTATTCCAATCGCAACAAAATTTTCTTCACTTCTAATTCTTGATTTTAGTCAAATTGACGTGCACATACATAAAATGTTCGTGTAATTTTAAAGTCCTGGAGCAGTTCATAAATAGCATTTCATGGAGAAAATGAAAATGTGTTTTCCATTTCATCCTCCTCTGAATTTTCAATTTCAGGCTTAATGCATTCATTATCTCATAACTGGGAATATTTTCCAGCGCATTCCAGAAATAACTAGAGAACTATACAGAAAAGAATTCAGTGCTCCACAGTATCCTTGATTGAGAAAAAAAAATAATAATTCATTGGACTTTTGGCTTGTTTAGGTACGAAGAATTTTTATTACGTCGGTACAGCTAGCTCCCAACTATGATAATCATCTTCTGAATTCCTATGTTAATTAAAAATTTTTTCCGGATACGACTATAGTTAGACAAATTAAAAAGAGAAAAATTTCCGATTTTTTTTCTTTTACGTTTAAGATTTATTGAGAAGGATCTATACATTTTTTCCCACAGATCGATTAAGCAAAACTTGACCTGAATTTACTGGACAATGGACTGAATTTTCATTCAATACCGGATCATTCAACGCAAAACCGTCCAAACATTTTAAATTTTTCGATTCGACCAACACCGATTCTTTTAAAACTTAACATGTTTAAATATAGGAAAAAAGTGGGAACTCAATCTGCGGATGATTCTATGGATATACACTAGCGTCATCTGATACATGTTAACCTATGGTTCTGTAGTGTGATGAAAAGCAATCTATTTCACCAATCATCGTAAGATATTGGTAAAGATTCAAAGTTCGTGCCTCCTCAGTATAAGTGGCGTTCTCATATCAACTAGCACACGGACTCTTGACATTATCCTCAATATACACTCTGTGCAAATACATATCAAGAGGGGAGCGTCAATTACAGCGCTTAATCAAAGCTGGATTCACACTGGAACAATAGTTCCACACGAATCCATCTCTGAATTTGTGTAGCATATCGCACCTGACATCGACAGGGATTACGCGACCACATCCTCGAAACTATACTGAAAAGCAATTTTAAATCTTGAATTCCATCGAGGTTAGAATGGGAATACATTCTGTGCTTCAGCCATTTACAAATCCTATTATCTACACTGATGGCACCAAATCCGAAGAAAATATCGGAGCAGACGTTTTCTACGAGAAGTCTTACATGGAAATTGCCTAACACCTTAAAAGCTATGATACGATTTTCCTGGCGGAAGTCAAGCACATTTTTGAAACGGGAAGGTATCCCCATAAATCTTACACAGAGAAAAGGATTGCTATCTGTTCAGACAGTCAAGCAGCTGTCAAGGCTTTATCTAAACCATTTACTAAACTAATATTGGAGTGTAAAATTACCCTGAACTAGCTCTTTCGATTTAACAAGGTATTCGTTTTATGGGTGCCAGGGTACAGAAATATTAGCGGGAACTGGAGAGCGGAAGAGCTTGCTCGCCTTGGTGCAGCCCCGGAGGAATCCTCCTCCATAATCGGGATTGCACCAAAAGACCTTGCCTCTATTATCTCGCTTTGGGCTTACCCGCAATACAGTCGCCATTGGTAAGATGATCCTTCTGGTAGAACTACGAAGGTACTGAGAGGTAAACCTAACCCAAGCCCAACGAATAAGTTCCTGAGACTGAACAAGCCAAATCTGAGAACTGTAGTGTCAATTCTCATTGGGAAACCTTTTCTCAGGGGTTATCTTTACAGTATGAGACTATTGATGATCCTATATACAGGAGTTGCGGAGAGGAATCCGAAACAGAGACTCACTTTCTTTGTTCGGCTCTCTCAGAAAAGCGTTACAGATTATTTGGATCGCACATCCTGGGTTAGCTGCAAGAAGCCGGCAAGGTGGGCTGCGGGCCGATACTTAGGTTTATAAGATGGTCCGGTTGGGACCCATCAGAAGTCTAGAGGGTGAGCAATGGGTCTTGTTCTGGCCTACGTTCCAGGGACACTTCGAAGCCCCAAACTCTTTTCAATCCATCCAACATGTTTGAAGGTCCTTGTAGAGTATATGTAGTATTCTAATTTTCAGCGTCCTCTCTCCGCACTTCGGGAGATAGGGAATTCAAAGTTTTGTGAAATGTTGTTATAGGGTTACTTTTAAAGGTCTATAACTCCCGAAATTGATGATTTTGGAATCAATCTAAAGGGGATGAACCTAAGTTTCATGGAAACGAAGAAAACCATTTTTTCATCGATAGATTTTTTTTTTTTTAGGAATCAAAGTTGTTTATCTTTGAATATCCTGGAATAAATATCTTCGAACCTGACTCTCTCCGAGATTTGGATAAAACTTTCAGAGTTTGTAAGGAATACGATAATAGCTCACCCATATTTTTTTATACCATGCCCATCCCCCGCAAGAGGGGAAATATTTCGTAATCTTACTATTAAACGTAATTTTGCACCAGGCCTTTTTAGAAAAATTGCAGATTTAAGTTCGAAAATGGGACAAACCGGGTACGGTTGTGGATGGATGGATAGATTGAAGAGAGGTGGATTCCCCCAGGGGAGGGATACCCCATTGTTCACCCTCCGGACCCATGACTGATGATCACAGGTCACAACCAGATGCCCTTATAAACCATAACAATGGCTCCCAACCCGGCTTCAAGCAGTTCATCCAGGAGGTATGAGCCAAGGAATCTATAACGTTTACCGGAGAGAGCCGGACAGTGACAAAGAAAGTGAGTCACCATTTCGAATTTCTCTCCACATCCTCTAAATATCGGAATATCGACAAGTCCTAACCTATGTAGGTGACCCCTGAGAGAACAGTGTCCCGTAAGAATAGACACCAGAATTCTCAGGGTAGGCTTGCTCAGTCTTAGTAGCTTTTTTGTGAAACTTGGGTTAGGTACGGTTGTACGGTTGCCATATAAAAATTTTGTTTTTTACTATATATTTGAACCTATGAATGTTTCAACGTAGAGAACTTTGTACACGGCATTTTTATAAAAAAATTAAATACGAAAGTTCAAATATGAACTAAATCGGGCCACCCCGTCTTAGTGTTGCCATACAGAAATTGACATTTTTTACGTATACTACGATAAAGCGAACAGTCCTGGACGTTTATATTGTACGGAAAAGTTTTTCAGAATATAAATTATAAATTATAATATATAATATTATATTATAAATTGGTAATAATCATTTGTACTGTTCGACGAACCATTCTAGAATTAGATGCGAAAAACCACTTCAACAATCAGACTTGCACAGAGGGATTCAATTCTAGCTTCCTTCCTATTTCTTTTTAAATTTTGATTGTACATCCGTACCTTAATGGTGGTTCCTTATTATGACATAAAAAATTCTTAAATTTTTAAATTATTTAAAATTTGTAATATGCTTTCAGCGTAGATATCAAGAATACAAAGAAAGTGAATAAGCTTCATCCCTTCTCTTAGCATTGTTAACGTTTTTAAGAATTTCTGAAAGACCTTCATTTCTTTCATTTCTAATGCATGAGCATATGTCATATATGCCATGTCCCTAAAGTATGAAGGACATTAACCTTTATTCATCTATTGGCTTGAAAAAACTCTCGATCTTATCATCTCAACGAACGAAAGGAAAAATTTCGTCTCAGAGAAGTAGTCATTCGTTTTTTTTTTTTTTTTTGAGGTTTCCCTTTTTGACAACTTAGTTGAAACAAAATCTTTACCATGTACGAACCTAACCTAGATAGGTAGGCTTTACTACAAGGAAACTCTATAGAGTCAACCGGAAATACCTTCTACGTCTTTTATATACATATATAATTCATGTACATTATATGTTCGTAACATACTTATATGTTTGTTGAGTGACAATCATAAAACATGCAGTACTTCATCAATTTTGAATTAGCATTTAAGGGTTCAGGATTCAAGCGTACATATTTAAGGGAAGGTAATTTTATACGTACATAGATACATCTGCATATTTGCAGATGAAAATTTCATTAAATCAAAGAAAACCATTGAAGACCACTCTCTTAACCCTTCTTTTTTTTTTGTGGCAAATGAAATATCATTAATTTATGGACACACCTTGACTGTGCAGAAGATGATGGAACAAGGTTAATTTCCATTTTTTTCCTATCTTTGAGTACAATTTTTGCAACCTTATAAAACTATGCAGAAAATCTAATACCGGATCGAAATTCTACACATATTTCAATAAGATGAAATTTCATATCGGAAAAGTTTACCTAATATTTACAAAGAACTTGTGAGTAAAATGAAAAATTCCATAAGTATTGAATTTTTCTGAATACAAATATTCCAGAAATTTTTCAGGACCTGTTCTGTTACATTTTTATCCTTGTTAGAATTTCAGCAGCATTGGATAACTGCATGGAAACAAATATAGGATATTTGCATCTTGGTTTTTCCGGTTTTTCATAATCTTATTTTATCCAAGATATTTTTCGTCGAGATATGAATTTTGAGTTTTTTTTTTTTCTTTTCTTAATTTTTCTCTCAGATATCTTCTAACAATTGGTTAACTAGTCGGGTCTACTATGCAATATTGAAAAACATAATTATAAGAAAATAGTGATCTGTCGAATTTTTGAAAAAATTTCATATAACATAAATTTAAGGAATAGCGAAAATTAAATATGTACATCCAAAGAGAAAATCTAAAAAACAAAAACAGCAGTAGCTGCGGATAAACAATTGACTATTTTTATAAAACTTAACTTTTCCTAAGATTGAAATATTTTTCTATAATTTTCCTTTGCTAACTCATTACTACTACCTTCACTAGTATTCTTTTGATATCAGTTACCCAACAAACATTGACTGGTCAATAGTTCTTTGTACTGAAATTGAAAAGTGGTCAAAATCAAAATTTGGTTAAATCGAACATCTTTTTGACGTCGACCTGTCAACAATGTACCACCTGAAACACGTCTTCAGACGGAAATAAAGTCGTCAAATTAGCCACCAAAATAAGCTCCAAAATTAAACTGAATGAGTACATTTTGGTTGCCCAGAAGACGTCATTCTAACACCTGAAACACGTCTTCAGACAGAAATAAGGCCGTTGGCACATTCTTATTTTTTATTATTTGGAAGAAATTATTAATATTTTACGTTGTGTATCGAGAAAAGCATTTTTCAATGTTTTCGTTCAATTTTCGCTAACAAAAATATTAAGATGAACTTCTCTCTCTTGCGAAAAATTAAAGCATAAGAAATTTTCCTCCTTTTTAGTATAAGTTTCATTGAAAGTATACGTTGGTGCAGGGTGGAAAAGTGAGTGTTTCCATTCAGCGTTTTTGTCCTTCAATGTACCAACTACAAATATGAGTTTCCAGGACACACTGATGTATGAATTTTCGAATGGAATTCAATAAATACATAGTGCATAAATTTTTAAATACGTATAAAATTGTATTTCTGTAGGTATATTATAATATATTGCATTATGAAAAAGATGTTTGCTTCGCTATTTTATTTAGAATCCGTTCATGCGAATGTTTCTTTTGGAATAGATGCAGGTAAAAATTTCAGGTACTTAGTTCATGTTGGCTTGAGTACAAGTGAAAATAAAAAATACGTGTGATAAAAAAGTGATTTTCTTTAGTAATAGGAATATTCGGTTACTGATTCATGTGCAGTGCCAGGGGCGGATCCAGCTAGGAGGCGCCCCCCCCCCCTGAAGGCAAGAATAGAAAAATTTTAATTAAATCATAAATGCAAGAGGAAACAACAACCGCCTCCTCCGGGATTTAAAACTGGGACCTTCCGCTTTGCGGACGACTGCTCTTATCTCTGTGCTAAACATCTGTTCCCGCTTTTATCTGTTTCGTTAGCTCAAAGGTAAGAGCAGTCGCCCGGAAAGCGGATAATCCCGGTTTCAAACTCCGGACGATACGGTTGTTTTTTCCTCTTATATTTTGTGATTAAATTTAGAATCGTTAAAAATAAAAGTTCTTAAAATTTTTCTATTCTCCATATAAGACCGATTCTAAAAATTGTGGAAAAATATATAAAAGCGAAGAGTCTGTTTTCCGCAACTATCGATTGCGTCCATGTCCAGAACTGAAACAAGTCTACAAGTACAAGTCTGCAGAAAGGAGAGGATAGTGATACCTCAAATTATCAACCAATTGCAATCACTTTGATCTTTCAAAGATTTTTGAATCTATCATTAATTCCAAAATAATGAAGTATCTAGATATCTATGAACTCATCGCTAATTTGGCTTCCGGACTGGACGCTCATCTAGAGACTTGCCGACTTATCTTATTATAAACTATCAAGTTCAAATGCTACCGGGCTTAGATTTTTGAAAAAGATGTTGATTTTTTTTTTTTTAGAAATTCAAAAACCTCAAAAAACCGTTTTTTTTTCTCTCCCCCCTAAATACTTTTTCATGTACACACCAATTTTTATTATTTTTCATACATAGGTTTTCCAAAGATATTTGCAAATGCTACCGGAGCTGTTTTTCCAAATTTATTAATATTTGTTAGATTGAGATAATTTTATTCTGTGGCCCAAAAACCGGATAAATCCCGTGAGTAGTTTATTTTATAAAAAGCAATTTGTAAACTTCTATCTTGATAAAAAGTGAATGATTTATTCATTTCAATTCCCAAAAGCTTCTCGTGGTAACGATACGATCCAGTAGTCTAAGCAAATTCTCGTTTTTGTTTATATTTTTGTAAATTTGAATAGAACTTTATAGGAATTATTGCTAAGCATTGGTAATGTGATTAGAACGAAAGCTCATGTTACTACTACATAGTCAAAATTTTGGAAGCTCGGAACCAAGAGCTTTATTTTCTGGCATTCAGTCTTAACGAAATAATAAAACGTTTTTATTCCAAAATAAATTCCACTCCTTAAAACTAATAACTCATTACAACAATACACAATAATTTGTTGTTGTTGGAGTTTCACTAAATTTCTCCAATTACATATTGTAGGTAATTGTTTTTTTTTTTAAATATTCTTTTCTCCCCGCTGGTCATATTCTAACATGTCGTCTTTTTATCAAAGACTCATCAAAGACATCTTGGCAGCTGTTTTCATTGAAAAAAATCTTCCATCACCTATATAATTCAACTCAATATTATTGTATGCATGTGATATACGTGTATAGGTTTTTCTCCGAATTTGAGTTTGGGACCCCAACTTTGGATGATCCAAAACCCTCGAGAAACACTTCCCAAGCCAGGAAACAGACTCCCTCACTACCACATCAGAGCACTAACTTAGGCCTAACTCCTAACATTCTAAAATATTTGCAGCGTTCTTATGTAAAATCACTGACATGTATAATATGAACTGTCTACGTCGGAAAGTGGGCTCACTTTGTTATACCATTCTCTTTCGGTCTAAGCACCAAGTACCAACTGAGAGAGAGAAAACTGTAAACAATAAATAAATAAGTGCGTTCGTCAAAATAAATGTTTTTAAATTAATTATTTGGGTTAATTAGTGATAAAAAGTGTTTTACCAAATTCAATATATTCGTAGATACTCAAAAGAAATTCGAAAGGTCACTTTTCAACTTCCCGCCAATGGTTTTTTCAATGTTGGCACCGCCGAGCAATCCATATTATTTATGCCAGTGCGTAAAACTGAGAAAATTTTGGTTTGAGTGTTGAATGACTCCTGCAGTTTGCATCCTAAACTACTATTCTATTAAAAAAATGACTGTTTGTAAAAAAAAAACAGTATGCTAAAAAACTACACATCATCCGCACAACTTAATGTGGAAACCACCTTCCTAGAACCCCACTACAGTGCTGCGATGGCTAAACTAAGCGACTTATTGCGCTGGACAAGTGGTGCCCCATTTGATGTTTTTTTTTTTTTTATTTAATTTAAATGCGGGAAGACACCTCCCACCCACCCTACCCAGCCTAAATAACGCACGTCTCACTAAATTAACTTGTAAATAAAGCAATCTGGCAGAAACAGCTTCATGGATCATATAGGAAATCAGCACATCATAAATGAAGTAAATTCAAATAGGTATAAAATATTAAGAAATAATGTTTGTTCAAAGTATATCAACATAAATAAAATAAATTCTAGAAGATACAGAAGATTAAGGAATAATATAAATTCAAAACAATTCAAGAGAATACAAAGATATGGTGATGAGTGATGATGTGCAAATATACTTTCGTAGGCAAATTGGCTTAATGGAAGCTGGCGTAAGTCGGATAAATGAGGATCTTAAACTTGAACAAAATAATTTAACTCTCAACCGTAGCAAATGGAATTGAAAGAAATTATTTCAAATTATGAAACATGTATAAGACGTTTTCTACCTAACATTTATAAGTATACTAGGGGGAGCCCGTCGATAATATAGATACCTAGATGGGGGGTGGGGTTGGGTTTGTTAAAGATAAGAAACTCTAGAGTTTCAGTGTGTGTGTGTGTGTGTGTGTGTTAATTTGTGCGGGAGAGTGAAGCTCCTCTACGTCGACGCGTTCTAATGCAGTGCCCAAATATATAGTAAAACACGATATTTTGCTTTGGCAACCCTATGAAGTAGTTGCCCGATTGGTCCCATTTTCGAACTGTATTTGAACTTTTTATGAAAACTCCGTGTACAAAATATGAGCTCTCCACCTTCTCAGGCTACCAAATACATAGTGAAAAACAAAAGTTGTGTATGGCATCACTAAGAAGGGGTAACCCAATTTAGCCCGTTTTTTGGAATTTTATTTACCATTTCTATGAAAACACCACGTAACAAATTTTTTGCATGGCAACCCTACGAAGAAGTTGCCTGATTGGTCCCATTTCTAAACTTAATTTAAATTTTTCTTTAAGAAAATCCCATGTAAAAAATGTCCGCTCTCTACGTCGACGCGTGAGGCAGTGTTCAAATATATAGTGAAAACCTAAATTTTTGTATGGATACACTAAAAAGCGGTGGTTCGATTTGTTCCATTTTTGAACTTGTATTTGCAGTTCTCATCGAAACGCCGTGTAAAAAATTTGAGCTGTCCACGTCGATGCGTTCTCGAACAGTTTCCAAATATATAGTGAATAACCAAAATTTTATATGGCAACATCAAGAAGATGTTCCCCAGTTCAGGCCATTTTTTTTACTAAATTTTAATTCCGCATGTGTCGACGCGTTCTTATACAGTACCAAAATATATAGTTAAAAACGAAGTTTTTGTATGGCAACCCTACGAAGGAGTTGCCCGATTAGTCCCATTTTTTAGTTAATTTTAAATTTTTCTTTTAAAAAATGCCATGTACAAAATTTGAGCTCTCCATATAGACGCGTTCTCAGGCAGTTTCCAAATATACAGTGAAAACCTAAATTTTTATATAGCAACACCAAAAAGTGGTGGCCCGATTTAGTCGATTTTTAACTTGTATTTGCAATTTTTATGAAAACACCGTGTACGCGTTCTCAGACAGTTTCCAAATATATAGTGAAAAACCAAAATTTTGTATGGCAACACCAAGAAGGGGTTTGCTCGATTTAGTCAATTTTTTTAATTTTATTAACTATTGCTATGAAAACACCACGTACCAAATTTCCGCTCCCTACGGCTACTCGTTGTCAGGCAGTGTTTAAATATATACTAAGAAACGAAATATTTGTATGGCGACCCTATGAAGGACTTGCCCGGTTTAGTCCATTTTTGAAGTTGTATTTCAGCTTTTCACGTCGGCGTGTTCTCACACAGTTTTTTTTAGATCACGACAACAGCGCCATCTATCGAGTCCAAAACTATCCGATATTTTAAGCTGGACCCAACCAAAGACATTCACAGAATTTCATTGGAATCGGTTGGGAGGCTTCGGAGATTAGCGTTTACAAACATCGTGACACTGGATTTTTATATATTAAGATAACAAAAATTGAACTTCATGGAGGTCGTTTCATAAATTTTTTTTAACTCGAATGCTTACAAAGGCAACAAAACCAATGATACAAAAACAATCTACATTAAATAAAATCCCATCTCATAAAGGAAACTTCTCGAATTCATACGAAGCGTTATTGTCAATTGTAAGATTGCATGGGAATCTCTCGTTAAACCCTACAATAATAAACGAAAACTTCACTTTTACACATCATAAAGAATGAACCTGAAGTTGTTGCTTAAGAATCTAATGCAATTCGTAATTTAAATTGTAAACCTAAAGTAAGACCGTCTCAGAAGATTAAATACTTTCAGTCGATTACTGAAAAAAAAAAAAATCATCTTCATTCGTCTTAATATCTTCACCCCAATGAAAAGCAAAAAAATGTTGACTTTATTAAAAATTTTAAAATAAAAATTCCAATCAGATAATTATCATAAACTTGACTTCGGGTCATTTGTATTCATTTAAATATTTACAAAAGAAAATTCAACAAGAAAAAGATTTGCTGTCATTAGAATTCAAGAACAATACGCCGAAGGCTATTATCCAAAATCCTGGGTTGGTTTATTTTTCCTAATTTGCCTGTGCTCAAAGTAAACCAAACTCGTTGTAGAACACAAAATAAAGGATCCACGTATAGCAAGACAAAATCAACTCTATACAAAATTCGCTAATAAAACATCAGCGAAGCGGACTCTCCTCACATTCCTGGCAAATTTGTAGCTATGCCCAGTGAAATAATTAGCCTCCTCATCATGTCCATACTCCACTCCGTACATAGTAGTTGAAGTATAGAAAGGCGAACATTAATCGATACCGAATGGCCTTTCATTGGACACAATTCGGGCTCTGATCAACATTCGCGTGTCATTGAAAAACAAAAAGCAACTCAATCCATTCGAGGGGATAATTGCAAAAAAAGTAGGCTACTCTCTACCAACTGATGTCTAGGGACTAGGGATTGGGATCTGGAAGATGAGCAAACTTACAGCCCACTCGTCCACATTGCTGCACTGAGCGCTTGACTCTACTGAACTTCACTATATTTGTGAATATTGTTGCTGGATATCTCGCTGTTCTATTCATAGCTAGAGAAACGAGAACTTTTGATTGCACTGTAATTAACTCTGCTGTTGTTGCCTTGATCTATGTGAAAGGTTTGAGTAGAGATGTTTTTAATTCTATAGCTATATAGAGGCTCCACTACTACCACTACCACGTTACTGGGGAGTTCTATTACTGTTGCTGTTGTTGCTACTGCTTTTCGCTTTTTATTGTCCAACAGTCCTCCATTGAGGCCTTTTAATTGTAATTTCCCGTTTTTCATTAAATTCTCAAAAAGCATGAGATTCGGATTCATTTCGAAAAATTGTGAGTTTTACAAGATTTTTTCTTAAATGAAGACACATCAATTGTAGAACGGTTATCTATCTAATGAGGAATATATGTCCCTTGTGAAGTCATCTCTATGCAGCTCTACATAGGACAACATCTATATTATCTCTCCGACTCTTTAGGGCTAGCCGCTGGATTTGTGAGGATACCAAACTACAAAGGTCTATTCGTTTTAAAAGATTCATGTGCTTTTCTTTTTTTTTTTATTGTTATTACTTCAAGCTCAAGGGATACCCTATGATGTAAAGGAAAAGCATAACATAACAGGAAGATGATAGGTAAAAGAATAAGGAACATGGGGAAAGTGGCTCAGGTGTTTACTCTTAAACTATACTGCTCCACATTCGCACAATTCGGGATAAAAAAGTATTACGGAATTTTACTGTACGGCCGAAGCTATAAAGGTTGATGAATATTGGAAGTCATGCATGTATGTTAGTAGTTCTTATATATCCAGTGTGCATAGTATGCTATAAGATTACTGTAATTAATCTCTAGCCTCTCCAGTCTTGAATACGGGCATATCTTAACCTTCTCTTGGTACCCGCTGGCAACGCCTATTAAGATTGTGTTTTGCCTGTATAGAGTAAGTGACTTAGTCGGACATTCTTCTTTGAACAGAAGAGTATGTACTTTTGTATAACTGCATTCTGCTTCCGAGGATTTGAAGGATGTTCGCTTATTAATGTATTCTTAGATGATTGGCTTTTGGCGAGGAGTTACGCTAAGTCAACCGGGTGCCATGACCCAGAGATTCGCACATATTTTAGATAGGTCTCGCTTCGACCAGTAAGTCTAATGTCAAGCATGCACTGACATAAACTGGCACTCTTGAGAGAGAATATAATATACTCTGCCTCTTGAGGGCGTTGATTATATCTTGTGCACTAATACGTGCATTAGGACTGCCATAAGATTAAGGATTAATAGCAAGATGCTCACGTTAAGCCCCGGACAGATTTCTGTACGGCTGAAAGTATTGTTACGCGCAACAAAGTGACACAAGCTACATCTGTTGGAAATTGAAACAACTTTAGGTTAGTGACATCTTAGTCAACTTGGGTTCGGAGAATAGAATATACGGGAAGGTTCTAGGATAATTTGTAGAATATAAATACGTCTCGACTCACATCCACTGACATATATATAAATGGACTGCTTGATCTCCTGTTTCATGTGGCACCAGTTTTGATTTCAGAAAGTATACTCTTACTGTCAATGCTACCAACTGTCGTAAACTGCCGCTATATTTAAATTATTTGGGAATTTACGTATATGCATGTCAGTGGAATTTACCGAACTCACCACAAAAGTATTTGGGACTATTTGTATCGTTAAATTTTAATTATGAGTCGAAGGAAGTGTTTTTTACAAGGATTTTTACAAGCAATTTCTCGTTCCTAATCGTTACAGTTCAGTGGGAAAGTATGCTCTCACGGAAAGAGACAGGAATATGCTTTCATGCATTTTTGGTTCAACAAGCTGTCCATTTATATACATGTCAGTGCTCACATCCAGAAAGCGAGTCTTATTGCAGACAGTGATGTGAACGAAATAAACTATTTGGATTGCGATAATTAGAAGTACAGTACTAGCAATAATTATAAAAGAGTTGATTTGATAATTGTTTGTAAATGTTATAAAAGTAAACAGTTAAGTTAAATAAAAGAAGAATTTTGAATGATTGTTGAAATATTGTGTTTTAAATAACGAACTAAGGCCACGCTCGTAACAGTATTTAAACGGTGAAAGGATGTGCGTGGCTTGCAGCGCGAATATTGCATGCATCTGCAAGGGATCAGACTATATATATTTCATCAGTAAGATCATAAAAAAATGAAACAGTTTTGCATTTAATTCGATGCGATGTCCCAAGCGATGATCTCGTCATGGTCGTTATTCAATGATTTTTCTCTAAATGTCTCGGAAATGGAACTCTAATGCAATGTTTTTCCAATGTAAAAGCATTGCCACTCTATGGAAAGCTTACAATATTCAAATGCGCCCATCCTGCAACCTTTTTGTTAAATATGTATATCCATATTTGCGACGTATCCTATAAATTCACTGTGAAGATCTACCAAACCAATCACAAAATTCAACACATGTCTCAAAAATATTTGAATATGTCTGAAGTCTAGAAAAATTATTATGCTATGTAGTTGAAGTAACTGGAGTCGTTTTATCCTCTGCATCCAACTATGTATCCGTTGCCGCGGTCTCGAATGAAAAATTGTGGAGGTATGTCACAGCAGCTGAGAATCCTCGAGAGGATTAAACACTGTTGCATTAAAAAGTGTCTTCATATTTCCACCCTTCCTATCTCCAGATATTAGAGAAAATTGATGTTCATGAAGCCTGCGTCTAAATTATTCGATTTACACAACTTTCGAGCTAATAACTAAAAGGGGAATGCCCATTATATTTTATTAACATTATTTGTTTCAATTAAGCGTGGGAAAGATTGGGGGTCAAACTTTGATCTAGTACATTTTGAAAAATCTCATAATCTAGTACAGAATCGAATTCCTTAGGTCCTAAGAAGAAGTTTGAGTACCCATACTCCTATACTCGAAGACTTAAATAGCTATTTCTAGACATCCCCATACTCAAGTTCTTAGTATTTCCCTCTGATTTATTTAAACTGAGGTACTAGATATTTCGCACCTTAGATCGCCTATAACTCGGTAGGGTTATGTCCGATCGGAAAACAAATTTCAGCTCAGTTCAATACTCGCTACAATTCGTAGAAGAAAATTTTTCTCTGCATACTTTTAGGGTGGGGAGTAAGAACCCCATGGGGGGGGGGGTGGTTCCAATACGGCATGTTGCATATCAAATTATAGGTCTCGTCGAGTACTATCGGATGGTGTATCTTTTTTCCGATTCAGAAAACTTTCTCCGGACGTTTTTGGCGCCGGAAACCGTATTTTCATGCACTCGGGTCACATACACCCCAGCTACTATATTTCTTTTGCAGTTCTTTCTTCCATGGCCATTAGTGCTCTCTTGCGAACATTTTTCTTATAGGAAAATATTTTCTACGACCCATCAATTCCGCGCAATCACGAGAAGTAGAAAAGTCCACTTATCACCCAAGAAAGTCGATCAAGCTACATCCGATCGCCAAAGCTTCCCCCACTTAATTGAAATAAACATTGTTAATTAAATAAATCGTTTAAGATGGGTGGAGGTGTCGGGCCTAAAGTTGTATGAAAAAAATAAATAATAAAAAAAGACACCTCTGACCAAATGTAAGTTATCGTGCCGCCAGACAGACCACTGTCACTATCAGTAGTACCGTATGATTTCATTGAATTAAATATATTAAAATTTCTATTCCTCACATTGCCAATTAAACCTACAAAACCCTTTTTCTACTATTATCCATAGGAGATAGAACCTATCAGGAAACACTATCTACAGAAATATACAGAAAACTTCCTAATGACACTTCCGTTTGCCGCAACTTTCTACCTGAAAATCCTTAATTCTGCGACAAAAATTTATGTTTTAAATATTTCTTACTGTGTAATGAGGTAACCGTACTCCTAACACCTACATACATATACCCACAAAACCCAGGGAGCTGTAAATTGATGTAAAAAAAAAAAAAGTTAACACCCAAGCTTTGTTGGGATTATCTGATATTTTTGCGGCGTGCTTTCTTTGCAAAATTTCCAAATGCTGCGGTTTTATAACCTTTAATCGTCGTTCATATAGGACGGGCAATACCCTACCCTATACCAAACAGCAAACATTACCCGAATAATGACGGGGTGAATTACCCTCATTTCTTTGGTACATAGTATGGGTATTATTTGGTAGGTCATAAAAAAAAAATTCTTGTCTCTTGCAAATCAGTTAGGCGTGCGAAGTGATGAATTTTCCATTTTGCAATCTGGGAATCTCGGAAAAGTGTGAATTGTAGTGTGATGATAGCCTTAAGATATTCATCCTTCACGACTTACACAGTATCGTCTGGTAGTAAGTAGGTGTATTAGAATAAACTGAATTGCCACAAGCGAGAATTTAGAATTCCTTGATGGAGCTCTATAGAGTATTAAAAATTTCCCACTTTGGAACTTTAAAAATGGCGAGCCTGTAGGAAATACATGAAGATGAAAATATAATGTTTGCATGGAGAAAAGTATTTAAATCTTTCATCGATAGTTCCAAAAATTTTTCACACATTTTCAATGTCATATGTAAGTGACAGAGTCAATTGCTGTTATGGTACACAACCCCCAAATTGAAGAGAATTAAAAGAAGAAGAAAACAAATGTCCTGAAATATAGTCATTTGCATTCTAAGTGAGTATACTATTTAATGGTCCAGAGACAAATTATTGGCATTGTTCTCTTTATCTGTGAGAGATTCATCTGTAAAAATTCACAAAACTTACCAGTCACCGTCGAAAGGAATTTTCTCCTAAAACCACTTTTCTCTGTCACATAGTATGCAGACCAGAAAATTGTTCACATCCAAAGTAAAGGCGAAATACTTGTATCGGGACTCACTTTGTCCCTAAACTTCACTTGGTTAGCATTTTTCATCCTAGCATCCCATCGATTCCTTATGTTACGACTTGTCTCACCAAAAATCTGTGAGGACCCTTACAAAAGCAATAATCCGGAACTTTCAACAATCATAGTTCCCGTGCAGTAGTTAATAGAGTGCGCTCTGTTTATTTCGATTGTCTCCTCAGGCATGACTCGAAAAGTTTTTTGAAGTGTTATCCTTAAAAAAGAATAAAAAATTTCATTCGGGTAAAAACCTGCAGTTTAGTTCGACGTGAAATTGCTCCAAATTCTGTTCAACTGAGATTCCTGTATCATAAAGCCACACGTTCAGCTCCCATGCAGAATGTAACAATGATGGAAGAACTCTTTTGGGGTTGTGGTTTGGTACTTTAATCGGTGCAACATACTAATAACTAGGTGCTCGCCTTACTGCATTTCAAGTTTAGCCATGTGGTCTCACTTCTTTACGCCTCTCTCTCTCTCTCTTTTCGGAGCAAGAATTTGACATTGCGCACAAGAAGTTATGTTCACCTCTCCAAATTCCAACAACTTTCTTGTTCATTCCCAATATCAAAAGTGCACCTCTGTCTTATGAAAGACCTTCCAAAATTTTAGGCGATGTTCTACATTTTAGCTCACGACTTGCTAGCACAGTTTGGGGGTATACATAACCCCCAGAATATTACACATACCACGAAGTCGGCTATGACACCAACACATTAAAAGGCATGAGCGGGCCGGCTACACCCATGCGCTGTTTTTGTACACTCATCATGGAGGAAGAACTAATATTTCATCTTAAACAGGTCCTAAAGCCTAAATCTATCGCTCCCACAGACAAATGAGGTTAAAATAAATTGCAGCCAAATATGTTTTCTTTCGAATGGTTATAAAAAAAATAGCATGAAAATTACAGCGTGTGAACAAAATACAAGCAACTTTTATATGAAAAACTCCTGCAGTAAAACAAGGCAAGAAAATTGTGATGTTCGTCCGCGCTAACCGGCCCGCTCTGCTCTCCTTTTAAGACTTCTTTCATGGCTTGTATATTCCGGGGGCTATATAGTATCCCAATTTACGCCGGTATTGTCAGGAAGACAAATGATCATGCGTCTAAGGGCAGGTTTCACAGTTCAAGTTTAAACTTAAGATGTGGTTTGAACTCAGTTTATCTCTTCAACACAGTTTCACAGTGGTACGTTAAACCTAGTTTAAACTTAGTTTAAACCACCAAAATTGAGCGTTTAAACTCGGTTTATCTTTAAATGTGAATGAAGTGACATTTCGTGCGTTTGAAAGAGTTTTTACTCATTTTCGTAGGATTAATTAATTTATTTTATTTTTTTCACTTTCGTAGGTTTAATTAATTAATTTTTTTGTCACAACTATTTGGCCGGCAATATTTTGACAATAATGGCCAGTTTCACAGCCTGAGTTTAAACCAAATATTTAGTTTAAACTCGACGAATGAGTTTCACAGTTTGGTTTAAACCCCCGTTTAAACCAGAGTTTAAACCATGCCATCCCTCGGTTTAAACTCAAGATAAAAGTATTTGAAAAGTGTGACATTTCATTTTGACAGTAGCATTGTTTCTTTGTATCAAGAAAATAATTTTATCATGGATTTAGATTTAGACATTTCTAGCGATGAAGAAGATTTTTTTTAGTTAAATTTTCAACTCTGTCGACAACTGACAGTAATTAGAAATCGGCTAAATCATTTTAATGAGTGGGACGACGTTGATTTTTATGCTAGGTTCCGTTTAAGTAAAGAACTTAGCAACTACATATTTTTTATTTTTTACTTTCTGATGTTTACTTTTTCTGATTGACATATTGATTGATAGAAAAATTGCTTCATAATGGTGGCGATAACTAATTTAATTCACAATTTCATCAGTACTACCAACGTTACTAAAAGAATGCACTGTGAAACCCGATTTGGTTTAAACTACGTTTAAACTCGGAGGATGGTTTAAACTAAACCTTGGTTTAAACTCGACTGTGAAACCGGCCATAAATGACTCACAATAGTTTGTTAGTTCACAATTGTACAGAAAATACCATGTTAGTTTACAATTAAATAGTGCTGCCATCAGTGGCGGATCCAGGGGAGGGGGGGGTCGTGGGGGTCATGTCCCTCCCTAAATTTGAAGAACAAAATATTTAATTAATTGAGTTATTTGAAAAAAATATATTTATTATTTTGTATTTTTTTATATATATTTTTCAACTTCAAAAACAAATGTTATTCCAAAACTTAAAAAAACCAAAATTTATTTAAATGAATATTATTGTGTGCATGTGCTGTATATGTATAAGTTCTTCTCAGAATTACAGCTTGGGACGCCAACTTTGTGTGATCCCTCGAGAAACAGTTTCTAAGCCAGAAAACAAACTCCCTCACTACCACATCAGAGTCCTAACTTAGTCCTAACTCCTAACATTCTAAAATATTTGCAGCGTTCTTATATAATACTACTGACATGTATAATAACTAATGTCGATAGAAAGACACTGCAGAAAGTGAATTCACTTCTATATGGCGTTCTCTTTAGGTTTATATAAAAAACTGTAACTTAATTGAACGCGCACTGAATTAATTTCAGTAATCATATACGGAGCTCCGCGTAGCAAAATTATTGTGTTGGTACGTCTCAGCACAAGAGGAGGAAAATTCTTCCTTCCGTAAAAACTTCTCGTATGGGTTGGCCCTAAATAAGCCGTCCGATTAGAAATTTCATAATTTCAAAATTTCCGGAACTATTTCCATTCTGTTGATGACATTGACACGTCTAGGCACAAAAGTGTAGCAAAATGCGCATGCAGTATATTCATAAACTTTAGGTCTGTCCGCGTACTAGCTTCAAATCGTTTTGTAAGTTCTTACTCGAAGGCGTACGCGTACTCGAAAACTGAGAGAGAAATTGTTGACATCACTTTTCCCCTCCGTTCAATTTATTACTTGATTTGACTAGAGAGAAATCGTCAAGTAAAAACGTCAAAAGTGTCAGATTTGACAGCTCCCACTAGTTTTTAGTTATTTTTGAGTTTTTAGCTATTTTTCAAGTTTTTAGTTTACTTTAGAAGAAATAGATTAACCTCCTATTCCTCCTCCAGTGGAAGTAGAATGTTCTATAAAAACATTTTACGTATTCAAAGTGGAAAAATTAAATTTGTTTATTGTACTTTTACTATAAAAAGTAAATCTCCGGCCACAATAACTCAATAATTTAAATAATAAATCAGGTAATCCACTTTAATTATTTGACGTTATACAAGTTTTTTACTCGGAGCCTTTCGCGTACTTTGCGAGTGTCACTCGCAGTTTCTCTCCCTATCATATAGTTTGACGTTTTTCATGTTTTTATTTGAAAAAAATACGTGAACAGACCTATAGTAGTGCAGCCATCGATATCAGGTTATTTGTATTTCTTACCTGTCGATATCAGTGACAGTAATCGAGCACAAATTATACTTGTAATCTTAATCTTATTATTTTACGGTCAATGGGAGAAGTTTGTAGGGAAAGAAGGATTTTCTTCCCCTTATGCTTAGACATACCAGCACAATAATTTTGTTACGCGTAGTTCCATATATGATTGCCAAAATTAATTGTGTGCGTGTTCAATTAAGTTAAAGTTTTTGAAAGAAATCAAAGAGTATTCTACTTGTTTTTACATTTATTTCACAAACATTTTTTCTTCTCGTGATAAATTTACTGACAGCTGTTTCGATCCCTATTGGATCTTAATCAGAGGGTAAACAAGTGTTGTTTCGATCCCTGTCGGATCATCCTCAGAGGAGTAAATAAGTGCTACTCCTCTGAGGATGATCCGATAGAGATCGAAACAGTTGTCAGTAAATTTATAACGAGAAGAAAAATTTTTTGTGAAATAAACGTAAAAACAAGTAGAATACTCTTTAATTGCTTTTAATAATGTTTCACAAATCGGTCACGAAAGATTCCATCAAATATATAGAGTTTTTGAGATAAACAATAACTGAATCACAAACTCACAGCACGTAATGATAATTTAATTATTATATTATCACCTCAAATCGCAGGTAAACAACTATACAACCGATCGATTAGAAATTTCGCAATTTTAAAATGACATAATTAATTTCCTTTTCAGTAGTATTATTGGTATACTGCCCGTCCTCCCGATCGAAATTTAGCATTTCGGAATTTGTCCTACCCCCGAGTACTTCTCACCCGTAAAAACTGCTAATCACCCGCGTGTTGGCCCTGGCTTACATCCGATTTAAGGTTCTAATATAATAAAATTCTCATTATGTGCTGTGAATTTGTGATACACTTATTATTTATATCAAAAATTGTTACTTGTTTGAACGTTTACACAGTTAACCTGGTAATCATATAAGGAATATAGTGTAGCAAAACTATTGTGATAACACGTCTCTGCACGAGGCCAGCAAATTCCTTCCTTACCTAGAAGTGAAGTGTGTTGGGTGGCCCATGAGCATTTCGCAAAATTTGGGAAGTGTTCAGATGAAAGCCAAAATTTTTCCTCATAACGATGCCTTTCTTTTTCCGAAAGTTGTTTATGTCCGTTCTTAATTAGTCTTTCAATCAAAGTATCCATTTCCAATAGATGTCTTCTTTTCTATTGCACTATGGCACGTAACCATATTATTTAAATGTTATATAAATACATATCTGTTATATAAATGTTGAAATACATACTCGTTTTTGGTAAATTAAAACAATTTTATTTTTATTTTGCAGTAAGATGACCATGACCCCCCCCCCTAATTTTAACGCTAGATCCGCGCCTGGCTGCCATATTAAAAAAGGTCGAACACTGTGAAAGTCATTTTGGTTTAAATTCAGTTTAAACTACGAACGGGGTTTAACTAATCCTGAATTTAAACTCGAACTGGGAAACCGGCCCTAAATGTGTCCACAGCACTCGCTCATCTTAAAATCATCCGTCAAACACATTTTAGACCTCTTATTTGCCGCACTTCTGTTGTCGCAACTGAGCCAGATGGATACGTCATGAAACGAAAATGCACCGAAACTAGGCGCATGAACTAATTTTATATCGGCTGGGCCTCTCAAACTGTCGCTTTTTAAGGGGTTACCTTGGTTTCTATGTAATTTTTTGTGTTCCCAGTGCTCAAAATTATTAGAGGCGTTTGTTTAGCCTCTTGTGAAAAGTATGTCGCTTTTCGGACCTTTGTGGATGGGTGGCGGTTTCATTTTCGGGAATCTTTGGACGTGTTTAAGACCTCCTTCCGGATGTGTTATGATGCTCTGGTTTTAATTAGCTGGAGTAGAGGGTGAGAGCATCCCAGTTGGGCTCTGCAGAGAGAGAAAGAGAGAAGAAAGAAACTGCAGAGAGAAAGTAAAAGAATAAGTAGAGAGTATAGATATTGTCATCATTCTATAGTACTTTACCTTGCGCCAGACTCTCTCCTCTCTTTACGGGTTAACTTAGTTTAGTAACGGCCTCGACACATATGAACATATTTATGAAGTTGACCTATCGATAAAAGGTCTCCCCGAATGGAGTGAGCCCCATCCTTAATAAATTCAAAATTTACGTTTGAGTTCTACAGAAACATCTCTAAATTATTTTTTCATCAACATGCAAATTTTTTATTAAGTTTTTAATACCAGAAAATGCGTTCGTTGCATTCCATTCTTTTATATAGAACTGGAAATTAAAAATCACTTAGAGCCAATGCAAATGATACAATTATCGCATTCTACCCATTATGGTGAGCTTGAAAAGGAAAAGCGACTAAAATACGAGGACCAATGTCCGTACTCTTTCTGTAAGTAAATTATTGACTCAATCAAATCCAATTCGCAATTCAATATCTGTACTTAAGATGTTCGAGTCTACATAACTAAAGCATGAAATCCAAGGTAACTAAGTATAGTACAACTAGATCTTCTTTGTTCGGTATTCATAAAGAGAGAGAGAGAGAGAGAGAGAGTAAGACTCCTATGCTTTGTGGCATGATCTATCCATATCCAATCCAATCCTATTAACTCTAGATAGATAGCTCGGTTCAAAGCTGCAAACTCGTTGTGCATGAATAACCTCACGACATTCTCTACGGATCAGATACTTTCGCTGTTTCGTGATCTTCTTGGGATGTTAATAGGTCGATGAAAATGGCACTTGAATTTATTCATTGCTTGCATTTTCACACTTTACCTCCTCTAGGCTAAGATTTTACATTGAACTTTTCTATGAAGCTACAGATACAGATTTGTCGTTCTATTCGCTGACTATGTTGAATACTTTTTGGATGCGATCGACTATGATCCTACGGTTTTGTTGTCTGTGCTTGCCAAGCCAACCGTTTCAAAGTAGAAAATGATGCGGCGCTGATATAACTAATAAAGGAAGAAGATATATGTAGGTACCTACGTACCACGCGAGAAAGATAGTTAGTGCCATTACTGCGTCTAATTGGTGGTTAAAAATGCTTACTTTAGCAAGCGATGCAGTCGTTCGTGTATGGTTTGGAGATATCACAGTAAAGTTAATTTTTTTTTTTTTTTTTTTAGAGGAAACTGTATTTGATACCTTCATGAAAGTAGAATTTTGCATATCCGGGGTAACAATTATGAATAGATTTTTTTTTATACTTTACCCAACAAATTAAAGTAGAATTTTGATCCCAGTTATGTTTTGTATTTAGCAAGGTAGCACAATGAACCTTTAGAATCTCCCGTCCCCCTACCTTCAATTACAAAACAAAAAATATAAAATTTAAATATTTCAAATATCTGCGATTTGAAAAAGCTTCCAGAATTAATTAAACGAATTGAATTAAGCTATAAACTCAAAATGTATTGAGCCTTAAAATTGTATTCTGGAAAGAATTTCAAATTTATTGTGTTATCCTTTATCCCGATAGATTTTTACACTAAGAACATAGTTTTCTTCTAAAATGTGTAACTCGTTAACAGTTCTTTAAAACAAAGCAAAAAAAAAAGCAAAATTATAAGTCCAATATCTGCTTCTGTTCTAAAGCTATTAATATTTTTATGTTATTCAACAAGTGAAAATGTTTATTTTCCAGAGCACAATAAATCTTCTGCGTACTACAGCTGTTTAATAGAAAGAGATTACTCATCAAAATAGGCGTCATTTGAAAAAAAAAAAAATGGATCCAAATTTTGAATGAAAGAATTGCATGTAGCCATTGAATAAATAACTAATAAGTAAACGGTATATCGGGTGAAAACCACTGACATATATATAAAATAAGTAAAAAACGAGTTTTCAAACAAAACTGAGGCCAAGCCGCATGAAAAAGTAGAAAACAAACTTTTCTTCACACACAGAGGTGGACTCAGATTTTTTGATTGGGACATTTCTCTTGAATATTCCTTCTCTTCATGAATCAAATCACTTATTACCTCTGATTGATTATACTGAAATATATCGGTGATTGTCAGCGAATAAAATCTGAGTCCACCTCTGTGTGTGAAGAAATGTTTATTTTCTACTTTTTCATGCGGCTTGGCTTCAGTTTTGTTTGAAAACTCGTTTTTTACTTATTTTATTTTCTACTTTTTTCACGTTAACTAAATTGTTATTACGTGCTGCATGGAGATATTTTAAAAAAATTTTATGACGGCTGAAAAGACACTGATTTACCAGTTTTTCAAAAAACTTATTCGAGTATCAAATCGTTGAAGTATTGCAACGGTTTTTTGAAATTCAAATTATGTTTTAAACAGCGCTTTTTAGCTGTATTCCAACTTGATCCCATATAACATGAATTTTCCCGATTTTCCATGTTTTCCACAGACTTTTCCTATTACTATGAATTTTTTTTAAAAATTTACATGAATTTTCCTCGATTTTTCATGCAAGTTTTCATGATTGTTGAAGATAAAGTATTGATGCCAGTAGGACGGAAAAAAATGATTCCGCATAACTTATAAAACTTTTTTGTCGGAAAATTTTCCGGAAAAGTCGGAAAATTTCCGAAAATTTTCCAGAAAAATTGGAAAATTCTGCATTTTCCTGAAACATATTTATCACTAATCATATCGATGGAAATTTTTTCGATGATTTTCCCGCTTTTCCGGGTTTTTCATGGAGTTTTCCACAAAAGCAACTTTATGCAACTCATTTCGCTCTGCAACTTTGTCTTAGGTTGCAAAACGCTCAAACGCTTCCTTGGTCGGAAAAACTCCGGAAAAGTGTTTTACATGAATTTTCCTCGATTTTTTCTGTAAGTTTTCACCATTGTCGGAGAGAAAGTAATGATGCCAGTTAATAGGGAACTGGATCCTGCATAATTTAGAAAACTTTTTTACCGGTAAATTTTCCGAAAAGTCTCTAATCGAATTTGTACCAAATTTTCAAATGATTTTTCCCGGTTTTCCGGTTCAAATTGATTGATAGATTCAATTCTCACGCAACATGAATCTGTGTGTCAAATTTCAGGTCGCTGTGATGACGAAAAGTGGGTCTACGAGAGTGTCGAAAATAGAAAAAAATAAATATATAAATAAATATACAGGCAGACAAATTCGTGTACTGAAATTTCTTACATTATTTGACATTTTTATGGGATCACTTTTCTATAGTTGTCTCTTTTTGATTTAACCACTTTTTCCGCTGAACTTCAAATAATAAATTCTATATAAAATCCACCATAGTCCAGTTTCAGTTCAGTGATTTTACAAATAAATATACAGAATAGAAAAAGATGGCAATACAATATTTGTAATCCTTTCTCTGTTCCCCCATGCCTACTTTTAGGGACACGCAGACAAAACTTCCTTAATTTTATTTCTTTAAAAATCAAATTTAAAAAACATTTGATGTAGTACGAGATAAGATTCCAAGAATAGAAATAATTTCGAATTCTTCTGTAATTTGTTGAACCTTAATATGAATAGTAAAGCGAAAGTAAAACTTGAAATTAAGATAATAGTCACACCCCTGCCAACAAAAAATGACCAATATGAAATAGAAAATCAGGCAGTCCATGTTATATATGTCAGTGGTGAAAACCTTAGCCACTCGGCGAAATGTAGGTATTAGTGTGCTGTGTTTGTAATCGTCTCGTCATGGCAGTAATGAAATCGTCAGATTTGAACGGGGCCCTTTTTACAATCTAAAGGGTATACTAAGGGCCTGTCCGGATTCAAGTCTTCGTCTTCGTCTTGTTATTACAGCTAGTGACGTAACATCGAGACAAGCTCTATCCGAATCCATGTCTATGCCACCGAGCTTTGCTAGTTTGTATAACAGTTTTGACATTTGGTTAGCTTGATCACCGAGTCAAGGTTCGAGTTGACTTATTTAAATAGACAACATATTGTGAGGTTATGTTTGTTTGCTGTCTGTGAAATCAAGCTGAGCAAACGAATGAATTCGGACAGGTTAGCTTCGTCTTACTATTATAATAGCTGAGCTTGTTGTGTTACGTCACTAGCTGTAATAACAAGACCAAGACTTGGATCCGGACAGGCCCTTAAGGGGCTTTCGGCAATCACTTTCTCAGTAAGACAACTGAGACAAAACTTTTAGCAACCGTCTCAGTTGTCTCAGTTCAAACCAATCAGCTGATTTGCCAATTTTGACATTTAAATAATTTTGACCACAGAAAATGGATAGTAATAAATTGACGAAAGTATTGTTAGTTTATTCAAATATCTCACTAAACTGTAATTAGTAATTAAAATCACAAAATAACGAAACTGAGTCAACTGAGACAAGAAAATTCAGTTTCACTTGTCTCAGTTGCTCAGTGGTTGCGTTCGAATTTTGTAGCTCAATATGGACCTAAGACAGTTCAGCGAAAGTGCAGTGTCAGTGAGCCAACTGAAAATATCTCACTTGTCTGACTGAGAATGTGCTCGCCGAAAGCACCTTAAGTTTTTCATTCCGTTTGTAATGCACAGAAATAATGCTAGTAGAGAAAAATGGATTGGACACCCAGGCATAGAATTAAAAGTTATTTTGATTTTTGCATGTCCGTCTGTCCGTCTGTGCACACGTTAACTCGAGGATGCGTGTACTTAGAGAGATGAAATTTTGTACACGGACTTTAAAAAAAAAAGTAAAATTAAGTTCGAAAATTAAACAAATGGGGCAACTCCTTCGCGGAGTGGCCATACAAAAATTTCGTTTTCCACTATATATTTGGATATTGTCTGAGAACGCGTTGACATATGCTGCGTTCCTTTTCTCGTTCAGAATTAATTTTTTCAATCCATGTCGTTTTTTTTTCTTGGCCTGAACGATTTAGTTTCAATCTGTCATCGCTTTTTTCGGACTCCGAATCATTCTGAATGCATCTGAGTTTTTCCCGGATTCAAGCAGAACGATTTTAATTTGAATTAGTGAATGTGTTGTTTTACTTCGTACAATTTGAACGAAGTGGTAATAGTTGAGTTTCAGTTGCTTTTGTTATAAAATGGCTTTATTTTTCATAATCAAAAATTTTTACGATTTTATACTTGCTTTTATCAAATGGAAGAAATGTCAAATATTTGAAATGGTTCTGTTCCGTTCCTTTTCTATGAGCACAGAATTAAATTATGACATCGTTCTGTCGATTCATACAGGTTCATTCAGAACGAGAAAAGGAACGCAGCAATAGAGAGCTGAAATTTAGTACATGGTATTTTCATTGTACTAGCAAATAAAATTTCAAAAATGGACTAAATCAAGCAACTCCTTCTTGGTGTTGCCATATAAAAATTTAGGTTTTTTACGTACACTGTGAAAACGATCAATCCAAGTTATCCTATAAATCCTATAAAATTGGTTATAATCATTTTTTCTGTCCAACGAACCGTTCTAGAAATATATGCGAAAAACCACTGCAAAAATCAAAATTGCTCAAATGGGTGACCATACGAAATTTCATACGGGCATTCATTTAAGGTATAATAAGAATTGGTCTTAGACCAATTTTAGCTTTTTTACTTGCCGAAGAAAATAGGCAAATCCAACATCGAACTGTGTCTACTGTGTGAGAAAGATGACGAGAACTGAATGTGTTGACAAGTTGACGTCACGTTAGCACCACATCCAGTTTCCTTTAGACAAAAAGGACACGACAAATTTAGGGTTCCAGGAAAAATTAACGACAAATTCCAAAATGTAAAATTTTCCAATCCGATAAAGTTTGGTGTAGTTCCAATTAGTTGCGGTGCTAATTTTACGCACGTTTGCAGCCTATAAATCTAGAATTCTCTGCTAATACGCCTAACTATATAAGGTGCTTTCGCCATGGTGCTCCATAGGTCAGAAGTGATAGTGCTCATCTAGACAAACAAAAAATTGTATGAAAGCCGAGGGTCATCTCAACCGTTTCGGAGTTACAGGGATGCTAGTGTTTAAAAAAATATCCTGTATCTTAAAAAGTACAGGGTGTACAGTCACCGTTAAGAACTTATTGTATGAAAAACCTCATGAGCATTGCATTGACTGTTCAAACAACACCGCGATCTAAAATTAAAGAAAATATGAGAAAAATATAGAGTAGATAGGGAAAGAGAAAAGAGTTAGGATTAGCTCGTAACCTATTCAAGTCATACCGAAATTAAACGATTTTTTTTAAAAAGACGTGTGTTCAGTCAAGTCACTATGAGAACAAATTATCTTTGAGCTGAATAGGTTAAGAGCTAATAATTCTTTAACGGCTACAGCTAGGAAATAGGTGGAAAAGTCAAAGTAAAGGGGAGGATCAACAATTTACAATTTTTTTAAAAATAGCTTGTTGTAAAATTGTAAAAAATAAAGTAAATAAGTAAGGTAAGAAAATCCGAATTTTTATTTTAGAACACCTTAACTCGTGAGAGGAGTGGAGTATAAGGCTGGGTGGGCAATCGTTGGAAAGGTCATGAAGTTCTTCATACAATGACGATAATCATACATTCGGATTTTTTTAAGATAATAGGCTATTTTATGAAAAACTCGCATATTTTCTTAATCATCCTGTAACTCAGAAACGGTTGAGATGTGCCCCCCTGCAAAATCGTCGAGAAATACTTCGTCAGCCTTGAAACAGAACTCTATATGTGTGTGTGCTAGTCGGATTTTCTAAAATGTTTTATATTGATACTTATGGAAAAATGCCAGACATCGACAGGAAAATAGTTTTGAAGTAATTTTAAACTTGGCTCCTTACCTTCCCAAAAGGCTACCCTTAATATACCTTACTTAATAAAATAATAAAATAGTTTTGATTAAAAAATAACCTTACCATTCTACGCTGAATAACTTTCAGCCGAGTAATAGTTGCAGTAGTGTATGTGCGGCCGATTCCCGAATCTGTAAACACATTGATTCGAATTCATCGGACCACGACACATTCACATACGCAATTATTACTCAACTGAGAGCTTTTGTTTGGGGAATCTTACCCGGGGGTTACACCTGCAAGTACAGCTTGCATGCAAGCTGCACTGCCATACTTCTTGCACGTGTAACCTCTACTGGCAGCTCAGCTTTCAGCGAACTTGCATGATGAAAAACCATGGCAGCTGAGGTGATAGTAATTTGACATTATGCAGTTTTCAAGATGGCGGAAAAGAAATGCTTGAGAGAATTTGAAAAATGGGATTTTCTGGGATCATTTTCATTACATCATTTATCAACACCTTCCTCTTAATTTTTTCTTTGGTATTTATCATTCTGCTACTTCCTTTATTGCTATAATTTCCCAATATACGCATGACTTTACGCCTCAATGCCATTTTTTAAATGAACTTGCATGCAAGATGATAAGACATCAACCGAACTGCCTTCTGCTGTCAAGTTAAAAATCGTGTTGGAAGGGAAGCTTGAATGCAAGCTGTACTTGCAGGTGTAACCCCCGGGTTAGTCATTGGTTAAAATACATTTTTTTTTAAATAATTTTGTTAGGAAAGGTATAAAGGCTGAAACACAGTGCGAGCGTACATAACTTCGACTCAGCCGGCATTTGATAACTTCGGCGTAGTGATTTAAATAATTGGAAGAATTCATAAATTTTTTCGAAATTTCTATAATCCCGACATTTTAAGTTATAAATTAACTCCGCATCTCGCACTAAACTTATCTCCTGACATTTTTATTTTATTTATTTATTAAATCAGTTCAACGTGTTGAAATTCCCCCAGTTTTTGAATTTCACTACATTCAAATCAGCTGCTGACTATAAACAACGAAGAACATGTTTTCAAATGTTAAAAGTTGCGCTGGAGTAGAAACTATTTCTACCCTAGCGTTTGCTCAGCGCAGGGGGCGCAGCCGACTTCACCATTAGAACTTGTTCAATTTCTTCTCATGTATTCTACAGGAACGCTCAAACGCCGGCTGCGCTTGCACTTGTGTCACTTTGTGTCAGCCTTAAGCATTTTATTTCCGTTCAGAAAATAAGAAAGCAAGCTTAAGATTATCAGAACACCATTTTTCTGTATGAATAGCAGTTTTAGTCAATCTTCAATAAGAGCACAGTAAAAATTTTGGAATGTTGGGACTCAGATGGGGCTCTCATTGCTAGGGAAGTATTTCGCGAGGTTTTGTACCTGCCATGCACTTTTTTGTTTATGAATGTGAGTAGGATCACCCCCTGTCCTATGAACCATCATAACGAAAGCACCCTGTGTATTCATAAAAAAAATAGTATAAAAAATTTTTGTTATCAAAGATGTGCTCAGATTTTAAGGAAAAGCCTATGTTTTCTCGATGCACCCAATGTCGGCATGATTCTAAACATAAAACAGAAAAGAAACGAGGGCAGAAATGCATACAACAAAAAGTCACGGCGCACATCTTCCGTTTTGCGCCATCTGTTCTTTTATTGAATCATTTCTATATTCCATAGGAGATGTCTCTACTTGTCTCTTCTTTGTTTTTAAACCAAACGACACTAGCGCCAAGAGTTTCTTGACGAAAAAGGTTTTATATGTTATATTTTGGTTGATGAAAAGGATATAAGTTTTTAACAATTTTTATTAAATTCAACAACCAGCGATTTCTATGCTTTTTTTTTTGCAATCAAGTACTCAAATCAATCCAGTGAAGTAGTATGACTTTGACATTATTGTACTTTTTTTTTTGTGAACAATATTTGAAAACAATCTTTCTTTCCCTTTTTTGATGATATATTTTTACTTTACATCTTTACAGCTCAGCTAGATAATTTTCTTCAATGAACCACTAAACATCTAGAGGAATAGAGTGAGAAAAAGAAATATAAAATGGTTTCTCAACATTCAACAAAAATCATAGAAGAAAGCAGAAAATCTTACTGACTAGTAGTAGTAGTAGATAAATGAGGAGCAGGCAACATCCGGTGCTGCAAGACTAATATTAAAAAAAACAAAACCCCAAAAAAGACTGAATTTTCTGAGAAAACTGGATACTCACGGCCTACTTAACATTTTAGATAGGATTACCTTTTACAATGTCCTGCAATGTTCAAGAGATGTGCAATATTAACAATAACATGATACCCATCGCCATTATGAGCCAGGAGCCGAAGGACCTGCAGACTGCCCAAACAATTATTGAGGAATTGAGGGCGAAATGTAGATACCAAGCGGAGCATATTATGAAATGGAAAAAGGCGTATTCGTTACAAGTAAGAGCATAAAATATTTTTGAAATTTTGTTTGTTTTTGTTTTGCCATTTTGTTTTTCCATTTTTTTGTAGAATCCAAAGACTGGATGAAAAATTTAACTGAAATTTAGCTCAATCCAATATTCCTCAATTGCCTATCACTTCTTCCATTCCTGCCAAGGCTTTCCTACGGCATCATGGGGTATACCCTAAACTTAGGCAACATTTTGAAAAAAAATTATTTTCGTCAATTTTAGGTGCTAAACCAGTTTAAGGTTAGCTTAGTACACAGTTGCAAATAAGGTACTCTACAGTATCCTTTTCATCTTCACATAATATGTACTGTCCGTAGAGATTTTGATGAAGTGAGGATGCTTAATCAGCCGACAAGGCCCGATCAGTAAGCAGGTAATGCGCTTGGCTTGATGCCTCTTTAATTGTGGAATTTCGGCAATCCTTACTTTCCCTCCAATGGAATCAGCTTGGATTATTAGGTTCTTCGATAATTTTTCTTTAGCTGTCGTGGTCGGGATCCTTTTTTAAGCCAGCTGGCCTGCTATCAGAGAGAATATAGATCCTGTGGTTCTTACATTCCTTATTAATATTTTGTTCACTTTACTCCAGCCCCTATCCTCTCGTTTGTTTTGAAATCATTTATATACCCTAGCAGAGCTCCTTTTTCAAATTCCGGATTATTTGACTCCCAATTTATACGCTCTGGAAAGAGTATTTTGAATGGCATGCCAAAGTTGTACTTTAAGTTGTGTTGTCCGTTAACGGAATGCTTTTTGGATCTCTTTCGGAGTGAACTGTTTTCCTCAAATCTTTATCTTCAGTAGTTAGAGGTCTGTATGTTGTAAGACTAGATTCTTTCTGAATGTTCTGGTGTAGAGATGGTATACTTAGTAATGCCTCTAAAGCTGCAGTAGGAGGATTCGTATAGCCCCTAGTACTTCTATCTCTAGGTAACTGCTCACTCACGATTACCGCAGCTAAAGGCTGCCCACTAGAAGGAGTCCTTTCCCCACTCTTGTGGTTGATTGTAATTGATGATTTCCAAGTGAAATTGATCAATTCGGGATTTAATACACAAGACTACGTGGATGAAAATAGGGCAAGCATGATCAAGTCATATACGACCTCATGCAAGAAACCCTTTCCAAGGTCCGCCTATGGTGTTTGAACAAAGACCTTAGCATAAGCCCCAAACGTCTTTCGTTCCGTTGACGAGAAGAATAAAGCTTTTACTAATGGCTCCACTTCTTGATATTACGGAATATTACGGACGAAGAGCTGCAGAATCTCTCTACACGTATCGTCCCTTCATTGGCAGAACATGTTATCTGAAGCCAAAATTGATGTATTGGCTATACACCACGGTTGTTAGACCCATTGTTACTCATTCAACCTTCGCATGGTGGCCAAAAACTAATCAAAACAAACCCGAGGCTCTTCAAACTTGCTTGTACTGGAATATTTACCATGAGTACCTGTACTACAGCGAACATATAAGCCTTATTAAACATTCCATCTCAGCATTTTCAGGTAAAAAGAAAGCGGTCTCCAGTGCTATCAGATTGCAAAAGGAGAAGCAGTTCAAGCCAGCTGATCTGGTTAGTCAACAATATATGGCATAATCATACGCCCGGTGGAACTTATAAGACTATTCGACGTGGTTTTAGGAGACCGACAACTATGACGCTCCACTAATCCGTCCTTCCAGCAAGGATTAATGTTGTAGTATATTTACAGCTCAAAACAAACAGTGTAGTCGGACTGGGCATATGCGGCCACAGATGCTATATTTCAAGGGCCCTGGGCTCTACCCTACCGTATTACAAGCTGAACTCCTAGTCATAGAAGAATGCGCCAATAACTGTATTAAAAGAGCCATAAATGGCTCAACCATCACTATCCTCTCGAATAGTCAAGCCGTCCTTAAGGATTTAAAGTCCTCCACTGATAGTCTGGGGGTGTCTACAAACCCTTAAAAATTTATCGATGCGGAGGTATGAAGGCGGTAAAAGTAATGAAATTGCTGACGGCTTAACCAAAAGAGGAGAGGAAACTCCATTCGTCGGACCAGAGCTATTTTATGGCACTTATAAATGTTACCTCAGAGCTACCCTAAATAACTGTGAGAATAAACAAAAACCGTTTTATTGGGAAAAACTACAAGGATTTCGTCAGGCGAAAAAGTTTATCGAAACCTCTGGTGGAAAAATAAAAGAATACCTACTCTTCAGGAGAACAGAGTTGAAATAAATTCATAGCGAATTTAGTCAATATAAACTTGACTGAGTTTGCTGTCAAATCCAAAGCTCGAGATTTGAGTGGAAAAAAACTCTTTTACAAACAAAAATCTTTTAAAAAGCGAAATTTTATGCAAAAGCACGTTTCGTATCAGCAGGAACCGTATACTCATCAGTGCGGATTGGTTCATACCTAACGTATACGTCAATTTCATATCGCCTAAATTCGCTATGAATCTATTTCATAGCAAAACTTTCTATGAAATGCTAGTTCTGCATAGGGCTAATCTTACTACGCATTCAAGTAAATGCTTAGTATTGCGCGTCGGATATAATTCACACTTAAAAATTATTTTAAGTGCATGTATGAGGTCTGCTTGGCTGTTCACTTTGACGAATACAGCAAACAGGAACCAAGTCTTACTGATGAGTATACACTTCCTGCTGATACGAAATGCCTGCTTTTGCCTAGAAATTTCTTTTTTTAATTTTTCGTTTTTTAAGTGTTTTTTCTTATCAATTTGTTCCTGTTTCTTTTCTTTTTGCGAAATCCTTTTCTCTGGTTTAATTTTACCTTATCTTTCCTGCATCAATTTTCCACAATTGGAAGTAGATTTTGTCTTGATCATTTACCTCCCAAGTTCTGTTAATTTAGTTTGCTTGAAGTCCCTGGGCAAGTTTCCATTGTCATCGTCACTTTCTTAGGATTCCTGGATTCCTTGAAAAGACGGTCGCTGTTCCTTTTTCACTGCTGCAACTTGATATTTGCCTACAGTTAGTGAAATTTACCTGATGTTTTTTTTATTGACTTCGAACGAAATCCTCATCCAAAACAGCTTATAAGAGTCGTAACATAGCTTTGGGCCATGATACCAATAGTTAATAATACCATTTCTGAACTGTAGTTTGCTCTCCATCTTTTTGATAAAAAAATGTGCCGAGATCTTTAGGTGCATGCTATTTCCGTCCGTAAGTGAATTTTATCCAATCTAACAATTTCTTTACGTTTTGTTTTTTTTTTTTTTTTTAGATACAACAACACTACAGATACCAAAAGGAGAAGACAGAGCAAATGAACGTCCTTACAAGTCAGTTACTTCTTCTGGAATCTCGACTGAAACGAAAACAGAAACAGATTGCCGGAATCATATGTCAGCGTGACCTTACAATAGTCCGTCAACAGAAATTAATTGACGCCCTTTCAAGTAGATTAATTGATCATGGATTGGACACCTTAGATCCCAGCTATACAGATTTCGATTCCCTAAATGATTCAGATTCGGCGGTAGTATTAGAAGACATCGATTCAGATTGTAATTCATCATTTTCAATGAGACGAAAAAGTGGTTGCGGTGATGTTACAATTGTTCGTTCCATATCAGATGCTATAGAAACAAATATCAATAAATATGGTGGATCGAGACGATCAAATTGTTATCTACGTCGTCCAGATATATTAGAAACTGTTTACAGTGTTGAAGAAGATCCTGAGCCTCAATCACAACAGGGCTCTGATGTAGCTGAGAAAAGGGACAAATTTAGAAATCGATCAGAAAAAGCAGTCAATGATCATTCCATTGAAGGTCATAATACGGTACATCAGGATTACGAAATAATCAAGTCAAAAGAACATGCCCCCGAGAGTACCTTAAAACAGTCACAAGTAACGAATTTCAATCGAGTCATGTCGAATCATAGATCTGTGACGAAACCCAAAGATGTTAAGTATAAAAGGATTAATAAGGCGAAGTCGAAGAGTTTAGAAGAGCTTCGAGGAAGACTTAAACATTGGGTAGAAAAGGGCAATGTAGATAGTAGTAGTCCTCATGGATTAGGAGGAATAAAAGAAAAACTGCCGCAGACGGCTCAAAGTTATGCGTGACACTTGCAGAAATCTGTTAGCGTCCAGTCTACTTATGTCGCGGCCGGTCGATGTAGCTTTTAACTGTAAAATACATAATTCCAGTGTCTTGTGATCATTTCCTATGTTCCCTATAGTGGCTTCTGGTTAAGTCATCTCTTTTGTTACCTTTGTAATATTTTGTAGTAGATTTTAAGTAGGTGATTTTAGATGCTTTTGTTAAGATAATTTTTTTCTTCCTTTTTCCTGTATGTTTTTTTGTTTTTTGTTTTTTTGTTTGTATATTATTACTGTAAATAGTGCATTTGCGTAAAACACATATTCACGGAATTTTGATAAAAACTTATAGCGGGGTTTATTACAAAGAACTCGTACCTATTATTGGGTGTGCGCGGTGGACATTTAAAGGACTTCGTTTTATTGACAAGAAATATGATCTTTTTCTCCCCCATCGGCTTTAAAGAGTGCTGAATACATTTTGATTCTTTTTTTTCCAAAGGGAGCACCTGTTGTGCGTTACTTTTGAATAAACTCTGAATTTTAATTCGACAAATCTTCCACGAAATTTAATTTCAAATCAGAAAACTTCGTTCAAATTTTCATTGCAATATCAATCAGATCCAACGAACTCATTGGTATTCTTCTTACCTGGAACTACTAGGTCATCTAGTGGTTTGAGAAGGGGTGGTGGGATTTTCTGATGGTATGTTGAGAGGTTCGGTTCATTGTTGGTGGGACGTAATGGGCGTTTTTGGGGTCTTTCATTCTATTTTAGGTTTAGTGTTGGTTTTATATATTATTTATGAATGGGGGGATGTTTTGGTTATAGTTCGGGCTATTCTGGACTTGGTTGCGTATTGGATGTAAAAGGAAGGGGGTTTAAGGATGGAGTTGGATAATATGTTTAGGGTTGCGTTTGCTTAGGTGCTATTTCCTGTTCGACTGCATTGGCTTATAGATGCTTGTATCATCTGGCTTGCAGTGGATGTCTTTGATCCTGTTGAATGTTTGATTTGATGAATGATAAAATTGCAGAGCGTTGGCCTTGCGTGGACAAAGCGTAAGATATTTGTAGTACTCTGACGTTGATGGCGGGTCGATTAGCGAAATAGGTTTTTTAGCTTCATAGTTGGAGCACTGCTTCCTTGTTTTTATACCCACTATTTCTTTCTCTTGGTAGTATGTTGGGCAGTTTTTGTCCGTAGACTGGTACCCCATTAAGCTGAAATTTAAGCAGGCCTGAGAGTTCTATCGCACATAAGACGCAGATTTCTTGCCTTACTGAGCACCTTTTATGGTGTGTCCCAGCTTTCGGCAGGGATTTACGTCTTTTAATGTTTTTTTTTTCTGCTGTCGTTCATTGAATGTTGAACTTCATCGGTCACGTTGCTTACTTTCTTTATGAGGTTGCGGAAGTTCTCCATAGTGTCATCCTAGCGTCTCTCCTTTTTCTCCTATCTTCCACCTGCTAGAATGTGGAAGTGTCCACCATTTTTCGGGCCGAAGGACATTTTCTCTTTTGGGGCAGCCTCTCTTACTAAGCTAGGTATCTACTAGCTATGATATATAATCTTACAGGTATAAAATTGAAAGCCCAGCTTGTTTATAGAATCTTAAACTTATTTCCTAAACTAGATAAGAAAAAGTATTTCCTTTAAGTTTTTGGTCCACCTTCTGCTAGCGACTTCGGTATGCTTTTAAAATTATTGGGTTCCTCTGGTGGTGATGTTTATGTGTGTCTTAGATATTTGTTGAGTTGGTCTTGTCTAGCAGATAGGCTCCTCACCTAACCTGACTGTTTTTATCCCACCACATGTTTTACGTGGTGGACTGTAGAATTGACATTTAATCACTGTCACTATCTTTAACTTTTCCTTGTTTTTAATTCCTTACTGCGCTGTACACTGGTGTACCTTCTACGCACTTTAGAATCATTTAATTACTAATTAGCCACTTATATATACGGACTATACTAAAATCTGCTCTGACACTATCCTAGTCAACCTTGTGCTTTGAGAGGTTGTTGATGACTGGCCATATTATTTACCATATATTTCCGAGCAATTATTCTTTCGATGATCTGTGATGCATACTTATTATCTGTTATTGGTAAATGGAAGCAATTTATTAATGCTGCCGCTAATTGGAAATCATTAAACATATGTAACATGCTAGAATGAAAATATTTCTAGCGGAACAGCTCCTAGTCCAGCTTTAAATGGTCGTTAAGTATTTCTACAACCCATATATATTGATAATATAGATAATATAACCACTTTAGACTCACTGGTTTGAGAAGTCATCAGTGAGTCTCTCTTATATTTATTATATTTGGTGCTTCACAGCCAAGGGCTTCGAAATCCCGAGCTACATCACGAAATCCTAAACCGACCATGAAAACATCTTAAAGAATGAGTGCTCTTAATATTATCCTGGAGGCGTCCGATCTCTTGGTTCCATGTGGTTTGGTTACTTTCTGAATCTTCCCATCAGAGCACACTAACAAAAATTGCTTTAAAAGAACTAAGAAAAAATGTAACGAAAAAAGTTTGCGTTCATCACAGCAATGCGCGTGTGTGTGATTATGTTTGCTGCACTGTCATTTGGTAAAGCATGTTTCGCTATTTTGCGTCTTCTCGATTGATTTTATGGGAGCTCTGACTCGTCTGAGCGAAAAGGAAAAATCCTAGAATAACTCCTAGTGAATCACATCAAAATAATAATAAAAAAAAAGGGTTGACTCTCAGTCGGTTCACTTATGGGAGTCAACTCAAAGTTACTCATCTCCATCAGAGTCCAAAGCAGGGGCCAGTTTACGCAAGTCGCCACCTGTGATCAACATCAACGTTTTGAAAACGACGTTTACTGCCAAAGGTTTAATTTTTTTTTTTTTAATTGGAAATTTGAGTTCGAATTTGAGTAGGTAATAAACATAATGTAAAAATACAAATATTTTTACAATAAAAGAGTAGAACCAAAATATTGCAGTAAGAGGCCAGAGTAGACCAACCTTTTTTCGTGGAGCTTTTCCCGTATAAACTTTACACTTGTTTGAGACTTTTTTCTTGCTGACTTCGCCGGTGTTGCTGAGATGGAGCATTTATCACCGTCTATTCCGTAGGTTCTGATGAATCTGAATTGTTAACCTCTAATGATATACTCTACTCATGAAAAAATATTCCCTACTATTATTGCGTCTAATTCTATATGTTTAAAAATGTTAAAGATCTAAAAAGGATGCTTTAGACTCGCTGCTGCTATTGCAGTTGCATCCAATACCTATGAACAGCTATGATCCACCGCCACTTTTCGCTATAAGATTTTTGTTCATAACTAATTTGCTTCGAGTATTCATACAAGTTTTTAATGTAATTTATAATGTAGGAATTTCTCTCAAAATTGGATACTTTTTTCCATAAATTTCCATCTCTAATTGGTGGTCCATTTGTATTTATATCGGATAAATTTCTCCAAAGTTTTTTTTTTTCTTTTGACGTTTACTTCCGCCTCCAAATGATTTCTAGTTAGTGAGGGATATTGTTGTATCCACTCTACACGAACCTCAAGCTGATTTTTACTTGTGTAAAGCTAGAATTTAATAAACTTTTAATATTTATTTATCTGGTGCGAGTTCGCTGAAAAATGTACTGTTAGTGTTTTTGTTTATTTGAAGGAAGCAAACAGCTGACAATGTTTTTTAACGTAGTTGATGAGTTTTGTTTGCATTCGAATTTCATGTCACATAACATATTTCGTTTTATCAAATTATTTTTAAAAAGTAGTTACCCCTTCTCCCCCACTCAAAAGGGTTATAGAAACTGGGAAAATATAGGAATACATTCCTGATATGCCTCCACTCTTTTGTTCATTGCTCCACTTCCTCTGATCCTTTTCTCTTATTTTCATGTTGCTTGTAAGAAAAAGGCGTCAAGGAGATTTTCGACAATTTCGAAATGTCGAGCTACGTGAACCAAAACGACAATTCAAGTGTCGATTTCTGGCCCCAAATGGTAAAAGAGACTTCAATATAAAATAAAGATTTCAACTCTTAGTCGGCTCATTTATGAGAGTCGACACTATAAGTCAACTTATCATGAGTTAAATTAGGTAAGAGGGGTGCCTCACGTGATAACCTTTAAAAATCACTCTATTGGTCCGTCCTGATTTCCTTAGGAAACTCAGGATGCAACTGAACTCTTTTCTTCTTCTTTTCAGACTTGAAAAGAAGTAAGCACCTAATAGCCTACCTTTTTCTCCATAAGAACGAGACACTTACAAAGTACGTGTTGGACGGATTCGATTTCCTCAGAATCCTTACAGCTTCTGCAAAACTCGTTCGTCGCTATTCTCAGTCTTCTAGCATGGTCTCCTATGGCCCAATGACCCGTAATTACCCTTACTAGATACCTGTTATATGTTCTCCCCCTGATGATCTCATCTTTTAGGACTCCTATCGGGATCCTCACATAAGCTATTGCTGCGGAGCTATCCATTTCAGAGCCCTTTTGGTCAATTCATCAGCCATCTCGTTGCGCTGGATATCGTTGTGGTCAGGTCATTTTATACCATGTAATCAATTCCTTAAGGCTGATCTTGCATAGCTACACCAATTTTGATTATGCCAGTACAGCATCCAGCGCCTTAATGGCTGCCTGTCTATCAGTGTATATGTAGATGTATCGTGCGGACTCTCTGCACATATATGCCAATATTGCTGCCTGGTAAATTGCTACAAGCTCTGACTGAAAAACTATACAACCATCAAGCAGTCTCTGGAGTACGCTGCAGCCCATCTGCTCGAACTCAGCTTAGATCCATACGCAAAGATAGAGATATCGGATGCTACCACCATCTCAATCACTCCTTGTGGGCATCATTCCATTGACAGCTCCACCAAAAGTTGGGAAAGTTATTTGATAGTCAGTTTCTTCTCTGCAGTCACTGCAGTCTATCTTCTGGAGTATATTGAAATGCCAAAAACCCCTCTTCGTCCACCTATCCCCTGCTCTGAGCCTGACAGCGCTAATTGCCGCTGCACTCCTGCTGTGGAGATCTAGCGGCAATAAATCAAACATGACTTCCAGTGCCACTGTGGGCATGGTACGCAAACACCCAGTCATTCCCAGACATGTGGCCCTTTTGAATTTTGAGAGCACATCCAGGTTACATTTTCTCGTCAATTCATCTCAGAGTTGCTCATCTCTAACATGACTCCAAAGCAAGTCACTGGCGGAGCTTGGACCGCCGTTCACCGCCCACTATCCATTACTATAATACCTCTCCATTACTTAGATTAACATAAAAATAGAAGTAAGCATAACTTTCTTATACATACTTGTCTTTTTCCGATCTCAAATTTTTCGATTATACTTAAAATTTATTGAATTTTTTTTTCTTGCGCACAATCATCGTTTACATAAAATTAAAAAAAACTTTTCTCTCTAAACTATCCGAGCTTACAACATTGAGAAATTGAAACTCTTTCTGTAGAGTCCGAAAAAAAGTGTACAGAACTAAAAGGAAACAAAGCATAACTCTTGTGATATTTTATAATCATTGATAATTAATTATTCCGCTTACAGATAACTACAAAAATATTATTAATTGCTTATTTCGAGACTTTATGACAACACAAAAAATTATATAAATATAGTTAGTGACCACACACACACACACATACACACACTAACTACAGAAATACGTTCAAAAAACGCTGAAGAATACACATTTAACCTGAAAATATACAAAACAAAAAACATATTTATGTAAATAAACATAATTAGAGAGCAAGTCAATAAATTATATATATAAAAACAAGAATACATATCTGTTGTGACTACTTTAAAGGAGAATTCCAGAAGATTCATTTAATAACTGTAACTGTGTATAAAAGAATGTTAATATTTTTCAAAATTTCAAAAATTCACGTGTGAACATAACTACTGTGGCTTGCATATATGTATATATATATATATACATGAGTACATATGATGTACGTATATAAGTGTAGATTTTGTAACTGTCAATTGTAAATATATAAAAAGCAATTTCATGCAAATAACATAAGAAAAGATAACAAATTTTATTATTAATTTATGAAATAAACGTGAAGCAATCATTGACCGATTGAAGAGGGAGCGATAATTTGTAAATACAGCTCCATTCAGGTTTTATTGTAAAAATAAAATTTTAAAACAAAAAACAAAAACAAAAAAAAAACAAACAAATTATGATGTATTTAAAGAAAATGTAAAGCGATAAATTCTGAAGTAATTAATAAGGAAATAGTAGCAAAAAACATGTAACATTGCGCATAAATACAACAATTATTGTAAATTATACTCAAAATTAGTTAAGCTTTTTAAAATGCACCCCCGCATTTCGAATTCTGCAATACCCTCAGCAAGTTTTGCTGCTGAGCGAAAATATAAAAATATAAATTAATGTGAAATGATTTCTGTTAGTTTTCTTGTAGAAGATCTTCCGCCTCCATTGTTTTCATGGAAACTCTTATACATTTTGAATTACAATAAAGATAATAAAGTGTAGAGCATTTCAGTTAAGTCATATAAACAAAATAGCTTCTTTAGAGTAAACGATGATGGTTTATTGGAGACTATAATCATTGCTTACTCACAGCATAACAATTAAAATGAGCGAAAAGAATAATTTCTCTTTTTAGTCGTATATTATGTCTTTTTCAGATCTAATTTTCCATAAATAATTAAACAAAATCCACAAACAATAAAACTAAATTCATAAACAATTAAACCAATGATTTTTTTATTTGTTCTGTTCATTCCGTAGAGAGCTTATAGGTAAAATCATATAGAAGACGGTTATAGAATGAAGGTTAATCTTCGAGAGGTTGTTGCCACCGGTAATAACCTACGGACTGCAATTTTTTCCACCATATTCACCTATGCTCAATCCTATAGAGCAAGCATTTCCAAAGAGTAAAGGAGCTGCAAGAAGAATTCTCGCAGATATAGTACATCTATTGAGCACAGACTTATTTTGGTTATAGAAAATAGTTTTAGGAAGATAAATGCTACAGATGCTGTAAATTTCAATATGATGATGAAAATTAGCCGTACATCACGTGTCGAATCACTTCATGAACAGAAAACTGTCTACAAATGTAAAAAAACAAATAAAAAAATCATTTGTTTATGAATTTTTAGTTTTATTGCTTATGGATTTTGTTTCATTCTTTATGGAAAAGGTGTAATTCTTTGTGGAAAAGGTTTAATTCTTTTCAAAACGGTTTAATTAAGTCTAAAAATGTTAAAAATAAATATAATATAATAAAAATAGATACAGCTGTTGCTACCAGAATATAAAACCACATTTAATTTAAAATGTTTCACTCTATACTTAAATGAAACGTTTCTCGAATACAATTAAATATAGACGAGGATATAAACAAACATCAAATAAAATTTTCATCATAAGACATTTTGTTTGACAGCAATTCTAGTATTATTATTATAAATACTGGAGGGAACGTACCTACTCAATCGACGTTACTAAATTGTAAGATCATAATTTGGATAGAATTTTTCATGCCAACGATTGTATTTTAAAGACTAGACATTTATTTAGCAAAATTCCTTTTCACAGCGTTTTGTATTCCTTTCCTCGTTAAAATAAGCCCTCAATCGTCAAGATCGGTGACAATATATTTTTTGAATGAAAAAAGTGCAAAGGCTATAGTCCATGCTTTTTTTGCGAAATTTCGATTAAAATTTTTTGTCACCGATTTTGACAAATGAGCACTCGTTGGACGCGGAATAATAAGAGGAATATAACTGTAAAATATTTCTGACCGAAACTTGCTAGTTTCGAAAATACACCACAAAAACCCTTCGTGTGTGGGTGGATGTCAGGTGCCACTTCTTATGCAGTTTTTTTGCTCTATTTTAAAAACTAGACATTTATTTAGCAAAATTCCTTTTCACAGCGTTTTGTATTCCTTTCCTCGTTAAAATAAGCCCTCAATCGTCAAGATCGGTGACAATATATTTTTTGAAAGAAAAAAGTGCAAAGGCTATATATAGTCCATGCTTTTTTTTGCGAAATTTCGATTAAAATTTTTTGTCACCGATTTTGACAAATGAGCACTCGTTGGACGCGGAATTATAAGAGGAATATAACTGTAAAATATTTCTGACCGAAACTTGCTAGTTTCGAAAATACGCCACAAAAACCCTTCGTGTGTGGCTGGATGTCAGGTGCCACTTCTTATGCAGTGTTTTTGCTCTATTTTAAAAACTAGACATTTATTTAGCAAAATTCCTTTTCACAGCGTTTTGTATTCCTTTCCTCGTTAAAATAAGCCCTCAATCGTCAAGATCGGTGACAACATATTTTTTGAATGAAAAAAGTGCAAAGGCTATAGTCCATGCTTTTTTTGCGAAATTTCGATTAAAATTTTTTGTCACCGATTTTGACAAATGAGCACTCGTTGGACGCGGAATCATAAGAGGAATATAACTGTAAAATATTTCTGACCGAAACTTGCTAGTTTCGAAAATACGCCACAAAAACCCTTCGTGTGTGGCTGGATGTCAGGTGCCACTTCTTATGCAGTTTTTTTGCTCTATTTTAAAAACTAGACATTTATTTAGCAAAATTCCTTTTCACAGCGTTTTGTATTCCTTTCCTCGTTAAAATAAGCCCTCAATCGTCAAGATCGGTGACAATATATTTTTTGAATGAAAAAAGTGCAAAGGTATAGTCCATGCTTTTTTTGCGAAATTTCGATTAAAATTTTTTGTCACCGATTTTGACAAATGAGCACTCGTTGGACGCGGAATAATAAGAGGAATATAACTGTAAAATATTTCTGACCGAAACTTGCTAGTTTCGAAAATACGCCACAAAAACCCTTCGTGTGTGGCTGGATGTCAGGTGCCACTTCTTATGCAGTTTTTTTGCTCTATTTTAAAAACTAGACATTTATTTAGCAAAATTCCTTTTCACAGCGTTTTGTATTCCTTTCCTCGTTAAAATAAGCCCTCAATCGTCAAGATCGGTGACAATATATTTTTTGAATGAAAAAAGTGCAAAGGTATAGTCCATGCTTTTTTTGCGAAATTTCGATTAAAATTTTTTGTCACCGATTTTGACAAATGAGCACTCGTTGGACGCGGAATCATAAGAGGAATATAACTGTAAAATATTTCTGACCGAAACTTGCTAGTTTCGAAAATACGCCACAAAAACCCTTCGTGTGTGGCTGGATGTCAGGTGCCACTTCTTATGCAGTTTTTTTGCTCTATTTTAAAAACTAGACATTTATTTAGCAAAATTCCTTTTCACAGCGTTTTGTATTCCTTTCCTCGTTAAAATAAGCCCTCAATCGTCAAGATCGGTGACAATATATTTTTTGAATGAAAAAAGTGCCAAGGCTATAGTTCATGCTTTTTTTGCGAAATTTCGATTAAAATTTTTTGTCACCGATTTTGACAAATGAGCACTCGTTGGACGCGGAATAATAAGAGGAATATAACTGTAAAATATTTCTGACCGAAACTTGCTAGTTTCGAAAATACGCCACAAAAACCCTTCGTGTGTGGCTGGATGTCAGGTGCCACTTCTTATGCAGTTTTTTTGCTCTATTTTAAAAACTAGACATTTATTTAGCAAAATTCCTTTTCACAGCGTTTTGTATTCCTTTCCTCGTTAAAATAAGCCCTCAATCGTCAAGATCGGTGACAACATATTTTTTGAATGAAAAAAGTGCAAAGGCTATAGTCCATGCTTTTTTTGCGAAATTTCGATTAAAATTTTTTGTCACCGATTTTGACAAATGAGCACTCGTTGGACGCGGAATCATAAGAGGAATATAACTGTAAAATATTTCTGACCGAAACTTGCTAGTTTCGAAAATACGCCACAAAAACCCTTCGTGTGTGGCTGGATGTCAGGTGCCACTTCTTATGCAGTTTTTTTGCTCTATTTTAAAAACTAGACATTTATTTAGCAAAATTCCTTTTCACAGCGTTTTGTATTCCTTTCCTCGTTAAAATAAGCCCTCAATCGTCAAGATCGGTGACAACATATTTTTTGAATGAAAAAAGTGCAAAGGCTATAGTCCATGCTTTTTTTGCGAAATTTCGATTAAAATTTTTTGTCACCGATTTTGACAAATGAGCACTCGTTGGACGCGGAATCATAAGAGGAATATAACTGTAAAATATTTCTGACCGAAACTTGCTAGTTTCGAAAATACGCCACAAAAACCCTTCGTGTGTGGCTGGATGTCAGGTGCCACTTCTTATGCAGTTTTTTTGCTCTATTTTAAAAACTAGACATTTATTTAGCAAAATTCCTTTTCACAGCGTTTTGTATTCCTTTCCTCGTTAAAATAAGCCCTCAATCGTCAAGATCGGTGACAATATATTTTTTGAATGAAAAAAGTGCAAAGGTATAGTCCATGCTTTTTTTGCGAAATTTCGATTAAAATTTTTTGTCACCGATTTTGACAAATGAGCACTCGTTGGACGCGGAATCATAAGAGGAATATAACTGTAAAATATTTCTGACCGAAACTTGCTAGTTTCGAAAATACGCCACAAAAACACTTCGTGTGTGGCTGGATGTCAGGTGCCACTTCTTATGCAGTGTTTTTGCTCTATTTTAAAAACTAGACATTTATTTAGCAAAATTCCTTTTCACAGCGTTTTGTATTCCTTTCCTCGTTAAAATAAGCCCTCAATCGTCAAGATCGGTGACAATATATTTTTTGAATGAAAAAAGTGCAAAGGCTATAGTCCATGCTTTTTTTGCGAAATTTCGATTAAAATTTTTTGTCACCGATTTTGACAAATGAGCACTCGTTGGACGCGGAATCATAAGAGGAATATAACTGTAAAATATTTCTGACCGAAACTTGCTAGTTTCGAAAATACGCCACAAAAACCCTTCGTGTGTGGCTGGATGTCAGGTGCCACTTCTTATGCAGTTTTTTTGCTCTATTTTAAAAACTAGACATTTATTTAGCAAAATTCCTTTTCACAGCGTTTTGTATTCCTTTCCTCGTTAAAATAAGCCCTCAATCGTCAAGATCGGTGACAATATATTTTTTGAATGAAAAAAGTGCAAAGGCTATAGTCCATGCTTTTTTTGCGAAATTTCGATTAAAATTTTTTGTCACCGATTTTGACAAATGAGCACTCGTTGGACGCGGAATCATAAGAGGAATATAACTGTAAAATATTTCTGACCGAAACTTGCTAGTTTCGAAAATACGCCACAAAAACCCTTCGTGTGTGGCTGGATGTCAGGTGCCACTTCTTATGCAGTTTTTTTGCTCTATTTTAAAAACTAGACATTTATTTAGCAAAATTCCTTTTCACAGCGTTTTGTATTCCTTTCCTCGTTAAAATAAGCCCTCAATCGTCAAGATCGGTGACAATATATTTTTTGAATGAAAAAAGTGCAAAGGCTATAGTCCATGCTTTTTTTGCGAAATTTCGATTAAAATTTTTTGTCACCGATTTTGACAAATGAGCACTCGTTGGACGCGGAATCATAAGAGGAATATAACTGTAAAATATTTCTGACCGAAACTTGCTAGTTTCGAAAATACGCCACAAAAACCCTTCGTGTGTGGCTGGATGTCAGGTGCCACTTCTTATGCAGTTTTTTTGCTCTATTTTAAAAACTAGACATTTATTTAGCAAAATTCCTTTTCACAGCGTTTTGTATTCCTTTCCTCGTTAAAATAAGCCCTCAATCGTCAAGATCGGTGACAATATATTTTTTGAATGAAAAAAGTGCAAAGGCTATAGTCCATGCTTTTTTTGCGAAATTTCGATTAAAATTTTTTGTCACCGATTTTGACAAATGAGCACTCGTTGGACGCGGAATCATAAGAGGAATATAACTGTAAAATATTTCTGACCGAAACTTGCTAGTTTCGAAAATACGCCACAAAAACCCTTCGTGTGTGGCTGGATGTCAGGTGCCACTTCTTATGCAGTTTTTTTGCTCTATTTTAAAAACTAGACATTTATTTAGCAAAATTCCTTTTCACAGCGTTTTGTATTCCTTTCCTCGTTAAAATAAGCCCTCAATCGTCAAGATCGGTGACAATATATTTTTTGAATGAAAAAAGTGCAAAGGCTATAGTCCATGCTTTTTTTGCGAAATTTCGATTAAAATTTTTTGTCACCGATTTTGACAAATGAGCACTCGTTGGACGCGGAATCATAAGAGGAATATAACTGTAAAATATTTCTGACCGAAACTTGCTAGTTTCGAAAATACGCCACAAAAACCCTTCGTGTGTGGCTGGATGTCAGGTGCCACTTCTTATGCAGTTTTTTTGCTCTATTTTAAAAACTAGACATTTATTTAGCAAAATTCCTTTTCACAGCGTTTTGTATTCCTTTCCTCGTTAAAATAAGCCCTCAATCGTCAAGATCGGTGACAATATATTTTTTGAATGAAAAAAGTGCAAAGCAAAGGCTATAGTCCATGCTTTTTTTGCGAAATTTCGATTAAAATTTTTGTCACCGATTTTGACAAATGAGCACTCGTTGGACGCGGAATCATAAGAGGAATATAACTGTAAAATATTTCTGACCGAAACTTGCTAGTTTCGAAAATACGCCACAAAAACCCTTCGTGTGTGGCTGGATGTCAGGTGCCACTTCTTATGCAGTTTTTTGCTCTTTTTTAAAAACTAGACATTTATTTAGCAAAATTCCTTTTCACAGCGTTTTGTATTACTTTCCTCGTTAAAATAAGCCCTCAATCGTCAAGATCGGTGACAATATATTTTTTGAATGAAAAAAGTGCAAAGGCTATAGTCCATGCTTTTTTTGCGAAATTTCGATTAAAATTTTTTGTCACCGATTTTGACAAATGAGCACTCGTTGGACGCGGAATCATAAGAGGAATATAACTGTAAATATTTCTGACCGAAACTTGCTAGTTTCGAAAATACGCCACAAAAACCCTTCGTGTGTGGCTGGATGTCAGGTGCCACTTCTTATGCAGTTTTTTTGCTCTATTTTAAAAACTAGACATTTATTTAGCAAAATTCCTTTTCACAGCGTTTTGTATTCCTTTCCTCGTTAAATAAGCCCTCAATCGTCAAGATCGGTGACAATATATTTTTTGAATGAAAAAGTGCAAAGGCTATAGTCCATGCTTTTTTTGCGAAATTTCGATTAAAATTTTTTGTCACCGATTTTGACAAATGAGCACTCGTTGGACGCGGAATCATAAGAGGAATATAACTGTAAAATATTTCTGACCGAAACTTGCTAGTTTCGAAAATACGCCACAAAAACCCTTCGTGTGTGGCTGGATGTCAGGTGCCACTTCTTATGCAGTTTTTTTGCTCTTTTTTAAAAACTAGACATTTATTTAGCAAAATTCCTTTTCACAGCGTTTTGTATTACTTTCCTCGTTAAAATAAGCCCTCAATCGTCAAGATCGGTGACAATATATTTTTTGAATGAAAAAAGTGCAAAGGCTATAGTCCATGCTTTTTTTGCGAAATTTCGATTAAAATTTTTTGTCACCGATTTTGACAAATGAGCACTCGTTGGACGCGGAATAATAAGAGGAATATAACTGTAAAATATTTCTGACCGAAACTTGCTAGTTTCGAAAATACGCCACAAAAACCCTTCGTGTGTGGCTGGATGTCAGGTGCCACTTCTTATGCAGTTTTTTTGCTCTATTTTAAAAACTAGACATTTATTTAGCAAAATTCCTTTTCACAGCGTTTTGTATTCCTTTCCTCGTTAAAATAAGCCCTCAATTGTCAAGATCGGTGACATATATTTTTTGAATGAAAAAAGTGCAAAGGCTATAGTCCATGCTTTTTTGCGAAATTTCGATTAAAATTTTTTGTCACCGATTTTGACAAATGAGCACTCGTTGGACGCGGAATAATAAGAGGAATATAACTGTAAAATATTTCTGACCGAAACTTGCTAGTTTCGAAAATACGCCACAAAAACCCTTCGTGTGTGGCTGGATGTCAGGTGCCACTTCTTATGCAGTTTTTTTTGCTCTATTTTAAAAACTAGACATTTATTTAGCAAAATTCCTTTTCACAGCGTTTTGTATTCCTTTCCTCGTTAAAATAAGCCCTCAATCGTCAAGATCGGTGACAATATATTTTTTGAATGAAAAAAGTGCAAAGGCTATAGTCCATGCTTTTTTTGCGAAATTTCGATTAAAATTTTTTGTCACCGATTTTGACAAATGAGCACTCGTTGGACGCGGAATCATAAGAGGAATATAACTGTAAAATATTTCTGACCGAAACTTGCTAGTTTCGAAAATACGCCACAAAAACCCTTCGTGTGTGGCTGGATGTCAGGTGCCACTTCTTATGCAGTTTTTTTGCTCTATTTTAAAAACTAGACATTTATTTAGCAAAATTCCTTTTCACAGCGTTTTGTATTCCTTTCCTCGTTAAAATAAGCCCTCAATCGTCAAGATCGGTGACAATATATTTTTTGAATGAAAAAAGTGCAAAGGCTATAGTCCATGCTTTTTTTGCGAAATTTCGATTAAAATTTTTTGTCACCGATTTTGACAAATGAGCACTCGTTGGACGCGGAATCATAAGAGGAATATAACTGTAAAATATTTCTGACCGAAACTTGCTAGTTTCGAAAATACGCCACAAAAACCCTTCGTGTGTGGCTGGATGTCAGGTGCCACTTCTTATGCAGTTTTTTTGCTCTATTTTAAAAACTAGACATTTATTTAGCAAAATTCCTTTTCACAGCGTTTTGTATTCCTTTCCTCGTTAAAATAAGCCCTCAATCGTCAAGATCGGTGACAATATATTTTTTGAATGAAAAAAGTGCAAAGGCTATAGTCCATGCTTTTTTTGCGAAATTTCGATTAAAATTTTTTGTCACCGATTTTGACAAATGAGCACTCGTTGGACGCGGAATCATAAGAGGAATATAACTGTAAAATATTTCTGACCGAAACTTGCTAGTTTCGAAAATACGCCACAAAAACCCTTCGTGTGTGGCTGGATGTCAGGTGCCACTTCTTATGCAGTTTTTTTGCTCTATTTTAAAAACTAGACATTTATTTAGCAAAATTCCTTTTCACAGCGTTTTGTATTACTTTCCTCGTTAAAATAAGCCCTCAATCGTCAAGATCGGTGACAATATATTTTTTGAATGAAAAAAGTGCAAAGGCTATAGTCCATGCTTTTTTGCGAAATTTCGATTAAAATTTTTTGTCACCGATTTTGACAAATGAGCACTCGTTGGACGCGGAATAATAAGAGGAATATAACTGTAAAATATTTCTGACCGAAACTTGCTAGTTTCGAAAATACGCCACAAAAACCCTTCGTGTGTGGCTGGATGTCAGGTGCCACTTCTTATGCAGTTTTTTTGCTCTATTTTAAAAACTAGACATTTATTTAGCAAAATTCCTTTTCACAGCGTTTTGTATTCCTTTCCTCGTTAAAATAAGCCCTCAATCGTCAAGATCGGTGACAATATATTTTTTGAATGAAAAAAGTGCAAAGGCTATAGTCCATGCTTTTTTTGCGAAATTTCGATTAAAATTTTTTGTCACCGATTTTGACAAATGAGCACTCGTTGGACGCGGAATAATAAGAGGAATATAACTGTAAAATATTTCTGACCGAAACTTGCTAGTTTCGAAAATACGCCACAAAAACCCTTCGTGTGTGGCTGGATGTCAGGTGCCACTTCTTATGCAGTTTTTTTGCTCTATTTTAAAAACTAGACATTTATTTAGCAAAATTCCTTTTCACAGCGTTTTGTATTCCTTTCCTCGTTAAAATAAGCCCTCAATCGTCAAGATCGGTGACAATATATTTTTTGAATGAAAAAAGTGCAAAGGCTATAGTCCATGCTTTTTTTGCGAAATTTCGATTAAAATTTTTTGTCACCGATTTTGACAAATGAGCACTCGTTGGACGCGGAATAATAAGAGGAATATAACTGTAAAATATTTCTGACCGAAACTTGCTAGTTTCGAAAATATGCCACAAAAACCCTTCGTGTGTGTGGCTTGATGTCAGGTGCCACTTCTTATGCAGTTTTTTTGCTCTATTTTAAAAACTAGACATTTATTTAGCAAAATTCCTTTTCACAGCGTTTTGTATTCCTTTCCTCGTTAAAATAAGCCCTCAATCGTCAAGATCGGTGACAATATATTTTTTGAATGAAAAAAGTGCAAAGGCTATAGTCCATGCTTTTTTGCGAAATTTCGATTAAAATTTTTTGTCACCGATTTTGACAAATGAGCACTCGTTGGACGCGGAATAATAAGGGGAATATAACTGTAAAATATTTCTGACCGAAACTTGCTAGTTTCGAAAATATGCCGCAAAAATCCCTTCGTGTGTGTGCTTGACGTCAGGTGCCACTTCTTATGCAGTTTTTTTGCTCTATTTTAAAAACTAGACATTTATTTAGCAAAATTCCTTTTCACAGCGTTTTGTATTCCTTTCCTCGTTAAAATAAGCCCTCAATCGTCAAGATCGGTGACAATATATTTTTTGAATGAAAAAAGTGCAAAGGCTAGTCCATGCTTTTTTTGCGAAATTTCGATTAAAATTTTTTGTCACCGATTTTGACAAATGAGCACTCGTTGGACGCGGAATAATAAGAGGAATATAACTGTAAAATATTTCTGACCGAAACTTGCTAGTTTCGAAAATACGCCACAAAAACCCTTCGTGTGTGGCTGGATGTCAGGTGCCACTTCTTATGCAGTTTTTTTACTCTATTTTAAAAACTAGACATTTATTTAGCAAAATTCCTTTTCACAGCGTTTTGTATTCCTTTCCTCGTTAAAATAAGCCCTCAATCGTCAAGATCGGTGACAATATATTTTTTGAATGAAAAAAGTGCAAAGGCTATAGTCCATGCTTTTTTTGCGAAATTTCGATTAAAATTTTTTGTCACCGATTTTGACAAATGAGCACTCGTTGGACGCGGAATAATAAGAGGAATATAACTGTAAAATATTTCTGACCGAAACTTGCTAGTTTCGAAAATATGCCACAAAAACCCTTCGTGTGTGTGGCTTGACGTCAGGTGCCACTTCTTATGCAGTTTTTTTACTCTATTTTAAAAACTAGACATTTATTTAGCAAAATTCCTTTTCACAGCGTTTTGTATTCCTTTCCTCGTTAAAATAAGCCCTCAATCGTCAAGATCGGTGACAATATATTTTTTGAATGAAAAAAGTGCAAAGGCTATAGTCCATGCTTTTTTTGCGAAATTTCGATTAAAATTTTTTGTCACCGATTTTGACAAATGAGCACTCGTTGGACGCGGAATAATAAGAGGAATATAACTGTAAAATATTTCTGACCGAAACTTGCTAGTTTCGATAATATGCCACAAAAACCCTTCGTGTGTGTGGCTTGACGTCAGGTGCCACTTCTTATGCAGTTTTTTTACTCTAGTTTAAAAACTAGACATTTATTTAGCAAAATTCCTTTTCACAGCGTTTTGTATTCCTTTCCTCGTTAAAATAAGCCCTCAATCGTCAAGATCGGTGACAATATATTTTTTGAATGAAAAAAGTGCAAAGGCTATAGTCCATGCTTTTTTGCGAAATTTCGATTAAAATTTTTTGTCACCGATTTTGACAAATGAGCACTCGTTGGACGCGGAATAATAAGAGGAATATAACTGTAAAATATTTCTGACCGAAACTTGCTAGTTTCGAAAATATGCCTAAAAAACCCTTCGTGTGTGTGGCTTGACGTCAGGTGCCACTTCTTATGCAGTTTTTTTACTCTAGTTTAAAAACTAGACATTTATTTAGCAAAATTCCTTTTCACAGCGTTTTGTATTCCTTTCCTCGTTAAAATAAGCCCTCAATCGTCAAGATCGGTGACAATATATTTTTTGAATGAAAAAAGTGCAAAGGCTATAGTCCATGCTTTTTTGCGAAATTTCGATTAAAATTTTTTGTCACCGATTTTGACAAATGAGCACTCGTTGGACGCGGAATAATAAGGGGAATATAACTGTAAAATATTTCTGACCGAAACTTGCTAGTTTCGAAAATATGCCGCAAAAATCCTTCGTGTGTGTGGCTTGACGTCAGGTGCCACTTCTTATGCAGTTTTTTTGCTCTATTTTAAAAACTAGACGTTTATTTAGCAAAATTCCTTTTCACAGCGTTTTGTATTCCTTTCCTCGTTAAAATAAGCCCTCAATCGTCAAGATCGGTGACAATATATTTTTTGAATGAAAAAAGTGCAAAGGCTATAGTCCATGCTTTTTTTGCGAAATTTCGATTAAAATTTTTTGTCACCGATTTTGACAAATGAGCACTCGTTGGACGCGGAATAATAAGAGGAATATAACTGTAAAATATTTCTGACCGAAACTTGCTAGTTTCGAAAATATGCCACAAAAACCCTTCGTGTGTGTGGCTTGACGTCAGGTGCCACTTCTTATGCAGTTTTTTTTACTCTAGTTTAAAAACTAGACATTTATTTAGCAAAATTCCTTTTCACAGCGTTTTGTATTCCTTTCCTCGTTAAAATAAGCCCTCAATCGTCAAGATCGGTGACAATATATTTTTTGAATGAAAAAAGTGCAAAGGCTATAGTCCATGCTTTTTTTGCGAAATTTCGATTAAAATTTTTTGTCACCGATTTGACAAATGAGCACTCGTTGGACGCGGAATAATAAGAGGAATATAACTGTAAAATATTTCTGACCGAAACTTGCTAGTTTCGAAAATATGCCACAAAAACCCTTCGTGTGTGTGGCTTGACGTCAGGTGCCACTTCTTATGCAGTTTTTTTGCTCTATTTTAAAAACTAGACATTTATTTAGCAAAATTCCTTTTCACAGCGTTTTGTATTCCTTTCCTCGTTAAAATAAGCCCTCAATCGTCAAGATCGGTGACAATATATTTTTTGAATGAAAAAAGTGCAAAGGCTACTATATAGTCCATGCTTTTTTTGCGAAATTTCGATTAAAATTTTTTGTCACCGATTTTGACAAATGAGCACTCGTTGGACGCGGAATAATAAGAGGAATATAACCGTAAAATATTTCTGCCCGAAACTTGCCAGTTTCGAAAATATGACACAAAAACCCTTCGTGTATGTGGCTTGATGTCAGGTGCCACTTCTTATGCAGTTTTTTTACTCTATTTTAAAAACTAGACATTTATTTAGCAAAATTCCTTTTCACAGCGTTTTGTATTCCTTTCCTCGTTAAAATAAGCCCTCAATCGTCAAGATCGGTGACAATATATTTTTTGAATGAAAAAAGTGCAAAGGCTATAGTCCATGCTTTTTTTGCGAAATTTCGATTAAAATTTTTTGTCACCGATTTTGTCAAATGAGCACTCGTTGGACGCGGAATAATAAGAGGAATATAACTGTAAAATATTTCTGACCGAAACTTGCCAGTTTCGAAAATATGCCACAAAAACCCTTCGTGTGTGTGGCTTGATGTCAGGTGCCACTTCTTATGCAGTTTTTTTACTCTATTTTAAAAAGTAGACATTTATTTAGCAAAATTCCTTTTCACAGCGTTTTGTATTCCTTTCCTCGTTAAAATAAGCCCTCAATCGTCAAGATCGGTGACAATATATTTTTTGAATGAAAAAAGTGCAAAGGCTATAGTCCATGCTTTTTTTGCGAAATTTCGATTAAAATTTTTTGTCACCGATTTTGACAAATGAGCACTCGTTGGACGCGGAATAATAAGAGGAATATAACTGTAAAATATTTCTGACCGAAACTTGCCAGTTTCGAAAATATGCCACAAAAACCCTTCGTGTGTGTGGCTTGACGTCAGGTGCCACTTCTTATGCAGTTTTTTTTGCTCTATTTTAAAAACTAGACATTTATTTAGCAAAATTCCTTTTCACAGCGTTTTGTATTCCTTTCCTCGTTAAAATAAGCCCTCAATCGTCAAGATCGGTGACAATATATTTTTTGAATGAAAAAAGTGCAAAGGCTATATATAGTCCATGCTTTTTTTGCGAAATTTCGATTAAAATTTTTTGTCACCGATTTTGACAAATGAGCACTCGTTGGACGCGGAATAATAAGAGGAATATAACTGTAAAATATTTCTGACCGAAACTTGCTAGTTTCGAAAATATGCCACAAAAACCCTTCGTGTGTGTGGCTTGATGTCAGGTGCCACTTCTTATGCAGTTTTTTTGCTCTATTTTAAAAACTAGACATTTATTTAGCAAAATTCCTTTTCACAGCGTTTTGTATTCCTTTCCTCGTTAAAATAAGCCCTCAATCGTCAAGATCGGTGACAATATATTTTTTGAATGAAAAAAGTGCAAAGGCTATAGTCCATGCTTTTTTTGCGAAATTTCGATTAAAATTTTTTGTCACCGATTTTGACAAATGAGCACTCGTTGGAACGCGGAATAATAAGAGGAATATAACTGTAAAATATTTCTGACCGAAACTTGCTACTTTCGAAAATACGCCACAAAAACCCTTCGTGTGTGGTTGGATGTCAGGTGCCACTTCTTATGCAGTTTTTTTTGCTCTATTTTAAAAACTAGACATTTATTTAGCACAATTCCTTTTCACAGCGTTTTGTATTCCTTTCCTCGTTAAAATAAGCCCTCAATCGTCAAGATCGGTGACAATATATTTTTTGAATGAAAAAAGTGCAAAGGCTATAGTCCATGCTTTTTTTGCGAAATTTCGATTAAAATTTTTTGTCACCGATTTTGACAAATGAGCACTCGTTGGACGCGGAATAATAAGAGGAATATAACTGTAAAATATTTCTGACCGAAACTTGCTAGTTTCGAAAATATGCCACAAAAACCCTTCGTGTGTGTGGCTTGACGTCAGGTGCCACTTCTTATGCAGTTTTTTTACTCTATTTTAAAAACTAGACATTTATTTAGCAAAATTCCTTTTCACAGCGTTTTGTATTCCTTTCCTCGTTAAAATAAGCCCTCAATCGTCAAGATCGGTGACAATATATTTTTTGAATGAAAAAAGTGCAAAGGCTATAGTCCATGCTTTTTTTGTTCGAAATTTCGATTAAAATTTTTTGTCACCGATTTTGACAAATGAGCACTCGTTGGACGCGGAATAATAAGAGGAATATAACTGTAAAATATTTCTGACCGAAACTTGCCAGTTTCGAAAATATGCCACAAAAACCCTTCGTGTGTGTGGCTTGACGTCAGGTGCCACTTCTTATGCAGTTTTTTTACTCTATTTTAAAAACTAGACATTTATTTAGCAAAATTCCTTTTCACAGCGTTTTGTATTCCTTTCCTCGTTAAAATAAGCCCTCAATCGTCAAGATCGGTGACAATATATTTTTTGAATGAAAAAAGTGCAAAGGCTATAGTCCATGCTTTTTTTGCGAAATTTCGATTAAAATTTTTTGTCACCGATTTTGACAAATGAGCACTCGTTGGACGCGGAATAATAAGAGGAATATAACTGTAAAATATTTCTGACCGAAACTTGCTAGTTTCGAAAATATGCCACAAAAACCCTTCGTGTGTGTGGCTTGACGTCAGGTGCCACTTCTTATGCAGTTTTTTTACTCTATTTTAAAAACTAGACATTTATTTAGCAAAATTCCTTTTCACAGCGTTTTGTATTCCTTTCCTCGTTAAAATAAGCCCTCAATCGTCAAGATCGGTGACAATATATTTTTTGAATGAAAAAAGTGCAAAGGCTATATATAGTCCATGCTTTTTTTGCGAAATTTCGATTAAAATTTTTTGTCACCGATTTTGACAAATGAGCACTCGTTGGACGCGGAATAATAAGAGGAATATAACTGTAAAATATTTCTGACCGAAACTTGCTAGTTTCGAAAATATGCCACAAAAACCCTTCGTGTGTGTGGCTTGATGTCAGGTGCCACTTCTTATGCAGTTTTTTTGCTCTATTTTAAAAACTAGACATTTATTTAGCAAAATTCCTTTTCACAGCGTTTTGTATTCCTTTCCTCGTTAAAATAAGCCCTCAATCGTCAAGATCGGTGACAATATATTTTTTGAATGAAAAAAGTGCAAAGGCTATATATAGTCCATGCTTTTTTTGCGAAATTTCGATTAAAATTTTTTGTCACCGATTTTGACAAATGAGCACTCGTTGGACGCGGAATAATAAGAGGAATATAACTGTAAAATATTTCTGACCGAAACTTGCTAGTTTCGAAAATATGCCACAAAAACCCTTCGTGTGTGTGGCTTGATGTCAGGTGCCACTTCTTATGCAGTTTTTTTGCTCTATTTTAAAAACTAGACATTTATTTAGCAAAATTCCTTTTCACAGCGTTTTGTATTCCTTTCCTCGTTAAAATAAGCCCTCAATCGTCAAGATCGGTGACAATATATTTTTTGAATGAAAAAAGTGCAAAGGCTATAGTCCATGCTTTTTTTGCGAAATTTCGATTAAAATTTTTTGTCACCGATTTTGACAAATGAGCACTCGTTGGACGCGGAATAATAAGAGGAATATAACTGTAAAATATTTCTGACCGAAACTTGCTAGTTTCGAAAATATGCCACAAAAACCCTTCGTGTGTGTGGCTTGATGTCAGGTGCCACTTCTTATGCAGTTTTTTTGCTCTATTTTAAAAACTAGACATTTATTTAGCAAAATTCCTTTTCACAGCGTTTTGTATTCCTTTCCTCGTTAAAATAAGCCCTCAATCGTCAAGATCGGTGACAATATATTTTTTGAATGAAAAAAGTGCAAAGGCTATAGTCCATGCTTTTTTTGCGAAATTTCGATTAAAATTTTTTGTCACCGATTTTGACAAATGAGCACTCGTTGGACGCGGAATAATAAGAGGAATATAACTGTAAAATATTTCTGACCGAAACTTGCTAGTTTCGAAAATACGCCACAAAAACCCTTCGTGTGTGGCTGGATGTCAGGTGCCACTTCTTATGCAGTTTTTTTGCTCTATTTTAAAAACTAGACATTTATTTAGCAAAATTCCTTTTCACAGCGTTTTGTATTCCTTTCCTCGTTAAAATAAGCCCTCAATCGTCAAGATCGGTGACAATATATTTTTTGAATGAAAAAAGTGCAAAGGCTATAGTCCATGCTTTTTTTGCGAAATTTCGATTAAAATTTTTTGTCACCGATTTTGACAAATGAGCACTCGTTGGACGCGGAATAATAAGAGGAATATAACTGTAAAATATTTCTGACCGAAACTTGCTAGTTTCGAAAATACGCCACAAAAACCCTTCGTGTGTGGCTGGATGTCAGGTGCCACTTCTTATGCAGTTTTTTTGCTCTATTTTAAAAACTAGACATTTATTTAGCAAAATTCCTTTTCACAGCGTTTTGTATTCCTTTCCTCGTTAAAATAAGCCCTCAATCGTCAAGATCGGTGACAATATATTTTTTGAATGAAAAAAGTGCAAAGGCTATATATAGTCCATGCTTTTTTTGCGAAATTTCGATTAAAATTTTTTGTCACCGATTTTGACAAATGAGCACTCGTTGGACGCGGAATAATAAGAGGAATATAACTGTAAAATATTTCTGACCGAAACTTGCTAGTTTCGAAAATATGCCACAAAAACCCTTCGTGTGTGTGGCTTGATGTCAGGTGCCACTTCTTATGCAGTTTTTTTGCTCTATTTTAAAAACTAGACATTTATTTAGCAAAATTCCTTTTCACAGCGTTTTGTATTCCTTTCCTCGTTAAAATAAGCCCTCAATCGTCAAGATCGGTGACAATATATTTTTTGAATGAAAAAAGTGCAAAGGCTATATATAGTCCATGCTTTTTTTGCGAAATTTCGATTAAAATTTTTTGTCACCGATTTTGACAAATGAGCACTCGTTGGACGCGGAATAATAAGAGGAATATAACTGTAAAATATTTCTGACCGAAACTTGCTAGTTTCGAAAATATGCCACAAAAACCCTTCGTGTGTGTGGCTTGATGTCAGGTGCCACTTCTTATGCAGTTTTTTTGCTCTATTTTAAAAACTAGACATTTATTTAGCAAAATTCCTTTTCACAGCGTTTTGTATTCCTTTCCTCGTTAAAATAAGCCCTCAATCGTCAAGATCGGTGACAATATATTTTTTGAATGAAAAAAGTGCAAAGGCTATAGTCCATGCTTTTTTTGCGAAATTTCGATTAAAATTTTTTGTCACCGATTTTGACAAATGAGCACTCGTTGGACGCGGAATAATAAGAGGAATATAACTGTAAAATATTTCTGACCGAAACTTGCTAGTTTCGAAAATACGCCACAAAAACCCTTCGTGTGTGGCTGGATGTCAGGTGCCACTTCTTATGCAGTTTTTTTGCTCTATTTTAAAAACTAGACATTTATTTAGCAAAATTCCTTTTCACAGCGTTTTGTATTCCTTTCCTCGTTAAAATAAGCCCTCAATCGTCAAGATCGGTGACAATATATTTTTTGAATGAAAAAAGTGCAAAGGCTATATATAGTCCATGCTTTTTTTGCGAAATTTCGATTAAAATTTTTTGTCACCGATTTTGACAAATGAGCACACGTTGGACGCGGAATAATAAGAGGAATATAACTGTAAAATATTTCTGACCGAAACTTGCTAGTTTCGAAAATATGCCACAAAAACCCTTCGTGTGTGTGGCTTGATGTCAGGTGCCACTTCTTATGCAGTTTTTTTGCTCTATTTTAAAAACTAGACATTTATTTAGCAAAATTCCTTTTCACAGCGTTTTGTATTCCTTTCCTCGTTAAAATAAGCCCTCAATCGTCAAGATCGGTGACAATATATTTTTTGAATGAAAAAAGTGCAAAGGCTATATATAGTCCATGCTTTTTTTGCGAAATTTCGATTAAAATTTTTTGTCACCGATTTTGACAAATGAGCACTCGTTGGACGCGGAATAATAAGAGGAATATAACTGTAAAATATTTCTGACCGAAACTTGCCAGTTTCGAAAATATGCCACAAAAACCCTTCGTGTGTGTGGCTTGACGTCAGGTGCCACTTCTTATGCAGTTTTTTTACTCTATTTTAAAAACTAGACATTTATTTAGCAAAATTCCTTTTCACAGCGTTTTGTATTCCTTTCCTCGTTAAAATAAGCCCTCAATCGTCAAGATCGGTGACAATATATTTTTTGAATGAAAAAAGTGCAAAGGCTATAGTCCATGCTTTTTTTGCGAAATTTCGATTAAAATTTTTTGTCACCGATTTTGACAAATGAGCACTCGTTGGACGCGGAATAATAAGAGGAATATAACTGTAAAATATTTCTGACCGAAACTTGCCAGTTTCGAAAATATGCCACAAAAACCCTTCGTGTGTGTGGCTTGATGTCAGGTGCCACTTCTTATGCAGTTTTTTTACTCTATTTTAAAAACTAGACATTTATTTAGCAAAATTCCTTTTCACAGCGTTTTGTATTCCTTTCCTCGTTAAAATAAGCCCTCAATCGTCAAGATCGGTGACAATATATTTTTTGAATGAAAAAAGTGCAAAGGCTATAGTCCATGCTTTTTTTGCGAAATTTCGATTAAAATTTTTTGTCACCGATTTTGACAAATGAGCACTCGTTGGACGCGGAATAATAAGAGGAATATAACTGTAAAATATTTCTGACCGAAACTTGCCAGTTTCGAAAATATGCCACAAAAACCCTTCGTGTGTGTGGCTTGATGTCAGGTGCCACTTCTTATGCAGTTTTTTTACTCTATTTTAAAAACTAGACATTTATTTAGCAAAATTCCTTTTCACAGCGTTTTGTATTCCTTTCCTCGTTAAAATAAGCCCTCAATCGTCAAGATCGGTGACAATATATTTTTTGAATGAAAAAAGTGCAAAGGCTATAGTCCATGCTTTTTTTGCGAAATTTCGATTAAAATTTTTTGTCACCGATTTTGACAAATGAGCACTCGTTGGACGCGGAATAATAAGAGGAATATAACTGTAAAATATTTCTGACCGAAACTTGCTAGTTTCGAAAATATGCCACAAAAACCCTTCGTGTGTGTGGCTTGACGTCAGGTGCCACTTCTTATGCAGTTTTTTTACTCTATTTTAAAAACTAGACATTTATTTAGCAAAATTCCTTTTCACAGCGTTTTGTATTCCTTTCCTCGTTAAAATAAGCCCTCAATCGTCAAGATCGGTGACAATATATTTTTTGAATGAAAAAAGTGCAAAGGCTATAGTCCATGCTTTTTTTGCGAAATTTCGATTAAAATTTTTTGTCACCGATTTTGACAAATGAGCACTCGTTGGACGCGGAATAATAAGAGGAATATAACTGTAAAATATTTCTGACCGAAACTTGCTAGTTTCGAAAATATGCCACAAAAACCCTTCGTGTGTGTGGCTTGACGTCAGGTGCCACTTCTTATGCAGTTTTTTTACTCTATTTTAAAAACTAGACATTTATTTAGCAAAATTCCTTTTCACAGCGTTTTGTATTCCTTTCCTCGTTAAAATAAGCCCTCAATCGTCAAGATCGGTGACAATATATTTTTTGAATGAAAAAGTGCAAAGGCTATAGTCCATGCTTTTTTTGCGAAATTTCGATTAAAATTTTTTGTCACCGATTTTGACAAATGAGCACTCGTTTGGACGCGGAATAATAAGAGGAATATAACTGTAAAATATTTCTGACCGAAACTTGCCAGTTTCGAAAATATGCCACAAAAACCCTTCGTGTGTGTGGCTTGATGTCAGGTGCCACTTCTTATGCAGTTTTTTTACTCTATTTTAAAAACTAGACATTTATTTAGCAAAATTCCTTTTCACAGCGTTTTGTATTCCTTTCCTCGTTAAAATAAGCCCTCAATCGTCAAGATCGGTGACAATATATTTTTTGAATGAAAAAAGTGCAAAGGCTATAGTCCATGCTTTTTTTGCGAAATTTCGATTAAAATTTTTTGTCACCGATTTTGACAAATGAGCACTCGTTGGACGCGGAATAATAAGAGGAATATAACTGTAAAATATTTCTGACCGAAACTTGCCAGTTTCGAAAATATGCCACAAAAACCCTTCGTGTGTGTGGCTTGATGTCAGGTGCCACTTCTTATGCAGTTTTTTTACTCTATTTTAAAAACTAGACATTTATTTAGCAAAATTCCTTTTCACAGCGTTTTGTATTCCTTTCCTCGTTAAAATAAGCCCTCAATCGTCAAGATCGGTGACAATATATTTTTTGAATGAAAAAAGTGCAAAGGCTATAGTCCATGCTTTTTTTGCGAAATTTCGATTAAAATTTTTTGTCACCGATTTTGACAAATGAGCACTCGTTGGACGCGGAATAATAAGAGGAATATAACTGTAAAATATTTCTGACCGAAACTTGCTAGTTTCGAAAATATGCCACAAAAACCCTTCGTGTGTGTGGCTTGACGTCAGGTGCCACTTCTTATGCAGTTTTTTTACTCTATTTTAAAAACTAGACATTTATTTAGCAAAATTCCTTTTCACAGCGTTTTGTATTCCTTTCCTCGTTAAAATAAGCCCTCAATCGTCAAGATCGGTGACAATATATTTTTTGAATGAAAAAAGTGCAAAGGCTATAGTCCATGCTTTTTTTGCGAAATTTCGATTAAAATTTTTTGTCACCGATTTTGACAAATGAGCACTCGTTGGACGCGGAATAATAAGAGGAATATAACTGTAAAATATTTCTGACCGAAACTTGCTAGTTTCGAAAATACGCCACAAAAACCCTTCGTGTGTGGCTGGATGTCAGGTGCCACTTCTTATGCAGTTTTTTTGCTCTATTTTAAAAACTAGACATTTATTTAGCAAAATTCCTTTTCACAGCGTTTTGTATTCCTTTCCTCGTTAAAATAAGCCCTCAATCGTCAAGATCGGTGACAATATATTTTTTGAATGAAAAAAGGTGCAAAGGCTATATATAGTCCATGCTTTTTTTGCGAAATTTCGATTAAAATTTTTTGTCACCGATTTTGACAAATGAGCACTCGTTGGACGCGGAATAATAAGAGGAATATAACTGTAAAATATTTCTGACCGAAACTTGCTAGTTTCGAAAATATGCCACAAAAACCCTTCGTGTGTGTGGCTTGATGTCAGGTGCCACTTCTTATGCAGTTTTTTTTGCTCTATTTTAAAAACTAGACATTTATTTAGCAAAATTCCTTTTCACAGCGTTTTGTATTCCTTTCCTCGTTAAAATAAGCCCTCAATCGTCAAGATCGGTGACAATATATTTTTTGAATGAAAAAAGTGCAAAGGCTATAGTCCATGCTTTTTTTGCGAAATTTCGATTAAAATTTTTTGTCACCGATTTTGACAAATGAGCACTCGTTGGACGCGGAATAATAAGAGGAATATAACTGTAAAATATTTCTGACCGAAACTTGCTACTTTCGAAAATACGCCACAAAAACCCTTCGTGTGTGGTTGGATGTCAGGTGCCACTTCTTATGCAGTTTTTTTGCTCTATTTTAAAAACTAGACATTTATTTAGCACAATTCCTTTTCAACAGCGTTTTGTATTCCTTTCCTCGTTAAAATAAGCCCTCAATCGTCAAGATCGGTGACAATATATTTTTTGAATGAAAAAAGTGCAAAGGCTATAGTCCATGCTTTTTTTGCGAAATTTCCATTAAAATTTTTTGTCACCGATTTTGACAAATGAGCACTCGTTGGACGCGGAATAATAAGAGGAATATAACTGTAAAATATTTCTGACCGAAACTTGCTAGTTTCGAAAATATGCCACAAAAACCCTTCGTGTGTGTGGCTTGACGTCAGGTGCCACTTCTTATGCAGTTTTTTTACTCTATTTTAAAAACTAGGACATTTATTTAGCAAAATTCCTTTTCACAGCGTTTTGTATTCCTTTCCTCGTTAAAATAAGCCCTCAATCGTCAAGATCGGTGACAATATATTTTTTGAATGAAAAAAGTGCAAAGGCTATAGTCCATGCTTTTTTTGTTTCGAAATTTCGATTAAATTTTTTGTCACCGATTTTGACAAATGAGCACTCGTTGGACGCGGAATAATAAGAGGAATATAACTGTAAAATATTTCTGACCGAAACTTGCCAGTTTCGAAAATACGCCACAAAAACCCTTCGTGTGTGGTTGGATGTCAGGTGCCACTTCTTATGCAGTTTTTTTGCTCTATTTTAAAAACTAGACATTTATTTAGCAAAATTCCTTTTCACAGCGTTTTGTATTCCTTTCCTCGTTAAAATAAGCCCTCAATCGTCAAGATCGGTGACAATATATTTTTTGAATGAAAAAAGTGCAAAGGCTATAGTCCATGCTTTTTTTGTTTCGAAATTTCGATTAAAATTTTTTGTCACCGATTTTGACAAATGAGCACTCGTTGGACGCGGAATAATAAGAGGAATATAACTGTAAAATATTTCTGACCGAAACTTGCCAGTTTCGAAAATACGCCACAAAAACCCTTCGTGTGTGGTTGGATGTCAGGTGCCACTTCTTATGCAGTTTTTTTGCTCTATTTTAAAAACTAGACATTTATTTAGCACAATTCCTTTTCACAGCGTTTTGTATTCCTTTCCTCGTTAAAATAAGCCCTCAATCGTCAAGATCGGTGACAATATATTTTTTGAATGAAAAAAGTGCAAAGGCTATAGTCCATGCTTTTTTTGCGAAATTTCGATTAAAATTTTTTGTCACCGATTTTGACAAATGAGCACTCGTTGGACGCGGAATAATAAGAGGAATATAACTGTAAAATATTTCTGACCGAAACTTGCCAGTTTCGAAAATATGCCACAAAAACCCTTCGTGTGTGTGGCTTGACGTCAGGTGCCACTTCTTATGCAGTTTTTTTACTCTATTTTAAAAACTAGACATTTATTTAGCAAAATTCCTTTTCACAGGCGTTTTGTATTCCTTTCCTCGTTAAAATAAGCCCTCAATCGTCAAGATCGGTGACAATATATTTTTTGAATGAAAAAAGTGCAAAGGCTATAGTCCATGCTTTTTTTGCGAAATTTCGATTAAAATTTTTTGTCACCGATTTTGACAAATGAGCACTCGTTGGACGCGGAATAATAAGAGGAATATAACTGTAAAATATTTCTGACCGAAACTTGCCAGTTTCGAAAATATGCCACAAAAACCCTTCGTGTGTGTGGCTTGATGTCAGGTGCCACTTCTTATGCAGTTTTTTTACTCTATTTTAAAAACTAGACATTTATTTAGCAAAATTCCTTTTCACAGCGTTTTGTATTCCTTTCCTCGTTAAAATAAGCCCTCAATCGTCAAGATCGGTGACAATATATTTTTTGAATGAAAAAAGTGCAAAGGCTATAGTCCATGCTTTTTTTGCGAAATTTCGATTAAAATTTTTTGTCACCGATTTTGACAAATGAGCACTCGTTGGACGCGGAATAATAAGAGGAATATAACTGTAAAATATTTCTGACCGAAACTTGCCAGTTTCGAAAATATGCCACAAAAACCCTTCGTGTGTGTGGCTTGATGTCAGGTGCCACTTCTTATGCAGTTTTTTTACTCTATTTTAAAAACTAGACATTTATTTAGCAAAATTCCTTTTCACAGCGTTTTGTATTCCTTTCCTCGTTAAAATAAGCCCTCAATCGTCAAGATCGGTGACAATATATTTTTTGAATGAAAAAAGTGGAAAGGCTATAGTCCATGCTTTTTTTGCGAAATTTCGATTAAAATTTTTTGTCACCGATTTTGACAAATGAGCACTCGTTGGACGCGGAATAATAAGAGGAATATAACTGTAAAATATTTCTGACCGAAACTTGCTAGTTTCGAAAATATGCCACAAAAACCCTTCGTGTGTGTGGCTTGACGTCAGGTGCCACTTCTTATGCAGTTTTTTTACTCTATTTTAAAAACTAGACATTTATTTAGCAAAATTCCTTTTCACAGCGTTTTGTATTCCTTTCCTCGTTAAAATAAGCCCTCAATCGTCAAGATCGGTGACAATATATTTTTTGAATGAAAAAAGTGCAAAGGCTATAGTCCATGCTTTTTTTGCGAAATTTCGATTAAAATTTTTTGTCACCGATTTTGACAAATGAGCACTCGTTGGACGCGGAATAATAAGAGGAATATAACTGTAAAATATTTCTGACCGAAACTTGCTAGTTTCGAAAATATGCCACAAAAACCCTTCGTGTGTGTGGCTTGACGTCAGGTGCCACTTCTTATGCAGTTTTTTTACTCTATTTTAAAAACTAGACATTTATTTAGCAAAATTCCTTTTCACAGCGTTTTGTATTCCTTTCCTCGTTAAAATAAGCCCTCAATCGTCAAGATCGGTGACAATATATTTTTTGAATGAAAAAAGTGCAAAGGCTATAGTCCATGCTTTTTTTGCGAAATTTCGATTAAAATTTTTTGTCACCGATTTTGACAAATGAGCACTCGTTGGACGCGGAATAATAAGAGGAATATAACTGTAAAATATTTCTGACCGAAACTTGCCAGTTTCGAAAATATGCCACAAAAACCCTTCGTGTGTGTGGCTTGATGTCAGGTGCCACTTCTTATGCAGTTTTTTTACTCTATTTTAAAAACTAGACATTTATTTAGCAAAATTCCTTTTCACAGCGTTTTGTATTCCTTTCCTCGTTAAAATAAGCCCTCAATCGTCAAGATCGGTGACAATATATTTTTTGAATGAAAAAAGTGCAAAGGCTATAGTCCATGCTTTTTTTGCGAAATTTCGATTAAAATTTTTTGTCACCGATTTTGACAAATGAGCACTCGTTGGACGCGGAATAATAAGAGGAATATAACTGTAAAATATTTCTGACCGAAACTTGCTAGTTTCGAAAATATGCCACAAAAACCCTTCGTGTGTGTGGCTTGACGTCAGGTGCCACTTCTTATGCAGTTTTTTTACTCTATTTTAAAAACTAGACATTTATTTAGCAAAATTCCTTTTCACAGCGTTTTGTATTCCTTTCCTCGTTAAAATAAGCCCTCAATCGTCAAGATCGGTGACAATATATTTTTTGAATGAAAAAAGTGCAAAGGCTATAGTCCATGCTTTTTTTGCGAAATTTCGATTAAAATTTTTTGTCACCGATTTTGACAAATGAGCACTCGTTGGACGCGGAATAATAAGAGGAATATAACTGTAAAATATTTCTGACCGAAACTTGCTAGTTTCGAAAATACGCCACAAAAACCCTTCGTGTGTGGCTGGATGTCAGGTGCCACTTCTTATGCAGTTTTTTTGCTCTATTTTAAAAACTAGACATTTATTTAGCAAAATTCCTTTTCACAGCGTTTTGTATTCCTTTCCTCGTTAAAATAAGCCCTCAATCGTCAAGATCGGTGACAATATATTTTTTGAATGAAAAAAGTGCAAAGGCTATATATAGTCCATGCTTTTTTTGCGAAATTTCGATTAAAATTTTTGTCACCGATTTTGACAAATGAGCACTCGTTGGACGCGGAATAATAAGAGGAATATAACTGTAAAATATTTCTGACCGAAACTTGCTAGTTTCGAAAATATGCCACAAAAACCCTTCGTGTGTGTGGCTTGATGTCAGGTGCCACTTCTTATGCAGTTTTTTTGCTCTATTTAAAAACTAGACATTTATTTAGCAAAATTCCTTTTCACAGCGTTTTGTATTCCTTTCCTCGTTAAAATAAGCCCTCAATCGTCAAGATCGGTGACAATATATTTTTTGAATGAAAAAAGTGCAAAGGCTATAGTCCATGCTTTTTTTGCGAAATTTCGATTAAAATTTTTTGTCACCGATTTTGACAAATGAGCACTCGTTGGACGCGGAATAATAAGAGGAATATAACTGTAAAATATTTCTGACCGAAACTTGCTACTTTCGAAAATACGCCACAAAAACCCTTCGTGTGTGGTTGGATGTCAGGTGCCACTTCTTATGCAGTTTTTTTGCTCTATTTTAAAAACTAGACATTTATTTAGCACAATTCCTTTTCACAGCGTTTTGTATTCCTTTCCTCGTTAAAATAAGCCCTCAATCGTCAAGATCGGTGACAATATATTTTTTGAATGAAAAAAGTGCAAAGGCTATAGTCCATGCTTTTTTTGCGAAATTTCGATTAAAATTTTTTGTCACCGATTTTGACAAATGAGCACTCGTTGGACGCGGAATAATAAGAGGAATATAACTGTAAAATATTTCTGACCGAAACTTGCTAGTTTCGAAAATATGCCACAAAAACCCTTCGTGTGTGTGGCTTGACGTCAGGTGCCACTTCTTATGCAGTTTTTTTACTCTATTTTAAAAACTAGACATTTATTTAGCAAAATTCCTTTTCACAGCGTTTTGTATTCCTTTCCTCGTTAAAATAAGCCCTCAATCGTCAAGATCGGTGACAATATATTTTTTGAATGAAAAAAGTGCAAAGGCTATAGTCCATGCTTTTTTTGTTTCGAAATTTCGATTAAAATTTTTTGTCACCGATTTTGACAAATGAGCACTCGTTGGACGCGGAATAATAAGAGGAATATAACTGTAAAATATTTCTGACCGAAACTTGCCAGTTTCGAAAATACGCCACAAAAACCCTTCGTGTGTGGTTGGATGTCAGGTGCCACTTCTTATGCAGTTTTTTTGCTCTATTTTAAAAACTAGACATTTATTTAGCAAAATTCCTTTTCACAGCGTTTTGTATTCCTTTCCTCGTTAAAATAAGCCCTCAATCGTCAAGATCGGTGACAATATATTTTTTGAATGAAAAAAGTGCAAAGGCTATAGTCCATGCTTTTTTTGTTTCGAAATTTCGATTAAATTTTTTGTCACCGATTTTGACAAATGAGCACTCGTTGGACGCGGAATAATAAGAGGAATATAACTGTAAAATATTTCTGACCGAAACTTGCCAGTTTCGAAAATACGCCACAAAAACCCTTCGTGTGTGGTTGGATGTCAGGTGCCACTTCTTATGCAGTTTTTTTGCTCTATTTTAAAAACTAGACATTTATTTAGCACAATTCCTTTTCACAGCGTTTTGTATTCCTTTCCTCGTTAAAATAAGCCCTCAATCGTCAAGATCGGTGACAATATATTTTTTGAATGAAAAAAGTGCAAAGGCTATAGTCCATGCTTTTTTTGCGAAATTTCGATTAAAATTTTTTGTCACCGATTTTGACAAATGAGCACTCGTTGGACGCGGAATAATAAGAGGAATATAACTGTAAAATATTTCTGACCGAAACTTGCTAGTTTCGAAAATATGCCACAAAAACCCTTCGTGTGTGTGGCTTGACGTCAGGTGCCACTTCTTATGCAGTTTTTTTACTCTATTTTAAAAACTAGACATTTATTTAGCAAAATTCCTTTTCACAGCGTTTTGTATTCCTTTCCTCGTTAAAATAAGCCCTCAATCGTCAAGATCGGTGACAATATATTTTTTGAATGAAAAAAGTGCAAAGGCTATAGTCCATGCTTTTTTTGTTTCGAAATTTCGATTAAAATTTTTTGTCACCGATTTTGACAAATGAGCACTCGTTGGACGCGGAATAATAAGAGGAATATAACTGTAAAATATTTCTGACCGAAACTTGCTACTTTCGAAAATACGCCACAAAAACCCTTCGTGTGTGGTTGGATGTCAGGTGCCACTTCTTATGCAGTTTTTTTTGCTCTATTTTAAAAACTAGACATTTATTTAGCAAAATTCCTTTTCACAGCGTTTTGTATTCCTTTCCTCGTTAAAATAAGCCCTCAATCGTCAAGATCGGTGACAATATATTTTTTGAATGAAAAAGTGCAAAGGCTATAGTCCATGCTTTTTTTGCGAAATTTCGATTAAAATTTTTTGTCACCGATTTTGACAAATGAGCACTCGTTGGACGCGGAATAATAAGAGGAATATAACTGTAAAATATTTCTGACCGAAACTTGCTAGTTCGAAAATACGCCACAAAAACCCTTCGTGTGTGGCTGGATGTCAGGTGCCACTTCTTATGCAGTTTTTTTGCTCTATTTTAAAAACTAGACATTTATTTAGCAAAATTCCTTTTCACAGCGTTTTGTATTCCTTTCCTCGTTAAAATAAGCCCTCAATCGTCAAGATCGGTGACAATATATTTTTTGAATGAAAAAAGTGCAAAGGCTATATATAGTCCATGCTTTTTTTGCGAAATTTCGATTAAAATTTTTTGTCACCGATTTTGACAAATGAGCACTCGTTGGACGCGGAATAATAAGAGGAATATAACTGTAAAATATTTCTGACCGAAACTTGCTAGTTTCGAAAATATGCCACAAAAACCCTTCGTGTGTGTGGCTTGATGTCAGGTGCCACTTCTTATGCAGTTTTTTTTGCTCTATTTTAAAAACTAGACATTTATTTAGCAAAATTCCTTTTCACAGCGTTTTGTATTCCTTTCCTCGTTAAAATAAGCCCTCAATCGTCAAGATCGGTGACAATATATTTTTTGAATGAAAAAAGTGCAAAGGCTATAGTCCATGCTTTTTTTGCGAAATTTCGATTAAAATTTTTTGTCACCGATTTTGACAAATGAGCACTCGTTGGACGCGGAATAATAAGAGGAATATAACTGTAAAATATTTCTGACCGAAACTTGCTACTTTCGAAAATACGCCACAAAAACCCTTCGTGTGTGGTTGGATGTCAGGTGCCACTTCTTATGCAGTTTTTTTGCTCTATTTTAAAAACTAGACATTTATTTAGCACAATTCCTTTTCACAGCGTTTTGTATTCCTTTCCTCGTTAAAATAAGCCCTCAATCGTCAAGATCGGTGACAATATATTTTTTGAATGAAAAAAGTGCAAAGGCTATAGTCCATGCTTTTTTTGCGAAATTTCGATTAAAATTTTTTGTCACCGATTTTGACAAATGAGCACTCGTTGGACGCGGAATAATAAGAGGAATATAACTGTAAAATATTTCTGACCGAAACTTGCTAGTTTCGAAAATATGCCACAAAAACCCTTCGTGTGTGTGGCTTGACGTCAGGTGCCACTTCTTATGCAGTTTTTTTACTCTATTTTAAAAACTAGACATTTATTTAGCAAAATTCCTTTTCACAGCGTTTTGTATTCCTTTCCTCGTTAAAATAAGCCCTCAATCGTCAAGATCGGTGACAATATATTTTTTGAATGAAAAAAGTGCAAAGGCTATAGTCCATGCTTTTTTTGTTTCGAAATTTCGATTAAAATTTTTTGTCACCGATTTTGACAAATGAGCACTCGTTGGACGCGGAATAATAAGAGGAATATAACTGTAAAATATTTCTGACCGAAACTTGCCAGTTTCGAAAATACGCCACAAAAACCCTTCGTGTGTGGTTGGATGTCAGGTGCCACTTCTTATGCAGTTTTTTTGCTCTATTTTAAAAACTAGACATTTATTTAGCAAAATTCCTTTTCACAGCGTTTTGTATTCCTTTCCTCGTTAAAATAAGCCCTCAATCGTCAAGATCGGTGACAATATATTTTTTGAATGAAAAAAGTGCAAAGGCTATAGTCCATGCTTTTTTTGTTTCGAAATTTCGATTAAAATTTTTTGTCACCGATTTTGACAAATGAGCACTCGTTGGACGCGGAATAATAAGAGGAATATAACTGTAAAATATTTCTGACCGAAACTTGCCAGTTTCGAAAATACGCCACAAAAACCCTTCGTGTGTGGTTGGATGTCAGGTGCCACTTCTTATGCAGTTTTTTTGCTCTATTTTAAAAACTAGACATTTATTTAGCACAATTCCTTTTCACAGCGTTTTGTATTCCTTTCCTCGTTAAAATAAGCCCTCAATCGTCAAGATCGGTGACAATATATTTTTTGAATGAAAAAAGTGCAAAGGCTATAGTCCATGCTTTTTTTGCGAAATTTCGATTAAAATTTTTTGTCACCGATTTTGACAAATGAGCACTCGTTGGACGCGGAATAATAAGAGGAATATAACTGTAAAATATTTCTGACCGAAACTTGCTAGTTTCGAAAATATGCCACAAAAACCCTTCGTGTGTGTGGCTTGACGTCAGGTGCCACTTCTTATGCAGTTTTTTTACTCTATTTTAAAAACTAGACATTTATTTAGCAAAATTCCTTTTCACAGCGTTTTGTATTCCTTTCCTCGTTAAAATAAGCCCTCAATCGTCAAGATCGGTGACAATATATTTTTTGAATGAAAAAAGTGCAAAGGCTATAGTCCATGCTTTTTTTGTTTCGAAATTTCGATTAAAATTTTTTGTCACCGATTTTGACAAATGAGCACTCGTTGGACGCGGAATAATAAGAGGAATATAACTGTAAAATATTTCTGACCGAAACTTGCTACTTTCGAAAATACGCCACAAAAACCCTTCGTGTGTGGTTGGATGTCAGGTGCCACTTCTTATGCAGTTTTTTTGCTCTATTTTAAAAACTAGACATTTATTTAGCAAAATTCCTTTTCACAGCGTTTTGTATTCCTTTCCTCGTTAAAATAAGCCCTCAATCGTCAAGATCGGTGACAATATATTTTTTGAATGAAAAAAGTGCAAAGGCTATAGTCCATGCTTTTTTTGCGAAATTTCGATTAAAATTTTTTGTCACCGATTTTGACAAATGAGCACTCGTTGGACGCGGAATAATAAGAGGAATATAACTGTAAAATATTTCTGACCGAAACTTGCTACTTTCGAAAATACGCCACAAAAACCCTTCGTGTGTGGTTGGATGTCAGGTGCCACTTCTTATGCAGTTTTTTTGCTCTATTTTAAAAACTAGACATTTATTTAGCACAATTCCTTTTCACAGCGTTTTGTATTCCTTTCCTCGTTAAAATAAGCCCTCAATCGTCAAGATCGGTGACAATATATTTTTTGAATGAAAAAAGTGCAAAGGCTATAGTCCATGCTTTTTTTGCGAAATTTCGATTAAAATTTTTTGTCACCGATTTTGACAAATGAGCACTCGTTGGACGCGGAATAATAAGAGGAATATAACTGTAAAATATTTCTGACCGAAACTTGCCAGTTTCGAAAATATGCCACAAAAACCCTTCGTGTGTGTGGCTTGACGTCAGGTGCCACTTCTTATGCAGTTTTTTTACTCTATTTTAAAAACTAGACATTTATTTAGCAAAATTCCTTTTCACAGCGTTTTGTATTCCTTTCCTCGTTAAAATAAGCCCTCAATCGTCAAGATCGGTGACAATATATTTTTTGAATGAAAAAAGTGCAAAGGCATGCTTTTTTTGCGAAATTTCGATTAAAATTTTTTGTCACCGATTTTGACAAATGAGCACTCGTTGGACGCGGAATAATAAGAGGAATATAACTGTAAAATATTTCTGACCGAAACTTGCCAGTTTCGAAAATATGCCACAAAAACCCTTCGTGTGTGTGGCTTGATGTCAGGTGCCACTTCTTATGCAGTTTTTTTACTCTATTTTAAAAACTAGACATTTATTTAGCAAAATTCCTTTTCACAGCGTTTTGTATTCCTTTCCTCGTTAAAATAAGCCCTCAATCGTCAAGATCGGTGACAATATATTTTTTGAATGAAAAAAGTGCAAAGGCTATAGTCCATGCTTTTTTTGCGAAATTTCGATTAAAATTTTTTGTCACCGATTTTGACAAATGAGCACTCGTTGGACGCGGAATAATAAGAGGAATATAACTGTAAAATATTTCTGACCGAAACTTGCCAGTTTCGAAAATATGCCACAAAAACCCTTCGTGTGTGTGGCTTGATGTCAGGTGCCACTTCTTATGCAGTTTTTTTACTCTATTTTAAAAACTAGACATTTATTTAGCAAAATTCCTTTTCACAGCGTTTTGTATTCCTTTCCTCGTTAAAATAAGCCCTCAATCGTCAAGATCGGTGACAATATATTTTTTGAATGAAAAAAGTGCAAAGGCTATAGTCCATGCTTTTTTTGCGAAATTTCGATTAAAATTTTTTGTCACCGATTTTGACAAATGAGCACTCGTTGGACGCGGAATAATAAGAGGAATATAACTGTAAAATATTTCTGACCGAAACTTGCTAGTTTCGAAAATATGCCACAAAAACCCTTCGTGTGTGTGGCTTGACGTCAGGTGCCACTTCTTATGCAGTTTTTTTACTCTATTTTAAAAACTAGACATTTATTTAGCAAAATTCCTTTTCACAGCGTTTTGTATTCCTTTCCTCGTTAAAATAAGCCCTCAATCGTCAAGATCGGTGACAATATATTTTTTGAATGAAAAAAGTGCAAAGGCTATAGTCCATGCTTTTTTTGCGAAATTTCGATTAAAATTTTTTGTCACCGATTTTGACAAATGAGCACTCGTTGGACGCGGAATAATAAGAGGAATATAACTGTAAAATATTTCTGACCGAAACTTGCTAGTTTCGAAAATACGCCACAAAAACCCTTCGTGTGTGGCTGGATGTCAGGTGCCACTTCTTATGCAGTTTTTTTGCTCTATTTTAAAAACTAGACATTTATTTAGCAAAATTCCTTTTCACAGCGTTTTGTATTCCTTTCCTCGTTAAAATAAGCCCTCAATCGTCAAGATCGGTGACAATATATTTTTTGAATGAAAAAAGTGCAAAGGCTATATATAGTCCATGCTTTTTTTGCGAAATTTCGATTAAAATTTTTTGTCACCGATTTTGACAAATGAGCACTCGTTGGACGCGGAATAATAAGAGGAATATAACTGTAAAATATTTCTGACCGAAACTTGCTAGTTTCGAAAATATGCCACAAAAACCCTTCGTGTGTGTGGCTTGATGTCAGGTGCCACTTCTTATGCAGTTTTTTTGCTCTATTTTAAAAACTAGACATTTATTTAGCAAAATTCCTTTTCACAGCGTTTTGTATTCCTTTCCTCGTTAAAATAAGCCCTCAATCGTCAAGATCGGTGACAATATATTTTTTGAATGAAAAAAGTGCAAAGGCTATAGTCCATGCTTTTTTTGCGAAATTTCGATTAAAATTTTTTGTCACCGATTTTGACAAATGAGCACTCGTTGGACGCGGAATAATAAGAGGAATATAACTGTAAAATATTTCTGACCGAAACTTGCTACTTTCGAAAATACGCCACAAAAACCCTTCGTGTGTGGTTGGATGTCAGGTGCCACTTCTTATGCAGTTTTTTTGCTCTATTTTAAAAACTAGACATTTATTTAGCACAATTCCTTTTCACAGCGTTTTGTATTCCTTTCCTCGTTAAAATAAGCCCTCAATCGTCAAGATCGGTGACAATATATTTTTTGAATGAAAAAAGTGCAAAGGCTATAGTCCATGCTTTTTTTGCGAAATTTCGATTAAAATTTTTTGTCACCGATTTTGACAAATGAGCACTCGTTGGACGCGGAATAATAAGAGGAATATAACTGTAAAATATTTCTGACCGAAACTTGCTAGTTTCGAAAATATGCCACAAAAACCCTTCGTGTGTGTGGCTTGACGTCAGGTGCCACTTCTTATGCAGTTTTTTTACTCTATTTTAAAAACTAGACATTTATTTAGCAAAATTCCTTTTCACAGCGTTTTGTATTCCTTTCCTCGTTAAAATAAGCCCTCAATCGTCAAGATCGGTGACAATATATTTTTTGAATGAAAAAAGTGCAAAGGCTATAGTCCATGCTTTTTTTGTTTCGAAATTTCGATTAAAATTTTTTGTCACCGATTTTGACAAATGAGCACTCGTTGGACGCGGAATAATAAGAGGAATATAACTGTAAAATATTTCTGACCGAAACTTGCCAGTTTCGAAAATACGCCACAAAAACCCTTCGTGTGTGGTTGGATGTCAGGTGCCACTTCTTATGCAGTTTTTTTGCTCTATTTTAAAAACTAGACATTTATTTAGCAAAATTCCTTTTCACAGCGTTTTGTATTCCTTTCCTCGTTAAAATAAGCCCTCAATCGTCAAGATCGGTGACAATATATTTTTTGAATGAAAAAAGTGCAAAGGCTATAGTCCATGCTTTTTTTGTTTCGAAATTTCGATTAAAATTTTTTGTCACCGATTTTGACAAATGAGCACTCGTTGGACGCGGAATAATAAGAGGAATATAACTGTAAAATATTTCTGACCGAAACTTGCCAGTTTCGAAAATACGCCACAAAAACCCTTCGTGTGTGGTTGGATGTCAGGTGCCACTTCTTATGCAGTTTTTTTGCTCTATTTTAAAAACTAGACATTTATTTAGCACAATTCCTTTTCACAGCGTTTTGTATTCCTTTCCTCGTTAAAATAAGCCCTCAATCGTCAAGATCGGTGACAATATATTTTTTGAATGAAAAAAGTGCAAAGGCTATAGTCCATGCTTTTTTTGCGAAATTTCGATTAAAATTTTTTGTCACCGATTTTGACAAATGAGCACTCGTTGGACGCGGAATAATAAGAGGAATATAACTGTAAAATATTTCTGACCGAAACTTGCTAGTTTCGAAAATATGCCACAAAAACCCTTCGTGTGTGTGGCTTGACGTCAGGTGCCACTTCTTATGCAGTTTTTTTACTCTATTTTAAAAACTAGACATTTATTTAGCAAAATTCCTTTTCACAGCGTTTTGTATTCCTTTCCTCGTTAAAATAAGCCCTCAATCGTCAAGATCGGTGACAATATATTTTTTGAATGAAAAAAGTGCAAAGGCTATAGTCCATGCTTTTTTTGTTTCGAAATTTCGATTAAAATTTTTTGTCACCGATTTTGACAAATGAGCACTCGTTGGACGCGGAATAATAAGAGGAATATAACTGTAAAATATTTCTGACCGAAACTTGCTACTTTCGAAAATACGCCACAAAAACCCTTCGTGTGTGGTTGGATGTCAGGTGCCACTTCTTATGCAGTTTTTTTGCTCTATTTTAAAAACTAGACATTTATTTAGCACAATTCCTTTTCACAGCGTTTTGTATTCCTTTCCTCGTTAAAATAAGCCCTCAATCGTCAAGATCGGTGACAATATATTTTTTGAATGAAAAAAGTGCAAAGGCTATAGTCCATGCTTTTTTTGCGAAATTTCGATTAAAATTTTTTGTCACCGATTTTGACAAATGAGCACTCGTTGGACGCGGAATAATAAGAGGAATATAACTGTAAAATATTTCTGACCGAAACTTGCCAGTTTCGAAAATATGCCACAAAAACCCTTCGTGTGTGTGGCTTGACGTCAGGTGCCACTTCTTATGCAGTTTTTTTACTCTATTTTAAAAACTAGACATTTATTTAGCAAAATTCCTTTTCACAGCGTTTTGTATTCCTTTCCTCGTTAAAATAAGCCCTCAATCGTCAAGATCGGTGACAATATATTTTTTGAATGAAAAAAGTGCAAAGGCATGCTTTTTTTGCGAAATTTCGATTAAAATTTTTTGTCACCGATTTTGACAAATGAGCACTCGTTGGACGCGGAATAATAAGAGGAATATAACTGTAAAATATTTCTGACCGAAACTTGCCAGTTTCGAAAATATGCCACAAAAACCCTTCGTGTGTGTGGCTTGATGTCAGGTGCCACTTCTTATGCAGTTTTTTTTACTCTATTTTAAAAACTAGACATTTATTTAGCAAAATTCCTTTTCACAGCGTTTTGTATTCCTTTCCTCGTTAAAATAAGCCCTCAATCGTCAAGATCGGTGACAATATATTTTTTGAATGAAAAAAGTGCAAAGGCTATAGTCCATGCTTTTTTTGCGAAATTTCGATTAAAATTTTTTGTCACCGATTTTGACAAATGAGCACTCGTTGGACGCGGAATAATAAGAGGAATATAACTGTAAAATATTTCTGACCGAAACTTGCCAGTTTCGAAAATATGCCACAAAAACCCTTCGTGTGTGTGGGCTTGATGTCAGGTGCCACTTCTTATGCAGTTTTTTTACTCTATTTTAAAAACTAGACATTTATTTAGCAAAATTCCTTTTCACAGCGTTTTGTATTCCTTTCCTCGTTAAAATAAGCCCTCAATCGTCAAGATCGGTGACAATATATTTTTTGAACGAAAAAAGTGCAAAGGCTATAGTCCATGCTTTTTTGCGAAATTTCGATTAAAATTTTTTGTCACCGATTTTGACAAATGAGCACTCGTTGGACGCGGAATAATAAGAGGAATATAACTGTAAAATATTTCTGACCGAAACTTGCCAGTTTCGAAAATATGCCACAAAAACCCTTCGTGTGTGTGGCTTGACGTCAGGTGCCACTTCTTATGCAGTTTTTTTACTCTATTTTAAAAACTAGACATTTATTTAGCAAAATTCCTTTTCACAGCGTTTTGTATTCCTTTCCTCGTTAAAATAAGCCCTCAATCGTCAAGATCGGTGACAATATATTTTTTGAATGAAAAAAGTGCAAAGGCTATAGTCCATGCTTTTTTTGCGAAATTTCGATTAAAATTTTTTGTCACCGATTTTGACAAATGAGCACTCGTTGGACGCGGAATAATAAGAGGAATATAACTGTAAAATATTTCTGACCGAAACTTGCTAGTTTCGAAAATATGCCACAAAAACCCTTCGTGTGTGTGGCTTGACGTCAGGTGCCACTTCTTATGCAGTTTTTTTTACTCTATTTTAAAAACTAGACATTTATTTAGCAAAATTCCTTTTCACAGCGTTTTGTATTCCTTTCCTCGTTAAAATAAGCCCTCAATCGTCAAGATCGGTGACAATATATTTTTTGAATGAAAAAAGTGCAAAGGCTATAGTCCATGCTTTTTTTGCGAAATTTCGATTAAAATTTTTTGTCACCGATTTTGACAAATGAGCACTCGTTGGACGCGGAATAATAAGAGGAATATAACTGTAAAATATTTCTGACCGAAACTTGC